>CM020024.1:1005000-1605000 GCA_009769605.1 Bucorvus abyssinicus | reverse complement strand
GCGTTGAAGTCACCAAGGATTATGATCTTATCATCCGCAGGAACCTTTTGAGTAAGGTGGCGCAGATCGGTGTAGAATTTGTCTTTTTCTGTAGGGTCAGCTTGGAGAGTTGGGGCATATATGCTGAAGAGAACAACATGTTGCTTGTTGTGTAGCGGGAGGCGTAAGGAGATAATGCGATCGGAATGACCTGTTGGCAAATTTTCAAGTTTAGAGGCGATGGAGTTTTAATCATGAAGCCAACTCCGGAATGATGACTTTCGGTTTTGGGTTTGCCTGACCAATACAGTGTGTAGCCGGCACCATGTTCTTTAAGGCTGCCTTCCTCATGAAGGCGAACTTCACTGAGAGCAGCAATGTCGATGTTGAGTCGTGACAGTTCGTGAGCAATTATAGCAGAACGGCGTTCAGGACGCCCACTGTCTGCTGTATCGAGCATGGTTCTGATGTTCCAACATGCGAGTGGTCAATCTGGACACACCTTTGGAGGCAGGTGTATGCCTTTGTCTCTTTGTCTTTGGTTGACCGCAGAAGAAGATGTCCGTTGGCCGCGGCTAGCCAACCGGATTGGAAGGGGAGATGAGCTTTGGTTAGGCCACCTTTTCTAGGCCCCTCTCCATGTGGAGCAAGCAGTGCTCTCCTTGAAAAAGGCTGCTTGGTCATTCAGGATGCTGCCGAACGAGACTGTCATCTCCCGGGTCAGTCTCAAGCGACCAATGTCCTGAACCGCCTGCATGCAGGGTTGGGTCTGCGGCTTCCAGTGACATCTTTCCACCTGCCGTTTCGTCCCTTGCCTGTCGCTACAGGGCTTTGCGAACGTGAGTACACCCTTCAAGCCTGCGCGGTGGATTTTTTAGGTGAGGCGCAGCGTGCGCGAGACTGGCCCCACCCTTTACACCTGAGGTTCATCTGCCAGGGCCTGGCGAGCTTGGACGGTGACAGCGAAGTCCTCAGGTCGTAGGTTTGGTTAGAGTAGCCTTCTCTTAGATGGATGGCCTTACAGGGCTAAACGAGCTCCATCTGCCCGGGTTTGGAGTTAGAGTTGTCCTTCTCCTAGGATGGTTGCCCGAAGGCTAGTGAGCCCATCCTGCCCGTGGACACACTTTGTCTGACCCTTCAGTTGAGACCTGTCTGGCTTGGGAGACCCTACCGGAGGCATATGCCACCACCAGCATAGCTCTCAACTTCGCAAGGGCACGCAAGCTCTTTCCCCACGGCAAGGGGGTGCCCGTGAAAGAGGGTCTAGATTAGAGAGAAGGTGAAATGGTTATCTAGAAGGTAAATGGTCCTGTCTGGCCTTAAAATTCATCTATTTATGGAAGATGAACAACCCCCAAACAGATTTACAGCCTCATTTTCCCTAGTACTTTAGTAAAAAGGAAGCAAGCCAGCACCACTTACTTATGTATATTGTCTCTTGGCCCAGGGAAGGAGCAGGGCTGTCCTTGCTCTCAGCAGGATTTTGTGGGTGTGTATGTGTCAAGACTGAGCCAAAGGAGCAATGTAGGTAATAATTTTAAAAAAAATTTTTAAAATATATATGTATTTTTATAGGTCTATACAAAACAAATTTGTGATCACTTTTGGCCATTGTAAACTGTAGCTTGTTTAATGGGTGCTCCTTAAATGGGATTGGTTACGTGCTAGGTAATGATGTTCTGATAACTTTACAATATTGTGAGCTGAATGGACAGTAAACAGACACCTGAAATGACGAACTATGCTTAAAAATGCGGGTGCCACCTTTAAGCATAATAATAGCATCAAGCAGATGCTGTAACGTCATCCTCCTGGGGACAGCGTCTCAGGAATCCCATCCGTGGTCTCTCTGATGCAGGGAGAATACAAGGCCCGCTCAAGCTGCCGAACACCCAGAACTAGCACCGGGATCTGAAACCTATTTCCAGACAAAACTTGTTCTGCCTCCCAGTAAGCAGTAATTTTCTACCACCAGATTTGTGTTGGAGCATCTGTACAAGATCCAGGTGTAGACAAATTCAAAGTTAAACGGTCACCTTGCTGTGGCTCGGTTTCAAATGAAGTGGAGAATAATACATTAGCTCATACAACATAACAAACCTTACATATTGAAAACACTGCCGAGAGAATCTTATAGGGTAAGTTTTTTAACTCTCTAGCACTTGATTTCATGAATATGCCGGGTAGCTGCAGCCTGTTCCGGTTTTGATGGTTTCAAAGTGGACACTGATCTTGGTTGCGTAATTTGCTGCATTAAGATACCGGTGCTTGATTCACTCTTGCCTTCATACAGCTTCGGTGAGGGCTGCTGCATTTACAGTAACGGACAGGGACAGAAAGGAGCTCGTTCCTAGATGACAATATAATATGATATGGTTCTACTTTTATATAATAAATTAACTTTTTCCTTGGGTAGGAAAGGAATGGTGAAGGTGTTTGCCTTCTTTTTTTCTTGTCTCCTGAAAATACCATTAAGCTGCCACATAATGTATTACGGCTTCTATTTTAATTTGAAAAAATGTGGGTTTTTTTTTTTTAATATGCATTAATTATCTTTCTCGCCTAAGAACTGGCTACTTGAAGACCTGATCCAACATCCGTTGTTGTAAACAGAGCCTCCTCCAACTGTAAATATAGCTGGGTTGCTGTTTGCCTTTATTTGGTAAGGTTTTCTCATCAGTGGAGTGAATCCAGAGGCTGGCTTGACATGGTAATCTTTTTTTTTTTTTTTCCCTCTTACTGGGTCAGTTTTGAGTATCTCTCTTTTATAAGGAAGTTTGTGATTTTAGTTTATTTACAGAACAGATGTCAGACTAGAATCAAATTCTTCCATTAGATCTTCACTTCTCATAAGTCTATATCAGAAATAGTAACAAAACTGCCTGGAGCATCCATTCATCTACCTAGAAATAGTTTGTGGGGACACTGAAAGACACTGATGTTATCTTTTTAATATTGTAAGGAATAATCCTATTAAAGAAGAAACAAGGAAAACTGTTATGCCCACAAGGCAGAATTATCCAAAGTTGATTGGAGCAGCTCAGGTTACTCTACAAAGCCCAAGCTGTGTGCTGGCCTATCTTTCCATCGGGGCTCGGTGAATGAGCAATCATTTGTGGATTCTGCTCATCTCTCTTTGCGAACTTTGTTCAGTGGAATTAGATACAACTTTGACAAATTAGAAGTGCCCCTTAGCCCCACTGTCCCTGCCACAGCACAGTCTTCCGATTGTGCCTGGTTTTCTGAAGTCGGGCTGCCTCAGAGCCATCAATGGCAGGTCTTCCACAAGGCTACACTTTTTAATAAGGGAATCTGTCAGCACTGGCTTCCCCACGTCTTGCAGCCTTCTTTTAATCTGCAGTGCAAACTGCCCTTCCCTTTGCCTTCCCTCTGTTGTGTCGTACTTGGACTCTGAAATAAATATCCCCTTTGTTTACAATGTGCCCGCAACAAAATTAACCTTTGGGATCAATTGCAACACAGAATGGGCTGTGTTTCAGCCTTCCTTACAGCAGAGGTTTGGGATGAAATAAAACTCAGCCACCTGCCTAACCAATGTCTGTTGCTTTTGTCACTGCATCCCTGGTTTTGTTGATAGTTTCTTAAAGGATGCTGCTGGATATACTGAGCTCTTTTAAAATTTTTCACAAATGTTAATGGAAATTTCAAGTGGTGGCCTTCAGGACCAGTACATCTGTAGATGACTTGGGGTGGAGGGAGAGCAGGAACGAACTCGGCGTCTCCCAGCTCCACAGAAAATCCATCAAGCAGAACTGGACCAAGAGGTTTGTGGTTCAGCTCAGGAAACGAACACTGCTGAAACAGTGACCACCACTGATTTACACTACTCAGCAGTACCTCAGAGGGAATCTGTCTGGCCCACGGTTTTCCAATCTGTACCTCACCTTATTTATTTTTTTCTTTCCTTCCTCTTTAAAGAGTTTTTGATAAACCTATCATACTGGTGGGTCTGGAAATTAGCCGCATGTTCTTTATCACAGAACTGAAAACCACAGGTTCTTCATTCTGCCCTGCCATTTCTTGTGCTCTCTTGGTGTGGAGGAGCTTTTGGCCCTAAAGGGGTTGGGAAGTTACTTTATGGTCCTTGTCTGAACCTGTTTGCCAAGATGGGTTGTTGCAGCCAGATGATGTAATGAAACTTTAGCATCTGCTTACTGGCCCTGGACTGTCCTGAGACAGGTCCTTCAGTTCTGTATGGGCAACTGAACCCCCTGCCTGGTTATCGTAACATTTTTATGCATTACCTTTGGCTTATGATAATTCCACAAACTGTCATCTGTATTCAGGTGTGATGTCCCTTGGCCACTTGCTAGAAGTAAAAAGATGAACTTGGTGCTCTCTTCAGAAAATGTCCTTGTCTCCCCTCACTGCCACTGGGAATAAATCTTCCTCAAGTAGCCAGCTGTCATCTTAGTTTAGTTTTGAAGGGAAATGAAAGTTATCTGCATTCTGTGTCCATTCGTGCATGTGCCTCCTGTATTTTATATTACAGATTAGTGTGGTTCATTCTTAAACCCATGTGTAATAAGAGTAGCGTGGTTCATTCTTAAACCCATGTGTAATAAGAGTTTCAAGCTCAAAGATAACGAAGTTACCCCAGTGTTGGGGAAAACACGAAAACTGGATAGTGAAGAGACACACTGTCGGAGCCTTTGTTGTCAGCATGGTTTCAGTGTGAGTTCACAAGTCATTTAACAGCAGAGAATCCACACAAGAAGGAATCTCATATTACATCTGCTGCCAGAAAAGCTTCAGATTCTTGCACCCTCTTAGACGCAGAAGTCAATCAACCACAAGAACCAAATAAGAAAGAAACCAGACTTCATTAGTTCCAATCCTCACGGTACTATTTCTTTCATTTATGGTTGTTCTGGAAGCAGAGGTGGCTTCCCAGTGATGCATGTGCTCCACGCCTTCATCACCTCGGGGTCAGTGCTCAGTGCTTGGGGCTGCTCTTGCAAAGGGCTTCAGCGAGTACAGCCTGTAGCAACCTTTCTCTTGAAGGTCACCTACTATTAGCCCATAAATCTTGAGCTTTGTGCTCAGTTCAGGCTACCTGTTTATTTCAGGATATAATTCAAGGTGTTGGTTATGATCTTATTAAGCCCTTAAAGGCCTGGGACAAGGTTAGCAGAGAAAATTGCTTCTCCCTCCCACCCCACTTCACGCCCTATCATGGGAGTTATGATCTGTTGCATTCCCGTGATTACTCTCCTTGCAGTCAACAACATGGCTTTGTCAGCCTGAAAAAGTGCAGGTTTAGTGAGCGCAATATGATCCAAGCAACTTTGGTTACCATTTTGAAATTTCCTTGGCTTTTTTTTCTGCAGAAGGATCTGGGGGCTCTGTTCAGTGGTGGTCTACATCATTGACTCTTGTATTTTTGCCTGGTCGCTGCTGAATGCCCAGCTGTTGTGGTGTATGTTTTTGCAAAAGCATAATAGATAAAAGCTCATGCAAGTGTTAATTCTTGTTGGATTGCGTTGAAACATGGCAGATGAGATCATGCCCTATGACTGCTCATGCTGTAGCTTGGGAAACCTGGAGCAGTGAAGCCTGAGAACTGAGCTCCAGAGTGACCTGGGAGGTGATACTGGAAAGGTCAGTGGAGAGTGCTGAAGGTTTGATGAGCTCCTCGGTGAGGTGGGAGAGGCCGAGAAAGGCATGATAAGAAATTAAAGCAGTGAGAGGAGGTAAGAAATGGGTGCTGAGACTTCCTTGGAAGTTCCCTTGAGGACCTTGTTAAGAGGAAGTTCATTGTAAGTCTTAGCGGGGTGAAAAAGAATACTTTTTTTTTTTTGATGGTGCAAAGATTTCCATGTTAAACCTGCAAGGTCCTTTGTACGCTTCAAAAAAGGTGCTTTAAAATACCAGTAGAAAGTGAACTAAAAGATGCACGATTAGATTCCACTTTTTTCTTTCTTTTTTTTTTACACATCTTTACTGCCTCACAGTTGATTTTACTGCATCAGAGAGCTGCCATCTGTGGCTGTTGCACTGTGAAGCTCTTCGTACTACACCCGTTTGATTTGCTTGTGTTGGGCTGCTATCAGAAGGGAAATGAATAACAATATTTCACATTTTAAAAGGGAAATGTTATATCCTTCCTGCTCCCTTTGTGCACAATCTGATCTTAAAGGTCCCACTGAAGTTTGTGTTACGGGTAGAGATTTCACATCACTGGGTGGTCTTGACTTACCACAAGCTCTGTCATACCTAGCGCTAGCAGTCAGAGTCAGTAACAGTTCTTCAGTGTGGGGCCAGCCAGAGAATGACAGTGTTTGCAGCAGCTTTGGAGGTGTTAAAGTATTTTGTTTTCTTCATCATTAGAACGGAGGCGAGGGCTCCTGAGCATTTCACAGGAGGGAAATTTGTGAACCAAGTCAGGTTTATGATTTGTTTCCTTCCCAGTGACAGAGTGGTCTAGCCCAGGCCTCCGAGATCTTCCTTTTGAAAACTTCACTGAAATAGATACTGCTGTGAAACGTTGCCGCTTTGACAAAACTGGCATATTTTGATCAAAAAAATATTTTGCTGAGAGTTGTTCCAGGCAGCCTCCCCTCTGACTGACTTCGATCACCCTAGTTAACTGTTTTAATTTAGTCAGTTTTCCATGCAGCAAAGCTGTCTGTGGTGCAGGTTCTGCTCCTGCTGGCGAACAGCCTTTTCCTTCCTTCTGAGCAACATCGAGAGCTGTCCCTTACTGCATTTGCCAGGGGAAGAATCTACTGTTTCATTATTCCATCAAATGATATAAATGAAATGGTGGCAATAATTCTAGCTCATCAATAGTCCGTTTACTCATTACCTATGCCAGACTGAAGGTATGTAATTAAACCATACAAAGGACCTTGAAGTGATGTTAGCATTTTAATACAGAGAAGTAGAAAAATTCATGGAAGGCTGATCTTGACCTGTAGTTTTACTGAGGTCACTGCAGACCTTGTGACCATGTGTGGTATTAGCTACACTTACCAATATAATCATGAGCCACACTTAAGTTCACCTAAAACCATGTGACGTGCTGGCAATCAAACCTGCAAGCGCTTGCAAAGAGGCTGCAAACAACTCAAAAATGATTCAGTGCTTATGCAAAAACTGCAGTGTTACTCCTGCTTTTCTAAATACTCTTTGCTGAACCACCATGTGGCAAAAAAACTCGTGAACGTACTGGGGCAAATAGAAGCATGTACTCTGAAGATGCTTTTTCGGGGGGGGGGACACAAGTTTCATCTGAATCTACTGTAATATTTTCCTTGTTCACCCTCTGTATTTCTGCAGCCTCAGAACAAATATGGAATATTGCATTTCTGGCCAGGCACCACTGTTCAGATGTGATCCAAGATGGCATATCTGCAGATACCTGCACTTGTGACTTCCCTACAGCTGCTTGTCAGGTCAGGATACACCATATGCCATGGCAGAATTGTCTCGTCTCTGTGCTGGAGATGCTAAGTCAATCACAGTGGTTTTGCTGCGACTTTTGACTGATGACAGAGCTGTCTTGAACAGAACATAGCACTCCTGGTACCTGAGTTGGCGTATTTAGAGTATGTTCTAATATCTCTAAGTAGCACCACGCTGTGCCACAAAAAAGACCTTAAAATACTAGTTTTGCAACATCTGGCTGTACAGTTGCCACTCTAAGTTATTTCTCCAGATGCAAAAAGTGGCAGCAGTCCAAGAAAGATCCAGTTTACTTTAACAGGCTCATGAAATCCTTCTGTACTCAACTTTTCAACAGTCCCGGTACATCTTTCAGCCATTGTGAGTTTTAGCTTCAAAACACTCCTTTGAAGGACAAAGTCTGTTTGCTAAATGGAGAATTGAGGCCTGGGGCAGAAGAACACGAGACGTGCAGGTAGGTGCAGACATGTCTGAACTCTCTGGTCGTGGTCCAGCTTAGCTGGCGGGTGTCTGTGCCTTGCCATATAGCCAAGCTCTGAGAACACAGAGAATACAGTAACATGACTCAAATCCCAGTGCCCAGTCAGGCTTCTCTGCCAGATCAGACTTACCTTCCTTAAAATTTCATTAGGAAGCTGTGCTGCTTCATGAGGAATTGAAGTCCTGTGATTTCTGCTGCTTTCCTTGCAGTTGCGCTTGTGTTCTCAAACCCCCGCAGAATGCGGCTCAGGATTTCCCACCTTCCCAGCGCTCCTGGACGGAGCTTTCCTTCCGCGGATGGGTTACGAGTGGTGGCGGGTGTAGTAACTCATCCTTCTGAATCTCCTTGGTGACAGCAAGAACTGGTGATGACAGCCTGATTTAAAGTTGTCTGTAATAGAATGAGTGTAACTGTAAGTAGAGGAGAATTAGCCAATTACTGTTGCTCAGGGATTGCTTTGTGAGGTTACTCCAAATTAATTGTTTGGGAGCTGAATTAGCGTCAGATGCCACCAGGGGACAAGCGGTTAATTGTAATGAATTTTTGTATTATGCCACTCCCTAACAATAAGGCTGTTCTTGGGAACAGGGCACTTTATACGGCACGAGACGGTGTCCTTTATAAATAGAGGTTGGAATAAACTCAAGCTCCTGTAGTTTGTTATTAGAGGTAGCGTATAGAGAGAACTGAAGAAATTTCAGTGTATTTAACAGATGCTTATGGATCACCGCAACGGAAAGTGTTTGGAAAACTTTTGAAGGAGGGAGGGTGTCCTCCCTCCACCCCCCACCCTTTGAAGGCTGTGTGTGTGTGTGTGTGTGTACATAAACCTAAAACATATAAATGTCCCAGCTGACGTGTTGTGTTGTGACAAGTCATCTCAGATCGTGTCAATCATACTGCCTCGTGCTACATTAAGTGACATACTGTAATGTGATTGATACAACATGAAATGACAAATCGTTGTGCAAAATATCATCTGGAAAATTTAGGAAACTACTGAGGAGCAGAAGCTGATCTTATACTGTGGCCTTTCAAGTTTTGAGGCAGGAAAACTGAAGAAGTAAAAGAAACTCCCGGGAATCAGACCTGCTGCCACCATTGAGAATAGGGTCAAGTGTGCTCTACTACCTGAATCTTTTAATGGGTGATCAGCGGATCAGTTTTAAAAAATACTTTCGTTCCATGGGGACTGACAAGTATCTGTGGGTCTGAATTGATGCCACTTGGCACGTCATTAATCATTAGTGTATCTGCACCATGCAAACAGGGCTGCAAGCTAACTGCAACCAGTTTCAGTTCAGGAAAATAAAAAAGCCCTTTCTAAACAAACCCAAACCAGACCATGCTCCCTTTCTCCATCTGGATTCTGCTTTCCTCCCATCTCCTCTCTTTTTTCTTTTTTATATAGTGACTGAAATCTCAAATACTAAGATGTCTCTAGACCCCCTCACAAACTCCAGTAGGGTCTGGATTGCCCTGTTGCAGTGCCTCAGAAACGCAGTGGCATCAGTGGGGTCACCAGTAAGTGCTGTAGAGCAGCTTCTCCTTGGCAGCGTGGCAAAGGGCTTCCTAACCTGTGGGTGCTGCCCTGGGTGGGCACTTGGCTTGGAGCCGATGGGTGAATTCAAGCTGAGAGCTTCCTCCTTGTACCTCTGTGGCATGGCCCTGGCTCTTACCGCCTGCAGACACCTGAGCAAACTAACCTTGGGAACATGTGGTGGTCGTATTGTGTTATGCTGGCTGCTGGAGTGGTTACGGAAGGAGACATTTCCCAGAAGTGGGAATTTCTCTGAAATGAGAATGTTAAAATGAACAGGAACTTTTGAATGAGGTTGGTTTTGCCAGTGGACACTAGCTAGTGGGATTCAGGGGTTGCTTTCTTACTTTCGCTGGGAAAAATGGTCCAGAGACTTAGGGGGTGATAGAAGGTAGAATAAAACAAAGCGTTTGATCACGAAGACCATAGACTACTCTAGATTTCAACAAAAAACCGTTAGTGCTCTCTGTTTTTTATCATACTAGGAAATACAATAAATAAAGTGGACAATAGTTAAGCACTTAGTTATTCAGTAAGTGTTTTATTTTCACACCCTCTCGTGCATTTCCTTTTGGTGGTGGAGCCTAAGGTTTTTCCCCAATGGGGAGATAATAGTGTTAAGTTGTCCTTTTCAGAGACAGGAGGGTTGTGTTGGAGCTATTATTGTTGCTGCTGTCTCAGTGCCTAATTCCCCCTCTGCCTTGAGGACAGGACACGAAAAACGCACAAAGAAGGACAAAGAAGTCAGGGGAGATAGAGTCAGCATCAAACGGAGATCTTACTTGTGACTTCATGCTACAGGGAGGCACAGATGGACTGTGGTCTTATTCCTGGCAAATTTTTATCTGCTTTGGGCTGTTCAACGTTGCCATTGCGTAAGCATTGTTTACAGCAGTCTTAGCAAGCCTAGCAAAGCTGCGCCTAGCAAAGCTGCTCTTAAACAAAGAGAAAAGAATAGGAATTAAATTAAAAAAAAAAAAAAGGAGGAAAGAAACAAGCATAAGGAAGGCCAGAGAGGTGCTTTCATTTGTCGTTACAGATGTCCAGGGTTTAGCCAGTGTGGGGGAAGTGCTGAAACCATCTCTCCGGGACAAAGAAATCCTGGCAGTATCACGAGGAAATCCCCCAGTTTTTAGTGTAGGTATTTGAAGAAACTGTAAAAATACTGGTATTTTGTTTGTGGTTTGTGTCAACTGGTAGAAGCAACTTGACTAAGCAGGTTAGACTTTGTCCAACACCAGGTACCGTGTAGCTGGATACTTCTAAAAACATTTGCAAGTCCAAACAGTTTCACAGTCTTTAACTGGAACTTCATTACTAATTCAATACTGAACATTATCATTCCCCTGTTAAAAGCATAGAGGAAAAAAAGAGAATCAGTCATCTGGTGAAGGAGTGGGGAATATGCTGTATAAGCAGTCCTAGGGCTGGGGCTGTTACCAGCAATTAGGCAAAATGGAGCCTGGGAAGACTATGTGCATAATTTGTGAACTTCGAGACTTAAATATACAGCCAGTTTAGTTAAATAAATCCAGTTTCACCAGAGATAATAAAAACAAAGAAAATTCCAAAGCTGGCTTATTTTTTCCTTAACCTACGCTTAAAGAAAGAGGTGGGAGTAACAAAGAGGTGCCACATCCATTTGAGTTTGGAAGGAAGAGCAGTCTTATCCAAATCCCTTCTGAATGAACAGTTTCTGTTCTGTGAATGGCAATACCCTCATGGTCAAAGCACAGCACAGTGTTTGCATTGACGTGTCGTGTGGTAACGGCGAATGTAGAAATTCGTTAGTCATTCATAAGAAAAGGCAAATGAGTGAGCAAGGATACAGGGCACCTTACAGAGTTCGAACTGCGGAGTGCTACAGCCAATTTCTCAGCTGCTCTAAACCGGCAAACCCCAGTGAGCTGAAATGGAGTATTTTAGCACTGTGGCCTTAGTTTCTTTCTGTTTTGCTTAGGCAAGATCTCCAGTGCTTTGTAGTAGCTGTTCCTATTTGCTCAGAAATCAGATGCCCACATGAAGGAACTTAATAAATGGGTATAGTCTTCTGTGATTTTTTTCCTTCTCTACATGTCAGTGCTCTCTTTCTGAATAGAGTTCAATTATTATTATAGCATATATTACTTTGGATCATTTTACTGCACAATCAATACACATATCTGTATAATAAATATTGATGTTACTTTAATGTTCTACAATGTTCAGTATGTCAAGACTATTCCAGTGAGAAGTCACCCGTTACTTGTTTCTAACATTTCCTGTCCATTCTATGTGAAAAAATTTGCTGCTCAAGTTTTTCTTCTGCCCCAGTTTCAAAAGATACATGGAGGTAAATGCCGTGCGCTCAGATTAGAGCATCGGGCAGGATAAATCGGACTCCTTTCCTCTAACTTTTGCAGGTGTTTTTGGTCTTGTTTGTACTTTCTGTTTCTTCTTCCATCTTCTCATCTGTTAGAATTGTAGGTACTTGGATCCGTCTCTTGAAGCATATTTCTACAGAGCAGAAGGCAACAGGACTCAGATTTCACTTAGAACTCAACGATGCTAATGCACAGGCTGCTGTGGGGACAGTGATGGCAGTGTGTTAAAAGAAGCAACACCACACGCGGGTGCGTGAAAGAGGAGAGGTGACAACAGCACGCGTTTGTTACTTGTCTCTGGTAACGTCCTTGAGAGCAGAGGAACTAGAGGAGAGAGGTACCACAAACCAGAGTTAGATGTTATGCTGTCAGCAGCACAGACTATCAGCTGTGAGGAAAACGCGGCACCTTTTTCAGTGATCAGAGGCAGATTTTCTCTTGCATTATTCACACGCAACTGTAGAGATTTCAGTGGGCGCTGGCGGTGGTCTGTGTCTCAGCATGTTCAGTGAAACACATATGGCTAATCATTCAAGTCTGAAAACACTGCGTCATGATTCTCTGTGTTGTGAAAGGCATAGCGGGAGTACTCGGTGACTGCACTGAAGTTGAAAAAATTGCCACTTCTGGTGTTTCCCATCTGGGAGAGCACTGCCGTGGTTGCTACCAAGTCGTCGTAATATCTGTCTGGCATATGTACCATGTTAACACAAACACGTATGTGGATCTGCATATGTATAACGCAACATCTACGTTCCACCTTCTCTGTTGTACGGCGTTGGCAGCGTGACGGTAACAAGCACGAAAAATCCTATTGAGTTACCTACAAACACACGTATATTTATGATCATGAAAGGAAAAAGCCAATCACATTGCCCGATGTTGTAGCTTTGACTTGTCTCAACTTTTATGTAGACCATGTTAAAACCGGGAAGCTAATGTCTGTGTGGGAGCAAGCACTATTTTGTACGATGATCATCCATTTTTCACGCAGTTCTCGTGCGCAAAATACCGGTATGCTACTAATTATTTGTTACTATTGATGGAAAAGGTTGTTAGTAATTTTTGTAGGGGGGAAAAAAGGGAGTACTTAGTAATGTCTATGTAGTAGGACACTTGAGACTGGAGGCCAGAAACCAAATGTTAGGTCAGTTTTTCAGAGCTGAAATCTCATTTCATTGTATCCTCTTTACAATAACTTCAGTGGAAACATTGCACTGGGGAGAGCAGCTACCCGAACCAGTTCCAGTTAGATCTGATGAGTTCCAATGAACGTGCACTTGTATCGCCCTGTCCCTTATAAAACCCATGTTCTGTTCTTTTAATAAGGCTGGGATGAAAGACTACAAAGGTTGCTGGAATTCCGGAGTTAACCAGGAAATGCCTCTTTAAGCACCTTGTTGATCTCATCCCTTGATCTGACATTCAGCTCGCAGCATCTGTCTCTGGCCTCCCCTCTTGTGCTTAGTTAACTTCATTTGGCATTTTGACTACCCCCCGGTTTTGTGATATCTAGTTCAAAGGGTTCAAAACGTTATTAGGGCATTTATTGCTAGGCCGGCATTATCTTCAGCCCAAGTGCCCAGCTGACAGGGACCCTATCAAAGACGGTGTCAGGAAATGCCTTTATTCAGTGTGCCACAGAGAAGCCCCAGATGCCTTTTTTTCTCCTTTTAAATTTGATGACACTCCCCTCACTCCAAGGATGATCAGCTCATTCTCTGCTCCCAGAGAGACATTTTGAACTCAATTCTCTTGAGTTGTCGCATTACCTGTGGTTTTTTTCTATTGCTGATCCAATGCTTCCTTTTTACCAGACTGGGAAGGTATTTCTGTTTTTCCAAGGCAAATGAAATTCCGTTGAACTATTTCTTCCTTCCAAAAAGCAAAGGCCAGCAGAGTTAATGTCGCTTCTCAGCACCAGAAAAAGTGCTGACCCAGCTCGAGCCACTGGGATTCAAAGCCGGGTCCTCAAGAGCAGATGGTTTAACAGGCTGGCCCATTAATCAACTCCACCTCCCCAAGCACTATGTTGTACTTTTTTTTTTTTTAACTTTTTTTTTGGCGATCAAGTGCTGGATGAGAGAAATATAACTTGTTTGGATTTTGTTTTGTTTTTTTCTGAGCAGTGGCATACAATGTGCATGTGCTGTCAATTCTGTTATTTACACTTTCTGAGCTAAAATGCAACAGATGTTTATAAGTGATTACAACTAAATTCTTCAGTAACTATGCCGAATGAATCCCATACATCTTCAAATGCTTGGTGTGCTTCTCAGTGTGAAAAGAGAATTCGTTTCAGGTGGACAGAATAATCCAGTCCTGGGATTTACTGGTAGTTATCAGAGGTAAAAAAAGAGTCAGCTAACAAAATCTTTAGCGCAGTCAGACAGGTAGAGGAGTCCCAGAGCCTCTTAATACACATAACCTAAAATGAATTTCTTTCATTTCTGGTTAAGCCCCTGAATACTTGTATAAATGCTTGAAAAGGAATGAAAAAGTATTGAAGGAACGGAACACTTCTGTTGCTCCCCGTGAAGGATCTTTAACTGAATGGGAGTACCTTCCTGCCAGGCCGCCTGTACAAGTAAGCTCATGAGTGATAATTCCTTTACATTCACAGCCAACAGCTCGTGGACCCAAGGGATGAAATGATATTTTGATCTGGCTTTGTTCTCTCAAACCCCTCTGCACACTAGCACTGCGTTTGAATGCCTCGAAGCATCTCACCGGGGCAAAGCAGGGCAGTGCTGTGGAAACCTCTGTGAGGAGTCCCCTGTGAAGCAGTGTTTAACAGTACTTTTTATTTCAGGGTTTAGAGTTTGTGAAAGGCAGGGAAGCAGTGGTGTTCTGGGCTGTTGACTGCATCAGCTTCTCAGCGTGTGCTGTCTGTCCAGCCCACCCCAGTTTCTTGCAGCAGGTAGAGAAGTAGCTTTTTGCTCAAGGGCCACACTGAGCACCTCAGGAGTCTTGCCTGACTTCATTGCGTGTGTGTGGATCCTCAGCTGCTGACTCGAGTGCCTGAAGTTAGGCAGTAACTCTTTTGAGTGTAAGTGACACAGAGAGTCCTTATTAGAGCCAGGGACTGCACCCAGGTCCCCTGAGCTCTAGTGCGTTAGTATCTGGCTGCTCTTTTACGGCTGACCTTAGGCTGAATTGAGTTGTCATCTGAACGAATAGCTGGCGTTCCTTTTTCAGAGTAATCTTGTGCTACTGGATGTAACTTCCATCCAATATTTTCAGTCTGTTAGACTAAAAAAGCCCAAGGCTTCCTATATTGCTCTTCATGACTGACTGACTACTTGGGTCACTTGAATATTCAAAGTAGATGAAAAGTTAACTCCGCAGTTGTAGGCAGTTTCCTCATCACTGCAAGGTTGAGCTAAGATACTCAAGGCTTCAGACAATGAGTTATCTCAGGCTCTATCATAAGCCAAATTCACCTTGAAGAGCACAGGCAGTGAAAACCTGACTTCAGTGGAGATGTAACCCCTGTGTCAGATGTCGGTTTGACCCAGAACATGTTTGGGGTTGTTTTGATCTCCCCTGTTCCATTTTGGTTTTTTCTTTCTAATCTCTCTCTATGGTTTTACAGAACAGAAATGAACATTAAAAAGCTACTAAACCTGAGGCCTTTCAGGTGCTCAGGAAAAAAAAGAGGTTAAACAGATGTGGATTTTGGGAAGATGGTGTGGTGAGGATGGGGGAGAAGAACTAGGAGAAAGTGTCTGGGATCTGAGTGCTACTTAATGCATGAGCACTTTGCTGCTGCTGGAGTTTTATCCCATCGTTCATTGTTTAAGGGTTCTTGTCTCAGTGTTATATCTAAATATGTGAATAAAATGAAGGTATTTTTGTATGAGGGTCTTGGGATGGAGAGTCTTTCCTTAGCACATGAAGCACAAGAAGTACACTAGGTAGTTTTAGACTTGGAAGTTCAGCTTGCAGAAGAAACACAGTCCTCCTGAGAGGGAATATATGAAGTAAATTGGGACCCCACCGAAGAGGTGCTCCATGCAATGAGTGGATTTGCATGGGACACCCCACCTCTTAGGTCCTTGGAGGAGACTTCCTTTGTCAATATGAAAAGGAATCCAAGCCTACGTAAAATAATCATCTAGCTCAACACTAATCATTGCTGGCCTGTGTAAGCTCTTCCTTGGAGACTCCTTAGTAAGGGTTCTCATGTGAACGCCAGAATGGTTAATGCAGCTGACAGCAGGTGAGGATCTTAACCTGTACATCAGAAAAAAAAAAAGATATTCAAGACGACTGTTCACATAAGGCATTTTTTTAAAGCAGTGTTCAGTCTTGAAAGGCAAAGAGGGCTTCTCCATTGACTCAGATGACAACAGACTCTCACTCTCAGTCTTTAGGTGGCTTGAAGCCTTTGCTGAGAATGTCCTGAGATACCATTTCCACTTCCTTATGGAGTGGGCTGTGCAGCACGGAGATGCCATGGTGGAGGCAGCTTCCTCTCTCAGTCCCCTGGAGTCCAAGATTGTGAAGAAACTAGGCAGAAATCTCAATTTGGGTCAAATGACCTGTGTAATTTTAATATTTACAATAGATTGTAGAAACCCATATACTAATGACTTTATATTTCCTTGACTCAGAGACGGCCAGGGTATTTGTATTTGAAATACAGCATGAAATATTCCCAATAGCTGTCCTGAATAAACACGAGAGTGTTTGCTTTACCTTTTCACCTGTAGCAGATTAAAGTGCTCCTTAGCCATTGGCCGAGAGTGAAACCAAGATCAATCTCTATAATTCTACAAGCCATCGTATAAATATGTTCTGACTATGTTTTTATACATTAATCACAGAAGATTATGAGGCACATGCCATATTGTGCATATTTCTTGCAAGGAAAATAGGACTGTCTGAAGTTCTCATTGCAAAATTATGGAATGGACTGAATCATAAAGCAAACATACAGGAAAATCTGCTATTTCAGGACAGCTGTTCACTATTTTTGGACAGCTGACACTTTTTTTGTACAAAAATAAAGTATGAATATTTTTTTTTCTTTGACTAGAACTCGTGAGCCAAATTCATTAAGGGGATAATTTCAATTCACAAAATAGATCATTTCCTTTCTTCCCAAATCTTGCTGAGCAAACAACATTCCTTATTGCTAGTCTCCAGACCTTTTTTTTTTTTTTTTTGAGTTTCTACATCCAGGCCCAGCAATAATATCCCGTTCTCAGACGTAAATGGCAAGGAAGAAGAAAACAGCTTGCTGCAGTCGTAACACCATGTGCAGTGACTCTCTGTGCTCTCTCAATCCATCACTTCAGACACCACCACGGTGGGTGGATGGTGACCAGTGTACGGAAGGGAACCTTGCTGGTAATACAAGCAAGTTGTGCGATGTCATACCGTGTGCGGAGAAGATGAGTAGTGAAGAGCATGAGTATAAATCATTGTGCTTCAGGTTAGAATCTTGCCTCTGACAAGTGAATTTTTTCAGAATAAATGAATCTGTAAACAATCCATGCTCGTTAGAAGAGTTTCTTGAAGGAGGTAATTTTGTGCTTAGGTGTGGTCTTGAGGAATCTGTGTGCTCTTGGACATTTTGTGCTGCTGTTTTGGTGAAGGTATTGGGTGTGTTGACTTACCTGTTTTCCTCTCACCCTCCATCGTGTTTAGAGTTTTATCAGTTCAGATGAGGCAGGGGCTTCCCTTACTCTGTGCAAAAGAGAGGGGGGATGGAAAGTCATACTCCTGAAGATAGGTAGGCTTAGAAAGGGATTTTAGCAGTGTGGGGAGGAACATCAGATAGGAGGGTCAAAACATGGGCTTGCAGAGATCTTGTTGCCTTAGATCTGTAAGAAAGTTGCGTCAGATTTCTGCCGTATAACAGTACCTAATGCCACGGGGGAAATAAACTGTAAACCAAGATGTGAGGATACAAGTCGTATTTTGGGAAAGAAGGCAAGGAAGAGAAGGATGATACCTGAAATACAGGCGTGAAAGGCCTGAGAAGAGAACCTGTGCCAGGAGAGCAATGAGCTGTGGCAGTTTTGCTCCACTGGCCACTAGCTTGTTCTCCTGCTCTCCCTCTTTCTCTCTGTGTCCCGTGCCGCCCGATCGTTACCTTAACAGGCAGGCAGGTAGGCATGCCACATTGCACTGCTGCACTGTCAACACTACCTGGGATAGGAGGATTACCACAGTGCTTTTATCAAAGAAGTCTTGGACGCCGCAGTACAGCTCCGTTACTGGCACGTGCCTCACACAGCTCCAAACAAAACGCGTTTGGAATCAAATAATTAAGCAACATGGAAACGTACCTTTAAAGAGAAAAGCAAATGCAAGGTTGTTTGCTCAGTGCCCAGCTCTGCAAGGTGTCTCCCTGCTCCCTTCAGGTCATGAGAAGTTGAGGGTACTCAGCACCTTTGAGCATCTGGGTCTTTAGCAGTCTGAACAGCACGTTGCATGATTTCTTCACACAGTTGTCCCTAACGTTACTGTGGGACTTGTACAGGGACACTTGTACAGAAGTTCTTGACAGCTTTTGTTTTTCCTTAGAAAAGCACGTTGAAGGTTCACAGTCCAGTCCCTTGCTTGCAGGCTGCCTCAGTGCCAAAAGAGCTTCTCAAAGTAGTTGGAAGGTGACTCCTATCAAGTGCTTTTGACTATTGATTTTGGCATCCAATTTTATCATGAGGCCCTCTTGGAAAACTGACTTCGGTCAGTGCTCTTCAGCATCCCATCAGAGGCCTCCATGTTCTTTGAAGGTTTTGGGTACAAAGCAAGGAATATGGGTGAGGGGGAGGTCTTGTTTGCTACTGATGGAGATCTAGAGGCCAGAAGGGTTGAGTGCTACTGCCATAATAGAACAGAAGGCTTTATAATTGCATGAGTTCCAGACAATGAATAGCTCTTTCACACAATAAAGTTGCCTCTCTGTTAGTTAAGGAGTGGCAAGTGTTGTGGACTCCTGGAAACTCAGCACTGCAGGAAAAAGGGTGGAAACAACTTAAGCACAACAGAAGAAAGCTATGTCTGGTGTGTGTGATAACATCTGAGGAACAGAGGGCATAAAATTGCAGAAGGACTTTGACCTTGTAAATCCTACACAAACCAGGGATGAGGCGGAGAATGATAGAGGGACGAGAATGACATAAAGCAGTCCCAGTGCGCTCTGCAGGGCCTGTATGGAAAATAAGAACAATCCTGGCTGCAAAGCAGCCTTTCCAGTAGAGAAGGTCAGTGCAGGAGTGTCTCTTCACCTGCTTATTCTACCGTTTATTGCTGCCTCCAGAGCAAAGCCGCACTATGGCGAAGCTGAATGTGGCTTTGCAGATGTCTTGGGATGACTTTCCCTGAGACTATATCAAGCTCCCCTGCACACTAGAGCTGCAGGAGAGCTAAAGTGCATGAGTAAAATTACGGTCTGGTGAGAATAACGGGCTTGCCCAGTGGGGATTTTGCAGTGTTGGCATCGATCCTGGCTGTAACATTGTACGGCACTGTAGTTTCTTTTGTACTAAGGTCCTATTTCTTTGTGGCTCAACAGACGTCCTAGGCGTATTATAAAGGTGTTTGAAAGGTAGCCAAGCACATCTGCAGGAGGTGTTCAAGATAGGCTACAGTGATGGGCAACTCATTGACTACCTATTAGAATGAGTTTACCATCTCCCAGCCCAGATGAATCGCAGTCCAAAGCCCTTACAAGTTATTTAGATATGAATTCTTAATATATAACCGTGAACCAGAAGTAGTCTCTGATATTTGGGGTTTTTAACTGTTCATTTGAAAATAACATTAACTTCTTTTACAAACTATGATCCCCAGTCACAGCCAGCCATTTGGTTTGGTTAAAGTCCTTTGCTGGAGCATACCAAGCTGCTTTGCCTCAGAGGAATTTTTTTAGAGGATGATGTCTTTCTGGCTTGAGTTAGATTCAGCATCAATTTAATGGCTGCCATGTTCCCATCAGAAGGGTGCCAGGAGTGGAAGGAGCCCGTTAATCTATTGAAACTAATAATGCCTTTTTGGCCTTAAAATCTAATGAGCTAGTTCAGTGCTTTGTCCTTGTGATCTGAGCACTTCAGTGAAGATCTTTTTCTCTTGTAAAACCATTTTGCCCACCTGGGTGTCCCCAGGAAAGGCTTTAAAGCCCAGGACTGCCACGTCAGATGAGACTTGCATATTGCATCATTGGCCTGACCTGGACGCTTTTTGCATCCAACTCTGGCTTGTCCTGAGTGAGACATCCATCATGTGGCAGAGGATTCCTGTCTTCAGCATGTCAGATAGTGCCAGTTATAATTATAGCCACTAAGGTCCACACCAAAGGGGTTAAAAGGAGATGCTGTAAACTTGGACAACCTTGCTACTGTTTCTGAGGGCTAGATTTATTCTCTGGACTACTTCAGTGTCCCTCCGGAGAGTTCATTGTGTAAGTCACTATGACAGATTTATCCATGCTGGCAGAGATGGTGGCTGTTTTCTCGCTAGGCAGGTGGAAGGAGAAAGCAGTATAAAGACAGCTGCCAGCTGAGAGGTCACAGTTGAACTCACGCCATGGAACGGTCATAAATTATAAATCTTCCAAAGAGTTACAGCTTCTGCTCTTATTTCTGTCTTGTCCTAAATTTCTCAGCTGCACTTCTATTTATTTTAGGCATGTCATTATCGTCTGCAAAGGTCGCTGAGTGATTGCCGGGCAGAGTTTCGCCCGAAGAGTGCAGAGCAGAGCCTCCGGCCGCTGATCACTGAGCTTTCACACCGTGTATCTGAATTCTCCCCGTTGTCCTCCCCACCCCTGCACTCTGTGTGTCTGACACATCCAACTGCATGAGGTATCAACCCATTTTACCTTCATGGCCCTAGTTTACGTGCCAGTCGGGAGTGTTATCAAAGCCGTCCCCAGCAGAGTAAAGCCAGTTACTGAGTGGTAATTGGTGGAAGTGCCGTAGAGGATGAGACTGGACATGGTCACTGAAAGGCCATAGCAACCCTTGGAGTCATTCAAAGGTCTGCTCTTGGTGTCAGTGGCATTAGGCCCTGTGCGTGTAATCCTGCACAGTGAAAAAATGTTCCTGCTGATGCACAGCTCTGAAACTTCATTGCTAGGAGTGAAAGGAAGCACGTGGGGGCTGGATTTCAACCAGTATAGCTCAGTGGAGCTCCTTTGAGGAACTGGCACTCAGCACCTTGCCTGATCGTGCCCTTCAATCAGCAATTTTATTTTTTTTTTCCTGGTAACATCTGTGCATATTCTTCAGTATTTACCACCTTTGAATAGTTGCACACTAAGTTTAGAGTAGCCATTCCAAACTTCTGCGAATAGCAGCTGCCCCATTGCTTCTCCAAGTACCGTCTATTCTTAGTGTAGCCAGATTCCCCACAAATTCTTTTAGGGCCTGACTCTTTTTGCTTAAGTGCATGTCACTGACACCATCTCCCTCCAACATGAGTCCTTCTGCGGCTCTGTTTGCTCTTTCCATTGGTATGGTACACGTGCTGTAGGCCCTGTTTAGTTAGCGCTTCTTCACCGGGGCAGGAGCGCGTGTTCTCGGAAGGATGTTCGTGAGGAGTCCTGCTGGTGTCAGTGCAATAGTCACGTGCTTAACGCTGAGCTGCTGGGTGCAGGGCCAGGTTCTGGAGGGCCTGCAGCTTTTACGGACTGAGGTCAGTGATGTTGCCACTCAGTGTGGATTTTCTGTGGCTGTGGTGGTAAGCCTTCTGTTTTCTAGAACTGTTTCAAAACTGCAGTTTAAAGGTAGGAATGCGCGTTGGGAGTGGTACCAAGTACGGCAGCCACAGCAGGGGGTTTGGGATAGCCATGGGGAAGCGCAGCAGGTACCCCGCTCCTCGGGACTGTTCCCTCGCAGGCACCCTTTTGGTCACAAGCTAACCTTGCCAAAAGCAGCTGGTGGAGAGGAAACCGGGCAAGCAAGAAGGAAGAAAAGACGACTGGCCTTTTTATTGCTAGTAAAACTTCCTTTACTGCCAAAAGATCATTGAAGCAAAAATACCACCTTGCTGGGTGGCATCCACAACCTGAATTTAGCTTTAGCCATATGGTAGCACAGTGTCAGGTTTCTGCCGGCGCATACGGCTTCCCGCCAAGTGCTGTCCAGGTTCTAAGCG
This sequence comes from Bucorvus abyssinicus, assembly GCA_009769605.1. Taxonomy (NCBI): domain Eukaryota; kingdom Metazoa; phylum Chordata; class Aves; order Bucerotiformes; family Bucorvidae; genus Bucorvus; species Bucorvus abyssinicus. Next base: position 1,583,099 of record CM020024.1, on the reverse strand, counting down.
TCTCTGCAGTACGTCTTCCGCTCTCCCTTAGATTTTTGGGATACATCGTGTTTGTTCCTGCAATTCCTTTTTTTTTTTTCCCAGTTTTCTGACATTCCACTTTCTTGATCACCAGCACTGGTATGATCGTGATTTCCTTAAGCATTTCTCTTTCTCCTCGGGGAAATTTATGTCTCTTTCTGGCATCTGTCCCTTCTTCCCTCTGCACACTCAGGCGAAGAATTCATTTCATTTTTTTTCCCCCTTAAACAATGCCTTTACTACTTGTGTCAATAAATTAACCTTGCCATTTTTAAGAGGCCCTTCTGTCTCCTTCACTGCCCTCTCCTTCCATATGTACTTTAAAAACGTCTTATTTATCTTAACCCCTGCTGTGATCTTGCTCTGTTCAATTCTCCATCTTTGCCTTTCTTATCGTATTTTACACCAACTTTGCCCTCTGATCTTTACACTCCACTGCTGGACACCATATTTTTTACAGAATTATGTTCTTAATTATAATTAATCCTATTTAATCATGTGGTTCATTGTAAGCACCTTTTTCAGTACTACTGTACTTACTTGAGATTAACAGCGTACATTTGTCATCTTCTGACTACCATTCTTCCTTTCTTTTGTCTTACCAAGTAGGTAAAACAGAAGTTAAGATCATCCCTCTATTATTTTCTTCGGAGTCTGCAGGCTTAGTTTTTCTGCCTGGTCATTACTTGTAATACTGTTATCTAGCAGCCCTTCCATTCAGACCTGAATCTGCAGGTCATTTGAACAGTGCTTGAATGTGCAAAGGCGGGTGTGTGATAATGGGTTATCATCTTCCGCGCCTCAGATCTGAGACAGTCTTTTTAAGACTAGAAATGTCCCTTTTTTTCTGTATACAGTACCTGGAAGAGTAGGACTCTGACCCCGCAGGAAAGACTGAAGGTACAACTGGAGTGTAGAGAGTTACCAGGGATGTACTGTACTGTCCTCTTATCCTCCACACAGGACAGTCAGTAGCTTTAAAACTGAGTGCATATGATAGTTTACCCTTGTGATCTTACACTTTAAAAGGGCAGGGTTATCCCAGGGAACAGAGAGAGACGGGATAAAGGTGGTCTGCCCAAGGTTGCTCAGATCTGGCACTGTAATGGAAGTTGTGGAGTACCAGTTCAGTGACCCAGCCCTTTGACTGGGGCAGTAAAGGCGCAGCTCCAGCAGCCGGTTTCCCAGTTCTCTCCTCCATTAAGCTCGCTGTTTCTCCCTGTACACTAAGCAAGCATCGCTGGCTGCCTTTCGCAAGCATTCCTAGACGGTTTGTATTTGCGCGTGCCCCACGTGTAATATTCCCCAAAGCCATGTCACTCGCCTGCTGAGCCTTTGCAAGAGGAGTCTTGGATTGTCCCATGTGAAATCCTGGTGCCACACCTTTGCAGATGGTGTTTTGATGTTGAGCGTTGCCCCAGGAGGTCTTGCTGCAGCAGGTGAACCTGTTCACATTCGAGATTCTCCGACTTCAAATGGATCTCGTTCACAGGCTGAGAAGATGGCAATCGTAACACACGGGTGCCTCTAAAGCCCTAGATATATCTTTTGCCTTTCTTCACAGACTCATCATACCTTGTAATCTATGATTCACTTTTAAAACTGGGGTGTATTTCTCTTCCTTAGAAGAGGACCCAAGCTGCACATGATTGAGAGGCTCAGATCCTGAGATAAAGCACGAGTAGATTAAAGTGCTTTTCCCAAGTTTTCTCAACTTTTACAAATCTTACGTGAAATACCGCTGTGGTTCATAATAGATCCAGTGGTTAGCCTTGATGGCAGGGGAATCATGGACATTTTTATCAGGTTTTAAGCGTAACAGTCCTCTCACAAAGAGGTTTATGTGTGTTAAATTCCTTAATTTACAGTCAGAAAAGAAATGGCATCCAGAATGATCACACATGTGTTTGCCCTTTACATTTGAAGAAAACACGACAGTAGATTCTCTAGTCTAATTTTAACTAGACGCTTGGTTTCAGCATGGGTCCCCCCAATGCCTTCCAGGCACGAGTTCTTCCGTGATGTAATATCTGTTACGACTCAGCCATGCAGTCCAGACCCAAGGCTAGACACAGAGCGATGGCTACACCAGGCAATAAGCAGCTGCTGGTGCTGTCAAAAACTGTACCAGGCTCTTGAAAGCACTGTGGAACAGAAGAGGGTAAGAATCGAACAGAAGAGGGTAAGAATCGTTTTTCCCTGCAAATATTTCATCAAACTCTGCCTCACACTCCCTGGTCTGACAGGTGTGCTGCACTCTTGTATGGAAAAAAAAATTTTTTTGTAATCCTGACAGTAATAATGAGGGGAAACTTCCCACCCTTGTCTTGTGCATCCTGTCTTAGAATTTTTTTTAACATCCCTTCAATTTCCATATGGTTGGAGAGGTGCCAAAATTGAATTAAATCTCTCAGAAATCTTTTTTATCCTCTTTTTTCATCTGCTTTGTGTTTCTCCCCAGCCCCTTCCCCACTCCTCCACACTGGGTAATTATAGAACAGACTCCATGGTGGGCATCCAGAGGACCATTTCAGATTAAATAAAGACTTTCTTTTTGGTTTTCCCCCACAAGAGAGTTTTAGAAATCCCAGACAGATAAAAATCTACACAAGCCTTGCTTTCCTTCCCCTAAATATAATTATTTACCTCTTCAATTCACAATCAACAGGCTGATGTGGCTTTGCAGCTAAGCTGGAAGTAGCTGTAGTTGCTATTTTGTTGGAATAATATCAAATTTCCTTCTATGCTTTGCATAGCTGTCACCCAGTGATATGATAGGTCCATGATTTATTGACCTACTAAAAGCACTTTCACTGACTTGTCATAATAAACTTTACTTCAAACATTAAAACATAAAACATCAACCAGCAGCTCAAACAGAGATGCCATACAAATACTTTCTAATTTAGTTAAGCTCTGGTGCAAATCCTGAAGACGAAGAACCCAGCATAACCGTTTTCTAGGATTTGTCATGCTCGGATCTGTTGCGTTAAGTAACAGGAATTATAAATACAGATGCATTGAAGTATGAAGCGCTGACAAGGAGCTTGGCTCAATCTCAAACTCTCATCATTTATGAAGATCTTGCTGAGACCATGAAGCTGAACCCAGCTGTAGCAAAGACGATAGTTTTGAATTGCCAGAAGTTACTGGGACTTTTCCTCAGGTCTTGGAAGACCTGGCTGTTTGGTCTGTCCCTGTGCCCGCTCGGTTTATGATCTGTTTTTGTAAAGATGTGCAGGTTCAGAGGCAGGCTATGGCTGTGATGTAGACCATGGCCCCAGTCTTACATCAGTGTGAGTATCGCCTGCTTGGAGATGAGAATCTTCAGCTTCTTTTGTTGTAGCTGAATTTGTTTGTGGTCTAGTCAGCTGCGTTCTTTACTAAGTAAGAGTTATTTAATCTTAAGTAGGTGTCTGTGATGGCCAAGAGGAGTTCCATCTGTAGTTGAATGAGTTGAAGATAGCTCCCCTCTAACAACTACTTTCTTTACTAAATCCTCAGTATTGCTTCGGTAAATATTAAATAATGGGTTGGCAAGATGTACTCCAACTTCATTTCCTTCTCTCATCCTTATAATTGCTTTCTTTCTTTTCTTTCTCAGTAAGTTAAGTTAGAACTTGCCAGAACTGTCTCCAAGACTGAGTATGCAGCTTTATGGATGATCCAGAAGATGCCTGGGGATTACTGCTTTCTGTGTAGTAGCCTGCAATTCAACATATGTCAAGTTTACAGACCCTTTCATGTTATCTGATCCATGGAGTCCCGTGGAGATTTCCCGAGACAATTAAAAACTGGTGAGAAAACGCTGCAAGGAAAGTATGCAGGTAACAAATCAGGGATCCACAAATACTTTTGTCATCATGAGACTGCTTGAGACTGGTCATACACATGTAAAACACTGGTGGTGAAAAAATTACAGATGGGTTTTTGCTAAGCTGGGAATATCAGGAAATAATAACTGAGCTTTCTCTTCCAAGAGAGAGGGGTGTTAAAACTGGATGTTTTCCACAAGAAGAGGAAGAAAAATGGAGCAAAACTATGTGTTTTCTCTCTCCCACATGCAAGGGCATAATGTAACAGCAATAATTGTCTGTATCTGCAGTTCTTTTGTACTAGTTAAATGGAGAGTAGATGGTTTACTGGAAGTGTCTTTGCAGTGTTGTTGCTTAGGACAATACAAACCAAAGGAGTAATTTCTGGTTTAGTTTTGTGACCCTGTTGTTCTCTTTCATCATTTAATGGTCAGCCACCTCTTGCATTCGGATGCTCTGGTTAAAACCAATTTGCAACCCTGCATGAAATTAATGACGGCTCTGTTTTGGACAGATGTCCAAACAGATGCTGGGAAGAAGGTGGTAGGGGTAAGTGTGTGCAAAGCCTGATGGCAGGGAATACTACCCAGGACATGCTAAAAAGAGGTTTTCTCCTTCAGTCAGACATGTACACACGTTGTAATGTCTCCTTGGAGGCTGAGTTGTCTGTGCTGACAGTGGGCATCTACCTCAGGTACCGTGTCTAGCAGCCAAAGTCCTTGTGTTGTTTCTAGACAAAAAACAGCTTCCTTGGAGACAGGTTAAGGGCTTAATGCCCCCCCAGTTACATACCCATGGTAAGGTGGTGCAAATCTCTAACCTCACCCTCTGTGACCACTGCACCTTCCTTGTTGCAGTCCAGTTTCGTTTATCACAAGATCATTGAATGCTCTCCAACCTAAAAGTAGCTTCTTAATTAAGGAGGGCCATCAGAAAGACTCCTTTTCTTGCTCTCAGCTCTGTCTCTCTTCATTCAATCTCTTTCAGAGCACTGAGGTCAGCAGGAGTGTTTTCATAAGAAAGGCATCATTTTGCTCAGAGGAGGGAGCCTGATTAATGTAAAATCTAGAATTCCCACCTGGGAATTTACTGTCTTGAGAGCCTCATCCTTCAGGCTTTCCACGGGCAGGGCATGTGCTGACTCGTGCAGGGGTTTCTCCTGGGGAAGAAGGGGACAAGATGGGAGGTTGAACATGTAAAAGATTCTTAATACCAAAGAACTGGAGTTATTAATGGATTTTTGCTAATCCCTTAAATTCACTTTTGGTCAACTGAAAAGACTTTTCAGATGGGCAAACATCACGATCAGTTTTTCCATTCAGGCTTTTTTGTGCCCTAAACTGATATGGAAGAGTAAAAAATTGCTCACAAGTTATGTCACCTGGGCAGTCGTAACCACACAGCTTGATTTAACGTCGCATTTGTGGTTCTGTCATGGGGGGGGTGTGTTTGTGAGGGGAAAAAAGGAGGTTCAGCAGCTTAGATTCAGAAAAATATTGCTGGGTGAATTACATTTCTATATCAGTGCGTGAAAATGATTTTGCTTGTAAAGAGTCAGAAGAGCAGCCAGGCAAAAGCTTGTCCTTCGGACCGAAGATTTTTACGTGGTGCTGGCTCCTTTGCCGAGGTTTCTGGATCTTACACTTGCTCTGCTCGTTTTTTCAGCTGTGTTTGGTGAATCTGTAATTGTCACGTGCTGATAGAGAGGGGGGATGTCGGTTCATTTCCTTCCTTTCCTGGTTTTCGTAGTAGGAGGATGCATTGATTTTATAAAATGTAATTGCATTGACTGCTCTTGTTATCAGGATTGATTGTATTGACTCGAGTTGCATGTTGTTATGTTTTCACACTCTTGCTTTGAAATACAGTTTTGCTTTTGTGTTATTCTCTCCCCTCCATTTTGAGGTGGTTTACAATACATTTTGAGTAAGGTTCTTCTGCATTTGAATTATCAACCACTAAGATTGTTCTGAAATGCCGTCAAAAGTATTCCTAGTATCTACGTGACAGTAACCACTAGAACCGATTGCTGTTGACCCCAGCCATGTCAACCGTCATAACCTTCCCTCAGGTTAGGAGGTTGAAGCCAGCAAATGCATTTCAGCTTCTTATTCCTGTGTGTCACGTCCTTATTGCAACCCGTTTCAGTTGTTCATTAGGGAATTGGGATAGTTGAGAATACCACAGTGAATAAATAATAGCAATTAGATGTCTGCAGAGAATGATGCTCGTAGCAAAAATGCAGGGGCTGTGCCACTGAGCCCTTGAGGTGAAGGAAATGATGAAGATTTCATTTTGGATGTGGTGCTGATGCATAAGTTATTTGTGGAAGTGTGGATTGGATACGCAATAGTGCGTGGGGGGTGTTAGGATGACATTTTTCAAACTTGGGCACTTAGAATTAGGTACTTAACCCTATATATAGGTGTGTCAAAAGAAGGAGTCTGGTTTTAAGAGCTGATGAGTACTGAAATTATTGAAATGTGGGAGTATTTGGTATCTCTGAAAATTAGCCCACTTCTGTTTAGCTGCTCAAACATTGTTTTGGGATATGATTTTCAAAGCCATTTTAGAGAATGTGAGAGAAAGCCGTAGCCTGTTTTGAAAACCTTGGTTTGAAGTGTCTGGTTTTAGCTACTTAGGCAGAATTTGAAAAATTATACACACTGTTGTAACTTTTCTCTTATTCAAATCAGTGGGAGAATTAGGTCTGATTTGCATGGGAGCTGGATTGACCTGAGACATGCATAAAAACCTGACTGAAATGCGGCTTAAATCTTAAAAGCCATGTCCTTTCTGTATCTGTGAATGCAACTGATGGGGGATTTAAGGAACGTTTACCCGATTCATTGCAGTGGGAATATAGAAAAGCCATTTACACATTTCCCCAGCAAAAAATACTTAAGCAACAATAATAGAGAAACTTGTTTTTGCATAGTTTCTGCTTTTCATTTCTGTATGTTAGATTTTTCACCCTTTCTCCCACTTTATGTTCTTCCTTCTTGAAATTGGAGTATTTGCAAAGACTTTGAGATCTGAAATGCCTTGGAAGGAGCTGCTAATAGCCTCCAAGCCCAGATTAGAGGACATACACATACTGCCTGTGTCCTATTAGGTCTCAAGTAAAGTCTTGTTTAAAGTAAAATACCAACTGTCTTTTGAAATGCCATCATTCCCCACAGACCTGTTACAGAGCCCTAAATCCCAAGTACAGTATCTCTACATCTACAGGCAAAGGACAAAGGGTCAAAGACATAGTTTCTCCTTATTTAAGATTCCTCTTTCATTTTATTACAGGACCCTGGGGTAGACTCTCTCTTCAAGTCCAGTCTTCACCAATCACATGCTAATAACTTCAGCTGAAAGAAGGCTCTACCCTAATGTCATTATACTCCCCAGCAATGATTGATTGTGTTATAGTATGTTTTTGAAACCTAATTACTGTCTCAGTTTGTATTTGAGCTCATTAATCTTCTAGCCTGTAAATAAGTAAAATTGACTAAATAACTGAATTTCTTTAATGATGGGTTCAAGTTATCTTTATACCTACTGTTTTGTGTTAACCTTTTTATTGCCAGAAATGTTTTTTTCTGTTGTTGGTGGTGGTGTCTTCATTCTCACAAGCCTGCACACTGGCAAGGCACCTGTTTCAAACGCTTGTCTCACCGAAGGCAGTGCTGGTGGTGAACAGGGAGAGCCAGCCCGGCTTGCTGCCTCCCGGTCCTCCTCAAGCCAGAGCGCTGCTTATAGGGTCCCATAAGAAGCAGTCCTCCCTCTGCCTTGCAAAAATGAACTGGGAAAGCTGGTGGGAAGGTACAGAGCCAGCTCTCCATTTCCCTTGAGAATTAGATAGAAGAGAAGAGGAATTCTTCAGAGAAACAGTTATTCTGTATCCTCTGGATTGAAAGCATGGACCTTCAGACTGATGGGCAATCTGCAGCTCTTCTGGGCACCCCCCTCGCAATGTGAATGCCCATAGCTGTGACTGGCAAACAGACATTCGGTCCTGGGGGACAGCAGCAAGACCACAGCAGCCTGCTGTTTGAGCAGCACTGCCTTGTCTTTACATCTAGGAACTCAGCTCTGCATTCTGCCAGACAGCATCCCCAAGTCCTTGTAGCAGAATGCCCTTATACAGCCTGGAGTGGCTCCTCAGCCTGCAGGTTTCAGCCAAGCACCACCTCCTACCTTTGGTAGGTCTGACCATAGTCACTTGAGAGGTCAGTGCGCCCCACGGTCTTTTTTCTTACAATGTCCTCATCCGCTGGATCCTTGCCACTGCTGACAAATAAACAAAAGCTCTGGCAATAGCCAGGCTAAGCTTGTGGAACAAATTTCCAGGAAAAACAAGCATGACCACTGGCTTCAGCACAAGCAGAAACATATGGCAACTTCATCCCCTTGTTTTGGTTCTCTCCAGTAAACTGATTTGATCCACAGATACACGCACCCATTCAAGTCCTCTCCCTACGTGCCAGTCAGGAGGCAAGGAAAGTGTGATTGATTATTTTCGTTTCTTGGGAAGCACTCAGTCTGGATGACGGGGTCTTTACAAGCACCCATGTGGACAGGACATCTTAAATGCTGTCGCGCTTGCCGGATGCATTGCTGTGACTCCAGGCCCTGGTGAGAGACTTCAATTTGATCTCTGTCTTGCCGGAGCACTTAAGCATACGCTTATCTCTAGATATATGGATAGTCCCTTGAGAATGCCCATGTGCTTAAAGTTCGGCATGCCTTTAAGTGCTTTGCTGGAGTAGGCTCCTAAGTCTTTCTGGGGATAATTAAGTCATGCCGAAAGCTATTTTACTGCCACATTTTCTTTCTGGTTCACAGGATGAGAAAATCCATTCTCATCAAAATACCAAGTGGATCATTTTTAACCTGATTATTTGTTAAAGGATTCACATCATTAAAGTGAGCTTCTTTGCTCCTTCCTTCCACTCAATGGGTTCCTATATTTTTAATACATCTTCTTCTATTGCTCAGCAATGAGCTACGCTGTAATTGAGCCAAACTCTACTTACATACCTGGCAGTGCTAATGAAAGGTGGTGACCTTTGGCCACTCCTCCAGTAATGAACCTCTCTGCAGTAGGACCAGATGGTGCTTTCACTTCCAAGGGTGCGACATTACTGAGGTTATGCAGGTGCAAGTGTATTTCTGGAAAGGTTTGCTGCCTGCGGGAGTGACGCAGAGGGATTGGAAGCCAGGGGCAGAAAATAGCCTTTGGGGGCCAAACATAAAGGAAACATACTCAGAAAATGGAAGCTGGTGTTGGTGCAATTGGCATTACGGAGTGCAGACTAGGTGGTTACAGACATAATCCTTCCCTGTGTGCTCTAGGTGGAAACCTTCATGGTTTGTGGGCAAATGAATTTGGCATTCACAGCTTTGAAAGGTACAAGTAAAAAAACCTTACCAGCCACACACGGAACGCTTTAGGAGCTTCTGCGCGACCCCAATTAAGCGAAGGAATAAGGAAAACTCTGGGCAGAGCATCTGAAAAGGAGCTACCATCCAGCCTTGGGCTGAACAATAGGTTTTCCCCAAACATGGCCAAAGGCGCTGGGAGTCAGTGCCCAAAGCACGCAGCGGGATGAAAGCAGGAGGGGAGCGGCAGGTCTCCCCACGTCCTCGGGTGCTCCCGGCTTGGGGTGGTTCAGCCTCCTGATACAAACAAGTGTGTTCTGCTCCATTTCCCATTCCAGAAAACAGGGGTTGAATGCTAAAAAGCTAATTGCACATTGTTTTTAAAAATTAGTTTGATAATTCATCATATTGTAATTAAACTAATTAGAGCACTATTCATTTCCAACCACCTTAATTAGGCCTCAACTTGGCAGGGAGCCCATGAGACCAAAATGCTGCAATTTGTTAAACAATCAAAAGACTTTGATAACAAATGACTGTATTCAGCTACATTTTAGTTAATAAGATTTATATATTAATCTAGTTATACTTTGTTCCTTCAGAATTTGGCAGAGCTTGCAGGTCTTCTGATCCCCCTACGAAATTCCTGAGCTCTGAGTTAAAAGAACTGGAAAATTTTCCCAGTCTAACCGAGACTCTCCTGGTGTTTGCACTGTCGCAGGCGTTCGTAAGGCAGTGATGCTTTTTATTTTGTTTTATTTTCCCCCTTCTTCCACTCGAGTAAACAGCTTCTAAAATACAACAGCTAGTTTGTGGAGCGGATGCAAGCCAGGGCTGTATGGGGGGGTGATGGGAGGGTGTCGGGGTGTCCGTCTGCCCCAGGGTTTGCTTTTGGGGGCGCTGTTGGATCAGGCTGCGGTTGTTTGTCCGCCTGACACCAGAGACTCCGCTTGTACCGTTTTGGACCCGCAGCCCTCGTCACATCACGGTGACAAATGCTTGGTGAGGGCATGAGCTGGCATCCCGAGCTCACACGAGAGGTGGGTGGTGTTTGGTTCATCAGTGGTGAATTTCCCCACATGCTCTCTTTGACAGCATAATGAAGTGATAATTACCTAAATGAATAAATGTTGATGGCTGAGATAAATATCCACATTCCCTTAATCTATTTTCCTCTGAAATTGCTAAAGGAAATTTGGCTTTAATGGGGGTATATGTCAGTTTTTACAAATGATTGTAGATCTGTTTTGAGAGAACATAGATGAGTCTGTCTCTGTTTCGGCAGTAAAAGTTACCAAGGTATGAAGGCATAAGATGGACAAAAAAAAAAAAATCAACAAGATACTGTAGTAATTATGTTTCTTGGTGTCACTACCTTTGGCAACATCTGGTTTGTTTCTGTTCATTCCACATCCTGCAGATGTTGCTGAACACATGAAAAACACTGACAAGAGAATATTTTAGCCAAGAAGCAATTTCAGTGAATAATATAAAAGGGTATCCTCTTAACTCTCCAGAAGTCGAGTAAGCAAAGACTTCTCGTTTCATTGCTAGTAAAGATCAGGCCAATAAGCAAATGGGCCAGGGGCCCTCTAAAAGTGTCAGGAATAATCTGTTGTGGATGAAATAGAAAAGTATCTGGAAACAGTATGAAATAATAAATCTAGATGAATCTTATTCTGACACCTTTCCTGAGCCCTGCTCCTTAAATGGTTCTACTGGTATTAGAGGTTTGTTTTCAAGCTGCCGATGTAGGATTTCCGTCCTTGCCTACCCCTGGCTGACATGGCTGAGAAAAGGAGGATTAGGGAGCTGGGAAAAGCCTATATACATACCATTTTAATACTGTGTTTCAAGGCCGTGTAGCATACTGATGGATTAGAGCTTGACTTCTGTCTGTCCATCTACACCACCGGCTTATGCGCCAGTCTGCCGGACAGTGGTTTGTGCAGACCACAGGGCGCAGGACAGTGTGCATGATGGCTGTGCCAGGCACCGTTTCCTGTCGCTGCAGGGGGCAGGAAGGGGAGCTGATTCTGTGCTCTGCTTCTCCTGCAGCCAAGTGGTTTGCTGAAGCTGCCCTTAGCTCTTAAACAGTCCTAAAATAGCTTAGCTGAGGCTGCTGCCTAGTTTTCCTGCTGCATCACTCAGTTTCTCAGTTGATGATCTTCCCATGGGTCTAGTCACCTTTCTGAGCCCTGGGGAATCTCCTGCCAAAGGCTGGTTCACCAGCTTTGTGGGTGGAAGGCGAGGAAGTTGCAAACCGTCTTCCAGCAACAGCATGCTTTTCTGCTATGGCCTCGGTTAGAGCATCTCCCAGGGCTCAGGAGACAGCAGCGCAGTCGCTACTCCTTCCCCCCCGTCATCTTGATGGGGTCTGTGTGTTCTGCAATGCGTTTGTGCTGCACAAACAAGACCGCATGGAAGTCCAGCTTTTCTCCCAGGAGTAACTCATTATCTTCTACCATCGATGTCAGAGTTGGGACAGAACTTCTTTCTCTTGCTACCTCCTCAAAAATCTAAATGGCAAAGGAGAACACTTGAGAGCATGGAAATTAATGGTAAATTCACAATGGTTTCTCAGTGGCTGGGGTTTCACCTCCCACATTACATTCTGAAATGGGAAAGACTTAAGAGTGATCACATGGGTGACTGAAGCAATTCTTGTCTGAACACGTGCAGAAGCAAGGACCTTGTCTGAAATGAATGAGGGGAGTTGGAAATCTGAAAAAAACTGAGTAATGGCTCTTTGGTAGGAGAAAAAAGGACATTATGAAGGAGATACTGGGAAAGCAAGTGACAGGAGAGGAGTGAGCAGGCTGCAGAAAATCCATCCTGTGTACCTCGGGTGTTGGTGTAGCACCTCCAACTGGCCGCAGAATAATTCAGAGGTGAATTTAAAAGCACATACCTGGAAGATAAGGTTGAGTGCCCGAAATGGCCACCAGCTGCCCTCACTGCCATAGAAAAATCTTCTTCAAAGTCTTGTCCTTTTATGCAGATGAGCATGTAATAATGGTTGTTTTTCAGCAAAGAAACAGTGGTAGATGGGAAAGGTGCACAAACAGGTGCGTCGTTTCTCTCCTCCCTTCTTGAGCAGCTCATTTTAATATACACTAGCTATTGCTGTGCATAATAATGCACATCTGTCGAACGCTTTCCGGGGTGTGTGAAAATACACCTATGGAGCTACACAGCAGATGAGCCACGTGGTGGCTGTGCTGCTCCTGGTATTGCCAGTGAAGCTTCTCCAAGTTGAAATCTCTTCTGTTCTCGCTCTGCTTCAGGCCTGTATTTTCTAGTAAAATCCTTTATTCCTCTGCACAAAACGTAAGGACACTCCAGTGACCACCAGTGTCCCTCATGTAATTCCACAGAAATCTCCAATTCCCTCCACGTCCAAGGTCCTGGAGAGCCCCAGTTCTTGATGGTGGGCTAGAGGTGTTTAAAAGCCGTGTAGATGTGGTGCTGAGGGACATGGTTTAGGGACCCTGGCGGTGCTGGGTGAACGGTTGGACTCGATGATCTTAAAGGTCTCTTCCAACCAGATGATTCTGTGATTCTGCCAGGAAAGTGTGAGGTCTCCTGGGTCAAATTCTCACCCCTGATAGAGCCATTGCAATCCTAATAAAGGAAATGAGGTTGCCAGGGTGTGGTTGGAGACAGAATTTGGCCATATTTTAAGTGTGTGGAGTAATTCCAGGATGAGATCAAGAGTTGGCCTCTCCCCCCACCCTCCGCTCTAATATTAGTTCTATTTAAAGCAGCATACATTGCCTCACGCTTGAATTCCTGTAGCAGAGGCTGGGTCCAAAGCCCTCTAAAGAAGTTAAGAGCTTTCCTTTTGGAGGCTAGATCAGGTTACTGGAGAAGACACACTATCCAACTGCAATGAACTGCATCCTTAGATGTATTTTTATTCAGACAAATATCAGACTTAACGCTCACAGCTGAATTTGAAAACTCCTTTTCGCTTTTACTTTGCTCCATTGAGAAGTAAAAAGGAGATGCAAAAAATACCCCCAAAAGAAAACCCAATGCTAAGCTCCGAGACCCTGTGTTTGGTTGGTGATGCTTTGCAGAGGTCACAGGGATTAATGAAAAACACAATTAGAACAGCATCAAGCTGGGGGCCCCAGTTTGGCACCAAAGGATCCGTTTGGGTATATCATATTGCATTATGTGATGTAAGAATGTGGGCCAGTGTAATCAAAATGTAACTGCAATCCTTACCAAAACCACCTGTTTAACCTCAGCTAACCCGGGAAGAGAATTTCAGCCTTTTTTTTTTTTTTTTTTGTTACTTCTGTGTACCAGCGAACTCCCAATAATGAAACTTCTGTTTGTAGGTCCTGACAATACCAACGTGAGACTGGAGAAAAGAGATTCTTGTCTTCGTTCTGCTGCAAGCTTTATAGTTTTTGCGAGATCAGGCAAATTATTTAGGGTGTGATTAACTGCGCCTAATTTCAGCTGTCTAGAATTTAGTTTAGTTTTTAGTTTAAGTCAGTCACTGAAATTCCCTCTTTCTTCAGTGATTCATCCCACTAATGCAGTCACTTGAGTGTGGGCTGATGGGCTCCTGAAGATGTTTCTGTGCAAAGGCTGCAAAGGAGCACGTATAACTACCAGAGATGAGATGCTCAGCTTTGAGTTAACGAAGGTGAGGTGAGATGACTCACATCTTTACTCGTGGCACCCCAGGTGATTGCTTGTGTTGAGCGAGGATACCCATCCTTCCTCGTTTTATCAGTGTAAGGGCTTGTAAGAGTAAACCTGTTACATTTTGAAAGGAGCACCTTTCTAAGAGCATCATGTTACCTTAACCTGTAACAGGCAAACTGTTTGAGGAGTTAGTGGGAAGCACTCACTTGGGTTTTCGTATTTCCCAAAGGCTGGAAAGCCACCACAGACCCTTCAGAGATTGTTTGTTTTTTCCACCTCTGTGTAGACTAAAGCTTGCCTTCGCTTGCAGTGACAGCTTGGTGTTAAATTGCTGCTTGTACCTTGAGCAGCCTTTCTCCCTTTTGCCATGTTGTGATAAATTTAGGGTGCTCACTGCCTTATACAAGATCAGGACTCCTCAGGGAGATTTCGGGTGTCAAGCTGTTGACCTAAGACCTCCAGTGCAGGGTGCAGGTGGCTCAGTGAAGACACATGGACCTGCAACTGAAGCTGTGCCCTGGGCTGGTGATAAATCAGTGAGCTGGGTTGACTCCAGCAGAGCTATTGCCTTGATTCCAGCCCAAGGTGTCTAGTGGATGTATGGTATTTTTTACACTTCCAAACAGAATCCCGAGAGAAGTGTCAAAGTTGTGCAAGGTAGAGGTGCAGTTTTGGAAAAGTGGCAGATGGAAAGCCAAAAAGGGATTTCTGAGAGCATTGTCAGACAAGTGAGAGACTTGGGCTAGGTGTGTTTTAAAGATTTGGGGAAGCTGTTTGGGCGAAAGGGCGCAGAGCTGAAAAGCCACACACAAATCTCTCCTGTGGGGCAGCGAACTCCAATGTACAAAATCCCTGGTTTGTTGTACCCTGAATCTGGTGGGTGACCCACCTAGGTGTTTTCTGCTTAAATACACCATGACACCTTGCACATAATACTGGTACCCCCACGCCATCACCAGACCGTACTATCGAGTACTGCATAGTGTGTCCTGGCTTTGGCAGAGCAGCAGCTCCAGGGCCCATCACCACTGCACGGAGCCTGCGCGGTGCCTCTCTGTGCTGTGACTGACTTCACCACCACTATATAAATCACTCATTCCTAGAGGCATTACATTGCCAATATTTTTTTCAGCAGCTTACCAATTTTTTGTTGTTGTTGTTGCTTTTTGGTTTTTTTTCTTTAATTCAGAGCAAGGTGAAACAACCTCCCGTGCTCTGCTGATGCCTTGTTTCAGGGAGCGGTTTATCTCAGGCAGACAAGAGTGTATTGACTTCTCCACAGGCTTGTCAAGGCAAATACTTGTCAATGGCCTAAATACTTCTGTGAATATTAGGGAATAATCTTGCAAGAGGGATAAGAACACAAGTTCTAGCTGACCCCTCCCGCCCCTTTCCTCAGCCCACAGAACCTGGAGGGATTAGTTAACGTTTTGAAACAGATGCCCCTGTAATTAGGGAGGAAGAAACACGACTGGCTGTTTGGGAAAGACACCTTTGGGTAACAGATCAGCGGATCCACAGATCCATTACAACAGGGCAATCTGACCAAACAGCTTAAGGTCTCAACTCGCTGCTCCTCTTTCTTGACAGCAGTTTATATCGATGAAGATGCGTCATAGTCCTTCAGCCTAGAAAGGTTCAGACATGGGAGAGCCTGTGGAAAAATTTACAGCAGCCAAAATGCCCAGTACTGAAATTTCTTTAATCTGATCAGACTTGTTCTTAACCCCGAGACATAAATATCCAGCACATTACACCTTTGATTTACTATTATGCATGTATTGGAGCAACAGTGGTCCTTTTGAATTATGCATTCTCTTAACAGAACATTAAACCTTATGGGAAGATGGAGTGGCCCAACACATAACTATTATCCTGACAGAGGGGAGGCTGAGATCAAGAGTAATGCTCCCAAGCTACAGAACTCCGAGTTTTTGTTGGATTGCTTGAATGAGCATTATAAATAGCACTTTGTTCCCTCTCGTTAATAAATAGTGTTTAGATTGCTCACGAGAAACCTGATAGATGGCTCATCAAGAGCAAGAGGAGGGATTATTATTTGACATAAAGGAATAACAACATCCTTAAGCCCTGAAACTTGCCCTGAAACTGCTAAAAGCATGCAGCAGAACTGTGCCTGGGCTTCTGAGAACAAAGCATACCTCTTAATAGCTTGATAATCCATTTGTTATTGGTTCTTCATATCAAGTCATGACCAAAAGGTACTACAGTCCTACAGGAAATCAAGTTTGATTTTGTGATATAGTCAAACGAGTGCTTTGGAGTGCCATGTCTAAGATCAATAAGGAAGCGGTAACTACATTTGCTGTCATATGATGATATTGATGTAAAAACATAATGGTCAAAATTATAAAATCAATTTCATAATTTAATCAGAAATGTTTATTGATACTATTAAAACTGAATTCAATAGCTCCTGGTATGCAGTTAATTTCTTATCTGTCAGAAAAACATATTGAAATGTTCTTTCTTTTAAATGCTTGGAGTTAATTCAGTGAAAAAAAGAGCAGCGACCAGTGGCTGGAATGGGCAGAGGACGGCTGTTAGATGGGGAGGTGGGTGGAACTTTTCTAGCGGTTTATGGCAAAATGTTTTATGCTTTGCAGAGTGTTTGTGTTTTCTCTGTGCAAATGCACGCGTGCATAATGCAACTTTGGCATTAGTAACGGCAGTGGCATGGCATGAATCCCGGCCCCAGTGAAGGTAGTGGAAACTTTGCTGTTAAATTCAGCAGAGCCAGGACTGGCTCTTGGATGAAGGCTCCAAGGCTTTCCTCCTGCTCTGTAACTGTGTGTAGGCAGGAGCAGAGATCTGAAATGATAGGTCCATGCAGCGTTGTCATCTTGTACTGCGTAGCCCTGGGATTGTGTAGCTACTCCTCTGCAGTAGGTGCTGAGGACCGAAGTAAATGTGAATTTAAGGAAAAAAGAGAAATGTTTTTTTTGTCTTGGCTCCTCCAACCCAATCTAGCCCATGTTCAGGCTAAATCCTACAATGTGGCAGGCTCTGCAAAGGCAGTGGAGCAGGTCAGCAGGGTGTGTGGGGTCAGGATTCACAGGGGAGAGTAGCCTGTGCCAGGTAGAAGAAAGGAGAAGGCAGAGGTGGGGGTGATACCCACTGTGTGGAGTGGAAATGTTTTGGTTTGGGCTGTTCTCTTTATGATGCCCCGTGAAGGAATCTCTGAGCACACAGGGTAAAGCTAGCGCAGAGGCTAGGAAAGGCATAACCCCCCTGTAGAAATCATGGGGTCACCACTGAGGTAGTTCTTTGAGAGTAAGAGGAGAAAGGGAGTTTTCAAAAAAAAAAAAAAAAAAGTATAAATAAATAAAAATTGGAGTTGACTGACCTAGAGGAGATTTCGGGGACCACCAATGCGTAAGAGCTGGAGAAGGGATAGTTAAGACTGCCTAATTCTCTGTAGACTGTGTGCAGAATAGAATAAATGCCTTCATTTTAGGCAGCAATACGGAATACATGCGTCATGACTGAACAGTACCTGAGCTGACCCCTGGGTGGGTTAATGTATTTTTTCCACATGGTAATTCTAGTATTTAAATTCTTCATTTTAAAGGAGGTCGTCCAGTGAGAAACCATTTCTTTTGCAGTCCGTGCAATAGGTAAACCAAACTATCGATTTAGGTCCAATGTCTCTCTTTAAGTGTGTGAGATTATAGGTCTTGCATGTGAGTGTATATTCGAAACTGATCAATATAAATGATTGAATGCAGTAATTCTATTTTTTACATAGCTAGTCAAAGATTAGTACTTGTTTTAGGGCAGTACAAAAAAATTTATGTTAAGGTTTTCTTACTCTGACAGAAAAAGATATTTCCATTCCTTGAAGTGAATGTGAATGATGTGTATTTGTCACGTACCAGGGGCAGATCTAGGTATGACAGATTCATTTATACCGAAATTCGTATTCCTCATGACTTTAAATCCTGCATGAAGCTACTTTTAATGGGCCAGAAACCAGCTCACTCCATGTCTCAGGGCTAACTGAAAACAAAACACGGCTGCCAACCATTCCTCACTGTGGCTTCTAAGACTCTGCGAAGATGGAGACCAGATTTTAACTGGCACAACTAAGTACTGAGAATCAAAACTATTTATAGGATTTTTTAATGGAGAAAATGTAGCTTTGGCTACTCCTAAGTCCAGGGTTAACACTTAGTTGTGCTATGAGCTTTCTGCAGTACCGAATGTGCAGTAGGAGGCTTAAACTGCCTGTTCATCAGATACGAATCTTGCCATGGATACTCTGCATGGTGGTTTTGAAATAGAGGGGCTTACCACATGGGTAAGTCTTTTTTTTTTTTTTTTTTTGTCCTTTTATAAAGAAGCAGAGACCATCTGGGAAGCCAACAATGAAATTCTCTGCTGTCATCTCTTCTGTCATGACATGTATCAGTACAGAATCAAACAATCTTTTCCCCTTCCTCCCCTAGACAATGATAGGAGCAAGTCTAAGAAACCTGCCTATCTCAAGGTTTGTGGAATAAGGTGTTTGTAATATGACAGGCGAGAAGATAGATGAGGTATTTTGCAAAGTGGAAGCAAATTAAAGTCACTAAATCACACACAGAGCAAAAGTTCCTCTCTGAAACTTTTCCAGAAATTCCTCAATGTCCTTGAAATGCAACCCAAAAATCTGAGATCATGAAGATTTTTTTCTCTGTAGAATTACATGGAGGATTTATATTCAACTTGGTGAGTGAGACCATTTCTTGAGAATGTAGGCTTGTTCTCCTTGATTTGCACAGGCTTGTTTTTACTGGACTTGAGCCTTTTAAAATTGTGTGTCCAAGTCTGCTCTGGGGAAGTGCCTGTTCACTCCTCAGCTAATGGAGAAGAACAAGAACTGCCAGGAGATGCATTTCAGCTCTGACACCATAGGATGGGGTGAAGCATCCTTAGAAAACTCTCTCTTTCCATCATGGAAGCAGTGTAGAGAATGAAGTTAGACCCAGTTCTGACTTTCCTGTGGTTATAGGAGCTCCCAGTGACCATATATTATGGAGGTATGCAAATCCAAACACGTTGTAAGCCAGCTATAAATGAACTACAAAGTTCAGAAGATTTTGGTACCTATTAAAATGGGATTGTCTGCCGCAGTGTTGAAGGCTGTTACATGAGATTTAACTGAGGGAGCTCAGCCAATTAGTTAAAGATTAGACTCTAGACTAAATGAGGCTAAAGTCTTTTCCTCGCTCAGATGTTGTTTTCTTGAGTGCCAGTTGCTTGTCTACATTTTAATTTTCTTTCAGCATAAGTAATGATGATAGTGTGTAAATCATAATGGTCTTCTGTAACTGAATTCAGGAAGGATTATTAACCACTGTGCTCTTTTGGGTTGGACTGCGTTTGGGGAACGGGAATGACGAGATTTGTTTTCATAAGACAAGTGGCTGAGCCTTTCATCCCATTTGGAATATTTGTCTGTATAATACATATCAGTGAGGCAATTTGTATCCAGTTTGTATCTGAGAAATCGGCATCTTTTGTGACTGATATAACTGATTTAGAAACCGACTACCAGATTGTCCTGTGCGCAGTGGAGGGGAATGGGGCTGCTGTGCTGTGCCAGGGCGGGGAAAGAATGGAGGCTTTTTCTTGGAAATGTTCCGACGTTTTGGAGAAGCGTTTAGAGAAGCCGCAGGAATGCAA
Organism: Bucorvus abyssinicus; assembly: GCA_009769605.1. NCBI lineage: Eukaryota > Metazoa > Chordata > Aves > Bucerotiformes > Bucorvidae > Bucorvus > Bucorvus abyssinicus. The sequence continues at coordinate 1,563,537 of CM020024.1, read as the reverse complement.
GGCTTCTGAGTGCAGAATATAAGCTTAAGGAGATGGTGATGGATTGCTTAATTCTTTCATTAAGACCCCATTCTATGCTTCATTCAGTATAGGTTACCATCGCCTCCAGAAGCGACAGCCCTCGGAAGGGACTGAATGAAAAGGGCTTTGAGATGAAACTAGGTTTAAAAAGAATTAACTAAAGATTGACTAAACCTGTTATGTGGCTCAACTAAGCTGTGTAAAATCTTAAATCATATAGTCAAATCTACTCTTCTATCGTGGTGTCATAAAGCCCATAATAAACACTTGGTTGTCTACCATGGAAATACAGTGCTGATGCATTTTGCTGTGAAATGTGGTAGACTGAGCTCATGGAGATACCATCAGATCTTTCATCACCATGCATCCAGGCAAATAAAATGTGAAAATCAGTTTTCAAAGCCCAAACCTCTAAAACGTCACAGTGATTTCTGAGTTTTAAAGCTTGAAATCGCAGCTCTTCGTGAAGTGCCTCTTGCGCACTGTTAACGTTTGTTAGATGGCAGCAAAAAGGCCAAAAACAATTTAAAAAAAAGAGACAAAAAAGAAAGAAATGTCGCTTTATCATGGGGGAAAGCCAGGATATGTAAATAAACAAAAGAATTTTTAGTGTCACAATAGGACTTGGGAGTGGTGCTGAAGTTTAATCAGCCATATAGTTTGTAAACTTTCCCATAGCTAAACTGATGGCCAAGCCTGAAATAATTTAGGAGTTGAGCTGAGATAAATTTGTGGATACTTATGTGGCTCATCTCTCTCTTCCTAAAAGTAGGAAACAATCAATATGACAATTTGTCGGGCAAGTCCTGTAAGTTTTTTGGAAGAGTTGAAAAAAACTGCAAGAATGTTTTGGTAGGGCGTTCAGTTTCTAGACCTGTAACATAAGAAAGTTTAGCAGAAGAAATGTTAATGCAAGATTAGGCTGGCAGCTTTGATCCCAAATGAAGAAAGAGGAGATCTGATTCGAAAGCCTGATGTCAGTTTGGGGTTGACTTTCGAGTTTCTGGGGAGATTTTCCTCATCTCACGTAAATAAAGCACCTAGGAATTCACTGTCTTTAACCTGATGATACATGCTTTGTCTGGAGTTGGTGGGAGAGAAATGATCGCTTCTGTGGAGTGGTTAATGTGTATTGTCCTTGACAGTTGTTTTAGGATGGGCTGAATCATACCCCGAAGACAGTTATCCCTCTCTGCTGGATATCGGCAGCTCTGAGGCGTAGCATGGACCTAGCTACCTACATTTTTGATAGCTAGTGTGGATGCAGTGACTCTTTAAGTCCATCTCTGATCCAACACGTCTGCTTTTAATAATCCAAAGTAAAAAAACCCTCCCTTTCTTAAACATTCGTATTAATTAGCTGTGAAAATTTACTTTTCGGATCAGTTCACTAACATTTCAAGGTCGTTTAACCACCTCTAAATGACCTAAGCATATTCACCAAGATAGAGCAAATGGGAAGAGGGAAACAGAAGTACCGCTTTTTGAAGAAGGAAAGAAATGGATGAAAATAGTTCCTTTTCTTTTGGTTTTCATATTTGCTCTTGCTCATCTCTTGAACTTGAAAATCTCATCAAACCATCTGTCAGCCTCTGTACGGTGAACAGAACCCTTTAGCAGCAACAGGGAAAGGAAGCCACCAGCAGTTGGTCCTGCTGGTAATTTTAAGCACATCATTCAGTCCGCTGATGCTGGTGGGACTTCTCCTAACCGTCACTGACTGTGTGCATGTCTGTGAAAGGGTTTTTCCTCCTTAGTTACATGAATGAGTAACCCTGCATAAAGCAGCAATAAGGCACTGAGCAAGGAGCTGCCTGGAGCCAATTAGTAAGAAACACTGGGTAAAATGGTGAATTAGAAGAGATTTCCAGCAATAAGGAGCAGTTCTGACCAGGAACAGTTTGAGAATAGCATTTCAGAAGTAAATTGGGGGGAAAAAAAGAGTTACTGGAGTTGCTAACCTGCACTCAGTGCGTTCTTGGATCCCACCGAAGGGCGAGTTTCGTCCTGATTCAAAGGAGTGGTACCAGCATCGCGGTGTGGAGAATTAAACAAATAGTCTGCACGTCCGCCAGTACTTCGGTTGCTGAAAATCTGGTTTGCAAATGCCTTGTAAACTTGTGATGGTCTGGAGCTGTTTCAGTGAACTACTTCCAGGACACCATTGCAGTAAATAATTGTAGTTTACAAACCAATTCACTGACTGGTAGGGGGGAAAAACAAAAAGGTTGTATTCTGTGTCCTTCCTTGGTGGTTCCTGTGCCTGAGTACCATAAATCATGACACATTTCAGCAACGTGGCCAAAAGATTTTGCTTAACTTGAAGTTTGCTGAGCTTTTCTAATGGGTGGGAGAGTCCTTCAGTCCGTTCCTGCTTGGCAATTTTACAGTGTTTTGTCGCTTAAAGGGTATTGCAGTCTTCTGGTAATGCTGAACTCCTCTTGCTGTGAACCTAAAAGGTGCTGGTGGCTTGGAAAAGGGTTAACAGTTGTCACAGAACCGCTCCCCAGGAGGTGCAGGCAAAGCAAGGCTTCGGTTCAACAGGGAGGTTAGGATCCTGAGGATGCAAGAGTGACTGGAGCAGAGCAGGACAGATTTTAACTTTCTGCATAGACACTTGTTGACTAGTTCTTACAAATCCCCAGTGCTGTTCCTCCCAAGCCATCTAATTCAATTATACGCTCTTAATAATCAGAAACTCGTAGCTGATGTCAACCTGAACTTCTCAGATGGCGGTTTATGCCCGTCACTTCTAGTTTACAGAATCACTGGGTCACTTTGGTTGGAAGAGACCTTTAAGATCATCAAGTCCATCCGTTAATCCAGCAATGTTGACCCATTTATCCAGTCTGGACATAAAAAACAGGTGATGATTTTTGGTTTTTTCCTCCCTACAAGCTCTTTGATTCACAAGGTGGTCTGACCTCTTCTTCTTTTCCCTTGTGACTGACTCCTCTTTGTCCTAAGTCAGAGTCAGTGTCAAGGGCATCAAACTTGTTCATCCTTGGCTCTCATGAAATAAAAGACTTCCTATCCCCTTACTTGTCTGCACAGATTTAGTGTTCTCCAGGCACAGAGCTGTATCAAGAGCTGATTGTACGTTTTGGTAAGAAAGCACAGTATGTTTTGAGAGGTCCAAAGAGAGATCTGGCAAGGTTTTGGGTATTTCCTGCTAAAAGCCTGCCTGCCTAGGGGCAAATCTCTGCCCAGCAGATTGAAGCACGGGGCTCCTGCTTGTGAAAATGTGATCCTTTATGAGAAAACTGTGATTCTGTGTTCTGGTGTTGTGTTCTTTTTTCAGTTCCTTTTGATTGGCAAGAAAGGCGTACACACTTTAATTACATCTGGCCTTTTTACAACATGGCTAAGCTGTCCAACAGATGTCTGCTTTAGGTCCAAACAACATGAACATGTGACAGGGAGGCAAACAATAATCACGGGGAGTTTCACCCCTTGTTTTTCACACAGGTTTGGACACACCGTATCAAATGCCTGTGCAAGTTCTTTATTCTTTTGGAAAGTAGTGTTGCCAGCAAGGAGCTTCTGAATCTGCTCTCCTTTTACTACTTCCAGAGAGTAAAGCCCTCTCTGGGAAGCTGTCTGCAGTTCGCATCTAGTTGCCACTCATAACCTGATGATGCACACAGGGATTGAAGCTTTCTAGGCCACACTCCAGCAGAAATCCTTAAGGAGGACTAGGAAATGGATACCATCAGGCCACGTCTGGAGGACTGGAAATAATTTACCCATGACTCTTGATTTAATCTATCTGTCTGTTCAAATTCATCTCTCATCTAATCAACCTGAACAAGAGGACTGAAATTCTGGAAATAGTGTGTTTATTAGTTTAAGAGAAATAAATAAGAAGAAGAAAAGTTCTGGAAATATGTGTTTTAACAAGTTGTTGAGTTAGCAATTCTTTCTTGCTCTACAGCCCGGCGCTGCCACACGTACTGTAGCTTTCATCTCCAGCCAGAAAACTTCAAAGTCCTTCTGAGGTCAAGGGCAGTGTGGCAACATGTATTAAATCAAGAGTTCCCAGATCAGTGAACGTTCTTGGATGTGGACATGGGCTGCAGTGTACGCTGACATGGTAGAAACTAGACTAAGCTGGTCACTTGGAGAGGTGACTGAGTCGGGGCTGTACCAGCCTGCAGAGCTGAGCGGGTTGGGGTTCATCGTTGTTGTTTTCACTGGTGTGAGTTAAAGAGCAGAAGGCACGTCCACAACTTCAGTGTATTGTTCTGCCATGTTCTTTATTAGATCTACTCTGGTGGAATTCACATGATGGTGTTGCACAACCCAGCACCCCGGGTAAGCAAAATCCCCTCAAAGCAGGGCAGGAAAGCAGTCCTCTTCCAAATGTAGCTTTATCAGAAGCATAATGAAAACCTGGTTTATAAGGTGAAACAGTCACCGCAGTAATAGCAAGCTCGCAGCGATGCTCTGGATTGGTTGCTTTTGCTCCCACTTGTAGTTTTTGTTCCATTTGGTATAATCTCATTCTCCATTCACAACCATCGTGTTGTTTCTGTCCCGAGAATGAAATGCAAGCCAAGCCTTGCCTGATGGATTTCTGCGGAGACCTTTACTAGCCAGCAGTAGCGGTTGTCGCTGCTCCTCCAAGCAGCTTGGAAAGAAACATCATGAAAAATTTACCTGTTTTGCTACAGAAACAAACCCAAAACCTCATAGTAACTGGCAAGAGTGTACACATTATGAGATGAACTAATATTCTGCAATCGACGTCTTTAACCTTGGAATTACCAAAACTCGTGGCGGTAAGAAAAGAGTCTCTGCAAAGACGGAGCTTCATTTGAAATCACAAAATAATACGCACGAAAGCCTGCTTTCATCCCGTGAAAACACATGCACTTAAATAAGGTTTTGATTTCTGTAGACTCCCGCAGGGCTCGGTAGAGATCAGCAGAGGGAGGGCAACTTGGCCTTTGGTTCCGTTGAATCGGTCTGTGGGATTGCCTGTCCGATTTAGGCACTTCAGCGGAGCGCATCCAGTTCAGTGTGGCGTGTTTAGCTCAAAAGGCTCACGAGTGTACGCATGGAGTACCTGGGGTACCTGACTGTCTGCTTTGTGTGAGCAGCTACACGTGTGTAACGTTACATAAAACTGCCGAAAGCGCGGGGAAGAAAACTCTTCACCGTGATTATGTGAATTTGCATGCATTATGTTCCCACTCCCCCTACAAATACTGTAAGGTGGTATATCCGTATAGTGCACATATTTCATACTTTCTTTGAAAAGCTCTCTCAAAATCCCACTTCCAAATTCGCTTGGAAACCTTGATTCTCAGGGTGAGCTTAGTTAACTAAAGAGAGAATAATGAAATTAATTCACAGGACTGGTAACTCGGCTGCAGTTTCAAATATCCAATCTAATTGCCCCAAACTGCCAGATAACTCAGCTGGAATGTTGATTCCTCAGAAAAACTCCTTCCAAATGAATCACCCGCTTTGCTTCAGGCAGAACTTCGCTGTTCTTCAAGTTTCCCATCCACCTCTTGGCCGCTCCTAATTTGCTATGGGTGCCAATCCGTCATAATTAGTATGGGAATAAGAAAACACGATTCAAGTGAGCTTAAATAATATTTCTGAACTTGAGCTAAAGCATGGTTTAGATTTTCAGCCCAGATTCAGGTAGTTTCTATTTTTGCCAAACAAATTACCTCATTGCTGAATAAAATGGCTATCTTGCTTCATCAGCATTGCTCTGCTAAAAAAAGAAATTAATCAGATTTCCTGCCGTTCCATTAGCTATTTTTTTTGTTTCATTTAATATTTCAGCTGCCTCCAGAATGATTTTTCTAATACCTAAAGGGCTTAGTCAATTTTCAGGACTAACTACTTGCAAAATGTCAGTTTAATAAAGCAGGTTTATTGCTTGGAACTTGGCACAAAAAGAAAAGCTGAAGCAGTGTAAAAATGTATTTTGATGAACTTTAAAAAAGAAAAAAAAAAGGGGGGGGGGCAGTCCTGCTTGTTTCTGAATGCTCTTGATTTCTTAACAAGTGAGTCAACTGAGGCCACTCAGCATTTGTGGTGTTTGCATTCTTCAAGTACAGAAATCAGGAGGAACACGATAGACCGAGCAGTCGGTCCCCGTCCAGCCCGTCCAAGGAGCCTGGTCTCCAGAGCAGATTCTAATTGCCGCGCACGAAGAGGCCAGGACCATCGCTGTCAGCAGAGGCATCTTGGCTTGGCATCTTTACAGCATTATCCAGCCCCGCTTTAAACTTGCTTTGAATCTCTCTGTAGGCGAAAGGTTTGGATAGAACGTCTGACTCGGAGTTTTCTCACGTGTTGCGTATTGGTACGCAGGGAGCAGGCAACAGTCAGTCAATCGGTTTATTTGCAGGGATGAAAAAATGCAGTTTCAAAACAACTAAAACTATTCATGCAAAAAGTGACTGAAAAAGCCAAATTCTTTTAAATTTCTCATTCTGAAATAAAGTTGTAAGTCCAAATTAATCTAAATTAAGTATATTAAGTAATAAAAAGGCAAAAATAGAATCAAAATAAGAAAATCCCCCTGAAAATCGCACATGAAGAGAAGAGCCAATGTTTTAATTAGCCCTTTCAGCTGATTTTGCTTTTTTATTGTATGGAGAAAGCCCATTTCCTTCTGGGTCAGCTCCTAAAGAGATTTCTTTTCATCTGTTCTTGGACTCTTGTGCTCGGACACCCACCTGGCTTGTGTGGGCCACTGCTGCCCCACTGCAGCCCCTGGCAGGGGGCACGTTGGTGCCAAGCCGGAGGACGGGTGGCTCCTTCCTGGAGCTGTCTCCCTCTTTGCTTTTGCCCCCCCTGCAGCCAGCCTGCTTCTGTGAGGTGAGCGCTTCACCGTCCCAGACAGCCATGCCTCGGGCTTCTCTAAAACTGCTAGACGGAGGAAATGAGGATGGGGAGTTGGCTTTTGCGTGCGTGTTGGTTTGGCGTGAAGAACTCTCTCACCTGCCATTGATCCGAAATAGTCACCAGCTGCTCCCAGGCTAAGGTTACAGCGTCAATGGGAGGTCTTTAGCGCCAGAGGGGGGAAAGTGGCTTTGCCAAGATGTTAAAAAATGGAGTACAGTGAAACTGGAAACTTCCCTTGATAGTGAGCACATTATCTAAGCATCTTATTACAAATTACTGAGAGCCCTTTTAGCAATTTTTTTAAAATCTCTTAAGGGGATTTAACTAATTAGGCACAAAGTCTTATGCTCGGGATTTATTCAATCATGTTTTTTCACTTAAGGTATGGCAAGTCGTCCGGTTTTGTCATGTTCTGGTGGTCATTTGTGGACGAGGCAGATTTAGCTGGGAGGAGCCCAGCTGCAGTTAGTAATAGTGTTCAGCGGTGCTGACTGCCCACGCTTGCTGTGCACGAACTCCCGCTGCAGGCAGCTGGAGCCCCGTGGTTTTGCAAGCATGCAGATCTGGCCTCGCTGCTCGGGTTGACACTGTCACATAGCGTCAGTAGAGCCAGAGAACTAGACTTTGAGCATGCAAGGGTGGTGAGGTTGGGTCGTCAATGCTCATGTTGCGCCTCTTGTTTACAGAACAGGAGCCCCGCACTGGCCTGAGAGCCCAGACCAGCAGTCCTGAAAAACTCCAGCGTGGAATGGAGTAGCAGCCACAGCTCAAGGACCCTGATAGGCAACAGGGAGATGCCTTTACAGAACAGCCAGGAGTACCTCGGTTAAGGATCTTCCCTCTGCTCGTGCCTAGGTGTTTGGGGTTGGATCGCTCTACCTTTGTAGGACACATCCCCTTTCTTACTAGTACTTAACCACGTGCATAGAAACGATGAGTGGCCCTGGACTTTTGCACAGATTCCACAAGTATCCTTAGACCATGTAGTGACCTTTGAAAGGTCCCTAAGAATAGGGGACATATTGTCCGTGGATTTTCATTACAACTTTGAAATGTATAGAGCTCCGTGAGTAGATGGAAAACCACTTTTGATCTGACCGTTCCTGCAGTTTTCATTGAGACCTCTGTGATCTCAAAAGCATTTCCACTGCAGCCAGTAGTAAAGTCACTGAGATCTTTGTATTTAAAGTAGGATCATTCAGCAGGAGAGCTGAAAGTGTGTGCTAGAGCACTGTGTGCTTTTCAGCCGCCTGGACCTGCGCTGGGGTGGGAGGAGCAGCTTTGCAGGCTCGTATCCGGAGGCACAAAGACTAATCTGTCCTTACCTGTCTGTAAAAATCAACACCATGTCCCGGGTTGCAGAAAAGCGGAAATATATTTGATGTGGAAATTGTTTCTCATTAGAATTTGTTGCCACCCGGTGTCACTTGGCTTCTAAAGCTTTTTGAGAAGCATTGGTTCTTAAAGAGTCAAAGACAGGTCGCTGTACTTCCATTCCAGGGTTAGCTCAATTAAGTAATTTTAAAAAAACTGCTACTGGTGGTGGGGGCCAGGCAGAGGCTTCGGCAGAACTTCACTTCCTGCAAGGTCTAGGGAGGCATCGCTGGCCCGTGTGTTTAACCCACGGTTTTGGTTAACTTAGTTCAGAAACCAAGCTGCGAAAGTACTAAAATCTGACTCCTCTTAACTTTTACTGAACATGTTGCAGGATAACTCAACCAACCAGAGTCATCTGGCACCAGCTATGTTTGACTTACTGGCGTAGTAAAAGGTGTACAGGAAGAAATCAATATCTGCTTTGTTTCACGGGAGAAGATCTTAGCATTTTGCAGTCTAACATAGATTTTAGTGGTTTCATTGCACCACTAAAGGTCAAGTACCATATCTGCGCCTGTGATTTCCTCTTCTGCTTTAAAGCACATCCAGGGCCTGTAATTCTTGAAGTTCTTTAAGGGCACAATCCTGTTACACTGAAACAAATGGAGGTGATTTTTGGTGACCAAAAATGAAATGTAAATAAAATAATTTTTGCAGTATTTTTGGAGCTTTACTTCAAGTTTGTTGATTTTCACATGTAGTATGGAGTGGTGATCCTATAAACTATGCATTTAATGGCAAGCTCATGGCTAAACTGACGAGGCCAGGGACTCAGGAGGGATGAGATCTGAACGGTAGCAGGTTGGGTTTGTATTAGGTATTCCCTGTTTATAAATGTTACAGTGCTTTTTGAAGAATTCTAGGGCGTGCGTATTTTCTTAGTGTTGTTTCCTGACTCAATTGCTATGCCGTTGTGCATGCCACGTTTGGTCTGGAGTACTTACCTTCTCCACCTCCTCTATTTGTCCGCTACCTGATAGGTTGTATTTTCTGATTAGGAGCTTATCTGGTGAAATACTTGACACCACAATATCCCATACAGCTGATTCCAGACAAATTTATAAAAATCAGATAAAGCCCACACTTGTTTACTAACCACTTTTGCGATTTATTGACATTTCTGGTTCTGCCTGCTTTCCTTCTTTATTTGCGGTGATGAAGGTTTTACGCTCCCTGATTCGGTTGGTGTAGAGCACCATTATAAATACAAAAGGTACAGTATAAATCAATCAACAATAATAATAAATAAAGCCAAGTTAACATTTCACTCTCTGATTTTCTAAGCATCAAAACACCAAGTCTCTGTTGAGTGCCAGACGTTAAATAACGTGCTACACAAACACACCGTCACACACCTCCTGTTACTTACTTGACACAATTAACTCCCGGCCGAAGGGTGGCCTCGAAGAGCTCATGACAGGTCTTTTTGGTTGTCCTCTCTTTTAAAGTGTATCTTGTAACTCCATTTCTACGGTCACTCCCACAGAGGAGTATTTCGTTCAATAATATTTATGCTGTGGCGGTATCAGGTGGCAGTGCCCGGTTCCCCTTGGCTCGTTGGAGCTGTGTCGGACACGTGGATCTCATAAATTGCTCTCCCTGTTCGATGCTGCGTCTATGGCTGCTTGCAGGAAACCAGTTTGCTGTTAAGTTGAGAAGCCTGTGATTCTTAAAGTGATCCCTGAGCCTTATTTAATGCTGCAAAATGCTACAGGAGAGGGGGTTGAACTTTAATGTCTACAAGGAGGAAAGTAATAACTTTCCCCATCTCTTCTGTAAGTGACGTGGGCTTTGTGATGAATGCAGAACCTTCACTCACAAGGTTTTCCTGATATTATACACTTGTAGTAAATAAGGTTAGAACCTTTAAGAATAGCATTTAGTAATGTACTGGCAATAGCTCCTTCTCGATTCCTTAAAGGTCACTGCATTTGCTTTTCAGTCGTAATTTTAGTTCAGGCCTCTACAGAGTAGAACTGAGAACACGCTTGGCAATGTTCTCTCAATTTCCCCAAGACTGAAAATAAAATGGCACGGGACATCGATATGTAGGAACAAGTGGCTATTTCATGTGTCTGCTTGTATGTCTGCAGTCGTTGTTTGGGAGTAGGTTCCTAGTCCAAGTAATTGGGTATAGACACAAAACACAGAGAAATAATCAGTTTAATATCCACTGTTTCCCTCCAGTCTTTCTGAGCGTGACCTCACTGTCTTCCACCACCCAGAGCTCGCGGGTCTCCAGCCTCCCCAGCCAAAGAACAGGCTTGTTACTGACCCCATAATCACAATTTGCTTAATGATATGGCTTTGCTATGAAACAAAGTAGTGATTTGGTATGGGCATCCAAAGTGAGGAAAGACGCTGAAGAGTGACGAGTGGCTGGGAGGTGTTACTTTTCCTCTCACGCTTTGTGTTTTGTAGCTGGCCTAAATTTACCAGTAATGCTGTTGTTTATTACGAATTAAAAGTTTACTAATGAAATAGGTGGAATATTTGGATAAGGTGTTACATATTAGAGTAGGAAGCTGGATGTTAGGAACATCTGCAAAGTACAGGCTGAGGGAAGTAGCATTTCACCTGAAGTGACACGGATGCGAAGCAGTGATAAGAGGGTTGTGCAGGGAGGATTTAGGTTCTTTTTTCTGGCTGGGGGAAAGTCATACAGACTCAGGTCCAGTGAAGACTGAGACTCCAAACTTCTGGTTTCAGTGCAAAGATTAGGAGCTGTACTAGCTGTCTGGAAGGGGGCAGTGATGCTAGAGGTCATTGTTTCGATACCTAAGTTTAACAGATTCCTCCGAGCAGATGCCGTGACCCTGAGTTCACGTGCCTTTGCTCTCGGCGTGGGGAATGGTTGGCAGCTGAGGAGAGGATGTAACTTTTTTTTTTCTGGAATAGATTCTGAGCTATAATATTTTTTATGCATGAACTTGTTTCTAAGGCTCACCATAGGCTTACAAAACAAATGCTTTTTTTAAAGCACATAAATCAAGTTGGATGCCAGCTGGATTTTCCCAGGAGAATATTCATATGCAATGACTGAAAGGATTTATTCTCTGTTTACGTTTATGAGATTGGGCAACAGTTAATGGAAGTAGAAAAGTCAGCTATCTTCCTTTACAGCAGGTAACTGTATCTCCTTGGCTGATCAAGGTTTACAAACATCTTCCCAGCTGATTTATTCATGTTAACATTACTACAGGTCTATTTTGAAACACAGAAGAATGATGCCAGGTTTCATTTTTGTAAATGAAGGGCAAGAATTGGTTTTGTCAGCTACCAGCTAATAACTTTCCAAATACTATGTTTGGGGGGTTTCACTGGACCACTTGGAAGATGTTTGGCCTGTTTTGTATTAACCAAAGGACTCAGAGCTGCATTTCGTCAAGTGACTGCTGAGAATATGTGATGCTTTGGGTGTCCATCTGAACCATGCGGTTTTCAGCTCTCAGGTGCCCAGTATGTGGAAATTACCCTCTTTCAGGTGTCTCTGCTTGAGCTCAAAATTGAAATAGTCTCACCACTACTTATCCTTTCTACCAAATCCTTTCTTGCCTCAGATATTCTTTGTTCTGAAAACACTTGCTCTTGAAAGCCGAGCTGGACACCTTGCAGCAGGGTGCTTACTGTAGCTGAGGTCTCGGATGCAGCCCTTTAGCTAATGTGGATGGTAATAGACTGGATCGGGTTGCGTTTCAAAACCACTTGATCCTCGCAGTGTGGCAGGTGACTGTCTGCATGAGCTGGTGAACAACCTGTACCTGAATATTGTGGAGAGGAAGCCTCATTCTGAAGGTGGTGGCATGCCATAAACGGTTTTTATTTTTCTTGTGCCTGAGGTGACCCAGAAAGACAGGGATTCCCAACTACTTTAGATCAGTGTTGGATCCTCAAAGATCTCGTGGAATGACACGCGCTGTCAGGTATGTGAAACCACTGTCTGACAGGTCTTTATGGAGCCGCTGCAGAGTATCGAAGGGGCTTTGTAGACCACGAGTGATCCAGGACCACGCTGAGAGAGATCATGGATTAAGTCTGTTGTGTTTTCTTGGCTGCTTTGCTCTTTCAAGCTGTGGCATGGTTTATGCACTCTGCATTCAAACCTAACTTACAAATATACCTGATTAATTACCTCAGTGCATTTGCTGGACGAGGCATTGCAGAACTATGCTAAAGCTACAACTACCACTTTAAAACGGCCCCAAACCATTGATCCAGTCCTTAAAAAGACTCTGAGCCTCAGCCAGCGCACAAGCCACTTTGGAGACTGAAATACCATCCGATGTTCTCCTTTGCATCTATAAAGGCCTTGCAACCTGAAGAGAAATTTTTTTGCCAGCTTCTTGACTGGCGGAGCTAACCCTGCTCACCATCCGTCACCACGCAGAGTGCTGTCGGCCGCCCAGCCCAGAGGGGCCATAGAATATCTTATTCCATTAACACTTGTCTGTGTTCTGTACTCTGCATATTAAAGCAACTGAGGAGATCAATTATATTTGGCTGGGGATACTAAGCCTTATTATGTCTTTTTTTTAATGTTTATCCAGAGCGCTGTGAACTTTCGTTCTCCAAAGGCAGCAATCAACAAAGATAAATTGAGTGGCAGCAAGCAGCTACTTAACAACCGCTTTCTGTGCGCAGCGCAGGGGTCTGCATGCAGCAGAGGTGAGGCTCGGAAATGGAAGCTAAAGGAGGGCTTGGGAGGCAAAAAGCAGCCAGTCGAGATCACAGAGAAAGAGATGTTAATGGCAAAGATCACACACAACAAAACCAAACAAAATGAAGCGACTAAAGACAGTGATTATATAGATCTGAGCAGACTGTTGATTATGTGGAATCGCAATTATCTCTCGGGCTCCTGGGACCTTGCTCAGGGAATCATTACTACAAAACTAAGAAGATTGTTCTCAGGTGCAGAACATATTGATTTTGCTGTTCTCCAGCATCCTGCAAAGCAACTGACCATGTCATTTAAGTGTTCGTTAACCAAACACATCAATAAAAACATAAAACTTTCAAAAAAGTAAAAATCACCTCATAAATAATTATAAAGGAGTGAATTATTACCTGGGAGCAAGTGTAATTGATGTCATTATAAATAAACCACAAAATATATCCTGTCCCAAGCTTAAAAATGTATGAAGGCATCCATCTACCTTGTTAAAAAATGATAGTTTGTCTTGCCAGGAGGACAGCTTTCATAGCTGCCTGATTGGAAGAGGTGTGTGCAGAGCAGAGATTACATTGTAAATATTTTTTTATTTGCTTTATCCCGCCCCCCCCCCTTTTTTTTTAAAGTGAATTCAAAGCTTATAAAGAGAGAGGGCCAGATAACATTCGTTACAGCCAAGCGGCAGGGAGGGCAAGAAGAGTTTCTCTGTGCGAATCACATCAGCCCTGACCTACAGTGCTCCAACTATTGTAGTCCTTGACCTTTGAAGAGCAGCTGTCAGTAACAACAGGCTTTTCATCCCTTGTGTTTTTTTTTTCCTTTCTCTCTGACCCAAGGAGTGCAGGGACAAGCAAATCTGTTTTGAGTGTGTGATGGGAGGTAATCAGTAATGGCAAAGCACTCGCATCCTCTGTTCTCCAGTATTGCCTATTCACCCATAACTGCAATTAACACTAGCGAGATAGTAATGCAGGAGGAAATGAGACCCCGGCTCTACGCTGACCAGTGTCCCAACACAGCTCTTAATCAGGGGTCCCTTCTTCTCCAAAGAGTGGGACAGAGACGGACCTGCAGGGTCGGTCAAAGGGGTAAAGGAAGGCTTTGGGTTTTTGCTAATTAGTAAGTGAAAGGGACAGATGAATCCATTTGGCAGCGGTGGTCTTTTACCGCATATTATTTCATACATAGAGGAGTTGAATACTTTCTTTGTATGTACACTCCTTTAAATAAGCACAAATCTAGGGCTGACCAACTCCAGAGAAGTCAATCAAAGACTGTCGCTGCGATGTGAGATAGGGCTCACGTGTTCCTTTGAAGAAGAGCTTTTAATAAACTTGGAAGCTTCCACAACGTGTTAGCCGAAGTGGATGGGAGAGTCTCTCCATCCCCCTTCCCCTGGATCCTGCGTGGGTCTGTACAGCAGCGGGCACCCCACCCCCCCAAGGCCGCCACATTTTTGGGGATGATGTTTATAAATTGTACATAAACTAGAGATCTGGCGTCACATTGTGGGGTTTTGTGAAATGTGCTATTTCTTTATCTAGTGGGCTGATGTATCAGTAAACGGTGTTTTCTGTTGTAAAGGTCTCAGAGGAGAATCTGAAGGAAAACTGATTTTGTGTTAATTTTGTATCTGTCCAGTGATACATTTCTTTTCAGGTCACATTAGCTCTGGCTTGTGGCTCTGCTTGAACCCTTGCACATGCTGAGAGATTTCAGAGTCAAACGGAGCTGTTGGTTGTTTTGACTTCCAGCAGTTGTTGCTTTTGGTTTTTGACTTTTCTCTCCTGTGTTGCACCCTCTGGCTTCTGTGGGGGTCTCTTTTTGCAGCTGTATTTTCACAGAGTCTTGAGAATCCTGTTCATGAAATAAAATCTGAGTTTTCTCTGATTTTGTCACCCTGGTTCAGGAGTAAAGCCACTGTGAAAACCTCAGACTTTCTCACAGGGATTTCCACAGTCTTTGCTTCCAAGGGCCCTCCATAAATTCAGAGTTCCATTTTGCTGTCAGTTTTGGACAAGCTTAGGAGCACATGGGCACTGCCGGGGAGAGACGAGAGTATGAACAAGCAGGAATGGAGGCAGGGTGAAGGACTGATGCAGAAAGTCCCATGAAAACGTTCCCCTGGTGATCCCATGGGACTTCTTATAGATCAGTCTGGGCAAATGGATGTATGGCAGGAGATCAGGGTGGTGTTTCAGTTTTATTTCCTTTTCCTTCTCAGACTCTTTGTTTACTTTATTCATATAAGAAATTCTTCAAACACTTTTCACAGCATCTGGATTGTTTTGGTTTTGACAGGATAAATTCAGAGTGTATTTGTGCAGGAGATGGGTATTGGTGAAGGAAGAATGGAAAAGGTGAGCAGAGGAGGAAGGAAGAAGGTGGAGGAACATAGAAAGGGAATGGGGAAACAGAAATAAGTACAAAATGGACAGAGAGCAAGACTGGGGGAAGTTGGTGAGCTGCTTAATGAAGAGACACTATTTTCTCTGATAAAAAAAAAAGGAAAATTACAGATTGGCATCACCAAATTTATCCTGCCTATGAGCTTGTGCCTTGATTGCTTCCCAGGTAATGCTGACCACTCCGTGTAGCAACAGTTCTGGGGGAGCTACTGGGTTAACAACCAACCAACCAACCAAAGCAATAATAATAGTAATCCCTGTGGAGATGCATCAGGCCTGGTGGGTCATCTGCTTATCTCAGACACATGGATTTTTCTCTGGGAGGGCCTTTTCTGTCTGCATAGACTGCTCTGGGAGTGCGGATTACCAGCCTGCCTTGCCTTGGTTTTAGACAGCTGATTTTTAGTGTCTGAAGTCAAACCTACTCTAAAAGTCATATTCCTTTTGTAGAGGTCACAACCATGACAAGCTTTAAGTTTCCGCTGCATGGCACCGTATAGCTTAATTAATCGAGTTGGCTGATGCAAGGTCTCAGGGGTCTCACTCCTACTGGATTTGCATTATTTTAACAGTAATAATTTAAGTGTTTTTGCAATCTGCAGGAGAGGAGAAGGGGATGGAGCAGAGCTGTCAAAAAGTAAATTCGGTTCATTAAAAAAAAGTGATCTGATCATTTGACTGATTTATCAGTTGACGTGAAACAAGAGGCAGTGCAAGAGTTGCAGCTAACTTAAAGCAGGGAAAAGGATGAGTTCTGGCAATACCAGTGCTACAGAGAAGAGCATCGAGACCTGAGTACTTTCACATTGCAAGCCTGAAGTTAAGCAGTAGATTATGCCATTGAAAAAATAGGGAGTTGACTTGAATCTGCAAAGCCTCAGTTTTGAATTTGAAGCTGTTTCCTTTGCTTTTCTAGACTGTCCAGCCCTCCCTCCAGCTCCCACAACATTTCCTGGCACTGCCTCCAGCCTCCATAACCCTGGTTGGAGGAGCTTATCTAAAGCTCTCCATTGGGGAATGGAAATAGAACATATAGTGCAAGTTCCTTGGCTCATCATCTGCTCTGACAACAACCACAGCAACAACAAGAAGCTGGACTTATTTTTACTACTTGGCAGTGGGACAGCTTTGAGAGGAGAACGTTTCTGAAATTACGTTTTCATTAAAATTTGAGAAAACATTCAAGGGGGAGCACAAGGAGATGTATTTAATGGAACATTAGGAGACCTATTTTCAGTTAAGCAGAGGCATGCTCGGGAATAACATTTGCCCCCAGACAAATCCACAATGCAGCAAACCAAAACTGAACCTGCAGTTGAATTCCATATCCACAAAAGTTGTGAGCAAATCAGGCCAACAAAGAGGGGAGAGCAGCCTTTGAAATATGAACCAGAATAAATCTCCATTTCAGCTATCACATTGCGGTAAATCGGTCATTGTTTTTTACCTTCTAGTCATGCAGAAATCTTTTGTATCCATTTGTATCTTTTATATCCATTTGTATCTTTTATATAATAATGGAAGACTCTCTCTTAAGGAGTGATACCATACTGACTCACAAGTTAGATATTTTTGATGGACTAATTTTCTAGATGATAAGAATAGTTCCCACACTTTGGAGTAAGAAGAAAAAGGAGAACATTAACGTTTATTAGGTGCATTCAAAAAATAATTGTTATTCATCACTTCTTGCAATTAGCACTGTATTAATTATCTCTGCCTAGTTCATTTGCTTGGTCGCACCTAATGAAGACAGCAGTTTCTGGAAACAAAAACTGTCTATTGCAAAGATAAAAATTATCGGAGGAAGCCTGAAGTTCATTCATTTAATGAATGCCTGAACTTTTTCTAAAAGACTTTGGAGGCTACAGGATGAAGTCCTTCTTTTACTCCAGATTTGCAGAGCTTTAAATGCAAGCAGACGCTGATACGTAGGTTTCTGGCATTTCTTCTATGTGGTGGAACATCTTGGTTCTGCACAGCCCGCGAGTTGGCTGGTTCCCACATTCCTAACGATGACGTGCAGGAAGGAGTTCAGCGTGTTGGCTGTTGATTTGTCAATAGCTTAATTCTCCATGACAACCTCCCCAGAGGAGTGAGAAAAGTCAATAGCACAAAGTTCACATCACCTTGGATAGCTGATGGGAGGCAACACACAATAAAGAAGATAGAGGCCATAAACTGTGATAGGCAATGATTAACCCATCAAACTGGAGAAATATAAAGAATCATTAAAATGACAAAATGCTGATCTAATTAAATAATATTCCAGTGTAAATTAGTGAGTTATAATCTGAGAGCCGAGGGGAAAAAGCATTTGCTCTAACTAGTGATTTTTGAAAAGTCCCTATAATTATGTTCCTCTGCTTGACATCTTTGTCATCTACCTGTAGCTTATTTCTGTGAGTTTGGCTTTGGTCAGGACAAGCTTGATCCAAAGCCAGGCAGAGGCAGTGGAAAGGCTCCGACTAATTTTGGCATGCTTTCTGGCATGGCCAAAAATGGATTTGGGATCAGTTTGGCAGAATGGAGTTTTTTTCCAGTTGGAGAGGAAGCATATAGTTTATGTGGAGTGTGTGGTTGAGTCTCATTGTCATTTCAGAGTTGTCATGTTCTTTATTTCTAATGCCATCGGTGGTGGCTGTTGTAAGAATATGGAGGTTCAGGTTGGCTTTGGAGGAAGCTGAGATGAGAAGAGCGATATGGATTTCACACCTGTTTTACCCGGGCTCTGGGGCTCTGAAATTCCTTTCTTTAACAGGAAAATTGGTGATGGTTTGCTTTTGCCAGGACTAACTACTGTTAGTAGTAATTTGGTTTCATAACATAAAAACGAACTGGGTTGGTTCAGGTTTAAGTTCCATTTTATGCATGCTCCAAGTCTGAGGCTGAAAGTTCTTGGGCATTTTTAGATTTTGTTGATTTTTAGTAAAACTATAGTATTTGTGAGCTTATTTCTTTGGAAGAAGTTGAAAAGATGTTGATACTGACTTTTTAATTTCCACTTCATATTTGAACGTCATTGCTCTTGCTGGTGTGCGTCTTCCGTCATTGCTGTTCCCTTACCCGTATCAGCTCCGGTGCATGGGGCTGCTGTATTCACTCTCTGCAGGTACAGCAGCTGATGAACAGTAGTACGGAAACAGATTCTTCTAGTTTTGCTTCACGCGGAGAGCCGGCACTTCTGAGTTTACTGAATTCGTCATCTGTATCTAGGCCAGGTATTAGGAAGCCATGAAACGGGATCAGGAAGACTGATGACCAGCTCTTAAGGGTGTTCTTTTTTTTTCAAATGTCCTGCTTTAATGCAGTTGGCCATATTGTTCACAGTGTGTGGTATAGTTTCACATGAGTTCATGTCACTATGTTGTTCTCGCCAATTTATTATTCATCTGCCATGGCTAAAATATTTATAGGCTGTAAGGTTTGTTTCTTCCCAAGCACCTGTAGTGTTTGTGCGCAACGGTAACTTGGGCATCTGTCACAGCAGACTTGTTTGTTGGGTTTGGCTGCTGTTCCACCAGCAGTGACCCAAAAGGCTCCCTAAGTGACCTAATTATGAAATGGTGCTGACCAATAGCACATTTACATCACTCCGTTAACGGCATTAGTGTAACTCTTTCCCTTACCATCCTTCTGATCAATTAACCATGCTGACGTCTGCTCTAATGAATGTCAGGTCTCCATCAAACGAACCTCTCTTAGCCATTAGTAATTATTGGCCGTGGCCCTCATCAAAGCGAGTGAGATGGAAGTAAATGTTCAGAGGGGTTTTTTTGACTAATGTACCCCTTGAATCTGACCTCTTCATTGTGCGGGACAGGCTGATAAGGCGTCTTTGAGACTTCGCTCCTTTCTAGTGAAAGATAATCTCTTTCATTAGAGTCTGAGTTATTTCATCACATCCTTTTCCACAAGACCAGCTTTTCCTGCTGTCCCGGAAAAGACTGCCATTGTCAGGGGCTGCTCCAAACACTCCAACCCCTGGTCGTCTTTATTCTTGGTTTGGTTTCCA
This sequence comes from Bucorvus abyssinicus, assembly GCA_009769605.1. Lineage (NCBI taxonomy): Eukaryota > Metazoa > Chordata > Aves > Bucerotiformes > Bucorvidae > Bucorvus > Bucorvus abyssinicus. The sequence continues at coordinate 1,544,171 of CM020024.1, read as the reverse complement.
TACAAAGTCCTTCCTGGTTTATTGATGCATTTTCAAGCTAGTTTTCTAGCTTTCCCTCATTGCCCCTTCCTTGCATCTGTCAGCTATTGTCCCTCTTCCTTTTGCCTTTCTGGTGATGCTGAGTTTGAGTCTTGATAAGGCAGGTGGGTGTTTTGCAGGCAGTTGAGGGAAATGACAGAAGTTCTGTTGTTCTATAGATGAACATGGCTTAAGGCCTCCTCTCCCGCTGCGCTTTTCTCTCTGGGTAATAGTTTTTATTTTAGAGTTAGGATTGTAAGTCTTTGCTGGGAGATCAGGCTTTTGCTTTTACATCACGTGTAATGGAGTGAGTTTGCAATTAAAACACTGAGAAGGTTCAAATAGCTGCAAGTAGTCCCAAGCTCTACCTGCTATTAAACATATATTTAGTTTCTAAATGGTTCTTTTTCTTCAAAGTGGTCTGTTTTCACTGAAAGCTGCAAAGTTCTTCTCCCCACCCCCTCAGTTTTGGGTTTTTTTCCTCTGGGTATGGCTGGTTTCTACTTTTCAGTGATACTGGAAAACATCCTGAATGTTTTCAGGACTGGGACCGTTTTAAAAGACCTGCTCGTCTCTCCATCCCTGCTGCTGTTTCCAGTTAGAGATGTTTTTTCTATATCCAGCTCCACGTTTGGAAGAGAAAACCTCTTTCACTTGACACAGTGAAGTTAAATATCTTACCATTCAGCACTCTTTATTTTTAAATGTGTCATCCGAACACGCGTAGGTGTTTACTGCAAACCTGATGTGGTCGGTTACCGTGCAGACAAACATGGTCAGTAAGCAGGTTGTTCAGGAGCTGTATCTTCTAAAAGACACTTCCCAAAGCCTACAAGCTCGATCGACTGGAAATTAGCTGAACTTACAGAACGTGAGTTCATTTTGCTATTTGATATCGGGAGGCAGAACTTACTGTTCATGAGTTTACTTCCACTGGCTGTTTTTCCTATAGAGAACCACTCGGATCTCTTGCATTACCTCGTACCCGCTGGATTACGCACACAGAAAGACTTCAGCTTCTTTGCTGAGTCTGCGCTCCTTGAGAGCATTGCTGCTAGGTGCTTATTCTGAGAGAGATCCCATTTTGCCCCCAACAGAAGAGGAAAGGGAAAACTGGAGTGTGATCACGGGCTCAAGCTCGCACAAGCTCTTAGGCTGTGGTGCTGCAAAGCTCCTCGGGATGGTCTGAACTTTAAAATTAACTAGATGTAGGACAATTTCCCGTGTTCCAAAAATTCCCAAATTCCCATCAAATCAGATGTGTGTTTTAGGGACATTGCTATATGAAGACCTAAAGCCTTATGACTTTGCTCAGTGAGAGGTGAGTGATGGTATGTGCAACATGCCTCTGGTGCCAGTCAAGTCATACTGGAAAATTGCTCCACAAAAAAGGGCCTTATTGTGAGCCTGAAATTTATTCTCAACCTGAAAATTGCAATGGCCAGCATCAAAACTCTCCGTTTTTCTCCTTTTTGCCCACTGATTGGTCGATGGTAAGTCCAAAAGCTTGTTAGAGACCTGAAACCAGTAAAAATTTGTAGCAGCCATTTCGTGCAGCAGGACTGCTTGTGCTGTTGTGGTATCTAATTCCAGCCCAGGCAATTTTCTTCTCAGTAATGGAGAGGAGTAGAGAAGCAGTGATTTAGGGCTAGTGGGAGGGACAGATGCAGGAGAGTAGCAGTTCTGGGTCTAACACTGCGCAGCCTGTTGTGTAAGATTAATGACTGTGGACTACTCTCTATTCTTCTTTCTCTACAACTGTGAGCAATCGCCTCCAAAATCAGCCTGCTGCGGGCCAGCCAGCAAAGAGATAATAAGATCCCTGTGTGTTAAATATGTACAGCTGCACGTCTGACACTGCCGATCCATCTGCACTCCCAGATACATGTGCCAGCCGCCTGGCTCGGAGTGGGCGAGGAAGGGATCCGTTAGAGAAAGTCCGCAGCGTCATCTCGGCACTCTCCCGCTCACTGGTGCTGTGCCCTGTTGCTCCGGCTTCGCAGAGTCTCTCTCCCCTCCCCATCCTTCTTTTGGCTGTGAAGGTTTGAAAGCAGCAGACACTTTTACTGGTTAAAAAGCAGGCTGGGTTGCCAGGTGGGTTTTTCCTGCAGTGCTAATTTTCACCTCCCTGAGGTGAGAGTCAGAGGAGCTTGGCCAGTCAGGTGAGTCACAGTGCTTTCCTACGTCCTTCTGTTATTGCCTGACACCTCCTTGCATTCAGTAAGGAAACCAAACAGCCTTTTCCTTGACGTTTTTCTCTCTGTATCTCCTGCTCTCCATCCTCGTCCCCTCCAAGCAGCTTTGTTTCTGGCACTCACTTTGGCAGCTGGGAGAGAAGAAAACCAGTGTATTCTCGACAGCTCCGTGCGTCGATGCCTGCACTGGCCGTAGGGGTCTGATAGCAGCTCAGAGAAGGAAGGGGCATTGGCTCTAGCCAAGAGTTTCAAAACCAGGAGCCTCCAGCTTTGCTCTCGGGTCCGTGTTCAGGCGCTGGAGTCAGTGGGCGCCGTTCTTGCTCTGTTATTTTTTGAAAATCAAGCCTAACTTGATGTTGGTGCCAAGGTAAAGATAAATTGTGCCTTCCTGTGGCTCCGTCGCCTTCCTCTTGCTCCTCAGGGCTGCAAATCTTGTCCATCAAGGGAGGGAGAGAGCGAAGGGGGGAAAGGGGAACACCAAAATCTGTGTGGAAGCCACCGACTGCACTAAGGAGTGTTTGGCAGCGCTTACGGGCCCAGTGCTGTGATAAACACTGCTCTACGGCTGCTGTTTCTGTGTGAACTGGTTCACATCTGGCCTTGCTGTATGACATGAACACCACACTCGTGTCTACATCCAGAAGGCCACGTAGAAGACAGGTTCCCAGCAAAGTGCCCTTCAGAATCCTTGCTGGAGGAGGGAGAGGATCATGGAATAAAACATGTTGTTGTCTGTCTGCAGGGGCTTTTATCTGGCCTTATTCTTAACCTTTCACTCGCAGCCAAAGCTGTTGCCCGTGCTTGTAAATGAGGAATGTCGTCGCTGTTCTACTGACAGAGGAATAAATCCTTTAAACCATGATTTTATAAGGTAAACTTTCTTGCCACTGGCATCCTGTCGGTGCTGCAGTGGGAGGACTTTCCTCCCCAGGTGTAACTGTGCAAACAGTACAGTTATGGCACAAAGTCCACCTTGGGTAGGCTCTGTCACATAAATACACATCGCGTTAAATCAAACACAGCTTGCGTCCGGTTGGAAAAGCCCGTTCGTAAGCAGTCGTTTGAGATCCGTAAGATAACCCGGTGTGTCAGATAGCCACTTCCTCTAAAGCGTTGTTCCTGGGAGAGTGTACAGGTGAAAATCAGTAATGAAGGTAAAGCTAATAGGTGACCAATGCCCTTTGATTTTATATGCATGGATTTCCAGCACTCTGCTTTTTTTTTTTTCTTTCCTTTGTTTTTGTGGTGAGAAACAGCTCTGTAAGTGAAGGAATACCCAGAATCCAGGAGGGAACCCTTCCAAAACAGCATGTTACAGACAGTGACTGTCTGGGAAAAAAGGAAATGATAACACTTAGGAACATGATGACATTTTGTATAGAAAATAATGGAATTGGCAGAAGTATCGTACAAGTGCACATGCTTCGGTTTATTGCTAAGTGAATGTGGGAATGAATCTCCTCCTCCCAGTCGCTCCTATGTTTTAAAGTGCAAAAGCGTTAGCAATATCTAAACCCCAACTGGTACAGAGAAGTTTAGCAGAATAAGCTAAAATGGATATAAACAATTGCTGGGGAAATTAAGTTTCTCACAGTCTTTTGGCGAATTGGGTTTTCTATGACTCCATACAGGATACTGCCCAAAACTACGAAAAACAAACACAATACCCCATTCGTGCTTGAAATATTCTGGAATCCGTGGTGAGCAAGACATTCATGTTCCCCTGATAATAAAGGCCGCCAAGTAATGTATCAAATGTACTTGCAAGGATGTATCATCATTGTTAACATTCTTCTTCGTGCTGTTCAATTTATTTTGTTAGATAAGTGTACTGGGCCCGTTCCTGACCTCAGCCAGATTTTAAACGGGCAGGAGTATATCGGCTCCTCGTATCGTCTCTGTGAGTGAGAACGGAGCCAAGGCAGTGCCTGGAAGTGAGTTTGAACCAAACTTTGGCATCCATGTGATTGACTTATTTTTTTTTAAAGACCCTTTGGAAAAGCAGCCCCCTCTTTCTCAGCAGAACAAGACCCTGGATGCAAACGGATTCGAGTGTATTTAGGGCTACAGTTCTAAAGGAGACCTGATGAGGCAAGAGGTGTCTCAAATCCTTACACGCTTTTAGGCATCACAATAAATTACATTTGACAATCACGTACATGTGGACTCATCCCATCTCACTTTTTGCAGTTACGAGGTGTGCCTAAATCCCAGGGTTAATGGGAATAATGGATATGGGAACAGAATATATATAATGGGAACAGAAAGGGCATCTCCACTAGAATAAGTCACCGTCAGGGAGAAAGCCGTGACTCTTCATTGATGTAAAGGCAGTTCAAGATGAATTAGGCTTCTGAACTGGGTGCCGTGGTTAACTGCCCAAAGTTAGGTGGACCTGTGACCTTTTCTGAGGCATTGGGAACCCTGCCAGGTTCCCACTGTACCTTCACAGCAACTAGCAACTTAATCAGATCTAAAAGCCTACCTTAGATAGGAATGTTTGGCCTCTGCTCCCACATGACAGAGAGAGACGTGCTTTAGAGTGAAAGCTGTGATTATCGAAATTTTATGTATCAAGTTTTGTAATCTCTCTATATACACAAGGTCCTGAAGAGTGTCTACATAAATTAGGTTGTTGATCGCAAATGGGGCTGAGTAGCTATCTAGCGGGTTATCTGACAGGCGTAACTCAGGGCTGATTTATCTGCAGTCATTATAATGGAATGTACAGTTGTTTGGAGGCCAGGAAAGTCAGAGAGTTTCTTTTTGACTTGAGTCAAATGTAGGCTGAACCCCCCATAAGTAGCGCGTTTCTTCCACATTCCCAGTGGGAAAGGCTTGACTTCCCTCTCTGTTATCAGAACTTCCATTAAGATAAAGATGAAGAGGATGTAAGGTATCTCTGCCTTCAGTGCGAAGGAAAATGGAAGCACTGGGAACAGGAAAATACCTTTCAGAGTTATGAAGCCATAAAACGTTTGCAGAAAGCTGGAGAGCATATGAAAGTAGTCTGGTCGGGGGGGTTTGTTAAAAAAATTGGGTATTGGCCAAGGCTCATTCAAACATTTACAGGGTGAACAAGGCAACTTGCAAAAGCAAAAGTGCAATTATCCACCAGAAATTTTTGCTTGTCTGTGGTACTTGTTCTACTAAGACTTTCAGATATCCAAATAGTAAATGTGCCTGCATCCCTCGCAAACCCAGAAGCCAGACCACAATCCAGATTTCATTGCAGCTCTAAATGTCTCCCCTTTTGGCAGATCTGCCGCTCTTTTCTGGGCCCATTACTAGCTGAAGTCAAGGACCAGGCTATGTTCTTGCTTCAGTCTATGTAAATCTAAAGTAATATCTTTTGACGGAGGGAAATTATACTGGGATAAATGAAATTCAAATCTGGCCTTAGAAGCGACATGTTCTGGAAAGCCATGAGAAAAGTTGAATCGACATGTTGACATGCCGGTATACCACAGGAAGAAGCGTTATCCTCGATATATTTCTGTACGGCCTGAAATTCTCATCAGAGTTCTTGTCCAGTTTTATAGGCTCATGAAGGCAGATCATAAAAGTTTCACATTAGCAGGACACCTCAGAGGTAGTTGGCTGCATATTTGAAACATATTTTAAGAGGTATGTCCCGTCACCGGTAATGACAAAATCAGCTCGGTGTATCTCGGTACGTAAAGGAAAATACGTATCCCAGTGAAAACCTCTCTAGGCTTTTTTCACCATTGTGTTTATGCCTTTATAAAAATCTTTCGCCCATACCCAGGTAATTCCTTCTCTATCTTTACAGGATTAAAAAAATGAAAAGAAAAAAAGGCAGCCAGTAAATTCAGCAAGCTGATGAAATAGTGTAAATCCTGCCTGCTGTCTGGTTTTGGGAGAAACTCTCCTTTTGAATCTTCTCTAATGAATGATGACGTATTGCATTCAAGGGACAAATGTGACTTTTCCTGCTGGCCAACACTCTCTTTCTTCTCTTTGGGTACACATAACAGAGGCTTGCTAAGGAGGAAAAAAAATCTTAAAACAAATTATCATTTTTTTTTAGAAATGTAACTGCATTACGTGTGGTTGTGAATTAAAAGGTGAATTACCATATGGAGCTGAACGGTGAGGTCAGCTCCCTCTGTGTAATGGGGGACAATGGTTGGGAGTCCCCAGACCTGTGGCAGGGTAGGGAGGGAAACAGCAAAACCAGGATTAATAGTGACTCTTTCAGTCTTCTAGATTATTCCTGGGAATCACCTGAACTAAAGATCTGCAGGGGAGTGGTTTGCGTGAAATGGAAGAGGTCTTGCTGAGCATGCTTGCAGGACAGGGCTTGGGACTGGATTTTCTACCTGTCCGAGTCTTCTTGCAGGATTGATCACTGTGGAGATTCAGTGTCTTCTCTCTACTCATCTCCTGCGCGAGGTAGTCCTTTGGTAGCAGAGCCAGCTGTGCAGAGCTTGGAGAAGGGTCCTGTGGTTGATTTGCCGAGTCAGGGTAGAGAGAATAGAGCTGTCCTTCTGCCCTTCTCTCCTTCCATCTCACTTTCTACCAGGAGCCTGTGCAGACTGGGAGCAGCGACTTCACGTACTGCTGGGAAATGCTTTTGCGTATTCGGTTTTAATGGGAGACAGAAGCCCTGGGACTGCACACCTTCTCTAAAATGCCAAAGTTCTCACTGCTGCTAGAGTGGGAACGCAAAAATAACACGTGACATATTTTAATTATGAAGTGGGGTAGGAGTGGGAAGGAAGAAATAAAAAGCAATCCAACAAAGCCAAGATTTAGGGTGACATCACTTTCTATATAATTGCGATGCCAGCAGACACTCAATAAACATATCAGTATTGTTAAAATGATTTACAACCCGAAAAGTTGAATATAAAATATTATCAATAGATGTGTCATCATTGATCTTTCCTGGGGCTAGCAGTGGAAGGATGGAAGAGGGAGATGATTTTAACAAACAGTCCTTGACAGGAATCCAAAGGAAACAATGTGCAGGGACAGACAGCTGACAAATTCAGTATGGGGCCATTAAAACATGTGATGAATTTGCTGGGAAAGTATATATTTGTGGAAGAGGTGAGCTCATATCTACCATAAATTTGTCAGCTGTGACACAGTGTTCTCATGCCCGACATGAATAATGCCTCGCTATTTACAGGCTTTGTCTGGCAAAAGCTCTATCAGTCACTCCAGGGTTATTTACAAAGAGAAGTGTCTATCAGTTACAAGGACATGACTTTGCCACTAAAAGATAACAAAAGAGGAAGTCAGCCAGTGGCCTCTCTGTGCAAGATGCATCTCCTCCAGAGAGGCTCTGGGCTGGAATGACTCAGATGGACTGCAGTAGGACCTCCTGGCAGAGTGCCTGGCATAGGCTGCAACAGTACATTTATCCCCACTGATTAGATTAGAATTATTAATAGGGGTCTATGGAGTGGAGCAAAGGGTCATTGAGAGTTTAATTCTGTTCTCAGATAACTTCATTTCAGCTGATGGGATTGTTATTGTAGGGGTTTTATATGTTTATAGGAAACAATATACTCAATAATGAAGTCATGCATCCTTCTGCAAGATTAGGAGAGCTATTGTGTAGCTGGAGTGAAGTCTTCACAATTGTGTTAATTAAGTAATAGTGATTTGACTTTGTCTCCTCATAAAATGCATTTAAGAAGTGACTAAAAGCTGCTGAGAAAGTGTTCCCTCAATAGAAATATATAGCAAAACAAGCAAGAAATGAAAGCAGCCTTGGATTGAGGAAACAGAATTGCTGATGCGATGCTTTTACTTAAGAAAGACAACGACTTGGCCTGGAGTTTCAGCTTCCTTCTATCTTAACACAAACGCGTATCCATTTGGTATCGAGTATAGCGGGGTCTTTTCTCTGTGTCCTCAGTCCTGATAAAAATGGAAGGCAAGATTATAGACTGTGGTATTTATGGCACGTTTACATTTGTCAGTCGTTTGTTTGAAGTGTCAGACCACGAAGTTTGAGATTACATCCAGCTTCTTCAAAGTGAGCACCCAAAGTTAGCCATTGAAATCTGCAGTTAAGACGATAGATTGAAACAGCCTCATTTGGAAAGGTACCAGGAAGGGCTGGAGGAAATGTGCGGGGCAGGATTTGCAAATAAGCCAATTAAGCTACTTTCTGAAGGAAATTGGGGAGTCAGTCTTGTATCAAATGCTACGCACCAAAGGTGTCAACCCATGTTCTTTTCTGAAATGCGGTTGTCAGGATTTTGCGGTGTGTCACGCTGTTCCTAATGACACGGTTCTGGTTTTGTCGCTGACTACGTTATCTTCAAGGGCTTAGAGTGTGGTGATAAAATTTTTCTGAGAAGTTTAATTTTGCCTGTTTTTCAGTGGCGGGGAGCCAGCTTCTTACATGGTATAAGTTGGACTCTTTCCATTCACTTCAGTGGAACCGTAGTAACATACACCATTAGAAATCAAATTAAGCAGTAAGCACGGAATGTGAAAAAGCAGCATATTAATGCTTCAGGATAGGATTTCAACTGCAAGCGAAGGAAGTCTCTTGTTTGTGACCCCGAGATGTGACCACGGAATAAATAACAAATCCCGACAACGGAAAACACTTCCTTATCCCTCTAAAGGTGGTATAATCTCTGTCAAAAAGAAAGGTAATCCCGTCTTCGTTTCTCAGGCAGAATGGCGCAGCCAGAAGTTTGTCAAGCAGATGCTTAATGGGATGGTAATTAATGCAGCTAAAGAAAGTTACAGCATTTGCAAAGTGGCCACGAGCTTGTGCAGTGAAGGATTTTTAAAACACGGGTGTTTATCTCATAGGCTTTGCAAGCGTGTGTGACAGCCGCACTGGTGTGATAAACTGAAGTGCTCCAGAGGAACTGTCATGGTCAATTGTGTCATTGATACGTTGGCTCTGAGTGATTTACTGGGCCTGGTACTCAAAGGAGTTGCTATGGCCTGTTGATCAAATCTGCACTGGAAGAACCCCAGGAAAGCAGCTGGACCTACTGCTCTAAAGCCAATCTTGATACGGCAGGGTTTGTTACCGACATGGTTAAACCAGCTTGCTGTGACTTGAAGCATTATGCTTTCATATTTCTAAGTGGATGTGAAATACATTTGGGGGTTGCTGGAATACTTATATCCATTTTTTTTTCCAGTTTACTGTGTCACTGAAGAAAGCAAAAGCAAATGTTAGAAGACATATAGTTCACAATCTGTCAGCCAAGATGAGGGGATGGAATATGAAGCAGATACACCTGCCACCATGCTGCTTCTCCTCCTTTTTTCTTGGCCCACGGAAGAGTGTGCTGGTTCAGGAGAGAAAGAGGCAGTTACTAAAGACTAACCGTACTTGGAGGGAGTCATGTTCTGCGTAGTCTGGTGTTCGTTTTCACTGGGAGATGAGCTTTCCGAGAGTTTGGGAACTTTCGGTGTGAGGACTTTGGGCCATCCACTCGCGCTGGGAGTGAAAAGGCTGGAGATCTGGTTTGGCTCTGCCCCGAGTCTGCTGGCAGTGTTTTGACAGCTCTGGTATCCATTTGAATTCCGTCCACTCTGCGTGTCCAAGGAGTTATGCCTTTTCCTGGCTGCATGTCCCATGACTTCAGGAATTTGCCAGCCAGCGTGAAGAGTATTTTAATGAAAATCTCGGTTTCCACTACAGGGCCCTCTCTGCAGCCCTGTTGTTTCCCATTGACTCTAGCAGGAGCCAGAGGAAAGAGCGCTGTGAAGGGGCAGCTTTAACAAACAATCCAAAGCAAACAACAAATCATCTTCCCTCAATGAACTTTATGACGCATTTTCAGAAAGGTGTAACCCCCATATTGTCTTGGTAGGAAAATCCGCCTGTGCTGGCCTGGAAACGGTGCACGCCTCAGTTTTAGTGGGCTTATATCCAGCCAGCTGTTCCATTTATTATTTTCTTCTGAGGACCTTGCTGGCTGCGTTTCATTAGATTTTATCCTGGCTTTTGTCTCTATGCAGGTAATGGCAATACAGCGACAGACCTGAGAGCCTTGAGGTGGAATTCCAGGTCCCTTCATCTCCTGCAGCAGTGCCAGGCCGCAGCTCTCAAGGCACTTGCGTGCGGCCCAGTGTCTTCATTCCTGCGTTGCAGGTAGGAAACTAAACTGCACAGGGCAAAATGTTTCGCTTGGGACGTGGGACAGAACCTCACCGTCCCAGCCTAGTGGTGTGCCCACAGGGGCTGTGTGGAGGCTTGCGAGCACCTGATAGACACTGTGAGAGACATGGGCAGGGGAGAAGTGAACGTGGGCTGGCCGAGTTTGCCTCTAAGCCATGCCAGCCGTAGCCTTAGGGAGCTTGTGGACCTGTTTCTGCAGCTCGTCTGGCAGGAGGAGGAGACAGAGGATGGCACTGGGTGGTGTGTGTGACAGGTCTGCCTGCGCAGCCCTCCTGCCCTCCTGGGGAGGGAGGCCCCGGCCTGGCTGTCCTGCTGGAGGCTCACTTGGTTTGGTTTGGGGATTTTTTCGACTAAATATAGTTTGACTATAAAAAAGCAAACCCTTAAAAGCTCCAGAGTGGCCAGAAGGATTCATTCTTCTGACAAGTAACTTTAAAAACATGTCTTCAATTGAGTCCATGTGTCTGCTTTCAGACAATTTCCACTGAAAATGCCTTCTCAAGTAGAGGCATTGCTGTAAATAATCGGATTTCAAACACTACAACTCCTAGTCATTTAGAATATAGTCCTGGAGTTGGGATAACAAACATAAAACTGGCTGCCCTCGTACAGAAAAACGAACTGTAAGGCCATCAACAAAGCCCAGCCCGGGACATGCTGCCAACTTAAGGCAAAGTAAACTGAGAGAAATAAATCAAATTGAAAGACGTATTTTATTGTGGGCTGAACAATACAGGGCCTGATGTTTCCACAGGCAAGGCACAAATATCCTTTTACTATCAAAACCAAAAGCTTTTAAAGCTTCAAAAGGAGCTGCAGGCAACAGAGCAAATAATAAATGACAGGCAGAGCTGGTCTGACAGGGCTTTGCGGGTTGTGTTATGGAGGTCTTAGAAGGCTCACAGATGTCAGCCTGTCCTCCAAGCGTCACTGCTGACCATGTCGTCCCCAGCTGCTAGTGCTCGCAGCAGTTTTGGTCAGGTGAGCTGAAGCAGCTGAAGAAGTTACCTCCCTTCAGCGGGGCTGCGGTGAGGGTCTGTGCGCACGCTGGTAGCCTGCCTCCGTTGCAAGGCAAAATGTATCAGCTTGTAGTTCTTTTGCAGAAGATGCTGAAAATCAACCTTCTGATAAAGATGTAAGCCAACATTTTGAGCTTGCGGTGGGGACTGCTGGGCAGGGCCAGCTCCGCTAAGAGGACATACCTCCCTGAGCTCTTCTGGCTTGGTTGCAGTTCACTGTGAGCTTGTGCCCAGGCTGTTGCTGTGAGCCCTGGTTCTGCAGGCACTGTGCCAGGAAGCGTGTGACTGAACCCCGCGGTTGGGGTTGGATTTTGCTTTTTAGCTTAGTTTTACTTTATAGTTCAGTGCGTTGTTTCCTCCAAAGCCTTACATGGGAACCAAACGCCCCTTGACTGCTGCGGAGCCTGAGTTTTCCCAACCAAAAGCAGGCAGCTTTTCAGGGATGGGGAAGAAGATCCTGGCTGCTGTCCTCTGCTGTGTGCAGGAAAAGCAGCGAGGGCCTTACAGCGCGTTCCCTTCACATCTGAGCAGCCTGGGCAGTCTGTCATCCTTTTGAAGCACCCTTCAGAGTGCTTCAGGATGGTACTCAAGTCTTACCAGTTCCCTTTGCGCCCCGGTGCGCAAAGCAAGGGTGTGCCGGAGCTGGGAAGGCGACTGCAGCCGGCCGGGGCCTGTGGCCGCCTTGCCTGTGCCTCATCTCCGTAGCTCCTGTCTGCAGACGGCTGCGGGTGACGTTTGGCCCACACAGGAAGATAAGAATTAAGACTGAAAGGAACTTCCTAAGTCATCAAGTCCTGTCCCCTGCTGTTGAAGGCGACCACATCAGATGATGTCTTTCAAACACTTATCTAGTTCCATCTTGAAACCATTGAGGTTTCTTGCCCTCACTACTCCTACTGAGAGGCTGTCTTTCTTCTCGTGGTCATAAACCTTCTTCTCATTTCCAGCCTCAATATGTCCAGGGCAGTTTAAGCTCTGTTTAATAGATACTGAGAAAATAAATTAGTCACCAACTTGCTTTTGTTTATGTGCATCAAGCTTTGCTACACATGGATAAGCCCCGCTGCTGCCGTCTGTATTTTGTGCTCATGGGAAGACGGCCGGCAGAGCGGGAAGGGGGCCAGCCCTGCCGGGTGCCTGCTGCGTGCCCCGGGCCGGGGAGGAGCGGGTGACCTGCGCAGTCAGAGGAGAACGGGGGGCAAAAGGGAGCGAGCGGAGAAGGAGAGTGAGGAGTGGGAAAGGAGAAGACAGCTGAGCCAGGGCAGGGGTCAGGAACAAGGTGTCAGAGGCAACCAGGCCTGATAATGAGCAGCGGAGAGATTTTGGAAGAGAATGTGGGGAGAAAGGCACTTCTAAGAAAAACTAGTAGTGATGCAGCTAAAACAGAAGCAAACAAACAAAACATTGAGGCAACCGGCAAGCAGGTGAGAGGAATGTAAGGTATCGCCAAGAGTTCAGAGGAGGGAGAAGAGAAACCAGCTCAGAGACGAAAACCGGAACTGTTTCAAGGGCGGGGGTGTCCCACTTGTTGGGCCGACCCCGGTTCTGCTGCACGAGCCGGCTGGAGCTGAGCTCTACTCCCAGCTACAGGTCCCAAGAAAGAGAAGTGCAGGCTTAGTCTTGAAGAAAAAAAGTCTGTAGAGAGGCAAAATGGTGTTTTCTGAGACTAGTTTAGTATTATTTCTATGGAGGGTGAGGGCTCGAAGAGGGAATGAAGAGGTTTGTCAGTGTTTGTACGGGAGGTACGGACGCCAGCCCCGTCTGAGTGTCTAAATGTTTAAGTATGTGCTGTGCTTTGGGAAGGCCTGGGGACAAGACAGGTGCTCATGCGCAGCATGTGTGCGGGTGGCTTTGCAGAGTCGAGACCACTGTGCGCGTTCCGTGTGTGGTGCTGATGTGACGTGAAGTCACGGGAGTACAGCCGGGGACCAGAGCAAGGGTGGCCCTGGCTTCGGAGCGGCTTCGGCTCTCCTATCCGTTCTCCTTGCCTTGAAACACGATTTAGAAGCTGCTTTTTTCCTTACCCTATGCTAGGACTCGGCAAGAAGGGACCTTTTCTGATACCGTTTGCTGCGTTTCAAAACCAAAGCTTGAAACGCATTCCTCTCAAGCTAAAGAGAACCCAAACCTTTATGGCTTTCAGAGGAGACTGGTGCTCGCGAGCCTAGTCCCGACCTGCAGATTACCCAGAATTCATTCAAGAGCATTAATTTTGCGTTACTGTGGGGTTTTTAGAGGAATGTAAGTTAGAACAACTGCAAGTTGTTCCTTTTTTTTGTTTTTCTTCCCAGATACACACGTGTAATCGATGTTTTCTGTCCTTATAGCAAGAGAGGTAGTTTCCATCAAGCCAATTAATGAACGGGAGGCAATGTTCGGTGTGTATACCAGGGGCTGCCATCTGATCGGTGAGCTGGGGGCATTGCCGGCATCTCGGTACAAGTCATCAGGTGGCACATTCACCTAGGAGTCTGCCAGCTGTTTAACTTCATTACAGTTTATCATTATGTCTGCCTCCTTTTTTTATTTCTGCATTTAATCACCTAATATCATTTTTATCGGCTTGTTAGGGCGTGGGAGAGAGCGGTGGAGAATTCGTTTCAGTTCCTCATAGTACATGAGTATTTTGGTAAAATATTATGGCACGTTTATGTCTGTCGTACTTTGAAAAATAACATTCAAGTGAACTAATTAAGCCTTTGACTACCAAACCATCTAATTAGTATTAAGACTTACCTGTAAAACCATGATAGGTGTCTTCACTGCAGGATACGTTTCTCTATTGTTTAAAATGCGTAATGAACCAGTAACTGGTAGCCAGGAAGCTGCTTAAAGACGGCACCTTCCCAGCTCAGAACAATCGCTTGCTTTAGACTGAAGCCTGTTATTGTCAGTATGACAAGATCATACCATCAGAGAGCTGGTCACCAGTTCCTAGGGTATCATCATAGAATCATAGAATTGCTTTGGCTGGAAGAGACTTTTCAGTTCACCTGCCGTTTGATGAGGCATCAAGCCGAACTGCTCTTCATGCCTTGTAGCACGGCCACCAAAAGGGGAGATGACTTCCCCGTGGGCCATTTGTGTATTCTAGATGTGGAAATGAGTTGCGGTTTCAGTGGAGGGCTAACAGTTGCTTAACTCCTGCAAGATTTTAAGCAAGCAGTTAATAGGGAGGTTGGACATTGCAATTCCAGCTATTTAACATTTGCCATGTCTGCCATGCCTGGTTTTCAATGCTGTGCTTGCAGTGGGAGTACATTCTGGCACGGATCTCGATCTAGAAATAGCCGTTGTTAAAATATGAAAAAAGTCCGGTGGGCTTCGCAGGTATCCTCGCCTCCAGATACACTTGGATCGTCGTGAATTTAGGCTGATGCCGTGCATGCGGTGTTGTTCATCTTTTGATTCAGAAAATGGCTAGTTGGGCACAGACCAAGGTGATACTGAACAGTCAGCACATCTCCTAGTTCAAGAAACTACTTCACAAGCGTGATCCAAGTTCCTCTGGAGATTACCGTTTGCAAACATAAATCACGCTTTCCCCACCTCCTTCTCTGCCAGCTCTTCCGTCTAGTGGCTGCATTCAGAAAATTACCTCTATCCCAGAAGGTCAGGACAAGTGCTACTGGCAGCGAGATCCCCTTCTGTGGCATCTCCAGTCCGGGTCCTCGGGGGCCTGGAGCTCTGCTGATTGTTCTCCACATTACTGCATCTCTCTAACAGGCTTTCGCGTCTCAAAAATTCACTCCGTTCCTGACCTTCTCGGATATCTCGGCTGGCAGTTTTCCACCATGCCATCAAACTGGATGCTGTAACCTTTTAAAAAATGTTGTTAACGTAGGTTAAAATCACAGATGCATTTTAGGTTTGATTTCTCTTCTAGAAATTCCAAATTACGCCGCATATTGGAAAGGCCTGGTTTGGCTCGGAGCCGTTCTGATAGATGTCATATGGCTAAACAAGATGGGCTTAGAAATACGCCTGGATGTTTCCTTTTTTATTTCAAACAAATACAAGCAGTAGATTAACATTTGGCTGACCCTGGCAGCAATTGCTAAATGTAATGTTTAGAGCAACCTAACACCCCGGTACTCTGCGGTCCTCCGCAGTGGAACGCTGTTTTCAAACAGCTTTCCAAGTGGTACGAATCGCGGGCATTTCTACCGCAGGAGCCTGACCTGCGGACCGCAGGTCGGCGCCGTCCAAACCACGCAGCCAGCTGAGGTTATGGGGGTTCTTTCTCCACCGATTGTGCGGGCAATGGCAAAGTGTTCCTATCGCTGGCCGTTCGCTTGCGAGCAGGCAGTTAAAAATCGTCCTTTTGTATCGTTTCTAACGGTTGTGTGATATTCCGCCCGGAAAAGTTGTCAGTGAACGGGAGAGCCCAGGCCGAAAAGCGGGTAAGCGAGCGGTAGAGTGAGATCACGTGAGAGAAGATTAAATTTTCATGTCTGCTAAATGAAATATACATTAGGGACTCTGTCCAGCCACCTCCAGATTCTGTAATTTTTGGATCGGAGCTGAAGACCTAAATCATGTAGCCACAACGACCGGTACACAGAGATGGCGGGTACTGCCGTGCTCCGGGCCTGCGACGGTAAACAAATGGAGCTAGTTCTGGAGAACTGCTATTGACAGTAAAATTCTAATTTCGCTCCAGCTCCCAGAACAGATGTACCTCCGAGTCCATAGACTGCAATACTTAACTGCAGCTACTCAGCTGTGACCTTCAGCCTCGGGCTCACTGCAATAAAATTTTCATGCAACCATATGGAAGAATATTTTAATAGAGATTTACTGTCAGTAACTGTCCCAAAGGAGCAAATAAGGAAGCTGTAACATATTGCGTACAGTAAATCAAGGGGACTTCAATGGAAAAACGAAACCTCCCCGAGGCGAGCATCTTTAAAATTACAGGCAACACTTTGTACAAATATGTGTACAAAGGACTAGATATGCACTCAGTTAAGCAACTCAAAATGGCTTTGATTTGAAGATATATTTATTAGAATTTATTTATTGTATTTTGTAAGCGCTAATGGGGGAGGGGGCCATTACGCTGGGCTCACCAGCAACCGCTCTGCAAGTTTGGCTTCATTGGACGTGATGCAAACCAGAAGCGGTGAGAGGGAGGGAGTGGGAGCGCTGCGTCGATGAGTTCACGTGGCAAATTGCATCTCCCAACAAACACAACTGCGCGGTGCTCTCCAAGCCTCTCTGGCCATACTGGAAGGTTTTAGTTCAGAGCAATTAACCTTTGCAGTTGCTGGCTTCTTCCAGGAGCCTGGTGCAACCAGCGGGGAATGAAGGGGAAATTCCTGCTGGAGTGCTTGGTAGGAAGCAGGAAACACGAACGCCGTAGCTTTGGAAGCATGTCAGGGCGATTCTCTGTTGGTTGTCCTCTGGGGACCTTTGTGTGAGTAGATCGAATCTGAGAAGTACAAATGTGCAGAGGTCTGACCGTTTGAAGGTGTTTGGAGACTTAAGAATTCACCTTTTAGGGCTTCATTCTCTTACCTTTTCCTTTGACGGCCCTTTTTTGGGAATTTCTGCAGCTGGATAAAGGCAAATGGGGATCTGAATTTCCCTTCCTCTCTCACACCACACACACACTCATTTCATTCCTCCTAATGGAGCTAATAGCACGACAAGGCCATAGGTCAGGAGCAAGGAGCTGAAATGCTCTTGGAGGCAAGACCGAGTTATCCGTTATAATATCCACGACTACGTGTCGCGTGAAGAACAGAAAACATAGACGTGCGTATTGAACACACCGAATCATGAATTATGTGAGGAAGCAAAGGCATAACAAAGCCCAGTAAAAAAGTAGCCCAGCAGCAGGGGACAAATGTGCCTTTCTAAAAGAAAAGCGCGGTATTGCATACGAGGGACACCAAGCAAGCCACGACAACGAGACAATTGTTAAATATGATCAGTGCAGCACGAGGATTTCCCTGGGTAGGTGTGGCAGCGGGGATTGCCACAAAAACCAGGTAACACACACGTTCACATGCGAACACACGTGGGCTTACGTTACAAGCAGTCAAACAGCACCCTTCCTCTGGGTCCTTGGCTCCAGCTCTGTGGTGAACTTTGGTACGGGGAGATGATCGCAGCTGTCAAGGGCAGAGTAGTGTGGGGTCCGCAGTTTGTAACTGCTGTTTCCTACAGCTCCTAGTTCCCTCTCTGTCGCTTCTGGATATGCCTGGGTGAATGAGATCACAACAGTGATCTGGAGCTAAAATTTAGGCAAAAATCTAGCTCCAAAACCTCACACCCCAAACTCTCCCTTTTCACACGCCTGTTTTGAAGAGACAGGGGTGAAAATCTTAGTTTGAATAGTCTCTTCTTTGCTCTAAATTTAAAAAATGAGATACATTATTCTTCACTTGGGTAAATCTCTGAGGGCAGGGGGCTTCTGGAGTGTCCTTTGCTCATGATGAGTGTGGGGACACACAGCTCTTGAGACAGCAGAGCTCTCCAAGCATGTGGTGTTCACCGCTTTGGGTAGGTGAGCAGGAGAAGTAGCAGGGATGTATCTCAATGAAAACCAATAAGGAGTCAATAGAGATGCTGTAAATCTGTACAGGTTTTGGTGTTTGGGCAAACATTACAAGAGGGAATGAGAAAAAGTGAAACAAACCAAGATATTCTCCATTTTTTGCAAATAAAGCAGCTCTGTAAAAGAAACTGCACCTCATCCCCATGTTTTCTTAAATGGGGTGCTCTGTGAGACCCTGCATTTTGACTAATTGTGTGGTCTGAAGGGGCTACTGGAAAGTAAAAAGCGCTTTAAAATAGTCATTTAAGTCTGGACTCTGAAACCGTTGCTCCTCCATGCCTTGTGTGGTGACTCTGGAGGCTGCTGTTGTATCAGGGACCTCGTTTCAGAAAAGCTTCCTGATTTCCAACAGCTATTTCAAAGGAAGGACAGGTTTTAACTTTAGAACATATCATGCCTACTCTGCATAGCAATTAGAGATGTTAAAAAAAGTCATTTCTCCAAGAAATGTTTTCAAATGGCAGGTTTCAGCCACCTCTTTGTTTGTCATTTGCAAAACATTTGTTTCTGTGCTCTGCAATCGGATGGGAAATGTTGGGAAGCAGTGCTGTGACTCGCTTATACTAGTCCTAGTGTCCAGATTTGGACTAACCTAAGGAATCTGCAGGGCTTTTCCCCTTTTGCTTTATGTTCCTGTTCCATCTCGAAATGCTCTGTTCAACCAGTGCCCGAATGAGAGGGTTATAAAAGTTTTGTTTTGCTTATCTGCTGTTGACAGAGGCTTTTGAAGAGAGACAAATCACCGACAGCCTCTGAGCATCGCGGAGACTGTCTCTTCTTAGCTCAGTACCAGTTAATCACCTGCAGGCATCCCAATTACCATAAGCAGAATTACTATCCCAATTAAGCAGCAGTCCTTGCCACTTGGTGTCATTAGGCTTAATTTGGTTCCTTGGGAAGTGTCCTGATTAAGTTGATTACCTGATTAAGTGGGTGTACTCTGTATGATGGGCCCGATGCATCAGCGCTTTCCGCCAGTTCTGCTTGTTGATTAAAGTGCTATTATGGCAGTGGAGAAATCGAGCCACGCCAAGGTGAAGCTGGCCCGTTGCTTTCAGCAGTCGTTGTCCAAGCTTGCAAAACACTCGGCATTTTTAGCAGCAAGACACTGGACACAAATCACCCCTGGGTTTAATTCTCCCATTGCAGAGCAAATGAAATTGGGGTGAAATCAGTTGTTTTTCTTCCAAGAACAAAAATTGAAATCAGCCGTCTGCAAGGGGGGTGGCTGATGTGGTGAAAATAGACTTGAGAAATGCAAGGTAGGAGCACCTAGAATTTAAAAAGGGAAGAAATAAACAGCATCGCAGGTTGCTACTATTTTGCCCTGGTGTTCCATGCTGGAGAAAACTGGTGTAGCATATCAGCCCATTTCAGCCATGAGCTAGAAAACTGCTGTTGGAGAATACAGTCACAACTGTGTTTTTAAACTCTTTTTATATCTGTGTTTCTTGGCCACTTCTGGCTCTAATATGGGATGTCAGAATACTCGGAGCCTTATTCATTCACTGGCTGACATCATCAAAAGCAGTGGTATCATAAGAGAGGATACTTGGGCACTACAAGAAAACAGACGTTATTTGTGGCCCAGTCAGAAGTAAGAGGGAACAGAAGTAAAACTAGTAAAGCAAAATCTGCGAAGACTTTTCCTTTTTTAAATTTCTATTTTAGGAATAAAAAAGGCGGGATACTTCTTAGGTGTTCCGTCCTCTGACGTAACTGTGACAAACGACAGTACTCAAAATTCGCCGGTTACTCTTTGAGCATTGACTCCATATGTGAATCATACCTGCAGCAGCATTTATCTCACCTACCTTTGGGCATGTTTGTTGTGGAAGTCTCTATAGACATGTCATGTCTAGACTTCTTTGGTAGCCAAGGAAGCAGTGAAGGATCTGCTGGGGTCAATGTATAGATATAGATGTCTGCTTGAGGATGAGGTGTCCTGTCAATATAAAGCGAGTCTCTTCACCTCGCTCAGGCGTTAGTGTCTATGTTGTAGGCTTGGCGAGGCGATTCAGACCCCCGCTCTTCACCACAGATGTGCCCACTGCTTTCATCACAACATGTTAAGGAAAGAATCTGCCCATCTGGCATGTGATGGAGGGGTAGTATCTCTGCTTTTATCTCTTGTCCCTTTCATCCAGAATATATTGCTGCAACTGAAGTTAATTCAGCTATTGGCAATGATATGAGCATATTCCATTTTTTGCCTCTCATTAGGTTTTCTTGGAGGACAGGAAGCAATTTTGCCTTCTGTCATACCATTTATCTAAGGATAAAGGAGGAGAGATGCAAACCTGCACTAAACTATCTTTGCTAACAGAAATCAGTTGTCCAGCAATATCTGTTTGATCTGTCCAGCTGATGGAAGATATACAGCACAAATGAAGCTGACACTCTATTTTCCAGGCAGTTTGCCAGCTTTTGTCCATTTTGTGGTGCAGAAGGGGGTCTGTTCAGTCAAAGGGCAGAAAGAGAAAGTTTGCTCAAAGGGCTTATCAGAGCAGCAGCCTAGTTTAGGTGCTTTGAAGGCCTAAACGCGATGGATGTGGTAGCAGTGGATGCTCTCTATTTAAAAGATTCTTAAAATAGCACATTCCTATCATAATACCTCTGTCTTTCCTTCTTACCCACCCCTCTCTAAAATCACGTGTGTCCTGCAAGAGGACTATTTGTGGAATGGAAATGTTTCTGTCTTTATTTATTCGACCATTTCCAGGGAGTTTCCTTGTAGCCAGCATGGTCTAGCTGACTTCTCGGGTTGATCTAATCTGCGCTAGGAGGTGGCTGGATCCCTCCAGAACAACCTTTTCCTAGACATTTTCTTTGGCACTTATGATAGCTCTTTTAAAGCAGATGTTCTAGCCCAGACCAGACCACAAAATACTGGTTTGGACAGCAGTATCCAAAAATGTCTTTTGAGGTACGTGAACCCGTGAGATAGAGGTGTATATCGCTAACTGAAAAACATTTAAATCTCCTTTTCCTTTGGATAATTCAACCCATGCCCCCTTCCCATCAGGAGTGAGTCTGAGCTGCAGAACAGTCTGAGCTGAGGAAATGATTCTGAACTTTGGAAACACTTGTGGGCCAGACTGAAAACTAGGGAACCCCGTTACGGAGTTGGGCTGATACGCAACAGCTGGAGGGTCTGGCCCTTTGTACCGACATCCCCTTCGTGTTCCCATTCAGCTCCTGTGTCTGCATGAGCAGTACGTTGTTTCCTGTATCTTGGCAATGTGGCAAGAAACTGTAGTGCCCTGAAAGGTTACAGATGCGGCTATCAAGTTCACGTGGATCCTCGCTTGGCTGCGTGTGACACAGCTGCATGAGCCTGACTCCTTGGAATCGCGTAAAGGAGGGGCAGAGCTTCCCATCAGTGAGTGCACCTTTAAGGTAAGAACATAAACACCCATCTCAGCAGAGGCCTCCCTGGGCTAGCTGTGATCGGGGCTCACGGGCCATGTTCTGTAGCTGAGGATGCGTATGGGAGTGTTTCCTGCTTGTGTTACCCAGCTGCCTTTGGCTGCTCAGCCCGAACGAGCAGCCTCTCGGTTTTCAGTGGCACCAGCATTCGGTGCAAGTCTGCAAGGAGGCTCAGCCTCCTGTAGGTTTTGCCACATGTGCCTCAGCTTGGCTTTTGCTAAATACTAGGCATAAACCATTTATTTATTCTGTCTCTGTTTCTTGCTCCTGAAGGTATGAGCCGTTTCCACAGACGTCAGCGGTGATATTCCCATTTGCGTCAGTGTGGCATGGCAGGGACAGGCAAAAGTTGGCCCTGTGGCTCTCATGAGCCCGTCCGCTCCCTGAGTAATGAGTTCCTTGTTCCCTGTGTGTGTCATGCATTCAAGGTCTGTTGTTTAGTTTTGACTGGCTAAAAACAGGCTATGAAGCATCGCTTCTCTTTCATTGGGTAAACATATCGTTTAGGAGCAGGCATCTAGTGTGAATATTCATAGCAAATGTGCTTAAAACACTTCCTAAGACAGCTCTTCAGTACTTTATTTTAGGGGTCACACCCTCCGGAATCACTGTTGCCAGCAAACTTGTTCACTAGAACACTGACAGGAGGAAAACAAGGAAAAGGTGGAAACATGACTGAATCCAATTGCTTTAAAACTGGAATGAATGAATGAGTATTGCTGTAAAGTATTTGCAGCAACCTCCCAGATGTCTCTCTCAGACTTTGGATGAACTTGGCTCAGAATTACCTTTTCTCTTTTTTTAGATTTTGCTTTTAATTAAGTTTTTGAACAGCAGTTTACAACCAATAATAAAAAGGAATTTTAAATCTCATCCAAACTTTCCTAGCCAATAAAGAAAAAAGTGTGCTGTATCCTACTTCTGTATTATGTTCTGAGGAAAGTGTTGGTACCTCAGAACTGGGAATGGGCCTGACCCGCACCCTCCCAATCCAGACCTTCTGCGTTTCGTGGGGTAGTAGTTTTAGATTGGTAAATGTGTTTTCCTGCAGCATTCAGTGAGACATCCAGAATCCACTGTGCTCTGTCATGTATTTATAAGATGGGATAAATCATCAGGATATGTCTTAGGAGATTTCCACCACTACAGACCTCAGAAACCTCATGAGAGGAGCTCATCTCCTGGAGTTCCTGTCTTGCTGAGGACAAAATCTTGTAAGAACATGGCTATTCTAAAGAATTAAATGTGAACCCGATGTTAGCACTGATTTAATCTTGCTCATAAACTTCAAACTCGAGCCAAAACCTTTCTACATGAGGATAGCAGGAATGACAGCTTGATGGATCTGAAACTTTAACCGTTGTGTACAGTTGGGATTGCTAAGCAGGATGAGAAATATGTGGAACCTTGGATAGTCCTGTAAGGATATATAAGCCTTTCATAGGCTTGTCAGATGAAGAGCAAATCTGGATTTATGTGTTAGGATGAAGGAAACTGGAACCTTCCTACCAGTGAAGGTTAGGAAACCTCTTACATTTTCTGCAGTGAAATTGCATGCCTGCATAAGCCAAGGGGATTCAAAATCGATGTTCTGCGTGCCAGGAGCCGTAGCCTTCAGAGAGTGCAAGTGGTTCTGGGAGGTCCCTGAAAAAAAATGAGACCTTCAGGTAATAAAGGGTATTCTTAGAGATTTTTTCTTTGTTTGTTTATTTGTTTTTATAGTTAAGGGAAAATAAATGAAAGGCCTGGCTTGATTTCTCCTCGTGGATTAGCCTGGCCTAATTATTGCTGTTAATAGAACAGGGAGCACTCGAGATCCCAAACGTGCAAAGGCTCGTACAGCTGTTTTGCCTATTGAATCCAGAACTGACAAACAACTGCCCCTGAGTTAAAGGTACGTGTCTTTGCAGGATTTGGGCATGAGAAGGGTGTCGTTTTAATGAGCCCAGACAAAAGAAGGGCTGACGGAAAACATAAAAGTAATTCTTTTTGTTCAAACACGATCCCTGATTGGTTGCTGTCTTTGAGGCTCTCTAGCTGAGCCTTGTGCAGGAGAAGGTAGAAAGGAATCACAAATGAATGATAAAATCAGTCGAAGGCAGGAAAGAAACACAGTCCCCTTGTTTATGATAAGTCTCAGTTCTGTTTCCTCTGTGTTGGCTTCATCCAAAGCCCGCTGTAATCAATGGTGTATTTCTCTTGACTTTAAAGCACGTCTTGACCCGACTGTGGAAGAGGCAAGGAAAAACGTGGTCAGTTTTGGTAGATACTTGGTTTTCAGTTCCATGCAGAAATGCTGCGGTTTTGAACTACTGCAGGACAGAGACTCTTTATAGAAGGGGTGGAGAGGTTAAAATGTGAATAAAAATAGGAGCATTTTGCAAAAGGAAATATAAACCTTTTTGGGGAAAAATTTCAGCTGCCTTTCCTTGCTGTGCCTCTAACTATTGGAAGGGGAGATGGGCAACTCTGCACAGGGGTTCTTCCGGCTGCTTTTTTATTCGTACATGTGGAATAAATCTCGTTTAAGTCGCTGGGTAGGCTTGGGGAAAACACATGACTTTTCGGGAGCAAAACCTGCTGGGACAGACACTGTGCCTGTGCAGAGAATAAAGCAGTTGTCCAGACTTCTAAGCATCGAGATTGTGGGCTTTCTTCTGAATGTTTAGGTGAAATACGAAACGGGGGCATTTAGGCTCTTGCGCTGTAGATAGTCAATTTGTGTGTTTAATAACAGCTAACTAGGCTGGGATTTCCAGTGGAGCCCAGGTTTGGTAGGTGCCCAACCTCAATGAAAATTCCCCTTGAAAACAACGGGGGAGGAGGGTGGTAGCGAGGGTTGAAGCAGGGCTGTATCTGTGGCCCTGATGACACCGCACAATTAAAGGTAGCTGTGATAGAGTGAAGTATTACACAAGAGGGAAACTTGAGCAGCTGGAGCCTTTGACAGAAGGATGCGCCATGGGCTTTGCCCTAAAGCTTTGTAGAGAACCCCCAGAGGTGTCTCATTCTATTTTGGGGTCCAGTATTTGAGAGGTTGGCTTTAAGCACAGAGGCTCCCAGTTGTCGTCTCATCCTGTTTGTCATGTGCTGGGACCAGGCAGAAAGCAAAAAGGGGATTCTCAAAAGGGGTAGAGGACCCAACTCAACGATTTTTAATTCTTTCTCTAGAACTGAAAGCACTGCCCACAAAAGTTCTAAGAATCTTTTACGCTAAATTCAAATGCTGCTCGGGCATGGTTAACCTTTAAAGACAGCCCTCACACCACGTTATTTCTGTAAGACTGGGCCGTGCTGCTTAAGACAGTGATAGTATTACGAGTAAGGACAGTGACTTGTAACGAATATTGAGGCTGCATCACGGAGCTGTTCTTCTGAAACATAAATTTTCATTTAAAAAATACAGTGCTTTCTTTGCAAGGAGTCGTAGAGCACTTTAAAAGGCTAATAACGTTATTGGTAGGTGATACATTTTGCAAATGGAAGACAAGGAAGAGAAAACATAATTTCCTCTAAATTTAGCGTAAATTCTATTACCTCTGTTATTGTCCCGCAGGCTGATGGCACAGCTTTCCTAAAGCATCTGGTTTCTAGATTCTGTGGTACGGTTTGTTCTGTCAGAGCCCTGTATTGTTTCTATGGAGATCAGCGCAAACGCTCAGCTCTTCACCACTATGTAGGGATTGTGAGTTAAAAAATAAAAAAGGAATGTGAACTTGGGCATCTCTGTACATACTTAGGTACCGGTAACTTGGAATCCACTGGTGGATCAGCAACTGTGAAAATGTGCTCCGCGTTTAGATTCAAGGAGGTGAGTGCCAGGCTCCTGCATTAAGAAAATCTTGGCCACGGTCTGCAGGTTGTTTACTGATTAGTCGTATTTGATCTTGATTCCTGCCTCCTATTTCCTTCTAGTTAAGAGAAACTCTGGCAGTAATCACAACAACATTTTTAGACATCAGTGATGAGGATTTAGTGGTGCTGGGCCCTTAACTGTAAAAAACTTTTCCCATGTTATACACAGGTACTGCAAAAAGCAGCAAGCGGTGATACTCCCTTGTTGCAGAGAGGAGGCAGAGGTACAAATAGCTTTTGAGGTGTTTTGTCAGAGCCTCTGGCAGAACTGGAGGGTGAACTCAGACCCTATTTTCTTGTTTGAATGTTCGTAACCCCAGAACAGCTCCTCCACCTTCATCTCCCTCATAGCGTTTATTAGCATGTGGCTGGACCTTGCCCTCCCAGTCGCTCATGGTAACTATTCAGCAGCGTCTTGCAGGACTTGGGTGCTGGAAGTGTGAGATCTATTCTACGTAATTTATATAATTTATTCTCACAAGTCAGAAGGGAGAAGGAACTCCTGAGTTTTGATTAGACACTAAATTCATTATTTCACATTAGAATTGCCTTCACCAGAGGACCAAGGATACTTATTTGATTCAGTAACGAGAGCTCCAAAGGGTACTAATTTAGTAAGACTATTGACCGTTCATTACTCTGATGTTGCTCAAATAGCTGAGAGCATGTGTGGTGTTTAATGTGATCTTAAACATTACTATCTACGGTAAATCAGAAACAGGGCACGAGTGCTATAGCTGCTGTTTAATGATGTATGAAAAAGCTGCCTGGTAAAGTGTACCATTAAGAGAAGCTCAAACCAGTGCTGAACAAAGACCTGATGAAATATTGATACCTTTGCAGCCAGTACGATTTCTTCTTACTTGGAAAGTGACTGAAGTCTGGTTTTCTGAAAAATCACACTTACCTTGAGCAAAGCAATGCCATCAGATGGGTGGGAGCAGATTATCTGTTGGGGAAAAAAACCCAACCAAACAAGGAAGAATAATAGCCTTCAGTACAACAGTGTTTAGTTTATAATCAGGAAGACATGCAGTTCTGCCATCATTCCCTTTCCACTGAAATCCCAAACCTCCCCTGCCCCATCCCCAACTCTTTTCTCTTTCTCGGAGAAAGAATCCAATTAAAAAAACCCCAGACCTCCAAATTAGTAAGACAGTCCTTTTTAAAAGACAAATTAAAGGATGTAAACTTCATCCCACCTTTAAAAACTGTAAAAGGACTGATGTTTGGAGAGGCTCTCCCAGGTCAGATGCCATCGTTGCCAGACCCTCTCTCAGAGATTCTTGGGAAAAGCATCGCTCCCTCTGCAGCAGACTTCGTGTGCTTATCAGGGAGGATGTGTCTCGTCTCTGTGCACGTAGGGCTGAGAGAATGCCTTTGTTCAGGACTGTCATGCATGCTGTTACTTAACTCCAGACTGGTAATGTGCATCTGCATTTGCCAGTATGTGGACATAAAGCTTGGTGTTTGTGTTTGTGGACCTGACCCTGGGAATGGTGGCTTCCTTTCTTTTAAGCTAGGGAAGCTCCTCTTCAACTCTTTGTGGACCAGGGCTCAAACATCTGTGCAAATAAGGCTATTTTAATTTTACTTTCCACTTCTCTGTTTCATTTCCCACCCTTCCACACAGCTCGTGCTTTTGCGTGACTGGGGCTGTGGTAAGTCAGTGCTGTTGCCCTCTTTAGCTGCTGCGAGGGTCTTGTACACAGGGATATGATGGCAGTTTTTCCAAGGGTCCTATTGTAATTAAGGAAGGTGGCAGGGATTGCAGTACCTGTGCTTAGTCGATAGTGTCTCTCTCTCACTGTCCTGGTTTGAGTTGAACAGAACTAACTCTGTTCAGTGATTTCACTTTTCAGCTCAGTCCCTTCTCAGTGACGGCACTTCCCGAAGTTAACGGTGTGTTTGTGCAGACAGTGTCTGCTTCTGGAGGTGATAGCGCTGGATGTTTGCAGTTACTGCCAGGGACTGGGGCGCGGAAAGGCTCTGGCTTGTACCTTCTGCTGTGCAGACCAAGGTCACTGCTGAACCCTGTGTGCCACGGTGGGGTGCAGTGAGAGGCTGCACCCGCGGGGAGGAGCGGGCAGGACAGGTGACCCTACCCTGACCAGCAAGGTGTTCCATCCCATCGACGTCATATTCAGGATAAAACTGAGGTATCACGAGGGTCAATCTCTCTTCTTCAATGGCTGGTGTCCAAGGAGGACTCTGTCCGTTCAGTCTTCGATCCCAGTCTGTGCATCCCTGAATCCAGTTCAGAATCCAGCTCCTGCGTCCGATTCCCATCTGCTGCTGAGCCCAGCCTGGGCCTTCCCCGGTGCCTGCCCACAGCATCAGTGGTGGCAGGGATGTAATTGCCATCAGAGGGTTGGGTTTGGTATTGGCTTTGTATCTATTTGAGTAGGTTTCATTTATTGTTATTATTTTCATTACTGCTGTTTTAGTTTTCCAATCCATAAATCTCTCTCCCTTATTCTCTTTCTCTTCCCTTTGGGAAGGGAGAGGGAGTAATAGAGAGCATCTGTCATTTGTCTGGTGGCCGGCCCAGCCCTAACCCTTGACAGTCGTACCAACACCTTCTGCAGTTTGTGTTGAGCTTGCTCCTGTCAGACTGCTGTGTGGGGGCTTTGCTGGTCCCATAGAGCTCGTTCGACCTGCAAGGAAAGAAACGCAAAACCGAGAAGGCACCCAGACATGGCCAGGCAAGGAGTGTAAAAAACCAAGACCAAAAGGAAGCGCTTTTTCACACAGCGCGTAATGAAATTGTGCTACTCATTGACGCAGGATGTTGCAGAGACCTGAAGAATAAATTGATTCAAAAGAAATAAAATAATGGGATTAGGCAACTTTATTAGAAGATGTCCACTGGTGGTTATTAATGAAGTAGGTAGAACCTCTTGGTCAGGAAATCATGGAGCTGTTGACTTAAAGAAGCAGGACGTAACCAGGAAAGGATCATGCTTTCCTGGCCCCGTTTTGTCCCTGCGTTTCTATCACTGAGGCGTGCCAGAGGCAGCTGCCAGGCCGGAGCAGCTCAGGCTGAGGCAGAGCAGCCCTTCAGCTGGAAAGGGCCTGAAGCGCTGAGCTTCACTCAGCCCAGCTAAAACCCACTGGTCTCTGCTCCGAGGGGGAGCTTGCGCCTGCCCAGAGGACAAAACAGGGCGTCGTTTTTCAGGCTTTGGCGTGTGTCTGCAGAGAGCCTTTGCTCTCCCCGAAGACTCAGCAGTTGCTCCAAACTTCTTATCCTGGGGGAATAAGGGCCGGGCACGTGGTTATTGATGTGTAGCGTGGGGTGCCTCCGCTCTGTTGCTGCAAGAGGCCTTGTATAAATCTGTCTGCCCCGATAGACTGGATGAATGTAGATGGTACGTACACGTGCACGTATATATGCTGACTGCGAGAGATGAGCAAAAAGAAAGGGGAATCCAGAATCACGTGCTCGATCTGTGCTCCAGCAACATTTCAAGCTATTTGGGGCTGCGACATAACTTTTTTACAAGTGGGTATTTTAAAACCGAGTAATAAAAGAGAATGGATGTAGAGCTGTGGTATTGTGCAAGAAAGTGCCCTGAAGAAAGATCCCGAGACAAGTGGCTTATTGAGATTGTAATTAACTCACAGAGAGCAGGTGAGGGGAGGGACGAGCCTCCAGCCTTTTCACTCTTCTCCTTAAACAAAGACGACCTTTACAAATCTGTGTGTATTAGAGCCTTTGGTCTGCAAATTTCTCTCCAGCTCACACCATCATAAAAGATTCAGAGGGCTGTATCTTTTTGATTACTAATTTATGCTGTTTACAGAGTGGGTAAGGGGAAAAGAAGAAAAGCTCTGAAAACTCCAGGAGCTGCGCTTTGCTGTTAGCAGAAGCTAGCATTTGTCGGACATTGATGTTCAGCCTGGTACGGGATTTTGTTTCGCTGTAGAGGAAGGACCAGCCTGAATGCAGGATGTTCTCTGTTGAGATAGGGCCCGGTTCAGCAAAGTGGGTTCTCAGGCAGCAAACAGGGAGCAGGAGCAGTAACGATGCCAGGTTTGGGGAATATGCACTGAACAAGACCTGACGTGAGGACGGGTCCATGTTCAGGGCTCCTGGAGATGCTGGTTTCACCCCAGCTCTTTCTCCTTTCCATTAGCCAAGCAGAAACCTGGCTTTCCTCCTCCACAGCAGTGCAATCAGCAATGTCTTGGAGTTCTACATGATATAACTCCTTTGCATCTTTTTTCCTGGATTTCTTGAACTCGTCTGTTTATCTAGATACGCAAGCAAAGCTTTTTCTCCCTTGCCTTGAATGGATCCAGCCACCCTTAAATTAAAATGAAAAATGGCACTGGGGTGCTGTCACCACTTGAGAAAAGCCAGAGGAATCAAATTAAGGCCATCACCATCCCTAATTCACGCATTTGTGGGAAGGAAAAAGGAAAGTTCAGCCCCATGACTGAAAGATGGAGTCCTGGTTTGTCATCTTAAAAAAGACATCGTAGTGATTCGATACATCCCAAGGATCCCTGCCTCTGCAACAAAGAAATGGGAGATGCTCTTTCACTGGTGGTGGGAAATGGGAGCCCCAGCAGGCCAGCTGAGGATGCATCCTCCATTAGGCATGTAAATAGTTGCACTAAGATCGCTTGCATGAATGCTGGTTAAACTGGGGCTCAGACAAAGCATAGTGGGGAAGGTGTTTCCATGAGAACATGAAAGGATGAATAAAATCAGGGTCAGCTTTAAAATATTGGTGCCCACGTGACAAACGTAATGTAGGGTGCAGAATACAGGTTTCTGTTAGCACCTAGGTGGGCTCAGCTGCTCTTTGTGTCTGTGTTTCGTGCGCTAGTACCTGCGCTGCCTGCAGGTGCCTGGCTTTTTGAACGTATCCCCCATTCTGTTCTCTTTAACCTGCAAAGAGTTTCGCTTAAGGACTCCGGGACTTAACCAGCTTCATCAACCCTTCACTTTTCTTTTAAAAATCAAAAGAGCTCAGAGAAACATTTTATTAAAAGGAAAGGCTGGCTTTGACACCTGTAGGAGCAGGCGGCAAGGAGCTGTCATAAGTAGATCTTTTATTTGCTTTTCTAAAAGTTTAAGGGGACTCAGCCATCAGGCCTGAAAATGTACGAGGTGCCTCCAAAACGTGCTAATGCCCAGACACCCGCGCACACACATGCACGCACAGAAATCCACCCGTAACGCCAGCACATGTCTCTGTGGTTCAGAATAACCCTCTTCCCTGAAGGGCCACGTGCATCAAGTGCCAGTACATAACAGCTCATGTAACTGAATTTTAAACTCCTGAAAATAGCAGCTTGGATTGGAAGTGCTGACACAGGCTTAGTGACAGCAGTGCCAGTTTAGCAGTTGTACGCACGATGGAGTGTTCTTGCAGCGTTCCTCATCTGAAAGACAATCTGCGCGTGGTATAGACTAGTATGGTTAAAAAAGAAAAAAAAATTAAAAAGAACGAGGAGGGAAAAAAATACCCCAACTGTGGTCTTGGCTGACAAACTCTGTCAACCAATGCAATCTGCGCTCCTGATGTTTACTGCTTGAAGCTAAGTAGGATATTTAGCCAAATTTCAATTCCTGCTACAAATAAAGCTCAATTTGTGTGTGTGTGCATGTGTGTGTGTGAGAGAGATGATTGCTCATTTAAATGATGACTTTATATATGATAATTACAGTCATTAATGAAGACACACTTACTTTACCATAGATTATGAGGATAAAAGGAGATCGCCCAAGAATCATGTTCTGGTATAGACTAGAGTCAATAAGAAAATCAGTTCAAATACTATCCGGAAAATTGTTCTTAAATAATGCCCTAAAGGTTAAAGGAACAATGGGTGTAAACTCATTGGAAGAATTGTTAAAAACACACTAGAGGTCACTGTTGCTGCTTGAGCAAAAGCTTTTTCTGCTTCCTTTTAGTTTAAGACACTAAAGATCAAACATTGCAGCAGAAAAAAAAATACTTCTGTTTCTGTGTATTTCAAAGGATGTACAGTTTGATATCCTGAAAAAATAAACAATATATTGATACAGAACAGATGGTGGTGCTATGGAAATGGTATGTACTGTACGTATGAAGAACTTGGAGTTGCAGGACAGTACAGCTCTATTTCGTGCAGCATCTTTCATACAAATGGCATCTCCAAACACTTTATAGCTTGTAACATTAAATAATATCGCTTTAAATTACAGAGATAAATAATCAGTGGGAGAGAAATTAAATGTTATGGGCAAGGGACAAAAGAACTGTTAGATATCTGAAAGCTGTGCGAAGGCAGAAATCGCAAATCAGAGCCAAAGATAAATGAGGAGGCCAAACAATTAAGTCTTGTAATGCTGGAGAAAATACCTCAGTCTTCCTAAATTATTCATGAGCTGGGGCATGAATCAGCTAAAGGGCAGCAGTCGTTTTGTATCATAAATACAGCCCTATGCCTAAATTTATTTATAAATGCATGTGTGTGTGTGTTAATGCATGTGTCTATGTATGTAGATATATTTATATCTGAAGAAGAAATCCCTCTGAGCGCCCAAGGGTGTAGACACTCGCTCTAAATGCAGGACTAGACCATGGCATGTTGCATTTGTTACAGCCTTCAGCAATCGAATAGGGCTGGATTTAGAGGGCCAGTTTTACTCGTTGATACAGCGAGTAAAATCATACACTTCAGATAATACGAATATTAGCCTGAACTTTGAAAGCAGAAGGTGAAACGTTCCTGCAGAATGCAGTTCTCCTGTCTGAGGTCCTGGCTGTCTCCTGAATGCCATTAAATTTGTGCAGACAACAGCTCGAGGAATTAAGCTACCAGCCTAGCTAATAGTACCTTGTCCAAGTGACTGAGAAGGCAGGTTCAGGTAGGCTGAATGTGTTCCAAGAACATCGTTCTGTGTTCGGTCTTCAAGCTCTAATTATCACCTTGTCTCTCAGAGCTGCCACTGCATGGGGTATGGCTTTAGGGGGGTGCCCAGTGCCAGTTGCTGTGTCTGATGAGGCCCTTACGTGCTACAATCATTGGGATCAGAATTTCCAGCTCCATGAGAACAGTGTAAGAGCTTGAGATACTTCTCCGGCTTTCCCTGAGACACTCTTTTTGAAACCACGTGGATTTTACCTCCGTAGATCCATTGCCCCTGCAAGAGGAACTCAAGGATTATTCTCTCATACCTGCCAGTTCTACCATTTTTAGTGATTAAGCATATCTGTTGCAAGTTACCTGTCACCTTCGTGTCCCTTTTGCCTGTGTGTCGGGGATTTTCAGGTACCGGGCAGCCCACTCAGCTGCTGCACCGCCTGGCTGCAGGATGTCTGGACAGTTGGCCCCTGCCGCAGGCATACGGTTTGGCTGTGTATCTCTTGGCAGTTGGTGGCCTGGCATCGCTTGTTTCTAGGGGCCTTCACGCACTGGCAGCTCGGGATTATCCCCAAAATAATAACACTGAATTACAGAACTGGGGAAGTAGCAGCAAGAATTGATATACATGTATTCTCTATGTATACAATATCAATTTATAGATTTAATACAAGTCAGGGCCGTGTTAAAGCCTCAGGCTGTTCTGTCTTTTTTTTTTTTTTCCCCTCAGAGTTGTAATATTATTTTTTTTTTGCTGAGCCAGTTTCTTACAGCATTAGGCATGGCCCTGTCTTTTCATGTGCCTCCACTCAGACCTGCAGTGTGTTATGTATCGACAGCTAAAGTGTTCCCTGGTGCCAGGGCAGCTGTATTATTAATAAGTGGAAGTTTCTTTGGGCGAGGATAGATTAGCAGCTGCCGAGGGATGTTGGACTAACATCATCGGTTTTCCACCGGGGTATTTATTTGTGTGGCTGTTATTTTCCACTTGGCCATCTTGGGACTGAGAAATGCTCCTCATTCTAGAGAAAGCTGTGCTAATGAGCGAAGCTGGGGTGGAAAACGGGGGAAGTCACCCAAAACACTGCCTACGAGCTGGGACATGCAATCTTGGATGCCCAGTTTGAGGCACCTGAGAGAGATCTTCTGAGAGCTGCCCAAGCATTTTGTGGAAACCCAGCTCCAGTAGCTTACGTGGCTCTGAGCTTAAACTGGACGTGGCCTGAGAGCAGGGTGTGAGGCGGAGAGGGAATCAATAGCTTAGAGAGGCTGGCAGAGGAGTCCAGATGTTTGCCTCTCACTTGCCGGTTCATATTGGTTTTGCATCGGTCTTTGACTCGAACGCCTGGCCTTGAATCCTCTTATTTGCCCTTTGCTTGAACAAAGCTTTTCTCATCAAAGCCAATAAAGAAGAGAGGATCACCAAGGCTGGAAAAACATGTTGCAAGAGAACTCGTTCCCAGTTTGGGGTAAGAGCGAGGGATTCTACAGAGTAAGGAAGGCTCAGTAGAAGGTCCTGCCCTTTCTCTCTAAGCAAAAATACAGGCCAAAGGATTAGCTCTCATGCCTGGTTTATCATCTCCCAGTTTGCCAGCAGAGCTCTGTCCCTCCTTCCTTTCAAGCCCGCCCCCCCCCCCCAATTCCCGTGTAACCACGCAGCCTTCAATGAATCTTATAACCAGAGATAGAAAATCCTATATGCTCTTTCCCTTCAGTCGTTGTTCTTGTATCTCTGTATATGAGCCGTGGATGTTTGCTGGGCAGACACCAGCTCCTCTGACATGTCAAAACCAAGACTGAGATGATGTGGTTGCCACTGAATTACACTGTATGGCCCAGCGGTTTGGCTTGGGAACCAGCTCATAAGTGAGCTGGTGAATTCCCAGCCCTGCCACCAAGCTGTTTTCTCTCCCATCTTATTTTTGTGCTAGAAATTCTTTAGAACAGGGATTATCTGTTAGTCTGTGAATACACAGCACCCAGTGTAATAGCTGCTAACATTACTGCAATGCATGGTATAAATAACTGCAAGATGATTTAGCATGTTTAAGGACTACAGTATTTATTTCCTTGCCAACCTTTTCTTCCATGATTTTTTTTTCCTTTGTCTATTCAGCAATCACTTTCTCTGAATAAGAGCAGAATCTTACTTTATGAAGTACACAATGAATATGTGAAAACTCTAGGTCCTGCCTCAGTATTATCGAGAAACAATAAAAACATGTCCTAGTATCTAGCAATCACTGCATGTGAGAGAGGCAGGAAATAAAAGAATCGTGTTGCATGCCCACACTGAACAAATATTAGCTTTTCAGGGTACTGTATTATCACAAAGCACTTAAGAAATCTGAGTTATTATAACAGCCTGAACCAAACTTGCTCAGTCCCTTCCCTGTCACACAGGCTCAGCTGCTAATGGTGTTTTAATCAAAGATTTGATCAACTATATCAGGCAGAGAGTTAGCAGTGAGAATTGACACATACACTTCTCGCTAGGCAGGAGATTATTATTTTTCATTCTGCATTTGGTTTCCCAGTACCTAGAGTAATTTCGTTGGAGATAAGCACAGCAGCCAAAATGTAGCGTGCTGCATTTGAGAGTCAGTAGGAACAGTCCCAGTAACCCCGAAACTTGCCTCGGAGTGGAGGTTGGAGGTTTGTGAAAGAAAACAATTCAGTTTTAGTGTAAGGAGGCGAAGGAGCTTTACACCTCACAGCTTCAGGTCTCCTGCAAACGCTGCTGGACGAAGGCTGTTTCTCTTGCAGTTGGGTTCCTAGGATAAATCATAGTATTAGCCTTTTAATTAAACCTAGGTAATGGAAAATTAGAACAGCCGCTTTGGGGATAAGAAGCGTTTGCTCCGTTGGCCCTATTTTCCTCTCACAGCAGGGTAACTCAAGTGAATATTCCTGTTTCCGGGAGCATCAGGGAGACAAGAACTCTCCTTGGGGTGGCCCAAGGGTCTGCTGCACAGAAACCAGCCCAGGTACTGGAGGCAGCCCTTTTCCGTTCCTTTTATTCCCTGTTTTTACCTCCTTCCCCAGCTGACTCGGGCATAGCTGAACTGTGGAAAGCGGCTGCCTGTCCCTCTTGGGAAGAGCTTCCACCACCCCGGGCCACCGCCCTAGCCGAGCGAGTGAGCTCTGGGGTGGGATCTGGGATTTCAGTTCCTCTGAATAGCCAGGGGAGAAGCCTTAAATCAGCACAGTGCATTCATGTCCAAGTAGGTAGCGTGGTCCAGAATCCACATAACAGAGCTGAAACATGATGGCACAAGACATTTAACTGATGTCAAATTTAAATCCCTATTAAAAAGAAGTGTTCTCTAGTCTGCACCAGGCCATCCATTCTGGTAATCTCATTCCATATTTCTTTTCTTGTTGAAAGAAGACGTAGATTAATGACAGAATGAATCCCAGCAGAAGGAACACGCTCCTTATAAGGCAGGCTTGGGGGAGAGATGGTGGAAATCGTAACATAGGACGACTTTGTTGGCAGAGAACGTTGCATTTGTACCATTTATATGTGAAAATCCTTCACCCAGGTCAGCATAGTTCAGCCAAATTAACTCCATCTGGACAGATGGAGCTGAGGATACCTGTCAGAAAAAGACCTGGAATGGCATATTGGAACTTAGCACAATGTTTTAAAAGCCTCTTAGTGACTGTGGTGGATTCGTTCAGACAAGGGGGGTGGATGGGAGAGGTACAGCGAGGACTCCTCACACTGAAGCACATCGGCAACGGGACAGAAAGGTCTGAACAATGCCTGTTTGTTCAGCCCTCTCCCCCAGCTAGTCCGCCCTGGCTTGTTGTTGCCTTTTAGAGAAATACGGTCGTGGTTCTTGACGGTCTTGAATTAATATACAATCTTGCTAGACAAGTGAATGTTCGCTATTTGCACCGCTGTCAACACATGATGTTTAGTGAGATTCCTGTGATGATTTCTAAAGCCTCAGGCTCTGGAGTCACATGAACATAGACTCATCTCTAGCTTCTTGCAAAAAAAAAAAAAAAAAAAAAAAGAAACAACCATAAAGAAAAGCTTTGATCTCCAGGAGCGTAGAAGAAAAGGACAAAAGTGCAGTGCCAGTTCGCCTGGTAAAACCAGCGCATGGCAAATTAAAACAAACAATGTGTTTATAGCAAACTCACAATCTTACAACTCGTCTCATGATGGAGAGAAGAGGCTGGTTTGGTCATTCGACAGGTTCAAAGCACCGCAAAGCCACATGGTGCTGTAGGGAGGCTTGTGGTGTCTGTGGGTCCAGTTGCCTGTGCTGTATTTAAGCTCTGGTTAACATGGAGGACTGTGGATGTCCACACAACCTGGCAGATGTCACAAACCAGGCATTCCCCTGCCACTCACTGGCAAAGCCTGGGCTTGTTCAAGGCCACCCAAAACATCAGCGGAGAAGGGATGTAGCGCTTCCCGCTTCCTATTACCCTGCTGTTAGGGCAGTTACTTGGGGGGTGAGAGATCCCTCCCCCTTTCCCTGGGGATGTCTGTGCTCCCATCTCCTTTCTGTCCTAGAGCCGCTCTCACGGGCAGGTAAGCACGTACTCTTAGCTACAAGCAAACTCAAAAATCCACTTTTTAAGTGAAGCCTTCTTTAGCTCACGGGCTCCCACCGGCCGTAAGAAGCCAGTGAGAGTGGCTGTGAGTGGACCACATCCTCCTAAGGTACCTGGTAGCTCAGTAGCAACGGCATTCCCAAGTCGAGTTGTGTTTAAGGTTGGTAAAGGAAGAGGGTCTAAAACGGTGGGGTGTATGTCCCCAGGGGGTGGACAGGAAGGGGAGGGAGATGATCATGTCCTTGGCTTTTTTCTACAGGGCGTGTAATGTAGCTTTTTTTATCATGTATTTTTTATCTTTATTTTTTTTTTTGACCCTTGAACAGAGATGTTACATTATGTTTGGGTCAGAAGGAACCTTCTGTTATCCCTGTAGGAAAATGTTTTGGATTTTTCATGCAGGAAGAGGAGAAAGGAAAAATGTTTTGTGTTTTTTGCAGATTTTATTTTTCTATTTCAGCCACTGAAGTGGAAAAAAAAAAAACCAAACCAAAATCAATGATAAGCACAGCTCTAATCTGGAGATGTATGTTTTAGGGATCGCATTATGCTGAATATGTGCATTACATACGCAAAGTAAAAATCCATGCCATTATTGTGCCTGTTCAGTAGCCACTTTTCAAATTGAAATATCTCAGCCATTTTAAATGACATTTTTATTTTTGCAAAGACGCTAAAAGCAATTAGAGGGCAATATTGACTGTTCACTTGCCAAATTCCACTGTTCCAGTGAAAGCTGCTTTTGAGTTACTGTACACAAGAGCAAAAAGCATCCCAAATCATTTTACATACATTACAAGCAAAACCAAAAAGAAATCACCATTTAAAAGAAAAGAAAAAGCCGTTTATAAAAGAAATGTTTGCTTCCAAGTTGAAACCATGTGTCAGCCTAGAGCAAGCTGTTAAACTTGAATTATGAACCCCTGGAAAAAAAAATGGTTGTTTGCAGTGCAGATGCTGAGGCTCACAATTAAAGCGGAGGCCTGGTGAGGAGAGGTCTTGTCCTGATGTTCTGCAGAGGGAAACTTCTCTAAATGCCTTTGGTGGGAGAGGTGATAAATTTAGTGTCTCCCCTGTCAGTAACATTTATTAGTTACCTGGTCTAGCTGTCTCTTTCTCAATAAAAAAGTAAAAAGAAAGCAACTCTTGCATATGACCGTATACAGATGAGCAGGACGGATTGTCTGTCGTTTTAAAAAGTCACGATCAACCCATCTTTCCGGAATCCAAGGCTACCTCCAGTTCACCTGAAGGGCTATTAATTTCTCCTCAGCATGAATTTATGCAGCAGGATCATTCTTAGAGACTTGAATAAAGGCAGAGATAAGTCATCTCAAAACTTTTCTGAGGAGCTAAAACACAGCATGTTGTTCGTATCCAGAGAGAACTATCTGGATGCTGTTGCGAGGATGCTTTCACCTTGAGTGGTTGGTGGGTTATCCAGGCTGACCTGGCAGGAGATCGTAGCAGATGCTGTCATTCCCTGGGGCTTTGTTCTCCGTGCACACTTCGTCTGTGCGGTGTGAAGGGTGGCTGACTTCGGGACCAGGTTTTCGGGGTGTATGGTTCTGTTAAGATCGGTTGAGTTACGCTGTTGGGGTACGTCGTGGGCCCTACTCTGCTGTTGGCCATTAATTTATGCATGGGCTGTGAGCCAGCATCTGTCTTCTCTGCGTCACGGCTTGATTCTCATTAATACTGGGGCTTCATTACACCTTCTTGGCAACGAGAAAAGGCCTTGCATCAGAATTTTATTTACACTGGTTTGGTAGCCCCTGTTTTCCCTTCTGATGCCCTTTGCTGCCTTTTCAACCTGTTGCCTTGAAGAACTCGTGAGCGTTTTGGTCTTGGACCTGTGTTTTCATTACTGTGTTGTCTGCCCTGGTGCATGGAAAACAGAGATTTGGTCTGCCAGAAGCGAAGGAGGTTTTATCCTAGTGGTCCAAGCAAATGTCAGGATTCAGAGTGTGAGAGGATGGACAGCGTGCCTGAGTTGCACAATAGGTCTGTGTAAACAGAAGCTGGGACATGGTGGGGCAGAATGGCTTCCCTTCCTGCCGAGAAAAACGTTATCCTGGAAACAAACGTCGGTTAAATTTTCTGAATTGGGGAAGATGCCCCTTATTTTACAAGGCTGAGTAGTGGAAATACAAATTTCTCCTCTCTCATCTTCCCACCCCTTAGGGGAGCTGGTTTTTTTTCCTGGGATATCCCAAACAGAGTTGATCTATCCCTGATTTTTTCCGATGTCTGTGAAAACAATTTTCTCCTTCATTTCAAACTAACAATGGAGTTCCACATCATGTGCCTTTGAGATGTGAGACAGGGTAGCCCTGTTCAGAATTCAACCACAGCCACGCAGAAAAGGAAAGGGGGTTAATTGAGTGGAGTGCTACCAGGGCGATGGTTAGTAGGCTGCGCTGAGCCATTGTTCATGGGAACATAGGCTTTATTTATAAATTATAAGTAAAGATCTGCTAACAGCCCAACTGAGGACACTTACTCGCCTGCGCACTTCAGTCCAAGTGCAATAAATAGAGATCAAATGCTCACCGTCCATACTATAGCAAGGATCTGATCCAAAGCACATTTTTCTGTCTGCGGGGTTACCTTGGCTCGTGTTGTGTTTTGGTGTGCGTGGATGTGTCGTTACTAAAAGGAAAACAAGGGACAGAGATGAAAACAATTGTAGTTGTCAGCTGGAACTCTTGGAGACACTATCTAAAAGGTAGCACCTTGGCCAGTATCTATTATAACGTTTTTTGTGCAATTTGCAGTGCCATTTATTTTACATCGCTTTATACTGTTTTCAGTCAGCTCTTAAAGTTTTGAAACAATAGAAATGGAAAATATATTAAAAAAAAGCCTACCGTTGGGGATTCAGAGTAATACCCAGAGCTTCTACTGACTTCAGTGGGATTTACAGATGCTCTGTGGCTCTGGGAACGCAGCATTTGTATTTTGCTAGGTAATGGTGAAGAGACGTATCATGGAAAGCTTCATGCCAGATTCCCCATTATACTGCAGGAACACGCGGATTGCAAAACGAAGAGCTCAGAAACCACAAAGTGACGTGGCGAGGGTGGCAGACCTGACCTCTACACCTCTCCCTTCCACAGAACGCATTTAGATTTGATCTTTTATTACCTGACCGTACACCGCTTTTACACAGAATCGCTGCCTGATCGAGAGCAGCGGGTGGATGGATGATGTATAGCCAAAAATGCAGTTTGTTCCGTGAGCTTGTCATTGAGTACAGCTTAAGGAATTACAATCATTCATCTCTGTGTAAAATCAAATTTTGGCTTTTTTCTTTTCTTTTTTGTTTCTAACAAACTTCCCCACGGTGCCCATTTTTGCAGGATCTGAGTGTATCAAAATCATTGCAGGTACTACCTTCAGAAGCAGCCCTGGGACTGTGTTTGTCCCAAATTCACATGCATGGATTTAGGCACTTAATTTTAAGCATAAAAATCTCCTCTGGCCAGCATATAACCAGTACAGGAAAGTTGAGGTCTCTGGAGAACAAGTCAGAGTAGGCAATAATTAAGAGCGTAAGTGGAGTCCTTGGCATGTGCTGCTGGAGGCATCTATCTCTCCCCTGTTATCCTAGGGTTGTAAGGGACATTTGGGGACAAGAACACACCAGAGTCACAAAGAGCCAAGAGTCTGCTAAGGCTCTTTTCTTGGAGGACTAGCTGGGCTAGTAGCAAATACTGCCATCCCAAGTTGTTCTTCATCACTCACGTCCTGGAGATAATTGCGCTCAGGAGCAGCAGCAGCAGCGGAGAGGCAGCGTGTGGCCCTGGACTGCCTCGGCGCCAAGCCAGCAGGTTAGCTCCAACTGCCGTCATTGCTGGGCTGCCTCAAAGCCTCAGCCCCAGCGAAGGCAACCCATGTCCTGTTGAGCAGCAAAGCTC
This sequence comes from Bucorvus abyssinicus, assembly GCA_009769605.1. Lineage (NCBI taxonomy): Eukaryota > Metazoa > Chordata > Aves > Bucerotiformes > Bucorvidae > Bucorvus > Bucorvus abyssinicus. Next base: position 1,503,600 of record CM020024.1, on the reverse strand, counting down.
TGGGACAGCACTTCACTGCACCCACTAATCGAGCTTTTCCTTGCTGGACGTACCTTCCTCTGTGCTCACAAGCCACGCTGCAGCATTCCCCAGGCTACACGTACCTACAAGGCAGAAGCAGAGAACCTTCCAGTACTATTTAAGGTATCGCCTCTCCTGTTTTCTCTCTTTCCTGCCTGAGAACTGACCAAGTGAGATCACACAGTAGTTAAAAAGAAAAAATAAAGGATCTGTAGGCATGTAAGTTCTCCACTGCTGGGGCATGAGTAAGGTTTCTCTAGAGAGTTTGTTTTATTGTGGATGGGATGCATCTCATGTCGTTTTAGATGGCAGTGAAGTAGATGCCTATGTCTAAGGCAGGTGCTTGAATGTTTCATCTCATGACAGTACGGCAGAGACACTTGGAGCTCACGACTGATTTGACCTGTTTTAGCTGCCTACCACAGCAGGGGATGATTCAAAACCCGGGAGAACTTACTTCTGTCCACCTGCTATGGAGAGCGAGCCCCAAAGACGAGCTCAGAGCCATCTAAAATCAGAGTGGACTCCTGTTCTTCCTGACTTCAGCTGCATCTGGCATATTTTTGGGCCTCTGCTCAACAGAGCACCAGGACACGTGCTTTACTTTAAAGAGATGCTTCCAGGCTTTGCCTGAAGAGCATCATGGTTTTTTAAAATTCGGTAGAAAGGAAGACTTGCCGTGCTGTCTTTAGTTAAACTGGACAATGTGTTTGTTTTTTCTGGAATGAATCTTCCACGTTTCACCTAGAAAGGGGGAAAAGTCTTAGCTTTAGCTTCTGTATAAATATTTGCACAATGTTAATTCCAGAGTTTGTGTGTGATCATCTTTAATTGCTTTAAATAATCATAATAAAGAAAAGAACCACTGCTTTTTTATAAGGCTGCATGCAATTATGTATGGAGATTGAAGTAGTGGCTTAAATGCATGAAACGCGGAAGGAATGGATTTGGCTCAGCAGGTCTGAGGTGAAACAGAGATGTTTCTGGAAAGCTATTACAAGTGTCAGTCTGGAAACCAGCTGTCTCTATACCTGCTAAAGAACTGCATTAACGCCCGTTTCCACTGCATAATCTTTCGGCTGCAAGAATACGAACAGCATGAATTTGGGTTGCAGAAGACCCTACTGATGGCAAAGTAGGAGAGTTGTGAATCCATGTGGACTTCCAGAAGGAAAAATAGGGCAAAGCATCTGACAAAAGGTCCTCTGTTTGCTCACAGGGTTTTGAAAGCTGGTCTGATGTAAAAATTAAAGTCGTGGACTGATGGGAAAATTAAGACCATCTCCTTGAAGCTTTGGCAGCTGCCCCAAGAGCCCCGATTGTCCACCTGCTTTTCAGTCTTTGCTCCAGCACCTCCCAAGAGAGGTGTATTCCTAGACAGACCTCTGCAAGAAGGCACCAAGAGCTTCACAAACTGAGCTGGAAAAGCAAAAGCAAGATCTGCTAATGGGAAAAAAGCTGTTGCCATTGTGCGCTGCTTCAGCAGCTGAGCCGCACAGAGCAGTTAAGTGACACCCTTACGTGCTGGGGGGAGATGTTATACCTGGTTTGTACCCTGCTTGTTTGTCCCTCTCCTCCCTTAAGGCTAAGTTAAGAGTGTTATTTGCACAGAGTAGGTGGTTACGAGTGTTTTCTCGGCTGTGTCTGTTTACTTTGCCAGAATATAATTTAAATTCAGGGGGCCCTGCAGATCTCTTGGTACTCTATTTACAAGAGCTGCTTAGGGGGAGCATCACCACTTTCTGCAGCTCCTGGGCTGACGGCCACGCGAATACCACAGGAAAGGTGTCCAAGCTGAAGCCCTTGATCTGAAGGGGGCTCTGAATTTTAGAAGCGTCCCTTACCCTAACAGCGAGTCGCCTTGAAATCATGTGTCTGAGCAGCTCCAGACTTCTGGGATTTGAAAACTAACTTCAGCTCTGGTATTTGGCCCAGCTTCTTAATGAAAATGGAAAATCGCATTGAGCCTCAGCCTTCCTGAAGAGCAGCCTGTGCCAGACCCGATGAGCTCGAGATAAAAACGGATTTGCAGGACGCCGTGTCCTGTCTCAGGCAGAGGTCAGCAGGAGTTTTGAGCAAAGCCGGACTGGCCTCTCTAGCTGGAAGCTTCGTTATTTGCCTCTGAGCTCCCCAGCCACTGGGGTTTGAGACCCACGCAGGTGTGCGGTGGGGAGCGAGCCATTTGTTTTGCTCAGAAGAGGGAATTTGTGATGAGGGAGATCACGGGTTTTCTGCACTCGCATTTTTTGTTTCCTTCTTAAGCAAAAAGGGAACCTTCGGAATGCCAAAATCTAGTCTTAATATTGCACGGAAGTAAGTGTTTTATAAACGCACATTGCGAATGGCACTATAAATTCTCCACTATGGAAAATTGCTATCTGGTTTGAAACTAGGCAGGATAAATAGAACTATAAAAGGTTACCTGGAGTAAACAGATAGGGTTTCCAAAACGTACCACATGAGATAGATTGGAGCTCCCAGTCATCTGTTTTCCGTGCTTACCGCACGCTCAGCATCAGCTGAACTCTGTAACCGAGCTGCCATCTGTATCAATCCCGTTCCTAGATGTCATGGCTCTGTTAATGAAACCTGGAAGTGGAATTGTAAATGGAGTCGGTGAATGGTAGATGTCAGCCATTGCGTGATGGGCGATCATCAATCATCCGCTGTCAGTTATTTCTGTCTCAGTGAGTAAGCCTTTATTTAAAGCATAAAGTAAGAATGTTGCCAGACCACAGGAACAAGCCCTGAGCTGTTTGCAGGTGCTGCTATTCACAGCTGCCAATTAAACCCCTGACATTTCCATAATGGCCAAGAGGCAAAGCATATGCACTTGATATAAACATTTTTGTAAAAATTAATCTCAGTTTATCAATACTTTACTTGTGGGTTTTTTTTTTTTTTCCCAGGGCTACATACAACATCCTCCTTGGCCTATTGTTTGTTTGCTGTAGAAAGAGAGAAATAGGAGTTGGAAAGCAGCCAGGGCATTCATTTCCCCAGGATATACAGTAGATTCCAGTGGCTCATTTCAACCCTTAATTGGGGAGGGAAAGCGCAGGAGTGAGGAATCCCACCTTCGGAAAGTGTTCTACGTGCCCCTTGCCCCCCAGCCATGTGCACGTGCTCAGCTCCAGCGTTTCACATCGTGCGCTGGCCCTTAGCTCAGTGAAAATGTAATGCTTGGTCTGGCAGATGCTGCTCCTGAAGTTACCCAGCTCACTGTGGTTCTTTGCTGCTCTTCTGAAATTTTGCCTTATCTGTTTTTTCATACAGATCTCTGGGCGCGTTACTTCTGTCCTTTTTGTTACCCTTCCACTGTCTGAAAAAAAATTTCCCAAACACCAAAAACTTAAACTGCAAGCACTTTTTAATACACACATTATTTTCTTCTGGGCAGGAGAGAAAAAGGTATTGTCAACTCAACTTAGTAAAAGCATTCATCAGTACCACTGCAAATTTATATACGTATTGCATAAAATTGCCAGTGACGAGCTGGCTTTTATTCTTTTTTTTTCTGAGAAAATATTTTCTTGGGGAAAAAGAAAATTATATATTTCTCCAGAAAAATAAACTGCCTCGTATTGCCACCTGACATTTATAGTTTGGAGGACATAAAACTTTTCAGAGGTCCCTTTATTTTTCGCTCTCAGCTGTTTATAGTTCTTCAGGGGTATGCTGATCCGTAAGTAAATACAGAAGAAGAAAGGGCTGCATTCACGTTTTCGAGGTGATTTCGTCACATGCCCATTGCTCTACCCCGTTTTGCTGTAAAGTCTAGCAAGGCAGAACACTGAGAGGGAAACTGGAGAGCACTGGGACATTGTAAAGTTGTCCTCTTCACTCTTTGTGGTGCTGAGGCACATCACAGAAGTCAACCAGCAATTTGAAGTGTGTTTTCACGTGTCGTACTATCTGGTTGTAACATTACGCACTATTGGATGAAGTAAATTTCTGAAACCTATAGAACTCTGTTGACATCATGAGTTTGGAGCTGGTGTTAGAGGCGTGTGTGCCTTAAATCGGATGTGATTTTTTTGCCAGGGAGCTGTGCCGCTAGAAGTGCTAATTGTCAGATGCAGATCTACTGGTGCAGCTTTTATTAGCATGGCTCGTTTTACTTCACCTAACTGAAGTCAGCCATCCTGCTGTAAGCACTGCCCTGGCAGCGGGAGCGTATCTATACTGGGCAGTTTCCTACCTATCAACGTATCTGGAAGTTCTAAGAATAGACTGATCTCTGCTTAATTTTCCGTTTCATTTGTCCATGTAGGTGCCGCATGAAGTTCCACATCACTTCAGATTTCAGGGATAGATGTTGCTACAGAAACCCAGGACCCGATTTGAATGCAGCTAATTCAGGTAATCATCTAACATATTTCTTAATCTTCTCAATGCTTTTTTTTTTTCCACTTGAAACCATTCAAAGTGTTTGAGATCCACGAAAATGTAGTCTTTAGATATAAAAGAAGAATGTTAAAGCCTAAGAAATGTTGCTGGTTCGGTCTCTTTAGGACTTGAAGGACCAAACCATCTAAGTTACCCAGGGAAGGTCAGCTAATCCCACATATATCACCTGTTTATATACGCCTCCGACTCGGCCTCTCTGCACTGAGCTAAAAGGCAAAAGGCAGAAGGTAACTAACCCCCGTTAGGCTCAGTTCCTGTGCTCCTTGCTCAGGGTATGTCCACATGACAATGTCAAAATGCCCAAGCTAGCTATAAACGAACCGTGGTGGATACTGGACTCAGTCAAGATGAGACAGCAGAGAACACCAAGAGGACTAATCTCCCCTGCTTTTTGGCAGCGTGAGCTCCACATGGGCTAATTTACCCTGCCAGAAAGCGGGCTCATTTATGGCTAGCTCATTTATAGCTACTCTGAGTACCTCTTCGCTACACTGGAATTTGCAGTGTAGTTGTACTTTCTACTCAGGCGACATGTGTGTAATGGCATTAAGTAAAATTATGGGGGTTGGGATTTTGAAGGGACCTAAGGGCTTCTTTTGAACATGGTTTAAGAGGTTACCACCCCCAGCAATCTGATTCACAACTTCTGCTGAAGATAGCTTGAATCAGCATGTGGGATCCCATGCCCACCTGAGAGCCTCTTGAGTTTACAGCACAATATTTTTGCTTCAATTGCTGAAGAGGCTGTGCTTGCCTTAAGACACTAAATGATGAGTCAGAGCAGATGTATCTGTTGCTACGGCGGAAGCAGACACAGCTGGGGTGATGGTACTCCATATTGCTCCTTTTGTGGAGCTAAAGGAGCAGTGGGTGCCAGGTCCCATAGAAATGTCTTCCTGCTTTAGAAGGCAATAGCGACTGGGGGCCTCATTTCTCCTTGAATCCTTTCAAAAAAGCTGTCAGCAATATTTGTCCGTTTAGGGTTGTGTGGATCCAAATGTCACTACCGAGTCACCTACTGTAAAGTCTGATCCAGCTAAAGAAGCTAAAGCACAACCCCAGCTTTCCAGCATGTCAGCAGCAAGATTTCTCAGGTGCTTAAAGCTAAGTGTGTTTTTAAATTAAGATCTGTTTATTCAAACTTTACCTCCATTTACTTAGGGTAGTTAATACACATTAACACTTCTGCTGCAAAGGGAGACTGACAGGTAGGGAAGGGTTTGGCCTGCAGTACAGCAAACGAGTACCGGTAACCCTTCTTACTTCTACTGCTGCAGTCACATACGACGAGGTCCAGGCTTGTCTCCTGCTTCCCTGCTTCTGGGGCTGCCCAGCTATGATCTAGTGCGCTGACCTTACTAGCCAAGTAATGACTTTCATGCTGCTGAATCCCATCAGGAACTTCACGTCTCTTGTGGTTGTCTTCATCCATGGCTAACTTGTATTATCATTGGCACGCTTAAAATTGTGATGTTATGTTTCAGATGTTTTCAAAGCTGAAACACACAAGCTCTTTTATTTCTCTTCTGCCTAGTAGGATTATTTCAGCTCCACACATGCAAAACCGCGTATTATGCAAGAAATTAATCATATCAGGGTAAAGTAGCTACTGAAAAATTGCCAAGCACCATAAACATTGGTCAAAACGCAGGCCAACCGCTTGCACAGCAAGTAATTGAAGCTAGAGCTTCATTGGAGCGACGCGTAACTTTTCATTATGAATTAGAAAGCTTTTCAAACATAAAATGATATCTGAGACACTGCACTACCTAAAAGGTTTCAGTAAACTCGGAAAAAAACCCAGTGTTAAAATATGCGGGAGAGATCAATCATGCTTTTATGGTTACTTGCTCCACGTACTTTCACACACATTCTCTGGTAAACAATGTCCCACACGCTCTGCCCAGACCCATTATTTTCTTCAGCACCAAAGCATCAAGGGCCAGATCCTCGTTTGCTCTAAGTCAGCAGAGCTCTGCTGAGGTTGACTGCTTGCCATTGATTTATGCCAGCTGAAGATCTGGCCCGAAGAGTGACAAAAATGTAATTTTATGTTTTATTTATGGGTGTAAAACAATAGTCCTAAAGGGAGCAGATGTTCCATGTCGAGGGAGGTTTATGGAACGCAATTCCAGACACAAAAGCTAATCTCTGTGGTCAGGGAAGGCATGAGGCCTGTTTTACATGGTGAACTTTAATTGAAATCTTGCTCTTTTGTGTTCATTTATTTCTTCTATTTGGGAGCCAAGAAGCATAGTTTAAATTACTTACCAGCTGCCAGGCACCTTAAAAAGTAATAGACAGTTGTCTTAAACACCTGGACAAGGTTGGACGGTCTTCACTTGTCTTCCAGTACCTGTTGGAACTGCATTAATTTGCTATCGCATATTTTTAATTAAGTGGTCACTTCACTGAAGAAACTTCCATCTGGTTCAGATGGAGCTGTGGGGAGAAAGATCCTTCAGTTTTATGGAGGGTTTTGCAATTGTAAAATGTCTGGGTTTTTCCAATTTGGGATGAAAACCAAAGCATTTTGAAATTCTCTCAAAAAAAGAAGGGAGTGTCTGCCTCTGAGTCTCAGGCCCAGACCTCTTATTGTCCCCAGTGCCAAAACTATGCCCTTTGTGGACCATCTTCCTTCAGCAGATCCCAGAGCAGGAGTTCCTTGGCTGCTCTAAAGCAGCTGCCGAAAAATTGAAGTTAGGGAGCTGAAAGAAAATCAGCAGTAACAGCCTGCTTGCAGCAATGTCACGGTTTTTGAAGCGCTCTCCATCGTGTTTTCTTTCGAGGAGCTGACATTTGTGACTCCCACACCACTGCACCCACCCTAAAAAGGAGAGAGCATTCAGCGGTGTGCCTTCTCCTTGGCTTTGTATGGCACAGGCACACGCCATGGTGAGATCTGAACTCTGCAGAGGCACGAAGCAATAGTCAGCTGAGCAGTGCTGATTCACGTCAGCTGAATTTTGGACCGCAAGGCGAAGGATGAAATTTTCTCCCTGACCTTCTCTGTTCTTCCCCACACCCTCACAGTCAACTACGGTCCATGGAGAGCTGGAGAACAAGCTGTGCTTATCAGAGGCCAACAGTGACATCTAAATTGCAGCTTCAGAAAAAGAGGACAAGTGGAGCAAAACTGGAAGTGAGTATTCCCGTATTCTATTAAAAGACAGCAGCAAAGTCACGGATTGAGGAAGGCTGTGTGTGAAGAACCAAACGGAGCAGGAGCTGACCCTCTTACCTCGGTTTAGCTGCAAATCCCAAATCTGAGGAGTGGTTTTGTTCTGAAGCACGCTGAGCATAACAAGTTTGAAATTCCCCACGAACCAAAATGAGAAAAAGAAACCTAAGGCTAAACTGAAAATGGGATGCAGGGAACGCTGAAACATTTCGTTCACGTTTCAGCATAATTTTTTGTTAATTCATTTTAGAAAGCCGGTGCATCTTCATTGTGACACTTTTCAATGCAAGCAGCAGCAACAACCACAACTTTCCATTCTAAAAACATCAAAGCGGGAGCTTCCAAGGTTATAAAAATGCTGCATTTTTGTTGGCCTCCCTGGATAAGAAGTTAGCAGAATAAGTTTTTCAGAACAGCTTGATTCTGTTAGACATGGCATTTGTTCCCTTTCAAAGCCACTCGGAACGTTTCCATTTGCACATTTCCAAGGGCTTGACTCACATCATGTGGTGGGAGATGTCGGTGGGAGATAGCTTCATGGCCACACCAGGCCTTCGAGACTCCCTTAGAAGTCTCCCGGTGGAGAAACAGGCACTTTAGGACGCAGTCTGACCTGTTTTAAACCTCTGCTTTTGGACGACCTAAAATAGGCCCTGGAACTGTCTTCCCCCCCGGCCCATCAGCTGAAATAGAGTCTAGGGTGACGAATGCCAAGGATCAAATGAATCCCACGCAAATATCCTTTTCCGTGGGGACAACTGCTCTAGCAGTCTGTGGTAAAGCAGCGCACATCTCTAGACACCATATGCAGGCAAGTGAGAGAAAGACTGGAGTTAAGTCACGGAAAAGTAATAAAACGCTCCAAAAAACTGGAAGGGCCTAGTGAGAAGGACCCGTGAAAGCACCTAAATATGTGCAAGTCCGAAGTGCAGGAGCAACACGTTCCATGCTTAATTGTCACCTGAAATGTGAAAACCCAACGGAGGGAGAATAAAAAGTAAGGCTTTCTAGGGGAGTGAAGTAAAGCGGGTGGGTTGTGATAAAGGGGGGAATAATTTTCTTATCAGATGATGTGTTTAGTCTGGGGAGCAGTTTTCAGGAGGAGCAGTTTTCAGGAGGAGCAGTAGCCTCAGATTTTGAGTCATTTCATACCAGAGCTTGGAAACGCACAGTCGAGATCACTCCTGTCTGGACAAGGAGTGAAAAAATAGGGTCTACAGAGTCTATCCAGCCCTCACTTCATTCAGCAGGAATCTCTTCCACTGACTCAAGTGGGATTTGGATCAGACCTGTTTTTACCTCCTATGCTGATGGCTGTCTGAAAAGACTTAGGAAGAGGCACAAACCGGAGCCCAAGTATGGCACCAAGAATGGCTTTTTGGGGCAGCTGCAAGGAAAAAGGCAAGTCTCAGAAGATGATGAAGCAGGCAGCTGGCGAATGAGAGGGGCTGTTTTACAGCTGGGAGATGAGTCAAGCTCTAAAACGTCTTTACGGAATTAAATGACATTGAGCTTGGGTGTCGCTAATTCCCTTAAAACCGTAAGGAAACACTTCTTGAACAGCAGCTCTAAGGGCAGCGTCATCGCTTGGCAAGCTTTGCTTTTGCCACAGCAGGAGGATAGCTCTGCATATCCAGCGTATTTTATTTAAATGCCCAGTATTTGAGAGAGGTTTTGTGGTGGATAACAAAATGTAGCTACATTTGATACCTGATTCAGAAGAAAACAATAATAATAGAAGTGGGGTAACATTTTTGTCTATGCCCGAGTGATTCCCTTTGCCTGTTTTCAGCCTACCTAACGGCAAACCTCTCTTCATTCTCGCTGCTCTAATTAATTTGACAGGACTGGAAACTTGCTCTTCCTGTTCACACTTATTATTCATCTCTCCAGAATGCCCTGTAGGGAGTGTGAAGCACAATAAAGCAGTATTTACCAAATCCCTCAATGCTAAATACACCTTTCAAGCTGACTCTGCACAATGCCAGCAGTGAGAAGATCTGACTAAAGGGCAGCCAAAGAAAAACAACATTTTCCAGAGCATCGTCTCTTTACGCATGGCTAGCGAGTCTTAGGCAAGGAAACTATGTCTTTTTGCCCCCCTTCGAACTCTGCAGCAGGCTCTGGGGATCCTGACTTACTCCTACTGTATCTGAAAGCCTTGCTGTAGCCAAAGCAAATGACAGAGTGATCATACTCAATACGGTCCGATGTTAGTTCACAAGAGCCCCTGGGTAAGTTCATACAGGCGTATCTTTTAACCTTTCATCACCCGAATTAGAAACATCATAGCACATCTGAAATACCCATCGCAGACGGGATCTCAGAAACAGGCGAGTAGCAATAAGCGCTTTGAGACTCAGGAAGTGTTTTGAGAAAGCACTGAAATTGAATGTTAGGTTTCCTTTTTTAAAATTCTCCCTGCCGAAAGGGACCTTTTACAAACACACGAGGTGATTAAGGAATTTAAAAAGTGGAACACGCTTATTTGACACAGTAGGGAAGTAACTGAGACATTTCATATTTTAAAAGTGAAAGATCAGTGAAAGAGATTTTCAGCAGCACGTTACCAGTCGGGTCGTCTGCTCTGGCTGCCAGCTCCCTTTGCACCTTTATGCCTCCTTAAATCTCACCTTATGTGAAGCTGAAGGTTGAGTTTTCAAAGGACCTGAGAAAATTTCTGCACAGCGTAGGGCAGTGCTGGGCTAATACAGCCCCATCAGCCCGAAACGAACTCACTCAAATACCGAAAGGGATAGAATCGCACTAGTAGGGCAGTTTTTCCAGCTCCTTGCTCTTCACCTCTGCGTGTTGCTCCACATGGCGTTCAGCCAGCGCTGGATGCCACAGTGTGCGAGTCACTTCTGAAGGCAGGCTTGCAGCGGACCTTTGAGGACGTGCAGCCGATTTTCAAGGCGTGTAAAGAAAGGGACAGGCACTCAGTGGGATTTTTCAAGGCACCTCTGAAAATAAAAACTAAGTAACTGTGCGTAGGTGCTTTTGGAAATTAAAGACTTTCAATTTTTGAAAAATCTGTGAATTAGATTCCTGACCTGCTTCTGTAAAATTTATGTTGAGTCATTTTTCCTGGATCCTGAAACCTCCGTATTCATATTGGAGAGCAGCACAGCCCAGCGTGTTCCGTGGAGAAGCACGCACACACACACAGAGGCTTCCTTATTCCCTTTGGTCTTAGCTTTTCTCCGTTTTTCCACGTGTTGACCTATGGAACATTTAACCCTGATTCCTTTCGCAGTCACGAAGATCTTACCCTGCTGTTACATTGTTCATCTCTCTAGAGGTATTTGGGTTTTACAGAAAAGCACTTCCCTGGCCTTGATGCAAAGCCTAATGGAGACAAACAGGAGACTCCCCCGGTTCAGCTTGGGTTTGGATCAGACCCTAATAAAGAGAGGAATTGAGCTCATTGAATTGTAGATAGACTTAACAGCTCAACGCCTTCAGGCGCAGCTCCTCGCTGAACTGCTGTAGAGGAAACCCCACTCTAAACAGACTGAATCTGGAATAAAACCTTGGATAACTGGGAGTAGAAGGGGTCCGCTGACTTCAAGGGGAACCACTGCACAGTGTGCTGGCATTGGCCTTCGCTGCGTTACATAAGAAAGATGGTTCTTGAAACTAATTAATCCTTGAAAAGATCAGCTGACCCATCTCATTGTTAGCAATACATTTTTAATTATTCATTTTAGTCAAGCATCATTTGAACACAAGTCAATTTGCAATTTCATTAGAGTACAGAAAAGGCCTGGGGTCTATTCCTGGTAAAAAGGAAAAAAATCTCTGGCAAAATTTCATAAAGGATGTTAATCCTCTAATTAATTTTATGTATCAAGCAAGAATTAATGTGTCCTGCTATTTAAGCAGAAGTCGTCTTGCCAAGAAGTGCATTTTGTCATACCTTCCCCTCCAGGAAAACCTTTTTACAAGCTTTGTGGCAAAATACCCTGGCAACTAATGACTAGCTTTGAAGCAACATTCACAGACCATTTGCTTTGATGACATTTGGAGCTTTTGTCTCCTCCCCTTCCTTCATTCCGAAGTCTAGTGTAAGTGTAGTGCTCTCACTGCGCCGCCTTTGAAAACGAATCAATAAAGTCAGATTTGTCAGGTGGCATCTGAGGAGTATCACATCTTTCAGCTCCTTTCTTGGTTGAGTTGCTGTACACATTTTTAAACTAAACCTTATGAACAGATTCGAGTGTGTTAGACTTACCATATTCACGGGCGCACAAGTGTGACACTTTTCTTTTTCTCCCTTGTGTTAACTTCAAAAGCTCCAAACCTGTGCCAGTTAACCTTCCATAAAAATGACATTATATGGTCATCGTACATTAATCAAATGATGAATTGCATGTCAAAGAGTCACAAATAGCAAATGTTTACCCCTGTTACAATGATGAGAATGATGGTATTGCAAAAATGGAAAAAAGTGACTTCAGCCCACGCCGAAGAACTCCAAAGAAAACACATCCGTGTTAGTAAATACTGCAAGAAATTTTGGTGAGCTCACTAGACTCAATCTAAATCCCAGAGCAAGGCAATCCATACTCACAGGGACGGAGATTGCAATATGGGCCACGGAGTTTCATCTTTTTTGTAACTTTTGACTTTCCTTAATCAATGCTAAAATCTTTAGGTCTGATTTCTCATTTCAATGGCTTTGTGTAATGTGTCTCAACCGTACCTCATCTAATTTAATAAGATGCAAGCTAAGGAAGTACTTAAGTTACTTATCAAGGGTTTCAGATGACACATTATTATTGTACTCAAAAGTCAATATTTGCTAATTGTGTTAGTACAGGAACTGATCCAGGGCTACAATTCTTGAATTGCAAAGGCATTTAAGATTAATTAAACCTATCTCCTCCTCACTTGACACATAGACATGTAGCAGCCCCCCTCCACCCCTCTTCTGGAATGGACACGATGGTGCCTCCATAAGAAAAACCCATCTAGTCCACAGCTTTAGGATGAAAAACTATTAAGTTTCTCAGCTTTCTGCCTCCACCGTTGGTCTGGTGCTTCAGAGCCTGATGTCAGGCATTGGGGTAGCTCATGGTCAGCGTGTTGGGATGGTGCCCTTTGACTTTGGCACTGGTACGGTATCAAACCGATCAGTCGTGTTCTACCGGTGATCTTTGCGCGAGGCTGCGGTTGAAATAGGGGGGAGCTGCACGCTGCGCAGTGGCAGAGCCAATCTAGGCAGTGTGGTGCAGGTGGAGGAAGCCTGATGGCTCATGCCGTTTCAGCCACAATCACTCATCTAACAGGCGCACGCTGTAAAGGTGCTGAGGTGTTGAGCCAGCCCTATTCCACACAGTGGCAGAAGAGCAGCAAGTTTATGCAGTGTTACTCATTCTAATTTTTTGTGTATCATACAAAAGGGGAACAGTTAGAATGCGATCTATGTCTTTCTTTCTCTCTTTGAAAGCTGTTGCTGAGTTTGGCACATATAACATGAAAAGATTGAGTGCATTTCCTAGGGCGAGGTACAACGTGAGCAGGTGATGTGCAGGCTTCCACACGCAGAGCTGCCAGGGCACTTTCAGGCTGGAATTGCAGCGCTTCTGCTGTGCCAGACTTGGTCTCCTCTGAGCACAGCGTCATCTGCTCGGCGCCCATGTCTGCATCTGTACGTGCGCATATGATAAGCGATGTGGTGACTTCCTGATAGGATCATATATTTATTCAGAACCTGGCTTAGAATGAGGTACAGATTTGCCTTGAAGCAGGACTCTCTTAGGGGCTGAGCTGTGGTTACCTGTACCCAGCATGTATTATTGTAGCTGGTGTATTACTGTGGTTTTCCCTTACTCCTTTAAGCCATTATTATACTGGTCTAAACAACGTAGATTAAATGTTTATATGAAAATGATAGAGCAGAGTGGAGAATTGGAATCAGTCCCATTAGGAGAGATTCTGATCTATGTAAACCCGGGCAAAACGCAGCAGCGAGACCGTCTGCACTGGATTAGCCCAGATTTACACTCACTAATGGGACAGTAGTGTTGGAAACCACAGGTCTGTCTCACTGCAGACTGCTGGTAAAATTGGTGTATTGCAGAGGCTTATAAAGTGGGAGGCGATTACTCTTATCAGGAGACGGGATTGATATTGTGTGTTAAATTGAACAGTGATGGCATGGGCTTTGATCTAGGCATGTAGGACATCAATATGCAAATTTTTTTAAAAAAAGTAACTGTTTTGAGTACTCAGATCAAGCCAGTCTTAAGTAAATGACTCAGATGCATATTTTACAAAATCAAAATGACAACGTTCTGTTTAATATTCCAATTACTGTTGAACTCTGAATGTGCTAACAGTGGCTGTCGGGTAAGTCTAGCATCTGAAAGCCTCTGAGCAGTAATCCACTATCCTCAGGTCATTCAATTTAAAATAGGAGACAATTTACCCTTTAAAGTGGTTTTTTCCTCCTGCTCCCCCCCCGCCCCCCTTTTTTTAATTAAACGTTATTTTATGCATGTCTTTTAACATACTAATTGATTCATTTAGACCTGCCACACACAGACTGAGTTACTAATCCCTTTTATTTATTTATTTCCCTTTGAATCAATAATGATGCCATTTTTAGTGCACTTTGGAAGTGTTCAAATTCTCAGCTGTTTCTGCGTGTGCATCTGTTTGACTCAGTCGATTGTCAGGACAGGGAATGTCACACTTACCTTTACTGGTCTACGCAAGCTCAATTTGATAATCTTAGCTCATCTCCCAGTGGAGCATGTACCGGTGTCACAAATGTCACCTTTGAAACCAGCACTAATTGACATTCATGTTGGAAGTCTCAGTGGAATGGCCATAGACACGAGGTGAAATTTTGGCTCTCTTGAAGGCAACAGGAGTTCTGTCATTGACTTTAATAGGGTCAGGACTTCTTCCAGGGACTGAACTGCCTCTCATCCAGATGTTCATACTGGGCTGGGAGCTTCAAACCCTCTGTGTTTACTCATGACTGAAAAAAAAGAAGTGGTTTTCTGTTAAGCTTCATCCTGCCCTCCCAGGTTCTAGTCCTCTTCTTAAAGGTCAGAGTGAATGAGCCCAGAAAAGACCTCCAGCTTCCTCTTGTATTGTCCTCCCCAAACCCCAGCTCCCTGCCTTCTCTTTACACTTGGATCATAATGTCTTTCCAGGCCCAGTGCAAGTTCTCTGCCTTCTGTTCTCTCTCAATTCTTCTTCCGTTCTTGTGTATTTTTCACCACTCTCTGTTTTCTAGACCCTCTGCCTTCAGGCATGCTCTTGCTACTTTGTCTTGAAAAAATGAAATTCCTGTGATTCTTTTTAACAACTCACTGATTTCCGCTTTTCTCCACACTCTTGGAAGTTGCTGTTTGTTCCCACTTCTAAGTAGTTTCTCCCTCTGATTTTTAATAGACAGACTTCTCCAGCTCCTGTACTTGGCTCCATCTAAGGACACTCTTTGCCCTTCTCTTTCCTCATCTCCCCCTCCCAACACTTGGCTCCTGTCTCTCTTTCTCTTATTCCTCATTTGCTTTGGAGAAGCACCCTCACTGACAGTTCTTTTATTCTTTTGCACCTCACCAGTGCCTCAGAGGTACCTGAGTGAGAATCCTCAATGCACTTGCCCTTCTCTGCTAGTAATGAACTTGTCTGGGTTTTAAGTGGTGAGAGCTACAGAAAAATGAATGGAAGGATCCAGATCTAGAGCTTTCATGTATCCACACGCCACAACCTTTATGGTAACCAGAACTCCCCCACTACAGGAAACCAGATTAAATTAAATGCTTGGGGTTACTGCATGACCTCCCCATCTCACCTTTCTTGTCCCGTAACCCGTGTATTGTGTGTTAGGGAAGGTTTTCCTTTGGAAACCCTTCAGTTCTGAGCCAGCTTTGTCCTCTGACTCAGCTCAAGGCTTCTTTGCAGTCTAGAAAATCTGAAGGTGACCACTGTCCCTCCACTGTGACTCCATGGCACAACATCTTGTCTCCTCCTTTCCCACAGCGGTCTGTGTGCTGGCAACAGGGCCAGCTGGCTGTCACTGGGCAGCCAGGGCCGAGTCCTGCCCTCTTCATCACAAAAGTGATTTGGATATGTTTATATGATTCTGTTTAAGTGAGAGTTAATCACTGCAAACTCCTGCCCTCTGAGCTCATCAAGGCTAATCACCCCTTCCGCACAGCAGTGGATGGCCATGCAGTGCTGTCTTTATTGAAGAGCACCGAAAATCTCTGTGGCTTACCCAGTGCAATTCCAGCTGCAAGTAAGTTTTTACAGACACATCTAGAATATTCCTTAGGAAGTGACTTAAAAAGGCATCTCTGTGTTACCCAGCGGACCATTGCAAGTACCCAGCTTGACCAGCAGAAGGTGAAGTCACACCTGTGGGGCTGGGCTGAGAAATCACGTTTCCCACTGAGCTCGAAAGAAAGTTTGCGTGTTCCTGCTGTTCCTCCATGTGTTGAAGGTCAACTTTCTGTGCATTAGGAGGAACAAATCCTCCGGTTGTGTAAAGTGTCCCCAGCTCCACACAGGAGCTGTGACAATTTACACCAGCTGAGGTGCTGCTCAGCGGTTTTGGTTATGGGCCTTATTTACTTAGAGTTCCTGTGGAGCGGTTATGGCACCATGTGGGTGTAAATCTTTCTTTAGATGCCTTTGGAGCAGTGAGGAGATAGCACACCTGTGTATAAAGTAGAAACATCCTTGAGCATATGCCTGGCATAACCTCACAATAAAATGGTGCCACAGCGATCCACAATATAGCAGGTTTTACCTAAATGAAGATCTACAAATAATTTCCGCTAAAAAGTTGCCAAGTAAAGTAAAGTAGTGAAAAGATCCCGTTGTGTTTTGGCATAGCCCATTTCAATCACGTCTGCATCTTTAAGCAGTTACATCCTGGGATAAACCCAGCCCCTCATCTACCCAGGAGGGTTGGGCTGACTTACCCCCTTTTTCTTCTAGAAATTCTGCAGTCAGGGAATGGTGTTGGCCGTTCTGTTATTGAAATAAAATTGTTAAACAGTTGAACACCAGCTTCGTGTAGACAAGGCCTACGCAGAGCAACAGTTCTGACTCACTGCAGTAAGATGAGGTCAATGTAAATACGACTGTACTGTTAAACACAGCTAGTTTCTGTGTATTCACAGAGGCGGTTCACATCTCCCCATGGTGGGATGCAGCCGTGCCGCAGAGGTTGTGAGGCATTTTCATGGCAAGGCCCTGAAAGACTGACATTTCAGAACACCTCCCTCTCCGCACAACACCATGGGTGATGCCAGCAAAAAGGTAGAGTAATAGTGAACATGGAAACCATTACTGGCCTTTGTAAACCTCCTTGAGATCGGCGTGCACAAAGCCAAAGGAGGAAGGAAAAGCTTGGTCTTCTGAGTCCTCCTCTGTCACCCACTCCTCAGGGGAGACCGGTTCTACAAAGCACAGCATGACATTTCAACGTATGTTCTGGACATGGTACATGAATTGCAAAGGATACAAAACTGTCCTACAGAAAGATTTATGTCTAGGTAGCTCTAAGGGGAAAAAGTAGGTCCCCATGAAAAAATATTTCCCTAGCAGCTTTTAGTTTTAAAGATATTAAATAACAGTACAACTTCCCAAGAGTGTTCTTGCAAGTCATTTATACTATAACACATAAAATTACAGTAAGCCTCCATTAGTACTGTGGCTACTTTTGTAATCAGTTTGGAAGAATGTCCTCCATCAGTGGAAATGTTTTGATTTAAGTTCATATTGAGGAGCAGTCTAAAAGTTATACTCTAAATTACACGTTAAAGTAAGTCCCGTGATACATCCCTACAATATATATGGTATGCTGACTCGGTATAATTAAATTCTTGTCTAAAGTCGTCATTAAGTTGCAGTAAATATTGAAGCTAGCTTCATTTTGAAATAGATTTACTTCTTGGTTTTAGCTGATAAATATTCCTGTATAGAAAATTAATTAAAATATTCATACATCTGTATATAACAGGGCAGGACCGGAGGTTTCAGCTGTTATAGGCAAGCGAGGTAGGTGACCAACAACAGCGTGGAGAAAAGCACAGGGTTCCACTCAAAGCTTGTTAAGGAATCAAAGTCCCAGGCCCTCTCCCGTCTTCTCTGATTCCTAGGTCAGAAATATGAGCAAATTACCTATTAATTAGTGAACTGCAAGACTCCCCGTGAATAACAAAAATCAGGCGGATTTGGAGGGTGGAAATAATCTTTCCTCATATCTGCTCAAACCGTCCTGGGCACACTACTACCATTAAATGGAAAGGATGGGGAAATTGCCCAGAGTAGACTGCGCGAGAGAGGGGCAGCTCTGTAGAGAGTCTGAAAAATAATGGGATTTTTCAGAAGTTTGATGAAACTGAGTGGGGTCATGGAGGAGAAAGTCTCAAAAACCCCTGTATCTGCAGAAGAGCTGATGTGTGTATTCATTCTTCTGAGTGCCTGGAGAATCCATGCTGCATTCTCATGCTATGGGACTCAACTGAGAAAAGCTTCAGGTGGAACTTGCGTCTTTTAGAATCCCCATTAATTAATTAGTCTGTAGGAAATCAGGCTTGATTACTCTCTGCGCTCACTAAAGTACTTGTGTTTTTTCTGGAACACAGACAGGCAAATTGCTGAGATGACAAACATATCCGACATGTTGTCCAAGAACCTCTCTTGCCCTTTCATGAATGTTTGAATCTCTCCGTTTCCCAAACATGCACTTGCGTGACATTTTTATAACTAACAGGTGGTTTATGTAGTTCTGTTGGTGCCTCAAACTTTCTTAAGGAAATGAAAAAGGGTCTGCCTGTATCTGGTCTACACTGATTGACACTATCTTAAACCATCTTCAAAATTCTTTCCATTCACCTCCATAACTCACTCTACAGGCCGTCCTCCAACTTCTCTTCATATCTCTGCCGTTATCTATTAGAAAGCTGTCACTTGGGCAGGCTCTTTTTAATGTGTTACATCGTCAAGATTTGACACTCTAATGCAGTGTATGCAAACTTTTTTCATCTCTAGACATTTTTCCTCGGTTTATTTCACATCCATAGATTGCGGCACAGCATATATGAACTTGCTGTTCTCGCCCACCCTGCGCACATTCTTAGAAGCAGTCCAAGTATTACCCCCTACATCCACAGATTTCAGATTGTACAGCTTCAGCACATCAAACCTGGGGTCTGGAAATGTCAGCAGTGGATGGTTTATGCCTTAGAAAGTATCTGAGTTAAAGGTCTAACTAAAAGTGAGTGTAAATTGGAAACTTCACATACAGCTCGTGTCTCTCATAAAGCAGAAGGAGTCTGGTTGTTGCAGAAGGACACGATTCCTGGTTAGATCTACAGAGCATGTGTTATGACCACGTCAGACACTGAGCGGTTACAGTTACCAAGGGATGGAGAGGAAAAAACCCCGGGGAGTTTCAAAAAAGCCTTTATGAGATTTGGATGGCAGCCTTCTGTAAAGGGCCTGGGAGAAAATTGTGGAGATAAGGAGCCTGTGAGGCTTCGCCCCGGCCCATAAACCAGCATAGCTTTCTCTCCTTTCTTACTACAGAGATTTGCAACTACGGGTTGCAACTACGGGTTGCAAATCTGGCATTAAAAACGAAGTCTTGTGGGAACTTCTGACGTTGTATGTTGGAAATTGAGGTCGTTGCTGGCTGACTGCCACTTCTGATGAGTGGCTTGTGCTGAAGTGAAGTCACATTTCAGCATGCTGAAAACTGAGCAAGTGATGCAGCAAACATAGTCATTCAATAAAATGCAGTTTACCTTATTCATCGCTCACACCTATTCAAGTTCCATAACAAAATAGTTATTAGGGTTAATGTTGTCTTCATTTACAGCATGAGAGTTTACAAAAACATCTGGTCCCATCCAGGTACGGTGTAGCCTATAAGAAGCAACCAGGAAGACAAAAATTCAAATTTGTGATATTTCTAAGCATATATTTCAGGTTTTTGCTGTAGAACGTGAGAGCTAATTTTTAAAAACCCCAGTCCTTTGCAGGTCATTATTGGTGAAGGAAGTGTGAACATTTCATCTACTGAAATGTCCCCAAACTGTTACACAAGCCTTGGAGAACACATTTTTCTTTCTCTCATTATGTCCCTTTTTTTTGCCATTGCGGTTCAGCTTTCTGCAGGTCTCTTAACACCCAAAGGTGCAGTGAAGTATCCAATGGGATAGTCAACACCAACTATTCATCAAGCTCTTTTTCATACCAATGTGAATCCAGTGACTCCCTGTGAGTAAGTTCCCCAAGTGCTTAATTAGTGCCTTAGACACTTGGCCCTACAGCCATGATTCTGCACAACACGCCCAACCTATCCTCAGCTTTAGGCATATAAGAAATCCCACTCTGCCCAGCCAAAATAAAATAGAATAAAATAAAATACCCAACCCCCAAACTGCTGTGCTCAGTTAGGATATAATGTTTTATTTGGACAACTTCTGTTCACTGAGTGTGGCAGTGCATGCAAAACCTCATTCCCCTGGCTATTTGGGTCCTAATTTTCCAGGGTTAAAACTTGAATCAAGCTTTTCCTTCAGTGAGGACAAGCTGCAAAGAGCAGACAACCTCATTAAAAAGGAAATCTATAAATCCTGTAGTCCTCACCTCCGTTAACTACGTTGTTTGAGGTGAAAGCTGTTAACTGCGGCTTTTAGAAGGATGCGTAAACGCAACCTTTCCCCCCAAAAAACTTGGGAAATGCACATAAACAATAACAATTTCTGATCAGTGCAGCGCTGGTTTACTAGATTTATGTGCTAAAGACAAGAACTACTTACAATAATGAAATGCAGGGGCTTGACTCTATTCGCCCGAGTCACTCCATTACCTCCCGTGTTCTAAGGAAATTGCTGCAAGGATAGAGTCAGGCCCTCGATGGTTTGCCAGCTGCCAGAGCGACATTACACCCAGCCAGTACCCACAGAAACGTATCTTTAGTTCCACAAGAACAGTACATTAGATACCCTGAAGTGTTTTATGAGGCAGGACTTCCCTGACTCGTCTGACAAAAACACCAGTACGCATCGTAACCGGAGCTGGGAACAAATACTGCAGTTCTGATTTACAGCACGACTGCCAGAGCCTTCCCAGCTTCATCTCTGATGGCTACTTACTCAGGCCATCATTTCTAGCTCCGCAGATTGTATCTGCCTCGGCCTCTTCCACAAACACCAGATTCACTGGCGTGTGCTGCAGACAATACAGTTCTCAAACAATGAAGCACTTGTGCTCATTTTCTTCTATTTTATCTTTGGATTTCTACTATTTAGGTCACTACCTGTTGCTTCCAGCTATTCTTTCCTGACAAACTGTAGCTTGTTTTAGGCTTAAAAAGATACAATCAATGAATTCATCTATGTTACTCCTCTGGGTATAAAGGTCTAGATGTAGTAAGTGGTAACATAGTCTAAGATTACATTGCTATTCCCGAACTGCAGCCCCGAGATTAATTGTGCCTTATAGGCCAAAATGCGAAGGGCTGCTGGATTCTGGCCTCTCTCAAAACCTGCGACTACTAACATAATACAACCCAAATATTCCTAAATTCCTCAAATGCTTTAAACGTGAATCCCTCACCAGCATGAATTGGAAGGGTGTGAATGTACGTATGTATATTCCACAACCCCTAATTTTAGATACGGGTAAGGATAAGAATGATGGACAGATCCTTTACCTGATCACAGCTGCTTTGCCTAAAAGAAAAAAAAATCCACCACAGGTTTTACTTGAAAAAGATAATCCTTGGATTTTAGTGAGTAACATCACTCATCGTGAAATGTGTCAATATCTGGGGAATAAAAATTATGCTTAGGTATGGGGACACATAGCAATTCCATTTACATTTAAACTTAAGCTCCCTGATTGCTCTGCTCATGTAAAAAATTACCATGCTCTGAATGAAATGAAGATGAGTGCTTAAGCAAACAGTCATAAATTAATTTATAATGAAACATGGCAGTCATAATTTAATTTAGGATGTATTTAAGATTGTTGTTACTATTTGTATTGGCCTTTTTTGCCTGGAGGAAAATGTGGCTTCATAGTGAAATGTCAGCTATTGAAATACCAAACTTCTTATGCGTACACGTGTATTAATTAATTTAAATGATGTAGCTACCTTCCTAATGAAGACCTGTTGTCTACCACAAGCAGTTGGACAAAAGACTGCATGATGGGAGCACATGCGGTATCTGTGGGTCACCAGGAACTTACCAGGAAGCATGAGGGATGCCTGTAAAAACTGTGGGGTCATGAGACTGCTGCTCAACTTCCTTCCTCAGAGGTGAGGAGAGGGATCGTAACAAAGCAAGGAGTAGGGCTGCAGCCTTCATGCTTCTCTGCTCTCTGAAGCTGTTGGCTGCCCACGGCCAGGCAGAGCAGGTGTCTGGGCCCAGCATCACATCCCTGAAATACCTGTAGACAGATACCATGGACATAGAGCCACGCACATCTGGAATGTAGTTCAGGCACCTAACGTCTGAACTGCCCTCCCTGCCTCCCTGCCGCCCTGCCTGCCCTAAGAGCGCCTGAAAGGTCTGTATGCGTAGCCTAGGCCCTCAGGTTAGGAGGCACCAAGCCATCTCTAGCTACAGCCCTGCTACACCCCTATATGTATATATTTTTTTTTTCCCCTACTAGATTTCTTCTAAGTCTTTTGGATGTTTCTGACCAACCAATATGAATATATATATATATTTTTTTTTTTAAAAAAAAGACGAGAGTTCCTACCTTGTGGAGTTTTATTGTTGATATTGTAGACGTTGTTCTTTGTAACTATTTCTAAGCCTGATGGAATCTTCTGCCTGCACTGACTCCACCAATGAAACTATATGGGGTTAATGTATTTCTTTTCACTTTTATCAAATTTGCCTAACAAAAATGCTATAGGAAGGGTTGAATTTCAATGCAAGAGTTTCTCTGCTTCCAATAGCATCAAGTCACAGAAAGAAGCAACTCTATTCAGTTTGTTCACCAAGAGATGGTATGATCGGGCGTGTGGGGATAGCCAGGGGGTGACCAAGAGAAGGACGCATAGTGGCAGGGTCACTGCATATGCTGAGCGTGGGCAGCCACAATGGGCTTAGCCTGTATTTTGTGTTACATCTCTCCTATTTATCCCAATTTGACACCTGATTAAAAGTTAGTCCTTTCGCATTAGGGAATGAAACCTTAAAAAATACTCTCCAGCACCCACCACAGCTCCTTCATTTCCAGTTAGCTCATACTCTCAAATCAGAAATAGAATTAACCATATTATCCTTAAAACCAAAGACTATTCTGGTTCCTTTACAGAATTATTTCTAGAGAAATGTGCTGGGGAAGGAAGGGTTGATAAGCTGAACACTGTCCTAGCAAAAGCCTGATTTTTATCTGTCTCGGTAAGATCTGACATTCTTCTCTATCAGTACCTTAACAAGCCCGTTTTATAACTCTCATATTTAACACTGGTAGTAGAAGCCTTTCTTCATTCTCACTTTCTTGGCTAATAGTTTAGGTTTTCCTAGAACACCACAAAGATAAGCATGTCCATCAGATACACAGATCAAACTACACTCTCAGGATAAATAGAATTTTCACAACAGCCACTATTTGGGGTTTACGTTTATCCGTCATACGGACATGCAAATCTTCTGCCTTAACAAACTGTTTGATCGCTGCCAGCAGAGGCTTGACAACCCAGCAAGGAGCCCTGCTGTTCCGTGTTGTGTTATCTGTTAAGGGTATTGTTATGATGAAGTTCTTTGAAAAGCTGAAATAATTTTCTCTGGGTTTTCAGTCAGATCGGTCAGCTGATCCACCTCATCACACCATCCATTGCACAACGGCTGAAGGAGAGGGAGCTGCAGTCACAGCCTGTAAGTAACACCACTTTGGTGGACTTTGGGATTTGATTTCATAATCAACTCACTAGCACCAAGAACAGAGGTTAATACAAAAGCAAATTCACTAGTTTGAAAACCAGCAAAGTATTTCAGGACTCCACTGCAGAACCAGATCCTCCACCAAGGATTTCTAGATTAAATGGATCTAAGGAAGCACTTTGTCATCAGTGTAGGTAGAAAACTGAGGCATGGAATAACTGGGATAGGTTACCAAGAGAGAACGTTCAGGTGAACTCCGTATGGAATCCCCATTTCAATTCCTTTTACCAGTTTCTGTAGTACAGTATTTTCCAGAACAGACTAGAAAAAACATAAAAAAGTTTAATGATAATGTACAAATATACAATACTTACATTTTTAGGAGTTACAAAAAAGGCAAATACTACAGAAACCAAAAGCTCCCTCTAACCTTTGGTACATTTCAAAGTTATTTATTTACAATGAAAATTCACAGTCACTTTTCATAGTGTCACGTTTACATACAAGCATTTCTCAGTTGAAAAATCTCTTGCAGCTTACCCACAGGCAGTTTTTGCAGTTTGAGCTCTGCACCCATCTATCACATCAAAAATTCTATCAGACCCTGTTAAGCTGACATGACATTGCATTTTTATGTTCTAACAGCCTTTAGTTTGAAAAATATGTACAACCCGTAAGGCCAAACTGATTCATAGCTGTCGAGATTTCACCTGGTGTATTTTATGTATTGCTCATGGTTTGGTAGAATGACAGAGGCTGCCTTTAATTAGCTTGGTAAAGCGTGTTTAGAAAAAGGTGGTCCTATTTTGTTAGCAAGGGCATTTCCAGCTCTTCAGGAAGGGAATTAAAAACCAAAGAGATAAAATGTCCTTTCCAGGATGCTTTTTCACCCTATGAAAATTGTGTATGAAATTCTTCCTTCACTATGTTCAATCCTTACCAAAGGTAATGGAGACAAACTGAGCACGCTTTCCACATCCTGTTCACTTCCATTAGTTTTCCAATGTTGGATGTTTTCTAGATTGTATTTTCTTTAAAGGAAAACTTAGAACCTTTTTTCTACCTGAGAGGAAACATTAGTATTTCTTAGTTTGTGTGTACTTGAGAGTATTCCTATAGATTAAAATACTTGCAGTAAGGAAATACAGCCAGAACACAACACAGCCTAGTTTTGACATCTTAACGTGGGTATACAAACGCTTTCGTGCTCTGATGGTTTTCAGACTACATAATTTCAACACATCATTGTGCTGAAGGTAATTTGGGACTACATATTTACAACTGATAGTTTTTAACTAAGACTAAACACCACAGAGTATTAGTTACGGTTCAGGTGGAGATTTTTTTAAATTGGGAAAAGGCTCGCCACCAGTAGCCATGAACAGTTTAAAAGGGTCTTCCAGCATTACAGTATTTCCCTCCCCAAAACTTACTCCATAGACAAAATAAACTCCAAATTCAAGCATCTTTAACAAGCGCCTGCATTCTGGATTTTCTTCGTGCAAGAGCTTCTTGTTTTTTCCTTTCAATCTCTTCTTCAGAACATTTTCGATTTTTTTGCTCCACCACAGACACTGTAAATAAAAACAAAGGTATTAGGAGCCTTCTGGTTTGTTCAATATGTATTTTATCTGTTTTCAATGTCTGAAGATCTATGGCAGGAGCACACTATTCTGACATACCAGGCACCCAAGTTAAAAATGGCTCATCTCTCCTGTCCCCAGGGCAGGAAGGGGGATAAGATGCATGACCTTTGTAGTGCTACTGATTACTACCTCCCCATGAAAATCCTGGGATACAGACATTTGCTTCAAGGAAATTTTACTTGGCTGCCCTTCAAGTGAACCTTGGGCAGTGAAAAGGGCTCTACAATTTAGTGAGTTAGGCAGAGATATGGGCATGGAGATGGTATAGACACAGGGGTCAGATACAGTACAGGTGTCACACAAATAAAACCAGAAAGGTTGAAAAAAGGTCAAAAGTAGCAATAAAAATTGGCAAAGGAGACAAGAACATGATAGCTAAGCGTAATATTTTATATGTTGTGTTACAGAACTATAAATTCCCATATAATAAAGTCCTGACCTCCCTGTTACCAACAGGAACGTTCCCTGCACGTGTCAAGAATTTTACCAGTTTTATACCCCCTTTTCCAATTAATGTGTTTTTAATAACTTGTCTTTCAAACCGGGTAAATTAAACAAAGGGTCTCTTTGCTTCTGAAAAAAAAAAAAAAAAAGGTGTCCACGAAAAATTACCTATCAGTTTTTGACAGGATCACTTAACATCCATCTTGTTGTTACAGCAATGTCCTTTCACCAGAAATTTAAGATGAGAACAGTTGTTGTTTAGCTGTAAAGAAAACCTACGCTGCTATTCTTCATTGCTTTATTCTCTAGAACATTCCACAGAATGACTAATTATCTTTCCCCTCCCTTCTCCCTTAACATCCAGAGTTGCTACTTTCCATTTATCTGCTGCTTTGCTGGGGAAGAAACACAGATGAAATACTGATTGTTCAAATAACACTGATAGTTTGCAGGAATTAGAGTTTTTGTTGGTTTTTTGAAATGGTGCTTCCTGAAAATTGAGGTTGATATAGTACACTCTGAAGGCATGTTCTGTCACAATTAATACTGATTGAAACTTCACCAAGCCAGGAGATCAAGTGAAAACAAGACTGACTGGCATTTGACTGGTTCTGCATTTCCCTACCAAGTAACACCAGTGCATGGAATATTAGACAGTTGCTCAACAATTTGCTCCCCTCTAGATGAAAGGAAATGTTCGTGTTTAGACCGATAACACAAGAATACTTCACTAGCAGTTTTAGCCACGGAGCAAAGAGCAATCAGGCTGAGCATCAAATGATTCCAAGTTCCAACTTGCAGCTGTACAATCATAAAAAGAAATTCGCATTCCTTATTACCTGCTGCCTTCCTTCCCTGCCCCACTGTTAAAAACCATTGGGGTTCTACGAATCGTGGCTGAGTTAAGTAATTTTTAATGTTTTTCAGAATGAGCTGTAAATTAAAGCACTGATACACACTGCAACATTTACTACCTATCAAAACCGTGGTATTTTTAAGTAACAATTTAAGAATGTGGTATGCTGAGGGCTGCCATCGGCCTATACTTGATCCTAGTGATTCTGAGTGTCTGTGGAGAGGGAGTGTCAAGTATTCAGAGAAGTCAGATTAAAATGGGAAACAGAAGCCCTTACTACAGGAATTCAAGAGATGTGTCAGGATAATTTTTACTTTGGAGAAAATAACCGCCAAATACTTGTTAGAACATTCACTATTGCCTCAACTGAGTGGATGGATATGGAAGCCTATCGTAAGTTGCAATACAGTGTAACTTTCTCTGACATTCTGATTACAGTAGAAAACAAACAGTCCAACAGTGACACAATAAAGACAAATACCTGATGTAGGCAGTGCAAAAGACTCTGAAAGGTGCCTCTTGAAAGGAGGTTTCTTATTGTCAAGCTTGCTGTGCAAAGTTGCATGCACCTGATTCTTGCTTCCTTCCAAACCTTGCAGAGCAATTCCAATGCCAGAATGACTCCTGGGATTTTCAGAGCCGACATGAAGAGCACCCTGAGAACTGTTAGTCTTCCGGAACTTAAACTTTGAAGGCACAAGTGATGTTTTGTTACCAGAACTGTTATTTGGCATCTTTCCCGCATTATACAAAAGATCTGGGTTGTCTAATGTTTTGCCACAAAAAATGTTTACTCCATTAACAGGACTTACTTCACAACCAGTCTCTCCTGCTGGCACAGAATTTGACCTGTACCATTTTCCCGAAACAGTCTTTGTAGTATCTCCACAAGCAGCTTGATGACAGTTTTTAGACAGCGTGTATTTACACTCCACAGAAGTACCCGAGATCACAGTTGGAGGACAGTTCACTATGTGACCTGGGGAGGCCAGCCCCTGTGTAACCTTTGACGAATTCCTACAGGAATCCTTTAGTGAGAAAGCATCCTGTTTTGCATTTGTTTTTTGTGCCAAGAGATCAGGTAGTCCTTGTTTAGATGCTGGGAAGCTGTTATCAGCATTTGATCTGGAATTAATACCGGCTCCTTGACCAGTTTTAGCTCTCTCATTTCCTTGTTTAACGTCCTGGCTCTGAGTCTGCTTTTCTATATCATCACAGACCTGATACAACAATTCGTCATCCTCACAGTTTGCATCCCAAAGACTATCGGATTCACAAAACATATCTAATACCTCATCAGAGAATTTCAGTTCATTCCAGTCATCAAATGACAGAGGACATTTCTTTGGTATTTCAGTTTGATTTAAGTGACCTGTATTAACCTGGTTAACCGCTTTATTTAGATCATTAGGTTTTGTATTGGTAGAAACACTGGGTGATTGACAGAAAATATTGTGTGTGTTATTCCCAGGTTTTCCAGTCCATTGTCTATGAGGATTAGATCTTGAAGGAGGAAGAGGGTCCCTTTCAGCCTGAATAGTTTCATTTCCATTCTTCACTTCAGATCGCTCTGAGACAGGAATGCAGCTCAAATCATTGTTTTGGGCACTTTTCCAAATGGAATTTATTTTATCTGGCTTGATGTCACGTTTGCCATGAAAGGCTATGGTCTCTGTCTTTGAGTTTTCTCTCCTATATGGCTTTTGTAAAGGCGATTTTACATGTCCTGTGTTTTTACTGGAATGTTTCAGAGGTGAAAACTGCAAACTGTTAGATTTGTGTACACTCCCCAAACAAGTTACCGAATTGCAACTGCTTCTTTCCTTGGTTCTGCTAACATCACTGACAAGATGCGCAGGTGCATTTGTAGGAATCAGTGGTGCTTCTTCGGTCCTTATCAATTCAGGATTTTGGGTTATTTGCATCACAAAAGAGTCATCTGCCAAAAAATCTGTATCCCAGTCATCAAAGTCATCATAAACTACTCCAGCAAGCTTACTGGAGACCACCAACGGTGACTTCAAAGAAGAAGGGGTTTTTTTTGTCAACTTGGGAGTATCAGGTTTTGAGAAAGTGTTGTTCACGCTTCCTAGTGCACACAGAGTACCTTTTTGATACGCCTCTGAATTACCACGTTGCACATCTTTAATTTGCTCAGGGAGGTGTTCCTCCTCCAAGGTGCATTTATTTTCATGGAAACTAGTATTTAAAGAAATACCCGACAGTCCTTGGCTCAACTGTCCACTGCACTTCTGGGTAGAGGAGTCAAAAAGAGCATGAAGGGCTATTTCTGCCTCAAGGTCTATAGACTTTTGACTGCTAGATTGACAGGCCTCTGCAGCAGGGATGCCAGTGCTCTGTCCAACTGGTTTCAGGGTCAGGGCAGTATCTGTTTCAGAAGCTTCACCAAGGAGCGGTTTCAGGTTCTTTGTATTTACTTCTTCAGAATGATTTAAAGCCTCTGAGGTGGTCTGGATGAAATCATGGCCAAGCTTCTCTTGTTCCTGGACCGCATCTAGCTCTACTAGATTTTTATCAAATTCCTTAGCTAATTTCATGAGTTCCTCTTCAGGATTTTTTATTTTAAGATCTCTACAATAAAAAACAAAACCAAAAACAAAGCCAGAAAAGAAAGTCAGACCTACCGAGAAAGTTTAGCCAAGCTCAATAACATGCCCATATGAGCTGTTCATTCTCTAGTTGAACTGCAACAGAGCACATGAGTGAATCCCACCGCTTCCAACGTGCAGCCAGCGTGCAATCATTGTGATAAATCCCAAGAAATACCCCATTAAGAAGTGGTATGAAGCCTGAAGTTAAAAGCATTCTGTACGCTGATGTACAATTCCATGGTTCACTGAACATAAAGGATCTCCGCATACCCTTTTTCATGAAAGCCCAGCTGTGACGGGCAAGACAAAACTGTAACTTACCTGGTACAACTCAGCTTTGTCCTCGGTCGCACTTTTACTGCTCCAGGTGTACAGGGAATAGCATCCTCGCCAATCCATGTCCCTAAAAGGGAGCCTTCGTTACAGGCTGCTTTTTCGTCCTGAATGATTAAATTTATAATGCTTAGCAATTTGATTCCAGATAAAGATTGGACTAGACACACACCTTGCATGAAAGTCGCTAAACCAATTAAACTGGATCAAATCTGCTGAAAGCCACAGACAGGAGCTAAACCAATATGAGCTAAGCGAGATTACTGCGATGTTGTCTCCTGATAGCTGTCTAACTATATCGATTTAAAACAGGAACTTCAATTAAAATAACAGAATTTTACTTCTGCTGCTCAAATACGAGAATTATATTTACTCCAGGTTTACACATCACCTGCAACATTCACACTACAAGCTGTGATGTGGTTTACTTTAGTGTACTACTAAGGAGCTGGTTGAGATGCAGTCTTTATCCACTTAAAGCACCATTAACAGATCAGAGAATTCGAAAGAAATCATCTCCTGTACGCTTCCAGGACAAAATTCTGCCTTATTCCATTATAACTCCTTTACACAAGAAGCCTTTAAACACAAGTAAGTGAAGTTTAGAAAGGAGATGAAGTTGTTTCAGAGCGTCAAAGTTGAGGCTTAGATTCTGAAATCTAAAATACCACAGAGGTAAACTGTACAGAGGGCCAGAGCCAGGAGATGTGGGAAACTATGGTACGCAAGCCAGCAAAAGTCACTAACTACCAAGGTAGTTTTGGGTAGGTTTTCTCCTTCTTTGTAAATTAATTTTTTAAATTATTTTATTTAAAGAAAAAGAACACGAGCAACAAATAGTTGCAAATCTTGATATTATTTACATTTCTGACAGGGCTGAAGTAATTTAAAAGGAAGGAAGCGGCATCCCTTATCAGTGGTTTTCCAGTTCTTCAGTGTAATTTCTCACAAATATGCCAAATAGTGAAAACGTTTTAAATGGTCCCGGCAAATAAGCAGGCCTGTTTTGCAAGCTAAATACTACAGAACTGGTTCAGAAATGATATATTCTCTTCTTGCACTGAAAAAAAAAGCAAACAATAAGCCAACACTCATTTTCACTTTCTGGACTGTGGACATCAGGTTTATAGCAAGAGGAAGAAACCAAGAGCATAGATCTTAGGGTAAAAAGACAAATTATGTAGAATAACACAGCAACGTCACTGTGTTTATATTATTGTGGAGTCTCTCCCTCATCCGAGTCTTGTTTTTGTACTTCAGCAGCCATTCAGAACGCTTAAAAACAACTGCCAAGTAAATCCAGTAAGTGAAGAAACTCTTGGCTTTTAACAAACGAGTGATTAAGGATAAACAAACACACCAGTTTTCCTAAGACCAGGGGCAACAAATTATTTCTAAAATGGAGCTGCTCCAAGTCCACTTTCTTAATATGTCTTTTTTTACAGCATCTGTGACTCATGAGAGCAACCAGTCAAATTCAGTCTAGTTTTATGAACATGTTACTAGTTTTCCACACACCCAATTCCCACCACGAGACTAATGTAAGTAAGACAGCCTTCACTAAGGACGGAGCACTGCTGTGTCTGACGACTGCATGTGCAGAGCTCTGCTTTAGACAGTAAGAATTACCTGAGGAGCAATACGATTAACAATTTCTGAAATTTCTACTGCGCAGCTACTGGTGGGCTGTTTGGGTTTTCCGCTGCCTGTGAAAACAAACAAAAAGATCTTAAAATTTGCAGAACAATTCAATTTATGAAATGCAGCAGATGTCAAATGATTCTGTGTTAAAATCAGAGCTTGATTCAGCACTATTGAAGCATTTATGGGTTTGTAATGAAAATAAAACCAACCAACCACGGTAACAGAGTGGCCTTTTTTCAAGAAATGCGGTAACTTTTAGGACACTCCCACCGCACATCTCAAATAGGTGCCCTGAAGCCTGGATTTCGTTAGTATTACCTAGTCTGCGTGCAATTGGTGAATGAGGATCCCAAAAAATTTCTTGCTGTATATCGGTGTCATTAACAGGAGAGCTGAAAGTAGGGATTCGCGACTTCCTACTCAACGATCGCTTTGGTGTTTTATGTAAACATGACTCTGTGCAAACAGAAAGATGATCCTTATTAAAAATCAACAAAGGCCAAAATAACCCAGAACGTACAATAAGACAAGGCATAAAGAAGATGCTTTAAAAACGTTAAGAATAAAAATCAACTTCACACTTATCAACATTCCTTCACTTACAACAGGAATATTGTTCACAACTATACATTTAACATTGAATATGCTTCTATGTCTGACATCACCGTAGAGTCAGCAGAGCAGTACATGATCCTGACAGCTACATGCTCAGCATCTCATGGCAAGAATGAGAACTGTCAATCCTCCTGCTTGAGGGAATACTGACTTCAGCTTATGTTAAAACTATGCACACCTATAAGGCAGAATATTTTGTATTCTTGCTTGCACAGTGTATTTCACCCAGACTCTGATTTGGGTCACAACTGTAATGGCCCCCGAGCTGTTCTGGGTCACAACCTACCTTTGTCTGTACTTCCTCCACTGGGCCTTTTCAGCTGGGACTGTTAAAAACAGGAATATCGCTATGCAAAACCAGCTCACAGCTGTCTCGGATCAGTAAGTGAACTGAACACGCCACGGGAAGCTCAACTAGTCACCCCTGCCCTTTAGAAATGACGTTGCAGATGTGGAAGCCTACAGAAATAATTTTAAAAGATGCAGCTACTACGTGAGGAGCATCTTAGGAGGATGCTTTGCCCTTAAGCGCTCAGCACGGCCAGGCTTTATCCTCTCCTCGAGTGCATTAGCGTCCTCAGTCAGGTCTAAGTATCTGCCGCGGGAAGATGCTCTTCATCACTCCTTGACAAGAAGAGCCTCTTCGCAACGCACACGGCCGGGGGACAGCGGGGGATTACACCGCACCGGCCTCATCGCGCCTCCGCCGCGGCTCCAAGGGTTGCGGGCAAGGCAGGGCCCCCGCCGCCGCGGAGCCTGCGCGGGGCCCCCAGGGACCACTCCCGCCGTACCTGCAGTGCCGCGCACCGCCGCCTCCCGCGACGGGGACGGCCGGGGCACGCCCGGCGCCTCCCCCGCGGGCAGGCCCCGGCCCGCGCCACCTTCTGCATCGCCGGCCGCCGCCTCGTCCTCCGCGGGGAGCTCCGCCCGCCGGCGCCGGGTGAGCTGCTCCTCGCCGCCGCCGCCGCTCCGCCTCCTCGGGGCGGCGGGCCTGAGGCAGGGCCCCTTCTGCCGGCTACCGGGCATCGCGGCCGCTGCGGCGGCGCGGCCGCATCCACCCCGCCGTCGCCAGCGCCGCCATTTTGCCGAGGAACCCGCCGCGCCGCCGCCGATTGGCCGCCGCCGCGCTGCCTCTAGCGGCCATTGGCTCCGTGTGCAGGGTGGGGCGGGCCGCCGGACGCGCCAGGGAACTGCGGCTGGCTGGGAGCTCGAGCCATGCGCCGCTCGTCCCTGAGCGCGCCCTTCTTGGCGTGAGGCGCCGTCCCTCCCTCGCGCGCCGTGACGCTGCGTCGGGCTATTCGTCCCGCCGTGGGCTGCCCTCGCGGGTTAAGCGTTCAAAAACTTCCCGCCCATTGGTTCGGTGAAACAAAAGCGAAGTTCGCTGCTGCCTGAGCGGCTGCATGTGTCCTCCGGAGGGCCCCGGCCATCAGCCTGGCCTGAGGTGGCCTCGTGTCCCTGAGGCGCCTCGTATTCCTCTGAGGTGGCTTCGTCTCTGCGGAGGCCTCACGCCCTTCATTTGCCTGTGGCTCCTCCTCCGCGCTGGCTGCTGCCGACCTGCCAGCCCTGTGGCGGTCCAGGTCTCTGCTGAGGTCCTTGGGGCCCAGAAGAGGGGTGTGCATGAGTGTCCGTAAAGTGAAAACAAACCCCGAGAGACACGAACTGTTCCAGCCCAGCGTGGGAATTGGGGCTGGCAAGGGGAGACGTACAGAAGCCAGACTTGGTAGGTAAGAAATGGGTGTGAGGTTCCTGAGGGACCGTGATATTACATCATTACTTAATATAAATGCAAACATATGTATGTATTGCATCATAAGGTGGATATTTCCTCCCTGAGCCACTAAACATAAATGTATAAACATAATCTACTGAGCGTATAGGGTCAAGGAGTGAACTACTTGTGTATTGGTTGCCTGCCTGTTTTTCATTTAATCAATTTGGAGTACTTTGGAATCACATTTCATTTATAAGACGTGAGCGGTGGATTTCAGTCTAGGATTGGGAGTATGAGAAGTTTTAAAGTCACCAAAGACTGATTCTCTGAGCTGTGAAAACTTTTCTTTCCACCTGAGGCCTCAGGCAAACAATATGTTTTTTCACTTCTCCATTCTCATGAGTATAATTAAAGCCAGTAGAAGACTTTTTAACAAGGTAAAAATTAAGTACTATGTATTAAACAGAAACTGTTATATGTGTGGTTAAAGTATCACAGTTAATCACAGAAAGTTGTGATATTTGAATAATCAACTTGCTTATGTCATACCTATCAAATATAAATCGGACAAGAAAAAATGGGTCAAGAATTAGGCTCCCAAATCGATATAGACGTATCAACATGGCTGCTGCCTTGTAATCATATGAGTGTGGGTAGATCTGTGCATCACTACGAAGTGTGGTGAAGGTGTGCATGACATTTTTGACCGCTGGTTTGCAATGTAATAATTCACACCTGTAATGCATTGAGCAGGTACAGAAATGGCTTATCTGGACTCTTTCCACCAATGTAGGTTACTGGCTCATTGTTTCTGGTTATAATGGATACCGAGGAGAAACACTGTCTTTTTACAGTAGTGGTAGATACAACCCGAGGGATAACAAAACAGTGACATCAACACACTTACTAGAAAGTGCTACTAAAGTCTTGGATGTCTCCTACCACTTCATAGTGACCTCTTAGCAGCTGGGTGCTGTAAAGCACTCTGCTTTCATACTCTGTGTTAACAAGCATAGTCTGAAACACTGTCATCAATAATTAATAAAATTAAGCGACATCTGTCATATTCACTGAGCACTATGAATTTTGAAGTGCTGCCTTTGATTTCTTCCTTCCTCTGAGCTCATTGTTCACTAACCTCATTCATAAAATGTGAATATTTGCCATACATTAGTGAGGTTTTACTCATACAGTAAAATCATTTCGGAGGAAAAAAAAGAGCATATTTAACATGTATCTAGTTCTGCATGAGTGAACTTGTTCGTCAGTTTTAGCATGTGCAAGATTGTGTTACCAAAAGTTGGCAAAAAAAAAACCAACCCAAAACATGTGAATGTACAGAAAAGCTGAACAGGTTCATGATGAAAAAAAAACCCCAACAACAACCACTTTCCTAATGAATAAATCTCATTGCAACTTAAGAACGTAGCTCTGAGCCGATGCTGTTTATTAGGTTAAGAAATGTAGAGGTAGAAGTCTGTGATGTTGAAGGCTTTCTCTGTGGAGCTGTAGCCTCAAGGAGGAGGGAGTTTGCGTTCCCTTGTCATGGTACGAGCAGCTGGATCAATGGGTAATTGTGGTGAGGCTGTGTTCCAGGGACATGCAGCAAACTCCTGGTGCTGCAGTTGTGAGTCCTACTTTCAAATCAAGAGGGATAAATAATGGAGGAGATTGAATGAATAATAAAGTTATTTTAGTTTTTAATAATACTATAAACTGCCTGAGAACTTTTCCTTGCATTTTATGAGACAGGGATCTAAAATGAAATAAATGTGGAAGATTTGAGAAGTTTCCTAAGACTTTCCTGTTGGTGTAATAAGAGCGTAGAAAATAAGAGTGAAAAAGGCTCCTTTTTCAAGTCCTTTGAGCACAGAGCTTTGAAGTGGGCATTTTTATTTTGGAAAGAGGATGTATCGTCAGTGAGGTTTTTCAAAATCTCTAACAAGCTGGAATGTAACTATCAGAGAGAAATGACTTTATGTTGTAGTTCATCTTCCATTCTTGTTAGGGAAAATCAATAATAGTGAGTTCAGTGAAAATACCATGATTTGTGAGAGGGTGGAAGTTATTACGAATAATGAAATTAATTAGACAAATACTGCCTTTCTCCAGAATGTTTTTAAATGCTCCGTGATATTTTCAAAGTGAGCTATCTTGGGCTTTTTTGTTTCCAAACTACATTTTTGTTTCAAAATTGATTTCTTTGTAAGCACTGGAAAAGAAGTAAACAAAACACATACATGCGCTCAGAGTTTGTCCGTGATGAAAACGTGTGGGGCATTTTGATCACCTGAGACCGGTGGAAAGACAAGTTCTCCAAGCCATATGTTCGTTGGATAATTTGTTTTTGAAAATGGTGTGGGTACAAATTCTACAGCTCAGTACAATTATATGGTGCTTTAAACAAAGATGTTTTTTTGCTATGGAACAGTTAAATAAAGAGCATTTGTAGCTGGGTAGCCACCGCTACTAGGTACCTAAAGGAAATTCCATAAAAAGGTCACAGTCTCTCTGTGTACAAAAGCAAAACACAAGAGCAAATGTTAGCAAAAGCAAAATATCTCTAAGGTTATAACATTGCTGCGTTTGGTCTGCAGTTCTGCAGAAGTCCTCGGGAAATTCCAGTGGTCCTGAGAACAAGAGTCTCGGACCATGCTTCTTTGTTCGGTGCTGACTGCCCTCAGCTGTGTGGTGTGTTTTGGGAGAGTGTGGCTCAGCGATGCTCAGGGATGTGCAAAGGGACACGTACTGCGTTAACTTAGACACCTGGTATCTTCTAGCCAGCTTTACCTGTTCAGAGTTGGCTTGGCTGTTTCTCTGCAGCGCTGTCTTGTGCTACGTAGCCATATCCTGGTGTGTGTGGCTTCACATCTGTCAATAGGAGATAATAGCACCTACTGCAGCGTGGCTTGTCCTGGAGAGCTGTTGGATGCAGCAGTGGATAACCATGGGTAACCGTGGAGCCGTTGGATACAGCGGTGAAGGGAACCGTGTAAACAGAAGTGAATTTAGATGCTTAATGTGAGATTGCGTTTATAAATACAACCCTGCGGACCCATCAAAAATACTCTTAAAACACCGGTATAAAACTTAGCTATGAAAGTAGAATATTTTAGCCAGTTTTCCACCTTTTTTCTCCCTAGAAATCCTAGTCATCCATATATTCTCTTAAGAAGCCTCGGGGTGTTTTCTAAAATAGAGAACTATACAATAGCAGGTAGTTTATACAAGTTAACAGCAGATACATGTTCTGTTGCCTTCTTTTGGACCTTAGGAAAAGATGAGGGGGTGTCTGAAATGTTAACTTAATGGACAATAACTTTCTTCCATCCATAGGGGAACACGGGCATCGTGTGTGTATTTCTTCTTTTATTAATAGCGTTTTGATAGCACACTTAAAAAGCTTGTCCTTGGCTTGCCTTGAAATATCATACTGACTTCACTTATTATAGAATGTTACTTTAATTTTCCAAGGTGAAATGTTCGCAGAGCAGAAATTGGTGAGGAAAATACAGCCAAAACAGTTACATATACCTTTATTTTTAAAGTGCTGTCCAGAAGGGTTTGCAGCAATTTTTGCTGATGCATAAATTGACCTAGACAGTAAATGATACATGGCCTTAAAAATATCTGAAGTAGCCTTGCTTGAGAATTTTTAGTAGAGTTATTAAATGTCAGAGTAATTTACACAAGCATAGCCTAGTTTATGCTTTCACATTCTCTTTCCCTCTTTCTCTCCGCCATGCCATCTGAGAACCATAGAAGCTTTAAAAATATTTTACATCTCTCTCTCTTTTTTTTTCTTATCACAGAGGTTCATGATATTTTATTTATCACACTCAGAAAATCTCATCAAATGTGAGACTATAATGTAGCTCACAAAGGCCTGATCCAGCAGAGCACTTAAGTACCTGCATAACTTCATCATGATGACATTTTCCATTGCTCATTAACTGGCATTTAAAGGAAATTTTCCATTGCTTGGTGTCTGGGCATTTAGAGGAAATTGTCAGCCAGAATGGGTGAGCCATTCAGAAGAATTAGGTCAGGCAGTGAACAGGCTACAAGTTGCAGAGGTCTGTAGGGGGCCCTGGAGGCTCAGGCACCTTGCAGAAAGCTGGAGACAGCCACTGGAAGAGCCTTCCATTAGAGATTTATTATAATGTAGGCTTAATTCGACAGCTGTTCTCCAGTGCCCAGGGTGAACTGGACTGAGGAGATGGATCATGGTTGTGCAAGACTGTGGAGACCGCTGTTTCTAGAACTTATGCCTTAAACCTGAGCTGGGCCAGTTAGCACCAGCACCCCGCTGGCTGGAGGCTGCTCAACAGCTTTGTCTGGAGCAGGTACAATAATGTGGGCCTTGCAGTGTTGCACTGGCTCACTCTGGGTAGGCTTGCACTGAGGAATGACCAGGAGCAATCTTGAGCCAGTGTTTCCCCATCTACTCACTTACTTGCTGCATCTGGCCTTGCTGCCAAGAAGCTTTTGGAGCTTTTTACTATTTTTCACTCACGTCCATGCTGTTGTTGTTTGCTGTGCAAAGGAGGACATGCATCTTGGGTGATCCTCCCAGCTGAGATGCACCCTCTGCTACCTTACTGTTTATACAGGAAGAGAAGATACAAAGAAGGGCAGGATTGAAAACTGTTCATAGGAATTACAGCAGCAAGATTTTTCTTTCCTTCTCTTTTCATTTTTTGTTTTTCAGTCTGTTGGTTCTGCTGCATTACAGCTTCAGGCTACCAAGGAGTGAGAAATAGGTTTTCTGTTCTGCTCTCTTAGTTTCTGGAATTTTTTGTAGTCCTTACAGGAAAACAAGTTAGAGGGTTCTTTAAAGAGCAGGAAAGAATAGGTTTCCGGCTTGTTTGGAAAGCCTGACAAATATTAATCTACTGTATATCGTGTAGATGATTTCTTTCATTAGCGATAAAAACTGACCTGTGTTTGAGCCATCAACTCGCTAAAACTCTCACGTGCTACAGTGTAAAACAGTGAAGTATTTTGTCAGCCACAAAACACAAAGCACTGGATGGCCAGAGAAGACAGCTTTTCGATCAGGCATTCTGGAGAACAAAGTAAGCACTGCTTATTTATTGAAAGTAGGTTTAGCTTTTGATTGATACGTCTGTTCCAGGAGGACATTTAGCCTGCGATCCTGGCGAGCTTACTGAAGAATCAGTGATCAAACTAGTATGAAATTCTCCAAGTGCAGTCATCCTCTGTTTTTCTCCAACATACGCAGCGATTTGTGGATGGACTACTTTTATGTCAAGTGCTCAGAGCTTGGAGTTGAAAAAACAAATTCTGTTAGCAAAGTGCTTTGTTTTGAGGGTTTTGTTTTATAAATTCTATACTTTATTCTTTGAGCCTGTATCCCATTAACTTATAAACCACAGTGTACATGGAAACGCGTAACAATGAATTCTCCCTGTTGCATGTGCACGTGTGATTCTTGTTATGCAGCACATACTGCTGCTAGTTTTAATGTGGGGGCGATTGGAAGTTAGTAGCTCTCTCCTTACTGCCGTTTTGTCACCTCTGCACTGTGGTTTGAAGTCTCCGACCAGTACCTGATGCCCACATTAGAGGACCACTGCCCTATGTGAGCCAACTGCCCTTATTGGTTGGCTGTATTGATAAGACCAAGCTTGGAGTCAATATGGAGGTTTGCTCTCATCCCTGAAACTCGGGTTTCAGGAGTGAAGCAAGAGACAAATTATGTTTCTGATGCCTCACTTGTTTTCTGGTGGCACCATTGCTTTCCCCAGGGCGGTTGGGTCTGGCACCTTCCTCAAGCAGGACAGACTTCTGAGCCCAGGATCCCTTCCAGCTTTATACGCCATGGCCTGATGGTCCTAATGCATCGAATGAGCAAACAAGTGCCCAGATAAGAATTAGACACCCTTTTGATTATTAATTTTTTCATTTATTTTCAGATGGCTTTTCCTTTTGTCGTATTGTTCACACATAATGCGTCTGACTTTTCCTATGTCACACTACATCTTTGCAGTAATTTTCTGCGCTGTTCTGTCCCTCTGGATTTTACAGCAGTGGATCAGAAAGGAAGTGCAAGCCCTAGCAGAAATAATAAATCCACTGCGGGTCTTGAAGGTACTAATTTCTGCAAAACAAAATACTGCCTCAATTCTGTTATGGGCTAGAAGGGGTGATCAAAGTGAAATACATTCATTGTGGAATTGGTTTGCTAAGCCTGCTTCGAAACCATTACACACTCTTTCTAGATTTCTTTTTTTCGCCACAAAAGTAAATAATGAGTCATGTCCAGCCTGGCCTGTAGCACTGAGTCCCACGCAGCTCTTGGGAAGTTCAGGGATTGCTCCTAAACCAGGCCTGTGTCGCAAGATGGGCAGGGAAGCTGTGTTGGCCTGGCAAAGGGGCCACTGGATAATACAAATCTGGATAACATGTAGGAGATCTGAAGGGGCTGCAAAATGTGATACTTGTGGATTGTGCTGGGAACCACCCGCTTAGTTGGTGAGCTGAAGTGCTGGGGAGTCACAGTTGTCTATCAGCTGTGGAATGGCTTGAAGCACTCAGAAGTCTGTGGCGTGTGTCCTGTGGCTGCAACGGGGAGGTCGGGGTGGTTGGTCATCGCTGGAGCAATCTGACATTTGAAAAAATATTTTAGGAACTGTTCTGTAATTACAGATATTTCTAATCTATGCAATCTATCTAATTAAGTTCATCCATGCCCAATTCCTTGTCTGATGGCCTGGGCCTTTCCGCTTAACCAGTCAGGTTTATTCAATAAGGTGTCCTATAATGTTATTTCCTTCCTTGAGAGTATATGTTATCATCCATGTCTGAAGAATCCCTCCACCTTTTTCTTGTTCTACCATGCTCTGTCTCTACAGTGAAGCCCTGTGCTTTAGTTACGAATCACCTGGCTGAGGAGACACCCTAGGTGAGACTCTGGATCTCATCGGTTTTATTTTTAAGTAGCTAGAAGGCTCTTAGGAGGCACAGCAAGTACAGAATAGGCACAATATAGGTAGAATCCCCATAAATTCAATACAAGTTAGTTTAAATAGTGGATTCACATAGTTTAACAAGATTAGAAATAATAAGAAATGAATATAAGTTGCCCAGGCGGTTGACTCACTGTTACTGTCATTTCCT
Organism: Bucorvus abyssinicus; assembly: GCA_009769605.1. NCBI lineage: Eukaryota > Metazoa > Chordata > Aves > Bucerotiformes > Bucorvidae > Bucorvus > Bucorvus abyssinicus. The sequence continues at coordinate 1,463,100 of CM020024.1, read as the reverse complement.
TTTGGCTTTGGTCATGGGGATAACAAGGTAAGAAATAACTGTTTGTTTCCTTTTATTGATTGGTTTGGTGTTTGAAATAAAGATGATCTTTTTTTTTGTCTGAACAAGTCTTTTGTAAGTTAATATTATGTTAATTAGAATGGATGTCTTCCTGAGCCTTATTTTCTCGTTCATTTGATCTAATTAGCTGATTAATTTTTAATTGCCTACTGAGATATCTTTACCATATTGTGATTTGTGTTTTACCTTTACATTTGGAAAACAATGGTGTACCTAAAATGACTCCAAAGTATTGTATTGAAGTATTTCTGGGAGGGATAATTGCAAATTATGATTTCTTCCTGCTTCCTGATTTTCATGCAATCTCCTCCGAGTTTGTGCTCATTAATCAAAAAGGTTTGCGTAGTGTGGAGTAGTGAGAAGGTGTTTCAGTTAGGCAGGCTTCACAGGAGAGGGTCTGTGACTTGGTGATCAAAGGGAAATGAAATCTCTCAGCTGTCTATGAATACTGCAATGAACGCTTCCCATTTAGAACATTTACTGTTTTTCTCTGCAGTAATGTTCTGAGATTTTCAGAACAAATGTATTAATAAGCTCAGAAACAGAAGTATCAAGTCCTAACAAGGCCAAAAACTTATTTTCTGGTGATGGAAAATAAATCACAGTTCTTGGCAAGTTATTTCAAGTTATTCCCTCAGCGTTTAAAATTTGCACCTTATTTTTAGACTGAATTAGTCTTGCTGTACCTTCTAGCTCTTGGATCTTGTTCTGCCTTTGCCTGCTAGATTGAAGAGCCCTCTATTGTCAAATTTTTGTTCCCTATGTAAGCACTTGTAGACTGTGATCAAGTTCTGTGACTTTATTAAGTTAATTGATTGAGCGCCTTGAGTCTCTTGCAGTAAGACATGTTTCCTAATACTGTAATTCTTCCTCTGGCTTCCTCATAATCCATGGAATTTTTCATAGTTTTTCTTAAAACACCACCACGAACCCCGTGAAACTACTAGTTGTTTCACTGATGCCAAAGCAGGTAACACAGCCTCCCTACTCCTGTTTGTTCTTGTTTCTACATCTGGTGAGTGTAGTACTTTTTTGTTCCTGCAGTGCTCTAGAAATTCATCATAATCTGGTTTCTCCTCATGGCCTCTGTTCCCAAATCCTTGCCTCCTGTTTAGGATCTGTTTTTCCCAGAGGTGAGTCCTCCCTCATTACATCTTTTCTCGTTGCACTCCTTGATCCATGGCCTTCCTGTTGACTATACATGTCTGATTACACTCACCTAACCCAACTGTGTTATTAACTATTTTCCATTTTCTAGTCATCTTCCAATATTGTGAAAATGATGGTTTTTTTAACAAAAGTGATAGTCTAGGAGGCAATAACTGATTCCGAGACCAGTGCCTTGTTCCCCAATCATGTAATGATGGTTTAGATGTATTGCTACGTAGTTTTTAAGTAGTTTAAGATGCCATTCTGATTCTAACCATGCAAAAATTAGCTTGTAATGGTTGGTAGTTTTCTACGCTCCTAATAGACAATGGAGAGAGATGGAGACCTTCACGGGAAGATGGACTCCTCTGAAAAGTCATAAATTGCTTTTCGACAGTACCTTTCTCATTTCATTGACTATAATGGTAACATAGAGAAGTTAAGAGAAGATGCCAAACTTTCAGACAGCTCTAATTACTGCAGATGAATCCCATCTCTTACACTTTTTAGCTTTTAGTCAAACTATGGTGTGGTACAAAGCCAGTTCTCTTACAGGCATCCATCAAGATGGTTGCCTTTAGCAATCCCATTTGTAATCACATCAGAAAATGATATCAAGTTAGCTTGACAAGATCTGTTTTCCAGAAACCCATGTGGATCATCTTTAATTAGATTATCCCTTTTAGTTCTTTATCAAGTTAGTTATCACTTACATGCCTCTTTTGCTTTTCTATCAGATCTTTTTATCAAATTCCTACTTTTTCCACTTTAATATTGACACACATCCAAATTGGGAAAAATCTGAGGCTCTGATGTCTTAAGAGTTTTTCATTTGTTTCCACCCCATCTATACCAGGTAGACTTTTCTCTGAGGTGCTCCTGCACTCCTTGATCAGGAGACTTCAGTCTCTCCAGGAGATCCTGACTCCAGTCAGCGGTTAGAGCCATCTCTTATGAGAAGATCTTCAGAGGTCTTGACCATACAGCCTGCCTATATGGTTGAGTCCTGTGGTCTTCACAGCAGAAGGTGAGGTAGTGGGTTTTTTGTTGTTCGTGGTTTTTTTTAGGACTTAAAGTGAGAAGTTTCATGAATATATTAGATTGTGTGTTTCTCTTTCGAGACCGACATGTTTTAAAAGATTTTTTTAATAACTGAGGAAAAGTTACAACATTTTTGGTTCTTCTTCTTCCTCATTCTTTTTTGTCTGTAAAAGAGAGGCGTCCAGAAGTAAACAGAGAGACCACAGTGTCCTGTTGCCCTCTGACTGCAGGGAGGCTTACAGGGCTGAAGGGAAAGCTATGATCTGGTACTGCCTGTGTGGTAAGAAATGAAAACCAGTGTGGGTGGTTTTTTGGGTTTTTTTAAATGTATTATTATTGCATTTTAATGTATTATTATTGCTCTAGAATAAGGATTTCTGCTTCCAATGTAAAAGGATGCTTGCAGAACAAAAGCGATAGGAGAAAATGTACACAGTGGTGTTTTCCTGAACAAGGAGACTCCCCAAAAGCTTGAAACTCTCCCTGACAGATGAGATATTCTTGCAAGAGAGTTCATTCAAGTCAAAATTTAACTTGAAAACTCCTGGTAGCATTCAAGTATCAATACGCTAAGCTACCTGGTAACGAGGGGGCGAACTATCAAGGCAAGTCACTGCCATCCTGTCCAGCTTGATCCTTCTGCTAGATTTTGAGTAGCACCCTGACAGACAGAGGATCTTGTATTTTATTCCAGCCACCCCTGTTCATCTGTTGGAGGGATGTGTTGCCATTGTAGAAGTAGATCCTTTTACAAGATGCGTCAGGATTTCTTGTACCTAACCAATGGTGGACTGCAATGTCACCAATTATAGGAATAATTTATTTTCTGTAAAGACAGATTAGAGCAGTAATTTAATGACACATCCTTCTTCCAGGTAATCCAAGGACAGATTTTGCTGGGAAGGCAACGCAGTGTTACCTGACAATGATATTTTACACTGACTAATTTTGAGTGTCCTAATAAATACCAGGGAAGCTGTTAGTGTCTAGTGTGACCACCCACTGTTGCCTCGGTTGAAGTCTGGAATTTTCTTTCTTCTCTTTTCTTAGTCTTATCACTTCCTTCATTCTTTGCTATTCTCTGCTCTTTCTGACTTTGCATCAGAAGTTTTGCAGTGGCCAGACCACTATTTTTTGAGAGTTTCAGTTCATTAAGAGACTGGGAGTATTTGGTCTTTTTGCAAAGTTCTTTCTTTGCTAGACTAGTGTCATATGGGACCTTGTGAGAGAATATTTTGCAAAATGCAGTTACATAGTCCAGAACTAATATCTGGTAACACAGCAGGTGCTTCACAGGCACTCTGCAGAGTTCCCACTCCCAAAATCTACATCAGCTTAACAGAATATTTGCACTGAAGCCATTTCAGGTCTTTGGGACAGATCACACTTGCACTCATTATAGGAGTTACCTAACCAGCAGTGAGCTGCATCTCAACGTGAAGGTATTTACGTGATTACTTCTTGGGAGATGTTCATCCAAGTGTAAATTACTCTGCCTCAGAACAGATTTTAGCTGGTGCCGACAGCTTGGATGACTGGCACATTGTCATTTTCATAACACACCTAAAAGGAAAGTGCCAAAAGAACGTAAGTGGCATTGAAGCAGTGGAAAAATTTCCAGTAAAAATTTGTCTCAAAGTATATCAGTAGAAATAGGTTGGCTTCAGTTAATATTGGGGATAAACCGGCATTAAAAACTATTATTTCACACTGTTTCTGGGTGGATCTCCATTCATGTGAAAGCAGTGCATGGGGATGCTGTCATGGTAATACAAAACTGTGTGGTTTACACTCCTTCTAGTGCATACTCATCCTCTTTTCAGATGTCTCTGAACTACCTTCCCCCAGCTGCGCTGGTGTCATGGAAGACAGCTTCTAACTGTTCTGTCAGAGGTTGTGTGGGGCAAAGCTTCTGTGTTGTTGTGGATATTTTGCCCTGGTTTCCCCAGAATACAAGGGATGTTCAGCCTCTCTGCGTGCCAGCTAGTCAGTTGTGTTCCACTCTTTCTGTTGTCCAGTGACAAAAAAATTTATCAAAAAAAAGCCTTTCTGAAATTAGATTCCTACTAGTATTATGAAAAGTGATAGTGAAGAAGAGCAGACAGACCCAGTTTATCACTCCCATTCCTCTGGACAAGAGAATTGCCACGCTGGAGTGCTGCTACATGTGCTCCAGAGTTCACACATTACTAAACACATCTCACATGCACTTTATTAGACAGAGTATAATCCAGCCATGGGATGCAAAATCAAAGTGAGCCACGCGTTGTAAGTTTACAGCTCAGGAAATGGAGAGAAGCTGCTTTCCTTCTGCTCATTGGAACAGAAATCCTTTTGAAAAGAAAGTTCCTTCCAACCTCTGTTTTGGAAGGGTGCTGTGTGTGATTTCATCCCATTAGCTGTGTTGGTCACCGTTCAGTCCTCAAAGTGATGACATGATGTGCTGGGGGAAAGGGTTGTTACCAGTGTTATCAGGATAAATCTTGCTATGAACACTTGACCAAGAACACACATGTTTTGCAATTATGTCTGTTTAAAGGAGCCAGCCATTTCCCCACTGTACCGTAGAATCTTTTTTTATTTCCTGGCAAGAGATGTGAAGAATTTGCAATTTCTATATATAATAATAGGTTTTAATGCAGGAATGGTTCAGGTTCAGGTCTGTAAAACAGAAGGCGTGTAGCCCACATTTTTGTTTGTTTCATTTGTTTAGCGTGGCATGGCTGGGTCGTGGAACTAGCTTATATGAGGTCATTACCCTATTGATTAAATAGTGTGATGAAAAGGGCATGATAATACACTGCTGGGAGATTATTGCCAGACACTTTGCAAACAAAGCTGCTGAAAGGAGAGCAGTTGCGAGACCTTCAGTGTGGTGGGTAATTAGCAAGCAAGTAGGAATTAAAATAAAGGATACATGGCGTGATACAGTGATTAGGTGCAGATAAGTAATGTTTTGAATACTCCCTTTTGGTAACTCTAATGAGAATACATCTTAGTACAGGAAACGTCTGCTGGGACTACACGCTCCAGAATCCTTAAACAAGCTGTGCAGTATGTTGTCCCTGACAGTGAAAAGAAAGCATGGAAGCAGTGCTGCAGATCTGCCTCTTTTTTCTTGAAACCTTTCTCTCTGGGTCTTTCATTTCTTCCAAAGATCTCACGCTGGTGTAATGAGTCTTAGAGAAAAATCTGTGCTATTTCTTTGGGAGGGAGCACTGTCCAAACCACCTTTGGGGGCCAACGACTGGATCCGAACAAACCACCTTTTGAGGTGGAAGCATCGGCTCCTACAAGAAGAAAGAGAGGTCTAAATTTGGGATGTTTAGGGAGGAGCAAACGTCTGATTCTTGCATTCTCACTAGCCTCCTTCCACCCCCCCACGAGGACCACAAATATTTCTGTATTCCTGAAATAAATCAAGGCATTTGATTTATTCCATGGCATATGTTTCACCTCAGCAACCCTCTCAGGCCTGCAAAAACCAACATATTAGAGGCTTTCCAGGCAGCCCCTCAATTGCCTAAAGGGGAATTAAATGAAAAAATCTCAGAATGTGGCACAGACCAACTGTAAAGAGATAGATGGGCAGACATTGAAAGACATCTTGCCAGTCACACATTATTTCTCTGCCTAGTTTCAATCTCCTTTCAGCCATGAGATCCATTGCAAGACACTGAAAGTTTCATAAATTTCATTGTTAGTGCAATTCTTCAGGGCCCTTACTCATGGGGGTGTAGACCAGCGAGGGAGAGCTCGTGTCTTAGTGTCTTCTTTCAGAAATCTCAAGCTGCATGTTGAACAGGCAAAATTAAACAGCCACAACAGCAGCAACAAGGGGAGGGAAGAAGGCACTGGGGAAAGAAAAATCAGAGGGAAGGGACAAGAGAGGAAAAGAGAAAAACAGTGTTATTGTGGGGTAAAGCATCTACTCAAGGCAGAAGGGGGAAGCAGCTATGATGAGGGCAAGGATAAATGGGGAATACTCAGTCCAGCTCTATTAACCTTAATTTTAGTTCCTATTTTTCAGCTTAAGTAAGCAAGCGTATAGCCATGTTTATATAATAGCTGGAGTAATGAAGATGGAATATACCAATTTGGGGCTAATTCTTGCCCTCAGGAGAGCACAGGGACTGCAGCTGTGGCCAGCCCCTACTGAAAAGGGGTGGTGAGGAGAACAGCTCCTTGTATCCGACTTCCCATTACATCCTCACCAGGGACCACCATAGTCTAGCCCTTAAAATAAATAGATGAGGTTAATTTTTCCAGCAGCAGAGTTGGTTTAGCAGCTCTCAGCACTGGTTCAGTTGTGCTCCCACTCGAGCTAATGAGGTGGTTTCCCTGCGAACAGTTGGACCTGCTGTAAACTTTTCAAAAAGCCCATTTATAGCCTTTTTGAGTCATTGGGACTATCTTTTGTTCTCTTTCTATGTGATATCTTCACCTTCCAGATCCTAACAGGCAGGGTTTTCCTCAGCCTTTATCGCAGTGCCGTTACGTACTTATAGCCATAAAAGAGCGTGGGAGCAGCGTGCACCATGGCACATTTGACCACATCCTCTGAAACTGAGGTTGTGGCTGAGCTAATTATTTTCATGGCTGGAAGAGAACAGGCAATGCTGCCTTGGGAGTGGGAAGATATGTGTATGTGTGAGCGTGTGTTTGTGTGGTTATACCATCTGGGAAGAGCAGAAACAGACATACTTCCCCTTGGAATCTTTTACGTTCAAATCCTTGGTAAACATGTAACCGGATGAGTCTCATTTCACTGCCTGAAGTCCTGCGTTTGCCTGAGGTTCCGCATGCTGGGGACTGCACCTCGCTGCAGAATCCCTGCCCTCTTGAATTCTGTTCTGCCATTCCCCAACTGATGCCCTTTGCTGCTGTGGGCAGGGGGGAAGTTGCCCTTCCTCTGCATTGCTTGTTTTTGTTATCTGAGCAGTATGAGGTACCCTTTATTTATAATCTGAACGTTAGGGATGTTGGGCCAATCTGGTGCTTCCAGCTGGCTGAACACTTCCTAGCGCTTTCGATGCCAGAGATAACATAATTTATTGTGGAAAACAGTAGGGGTAATACACTCCTCGCTATCAAAGGTTAATGTAGAATATCAGCAGCTCTTCAGCAAGGATACACGTATTGTTGGATGGTCTGTGATGATGTGTCTCTTATTAAAATAGATAAACAATCTGCTTTTGTTTTTAATGCTGCTGTTCACCCCCTTCTCTTTTCCCTCCTTCCCCTTGGTTGTTTTAACTCCTTCATTGCATTATGCAGTTTTCACACATTTCCTCAGGGAGAAAAAAGCAACTGTACTTTGTTTCTTTGGCTTGAAACTGAGCACACTAAGGGAGATTTGGATTTTTTTTTTCTTTGTTTTAACTAAATCATTCATTTCCGTGCCAAGACAGAGCGAAACTGCTGAGTTAGCCAAGGTTGTAAATTGAAATGGTCCTTTTACCTCTAGAAAATATTAAAGCATCCTTCTGCCACTGAGCTGGCATCCATTGCTGGATCAAGTGCTACTATTAACGGGAAATTGGGAAAGTACATTATCACTCCAGTGCTGTCATTACCAGCGGGTTTCACTGAACTATAGCGTTCAAGAAAGTGAGGCTGCAAAGACCAGAGAAAAATGGCACACTCAGAGCAAGGGAAGGAAAGCTCAGACAAAAAACTCTGAGATACATTAAGAGTTTGTGAAGGTACCCAGCATGGGAGGCAAGTGGCTACTTGGTTAAAAAGGTATATGATATGTAAAGTGTCCCATTATTCTTTAAGTTTAGAAAGAAACTGGTGTAGACTTTTCTAATGGGCTCATCTAATAAATTCTAGAAGATCTGAAACCTGTCAAGGCAAAACGGTGTCTGCCTGAAATATAATGAGGTTCATTCTGCACCAAGGAAAAGCCCAGTAAAGTAAGCTCCCTCTCAGGGATTCTTCTGTTAAAGAGGGATTTTTTTAATCATCAGAAATACAGAGTAAACTGCATCGATAGTTCAGTTAAAGACTATAACAGGAATGTAGAGAATAAACAGTTAGTAAAGGTCATGGTTATTTAAGATGTTAGCTTAGGACTCACCCTGGGTGCTGCCAGGTCAGCGGGTGGGGAAGCTGCCTTCTTCCTGCAAAGCCATACTGAATTCACAGGCTCTTTTGGCATCAGAACCGCAGGGAAGGCTTAGGTGAACATTTTGTTATAATTCACAGCCTAGGCTGCATCAGGCTTCCATTTCATGGGATAAAAAATGACAAATAATATGTAAATTCAGTTCGTTTTGCTTCTCCTTTTCAAAGTTCTTCAGAGTCTTGAAATAATCTTCCTGACACCCATGCAAGGTAAGTATAGCTATCAAGTTTTATCAAGATGTGGAAACTGAGGCACAGAGGGGTTAAATAGTGGCATTTGAAAATACGGGTGCCTAAAATGAGGCAACTTGAGCCCATGGTCCAAAGAGCAGAAGTCCCGAGCTCCTGATTTCACTAGAAAAACGAGGGTGCTCAGCAGATCTGTGAGGCAGGCCCTGAACTGACGTGCTGAAATCTGAGGGCTGCAGACCAAGTGTGTCCCAAGTGTGGTTTCCCAGTTTGTGGTCAGACCACTGGAGTGTCCTGAGTGATTGCCAGGACCTGCATGTTGTATCTAGCCCTGTTTAGGATTTGGGAATCTGACATTTGTACTGATTTTTGCTCTGAACTTAACCTGCTCTTAGTCAAGTTCCTTAGCTCCGCACCTGGTTTGTGTTTTCTTTTTTTTTTCCAGTGGAAGGTCTCCCTCCTTACAGGCATGATCAACTTCATAAGCAAAGCTCTATAGGAACATAAAACATATTTTTGTTTTCATTTCCTGGATTAGGCTTCCCTCTGAGAATTACTCATCAAGCCACATATTTGCTTTGCTCAGCACTATTCTACTAGAAATATTTCATGTTTATTTAATCTTACACAGGGGTCTGACATTCCCTTGTTACCACAACACAGTCAACCGAGAGCTTGGAGTGCTCAGGGAACCCGAGATTATGGCCCAGAAGTTAAAAAGTGAGCACTGATCTTAACTGTTTGTCTTTTGGGGCTCTGGTCAGGGCATCATCACATTTGATTTTTCAGCACGTTTGATTTTTCAGCACATCCTGAGCTCGGTCGCTGCGTAGAGCTGTGATTGTTCTGGGTGTCTGAACGGCAGCAGCCCCTGCACTTCACAACAAACATCCCCAGCCTGGGGCTCCCAAGGAGCAGATGTACCTTTCGGGCAGTGGTTATTTTGACCGAGTGCTTATTAGTTTGACTCAGGCAATTTCTGTCAATTCATCGTATTAGTAAGTTAAACAATATTGAGCTACTATTTCACAATTCCTAGAAAATCATCTATTCCCCAAGTTGCAATGGAAAAGAATCTAAAGAATCTACACACCCCACACCCCCCCAGTTGTTTCAGAGAGGTTTCAGAAATCGTTCCGATAAATAAGACTTTAGTGCAGTGAAATTTTATCAAAGGGCGCTCTTTCCCTGGACTCAGATATGAACCTATTTTGCCAATCAGATAAAACTTCCCAAGCTTTTTCCTAGCGGCATCAGTAGTTAACTTGATCTTATTGCACTGTAAAGGATTTTGTGCTACAAATCATTTCTCATACAATCTCTTTGTTATGTCGGGTGAACTCTGGACAGATTATTTTTAAGAACATTTCCAGGAACATTAACAGCACAGTGTAGTCTCCAGTGAAATGAAAATGACTTAAAAAGGGTTTCTTTCAGATTAATAAAAGAGAGAATGTATAATCAAAGAGCTGATAGGGAAATGTTTAAGTGTATTAATAGGCAGAAGAAATACCTATTAGGCAGCATAATGTCTGCATACCAGCCCCTCGTCCATTTTAAATTGTATATATTATTTTAGCTGTTCGGACTCCTTCCTTCCACCTCGTGAAAGCTGACAATTTTTACTTACACAGCCTGGAGCTAAATACTGCAGTGCCTCAAAATGGAAGATGAAACAGGCCAACAGGTTTTCTTTGTCTTTTGAAAAAAAATGGAGTGTCATTTCTTCTCCTTCCCCCTCGTGTGTTCCTCCTGCCCGCCCCCCCCGCCACTACACCCCTCCTAGTATTAGCAGCTTTTCCTCCGAAAAAGCACTAGATGGTGCCCCTTTTCTTTGAGTGTGGCGAAGCTGGATTTCCCAAGAGAGGTGCTACTGCCCTGCCGCAAAGATCATCAGGCACAAAAACTTGTACGGGCTCCTCGTCCTTTAATATAAGTGAGAGCCCAACGTAAGTCTCTTCTACTTCTTTCAAGTCTTCAAACCTGAAGTAGATCTGTCTTTAGGAGACCGTCTTGTTAATGATGAAGAATGAGTCCTGACTTCAAGGATTCATGAGCAGGAAAATAGTTAAAAGAAAAAGTGATTTCAAACAAAAAGGAGAAAAAGCAGGACGTGTATCTCCCTCCCTGTTTTCAGTAGCCCAGCACTGCAGCCCCAAAGAGCAATTGCAGTATTTTTAGCTGAAGAGAAAACTTTTCAAGTCAATGATCTCTAACTGGGTGTTAGCTGGGCAATCTGACTGATATAATTTGTTAATTTTATTATGACCCTTGTTAATTTGTTAATTTTATGATGACCCTTGGCCTTTAACTGACTGAGCAGCCTTTTGTAAACAGAATCGAGATTACAGTTCAATATTTATCGTTGAAAATAAAGTGCCAAGCAGGGAGTGTGACCTAGCCTTGTATTCTGCACGTTCTGTCAACTTACACTGTATCTTTATTTTAAAAAATCGTATTAGTCATGGTTAGGAGATTGTTACCTACCTTTTGAGATGGGAATGAATAACTAGTTAAAAGGATGTTACCTCTTTGCATCTATATGTCTTTCTGCGCTGGGGTAACTGTTTACCTGGCACGTGTCATCTTTATACTGAGATGGTTGATATATTCTAGTCCCTTAACAGAAGAAAGAGATAACGTGACATTGAAACAAAGTCAAAATCAACAACAAATAAAACATCTGCTTGCCGGGAATGAAAGTTGAGGAAGATCTCGAACCCTTCGTTGTGAAACCCCTAAAATTTAACTGAAAAACCCACTTCCTTTAATCTGTTTGTTTATGCATTTGAAATGACATAAAAATATACATTCTCTGAAGTAACCCAAGATAAATTAGTCCAGGTTTGTCATTTCTTACTATTTTTGTAAATGGTCCTTAGAAAATTAGGTCTGTTGGCATCTGGGAACAAAAATTCAACTGGGAAAAGAAGCTTTAATATGAAACAGAAAGAATTATTCCCATGCTCTGGCTGCCCTGTCATATGTCATGACATGTGGCAGGTTGACTGCTCATTAATTCTATTTATATCAGTATGATAATACACCCCGCTGAGTACACATGTGTTAAAATATTCATAAATTATGTTTAGCGCAAGCAGATATACATTACATGCCAAAAGGAGACTATTATTTAAAGACAAAACTGGTAAACAGTCAAACACGGAAGAGTCTTTTTAATGTTGGTCCAGTACATTGTGTATCATCAAACTCACATTTAATTGCCATTACTTGCAGACTCTGTCCCCAGTGATGCAATATCCAATGCACCTTTCCATTTTTGAACAACTCACAAAAGAAGCGGCTTTTACTGAAAGCAATTGGAATTTCAGCAATTACTGTAAATGTCATATTATCTCAAAGCAGTAACAGTAACAATGTGAAATATTTAAAATGAAGGTTTACTTTGACCTTCGTGTATTTTCAGGTACTTTTTACACAGCTGAAGGTGCTAGTGTAAATATTAAAAAATTCAAATGCAAACTGTTTTTGGAGGGAAATACAGTCTAGCCCCAAAATAGTGAATCTTAGTTAGTAGCCAGAAATAGTTAATCATACAACACTTGTAAATTTCTTAAGCTTCTAAAATGCCTTTTAAAACAGCAAAACTCAAAGTGATTTTTACGAGCAGTTCATTTTGTATAGAATGTGAAAGTAATCCCAAAATATTAAAATACTTATATCTTCATCTTAAAATCTGTTTGTTGACAATGAAAATGCTCTTCTACAGGCAATCGATTCTGAATCACCCCCAGCATTGGTTTAGAATGATTAGAATATGTAGAGACGTGCTTTTTGTCTAGCAGGAAATCATTATTAATTGTGTTGAATTTCTTAATTTAAAAATACCTTAAAAATGACGTTTAAATTTAAAAATGCATTTCAGAACTTCAGAAATTATCACAAATTATCGTGGACTAATGGCACAGGTGTTAAAACCACCGCAAGTTTCTGAATTGTTAACAGAAGGTATGAAACGATTCCCATTTATTGGCAGTTACTGTGATAACGGTGATCCTCTTAAGTAAGTACAGAACAGGCTGCTTTTGATATCCTGTTAGTGCTTCACATTGGGAAAACAATTTCCCAACTTCTTTAAACATCGGATGTTGTAAGGGGGGCAGTGAGGAGAAGGGAGGAGGGGGCTGCTCCATGATTAAATTTTAAGAACATCTATGATGAGAGTTGGAGTTTAAGTACGTCACAAAGGGCAAATCGTTACCCTGTTTCTCCTCAGTTTTAAGGGATCTGAGCAGGAGCAGGATGAAGTGACTGACTGTAAAGCGCATATAATCTTTCTGATCACAAAACCATACTAATGTTTCTAGCAGCAGTGAAGCGTATTGCCTTCTGATAAAGGACGAAGAGGGAGCACAGGAGCGTGGTGTTACAGAGGCATCTTTTCAGCACGGTTTGGAGGAACGATGGCTTGCCCAGGTGTTGGCAGGGAAAAATGTTGCCCCTTGATTTCGGCTGTGCCATCAAAAGTGCCAGCTGACCAGTTGACCGTTGCCCAGCGGTACAAGTGGCTCAATTTTACCTCTCAGTGAAATGGTTAGAAGGGGTTGTGAATCTTCTCTTTCTTTGATCGAAAAGGCTGGTTTGAGGAAACTGAAACTTCTTTGCAGACAGGTTTCGATTTCAAAGAAACTTTCATCAGAAGAGATTTGTCAGCCATCGGATGGAATTTCTAGTTGAGACCAGAAGGAGATGGCAAGGTTGAAGTATCAGGTAGCACTGCGGTCGGACAGGGCACTCACCTGGAATGTGGAAAATCAAGGTTCAGGCCTCAGGACTTGAACGTGGGATTTACAAAGTGAGTGCCCTGAACGCCAGGCTTTCGAGATATTTGCTTGCTGTGTGTTTAACTGTTTATGCAAAGTGGAACTGTGCTAGCAGGAGGTCTTGAGACCTGATGTGTCCCTGTTGTGTGGGACTAGCCTGAGACCCAATGGCTAAGACACTTGAGTAAAATGGGAGAGAGTGGCAAAGCAGGCAGCACCAAGCGCTTTGCCTACCCAGCTTTAAACACTCTCTGTCCATCTCTCATTGTCAAGTATAAAATTCAAAAAGTCTTGGTCCCAGGGAAGAGCGTGAACATTTCTGAAATCTCGTAAAAGCTTTGCAAAATGTGAAATCTGCTTCTCCCATCCCACCACAATCCTCTTTGCCATAGAAACAAATTGCAAATATCCACTGAATTCCTGTGACTCATGTAATACAATTTGTCAATTGCTGGAGAATTTACTGGAGGTAAGGTTCACTGTAAGTGTAAAAAAATGTGGTCTCTTAATAAGACAGCTTTTAAAAATAAAATGCTTTCTGAATCATAAGAAACTTTGTAATAATATAAACAAGCCTTTTAATCTTGGTAATGGTAGCAGCAAATTGTATATACCATCTAATTTTATCAGACGATAACAGTTGTAGTTTTTATCTTCAAAAACAGGTTGTGAGTGCTAGAGGGGAATAACTCTTCATAGCAAAAGCTAAGTTAATTTTATACTGTCTTATGTTGCTGGCAAAGCATCCTCTTTTTTTTTTTAGTTCATCTCTTTTTTCAGGTTTTTTTTTCTAAAAAAAGGAATAATTTCACACAGCAGTTTATTTAAATACAAAAAAAATCATGTTAAAAAGATGTCTCATTGTAAGCTTTCTGAAAGTTTGCTCTGCACTTTCATGTAAAACTTGGCCTCAGTACAGAACTGCTGTACAATCATTTTCATCTGAGATTTGAACATATTGGAGGAACTAGAGCAGTTCTTTCTTCTATCCTGTCATTTTTTTCCCTTGGAAATGATGAGCATATGGCAACCACCCTCACTGGATTTTCAAACAACAGGAGGGACCTTATTTCGATTCCTACATCCTGTCATCAGTGAATCCCATGATATTTTGTTCTTGCAAGGCTAAAGATGTGATTCGCATTTGCCATAAGGACAGAGCTTAATGTGATGCCATTTTACCACAGGAGCCCTCAATCAGTTAATTAAACATGATATAAATCACTGCATGTATTTGTAAAGTAAGATTAATATGGCAAAGTCAGAGTAATGAGGAACCCTCACCATTGTCTGAGTGTGAATCACTGATATGAAGATTACCCTTTTGGAAACTGGATATCTTTGAGTGGGTTTTGTTGGCTTAATCCCTCAGACTGCTTTGTGCAACTCGAAACCCAGAGCTGTCATCTTTAGCCAAAATTTCAGCCATAACTTCCTCAGCTTTCACCCAATCATTTAAATCAGCATTCATAATACTTAGGAAGATCAAGCCTTTCAGCATACCACAAGGCTTCTTCATACCACCTGGGACGTTGGCAACATGTTTAATAAATATTTCATTTCATTTCATCGTGGAGATTCTTCTTTTGCTTTTTTTCTGGGGTATTTATAGGGTACCCACAGCAGCACATTCCATCACTGCGTTCACTTTGGTTTACAGCCATAATAAAAGGATTTTTTTCCCCCCCCCGCCTTTCTTGACGTGTATGGAGCCTTGTTAAACTAGAGCAATTAAAGACACACAAGATAGGTGCTCTGGAAAGATCAAAGCCCCCCTAAAGATAGCTCTGTAGGATTCTGGTGCTCAGTTTACAAAATAGAGATGTATAAAAGCACACATTAAAAGTCCCATGTTCAAATATTGCTAAAGGCCTGACATCGGTTAATATGGAATCCACTTTAGCCACTCTCTCTTTTCACGTCAAACTTTGAAGAACTCCGAAGGAAGTCTCCTGGTATATCAGTGTGCTGTGGCACTGTGTGTGTCCCGTGACAGGGTGTCTTGCCTGGAAAACTCTTATTACAGAGTGCCAATCCTGTCCTTCGCTATTCTAAAACCCTGGACGGATCTGGTAGGCAGCCTTGACCCTCTGAACTTCAGTTAGAAAAGGGGTGTCTGTGAGAGGAAAGGAGAAGGGAAGAAATGGTACTATCCTTGTTCCTGAACTGAGTCCTGTGTTCACCAGGGCAGTGGAGACAGAGGTCATAGTAGAGGCAGATCCAAGAAAAGGAAAAGGTACTGCTGCACCTGCCTCCTCAAACAGGACCCTGTGTTGGAGATGTGTACGAGTGGCAGAAGAGCATCTCAGAAGCATTATTCTATCAAAGGAGCTGGCAAGAGGATAAGATGTAGTCAGAAGTCTTAAGTGCTTTCCAGAGTTTGTAGACTTTACTCAGAAGATGCTTCCATCAGCTTGAGACAGATCTTGATAGCCCCCCTAGGAATGAACTGCACCAGGGGTACTGCTTTAACATGTTGGTGGGTGCCCCAGCTGGGGTGGCGTGCCTGGGAACTAATTCAGTGTTGAAGGTTTAAACTTGAATCTCCCATCTCACAGGAGAATACCCTGCCATCACACTGGCTTCTTTGTCAGAAAAAGGAGGAGAGGAAGAAAAGATCTAGGTGCTTTCTGCTCCTTCCATCTGCTGCTGGATGTCAAAGATCATGAGCAGAGAGTGCAGTACGGACTGCAGAAGCCACTGGGGAAAAAGATGTTCTGGGAGCCGGTCCCTTTTCCACAAGTTACCTGCGGACAGTTGTCCAAGCAGATTAAGCAGTGAGTGCCACATGCTCAAAGGCATTCTGATGAGCACCAATGGAGTTTGTGTGCCTCCAGAAGTAGGTGTTGTATGTGTATAGGAGCATTTCAAGTTGCTATTCTCTGTTCTGGTGGCTCTGCTTACTCTTAGTTCATACAGCTCTTAAGGGCTTTACTTCATGAGCCCTAAGTCAGCAGCTTAAAAGCATGCAGAGCTGAGCCCTAAGGTCAGGGACTTCTGTGACTGTTATAAAGGAGACCCCCTGGCTGACCTTTGTGTCTGTCCCGATGGCCTTCAGAAACCCAGTAGATCCTGTGCAGCTGGAAGCACTGTCATTGCCGTTGGAGTTTTGAAAGGTCTATGTTTGCAGTTGCGTGAATGATGAAAGTAGAAAGCGTAAGGGGAGAATCTGTGTTGTACTCATAACTTTTCTAAGCTGCAGGTGCATAAACATAAACATTTGAGATGTGCTGATCTCCTTTCTGTGCTCTTCAGTAAGTTAAAACAGTCAAAACTGAAACTGAAGTGAAAAGCTCTGTTACAGAATTGAGACTGTTTCATCTGTGTTAGTGTTTTTCTCTTATTCCTGTTCTTTTTAAGTTCACAAATTCAGAAGACTTCCTTTTGATGCAGCAGTTAATAAACATTGTTATGATACTGATTTGTGGATAGCTATTCAAATTTTAGCCTCAAACTATGCATAAATTACCTTACAATACCTTGAAAAATGGCCTGTTTAAAGAACTCCACTTTTCTCTGATCACTGTCAATAAAATTTTCATGATCAAGATTGTCATATACCAAAATAGTCTGGTACTGAGAAGCTATCAGATAAAAGACGTGTTTTCCTCTGAATTGTTACCAGTATTTCTGTTATGATGCAGGATATTTATCCTAAATGGGTTAGTTAGAAAGAATGACTAAAAAGAAAATGATAGAAATAAATATGATGATCTAACCTTAGAAAGGAATCTGTGTAATGGGTTAGAAAAGTCTCTGGAGCCAGGTTATACCTGTAGGTATATGTGCTGAGCATTTGCTATGACCATTTGTTAGTGTTGTCACTGTTCTCAGAGGCTGCAGGATTTTACCCTTTTGTCTCTCTCTCTCTCTCACTCTGAACTCTCATCAGCAGTGGCTGGAAAGCAGTTGCCATTTCTGTCCACTCAACTGTCTTTAGCAGCACTGAACCGTCCTGTGTTTTTTCCAGTTTTCTGTTTAGAGTTGGGTCTTTTTCTACTCTGTGAATCCATCACTCACAGAACTCCAGTTACAGCTGCATTTACTTACTGTGTGGCTTGCTTTTATGGATCTTCCAAACCTGTATTACCTTTTACAAAACCTGCAACATATATCCCCATGTTCGTTCTTGTTCTTCCTTTTGCCCTGTGGGTCATATTGCTTACTTACCGAGTGCTGTCAGAGCCTGAATAGCTTTGCTTTATTTATTCCTTTCTTACATTGTTGTGTTTTGTGTTATCTATAACCTAAAATTCCTTGTCATTTATGTTGAAAACTTGCAAAATGCAAACAGTTTACTTAGAGGATTAGAGCTGATGTGAAGGATTAATGCAGAGCTAAGGAATCTCTCTGCAAGGTATTTGGGTCAAATCCAGCCTGCGCAAGTTACCACAAGTTGTAGTGAGCAGAGAGAATGTACATTTTCATTGGTGTGGGGGATTTTTGTGTACAATCACTCAAGTTTTGAAACGGTTTTGTTTCAGTCAGGTTTGTAAGGTTTTGGGGCTGAAGCACTACAGTAATTTATTTCAGCATGTGCATCCAAGTGAATTTTACAATTGGTGCCTTAGCATTTAGGGAAAAGGCACTTGGAGCCGATAAGAAGTTAATGTATAAAGTAGGAATGTCTCTGTGTGTCCATCCAGGAAGAGGAAGCAATGCCACAGGACTTTTTTTGTCCTTGCAGTTTTGCACAGCTCAGCACACAAATAGAGAATTTATTTCTGATCCCTTTGTGGAATTGAACTCCTTCATTCCCAACGTTTTTGAAAAGATGGTAGTTAAAGCATTACATCCTGCTCATAGGTTCTCCACTGAAAAGTTAATCAGAGTGAAAATCCTCAAAGGCACGTGTAAGATCACTGCCTGTGCACTACCCTGTGGCAAGGTGAAAAATGCTGTGTGTAGCTAGGAGCGGACCAGAACGCCTAAGAAATCTTCTCTCTAGGAGCGAGAAGGCTGGACAGTGCGTGGAGAGTGGTGTGGGTTCCTTAAAACTAATTTGCAGGTGAAAAAGTACCCTCGGGTTCCTCATGTTAAGCGGTTATTTCCATCAGACACTGGTGCTAAATAGTTCCTTTAATACTGAGTAGCAGATGTTGGGGTAGTTTCAGGTGGAATATTCCAAGGGTTAGAGCTCAAGGATTAAACTCTCTTGCTGGGCTAGACATAGAGCAGCCTTTGGTGCTGGTATCTTTGTCTGTTGATCCAAATCTTTGATATAAAAATAGAAAAAAAAGATAAGCTTGAAAGCACGTCAGGATCTCTGCTCGTATGGTTTACATTAAATGTATTCTAATTTCCTGTCATGTTTTTTGTAGCTTTGTAATCCTCCTTATTGTAAGATTAAGGTAGGCTTGTGGGGCTACACTACAGGGACGTGTCCCTGAATGTGCTCTGAAAATAGCTGGTGAATGTAGTCAAGGCTGCTCCATTACGCTGGCTGCAGTGCATTGAGGATCCGACCCAACTTTGGTATTTGGTGGTAATGCTCAAGCAGGCTTTAGTGGCTTTTCCCCTACCTTGTAATTTCTTCGCAGCATAATAAAAAGCTCTTTAGAACATTGCTACATAGATTAATATGGAAAGTGCTTGTGATACTTTTATACACAAGGAGTTTAATACTCAGATGCAAGAGCAAATTGATTGCAGGCAATCCTGTGCTTGAGTACCCAGGAGTGAAAGGAATGATTACAATAACCTCTGGGATTTCTTCTCAGAAGTGGTTCCTGAAAACACCCACATCCACGAAGTATTGGGCACGAGAGAGTATTGTTTCCTTCTGATGTGGAATCACAGAAACATATTTTACTTTGGGAGGTGGGAGGGATTGAGAGGGAGAGGAAACTCAAGAGACATTAATGTTTAATGTTTTTAATTTTGTAAAATGAACAACAAAAAAGGATATGGTTTGTGAGTGCCTCTGAGATTGTTTAAACTCTGGAAGCTTACTGTCAGATGAGATGCTAAAAGCCAGGAAGGAGGAAACTGAGGGGCATACCGGCTAAAGCGCTGCTCTCCCACCTTTGGCACCCCGATCTGATGGAAGAGTGAGGTAATGGTGAAACAACTTTGGCACGCGTTGCTGTGGTCTCCACGAAATGACCTGTGCCACCTTGAACTGCAGCCAGGCGGGTATATTTCTCTTACTGGTGGAGGGTTCTAGCTGTTACAGGGCTCATTTTCCTGGGCAGCCCCTGGCATAGGGGCTGCATTAATTGTGCCTTTACTTCACTTATCCTTGCCAGATTGCCCTCTTCTGTCCTGACTGAGAACATGTCCGTGGCTGAGGGCTTCCAGGCAGACAATTCAGCATCTCTCAGGGATGGGGAGTAATTCCCGGAGGGTCTTAACACCTGCTCAACTTACCAAGGGTGCATTAGCCCCTGGTAAATGCTGAGGAGAGTAATTCAAGTTATACGGGTCAGAGCATTGTCTGTATACACACTGCACAAAGGTGCTCAGGAAACACCCCTGCTCTTCTGTGGCAGAGTCTGAACTTCAGGATGGGTGGGAGTGGCAGATAATTTCAAGGGGAAAGTAAATTCAGAAAAAAAATTCAATCTGGAACCTTACAATTAGTTTGTTTCAATAAAATATTTAAAGGTAGGCCTCTGGTATTGTAAAATAGTAAACAGATAATATCAATGTTGGTAGTTTAGCATGCCATAAAATAAAACCAAAGCAAGAAAATATAAGTGAGAATTAGTGATCTTAACAGAATTAAACAGTTTTGCCTTTTGAAAGTGTGGCGTTGAAGCTTTTGTTGTGAAGCTGAATTTTTGGCAGGAAAAAATACCTGCAGATATTTCTTACTCCTCTTTGAGGCTGACTGATGGCTTTAATTTGTAGGGTGTATGTGCTTAAAGTGCTCAGGTTGGTAGTATCCATCTGGTGTATACAACTCTCAGTGGTCAGGGCATTGTAATACTGTGCCTCACTGGAGATTTTCCTGGAAGGGGATATAGGAGTTGCTCCAGCACATCTCTGACACCGGTGAGACTGTGGCAAAGGAACAGATGTTACGGTGGGTGAATAATAATCTGCTGTTACAGGGGGCAGGGGGTGGGGTGGGTGAGCATAGTACAACCGAACAACACTGGGCTCATTTAGGGGTGTGCTGGTTTATACTGCGCCTTCATTTGTGCCGTCTCTTCTAGGAACTACCTTTGTTGTTTCTGTTGTGGTGGAGCCCAGAACCAAGACTGGGGCTCCCTGCAAGTCATTAAAACCTGCAAGAGGCTTGAGAGGAATGGAGCCTGTCTATGGCTGGCTTTCTGGCTTTCTGAAGGGCTTTCTGTGGAGTCATAGTCTGTAGCTTGGTGAGCCCCAACCCATTTTCTCCCCAGAAACCCTGTGGGAATGAGAAAGATTTAAACTAGTACAGCTTAGAGCATACTCACTTTTCCATATCCCTCCCCCTTTGCTGTGGGCTCCATGTTTGGGTCCAGGAGTTGCTGGGACATCCATTCCTGAGGGACAGTGGGGTGCAGCAAATATTTGTCATCCAGGACAGATTAATACAGGAATTCATGTTATTCCTCTGGCAAGTGCCCAGGAACATAGAGAGGGTAAAGCAATGCTGGTATTTGTTTTACAGTGGGTGAGGATGGAAATAATCCAAAAGGTAGTCTACAATAATGGGGGAACATTCCATGTAAAGAACTTACTTCATCTCTCTTTCCAAGATTACTGACTACTGTTTTTTTTTTTTTTTCTGCCATGAGTAGGTGGAAAAGCACTGTCCCCAGCTGGGCCAAAACCAGCTTGCAGGAATAAAGACATTTCATTGTTTTTCTCATGCAAGTTCTGCTACACCAGTATCTCCAGTCACTGTATGGGATGACCTGGGAAGATGCTTTCATTTTATTTGGGTGATCTGGGTACCCTATTTTGACAGCTGCTCACTGTAGCGTTACTGAGGAGCTACTGTGTGTTAGGACAGGCCTTAATCGATAGGTGTGTGTTTTTCAAGCAGCGGGAGAATAGCATAGATCCATAGAATTGGAGTTTTGAAAAATGCACCATGCTTCTGTGAATCAGCTTAGTTCTAACTAGTTTAATTTAGAAAAAAGCCTCTTCAGCAAATGAAATTTTATGGCGCCATTCCCAGTCGGTCTCACTTGCCATACAGATTCTGAACGGCAGGGCAGGTCAGAAGGAGACTCGAACTTCTCTCTATAAGCCTGGCTGGTGTTCAGCTCTGCAGTGACAGCAGTGACTTAGGAGGAAATGATAGAATAGATGGGAAATCCGGAGCTGGGTTTTGGTTTGAAACTGTATGTCAAGTACCTTTCAAACTGTATTTTAAAGTGAAGCAAGAGACGGGATCAAAAGGAACTCATTGTCAGCAACCATTAGGCCTAAAATTAAACCTGCTGCTCCGTTCGGTTTACAGGCTTGCACTAGCGTGTTAGTGTGCTGCTCCACACTGTACCCAAGGGCAGGCTGAATACCAAAATGCTGTCATATTGATTCCACTTCTTTGGCCACTTTGCCAGTGAAGTTCTTAATACCTTTACATCCCTAGTCCCTCCAGCCGTCTCACCACTCCTGCAGGGGATACTCCAGGTACTGAGCACTGCAAAACCTAACCATATGGGTACAGCTGCCCCTTCTCAATAAGCAGTGACTGTTTAAAGATGATGCAGAGCATTAACGCTTGGACTCAATTATCTCAAAGATCTTTTCCAACCTAAACAATTCTATGATTCTATGACCAAAAATAGACAGAAGATGAACTTTGAAAAGTCCAGCTTATTGCCAAGCTTTTTTGAACTGGCAGTTCTGAAGGGAAGAAAAAACTGATGTAGACAGTGAAAGCCTGTAGCAGTGGCTCTGTTCAAAGTGTGTGACAGATTGAAGCAGTCAGAAGCTGCATGACAGCAGAGCTCTCCACGAGAAAGGAGATCTTTCCCAGGCTGAAGAAGCTGGTCCCATCTCTCCTGCGCTTGCCAGGAGACATTATGAGGCTTGTCAGTCCAGATAGCTCCCATTTAGGTAAACACATTTGTTGCCTTGCTTTGAATGGGGCGTTGCCTTTCCTGAGTGAAAATCCACCCATGAAGTGCTTTCAGACCTATGGATCTTCCCCAAAGGACCCTGCAGGCGCTTCTAATCTATCTGCCCTGGTTTCCCCTCTTGCAGTAACCTATTCAGATCTCCAGAACCAATCTCATAAGCACAGAGCTGGGTTAAGGCACAAACACTCTCTGTGGATTTAACAAGCCTCTTGTTTTAGCCTAATCATGCAGTTTTGATGGATTTACCTTGCAAGGGGCCCTCCGTTGTGTTTCCATTGTGGCCAGCTGAGCTTGCTTTGCTTTCCACTGATGTTGTCCAATACTTAGTGTTTTGACTTGACATGACCCTAACACTGCGTAGGGGGAGGAGAAGGAAAAAATGTATTGCTGATGGCTAATCCTATGCATTGCTCTGAGACTACATCCACTCCAGCAACCTTTTCTCATGGTAATATTTTTTGTTAGCAAGAAAAGGATTAATTCTAGAAATCAAGCTCTTTGATTATGATAAGCACAATAAATATCTTAGACAAATTGCTATCCTTTTAAGAATATTAGTAAACGAAGACCTTTGCTCTCCTTGGCTAGGCTTGAGTCTGCTGGTACACGCATTCATACCATCTGCACCATGTGCTAATACAACTCCTCGTTGTCTGGTCTTCCTGAGAATGCATTATATAGATTGCAGCTGGTTCAGAATGCAGCTGCCAGGGTCACGACTCACACTAAGATTAATCATTACGCCTGGGTTAGCTTCATTACTTCAACTACCCATTACATTTAGCAGAGATTATGAGATGTTGCTTTTAACTTACAAGGCTTGGACTAACACCTACTCACCTCAGCAACATGCTTTTGTGGTATGTTTCTCTTGGTAAGTCTCTTGGAGCAGCAGAGTCTTTCTAGATGCTGTGCTTTCAGCTCGAGGAGAAAACCTTCCAGCATTTTGTGTATGAAGCGCATAGCGTGGGATTCTTGCATCTCTGGGTTCACTCCTCTGATGTGGACAGATTTCTTTGCAGTGCATACTGTCAGTGCCAGGGAAAACAGGACGATGAAGAGGAGGATGAAAACATCATCACCACCCCATTCATAATTAACCTTGCAATATACCCAGTTCTCTGGATTTACTGCCAGCTATTTTGGGTCATAGCCATTCAAAGAAATGCGGTTTCCTAGGGGGGAAAGAGAGCTGGTGCGGGTACTTCCACCGTGCGTGAAACTGAGATCATGAAACAATATGACATTTCCCAACAGAAGCCTACAACATAAATTCAGCTAACGGAAATGAACAGGAGTCTAACTCTACTCCATTCCCCGAAGCTGAGCCTCTGAGGTCTTCTCAAGCATAAAGGGGAAAAAAGCCAAATGAGGAGACGTTTGAAGGACAATTGACTAAATGTGCCTGTGGTATTCCACATCAAGAGCTATGAAGAGGAAACTTGAGGTTACCTTTTTTATGTGCATATGGTTTAGGTTCCTGCTCCCAGGGTTGTGGCAAAAGCTACTGTTGCTAAAGAAAACCTGATTGCTCATGTATAAGGTAGAAAGTAAGAAAGAAATTATTTTATGTGCTGTAATTACTTTATAATGTTGCATAGGCTTCTACCTCACCAGGCTGCTCAGTCCTGAATACAGTGAGAACAAATAAGACTGTGTCAGAGAGCCTGTACTGACCACTCTGTCTTGTGCAGCGATGTAAAAGAATCTTTTCCTTTCAGAGCAAAGCTGTCATCCTCCTTCAAGAGCTGCATGTAAAGATACTGAAAATGTAGCTCCCAGTACAGTCGCATGTATACAGCCTTATTTCCCAGTGTCTCACTTCAGCTGTAACCTCCTGAAGACTGGGCTTCCCTCTCAGCCTTTAGTGGAAGATACTTCAGTTGAACCTCTCCTTCCTGAAGAAACAGTAGTGTGCAGCATTCATATCAGTTGTTTTAGAACCTATTATATATATGTTTAGGAGGCTTAAAGGTGGGATTAGTTGTTAATCTTCACAGAAATATGCATTAAGTGTTGATCTTAAGCACAGAGGTGAGGAACGATGGTCAGTGACTTGCCCTGGTGCCTAAGGGATGTGTGGCAGGAGGCTGGGCTGCAACTTGGCAGTCTGTCAGCAGATTTCCATGGGATGAATCTTACCCTCTTCCAGGTTCCTCTGAGATCTACCTGTAAACCTGAAATTTATGGAAGGTGAATGTTTGTGGGTGAATTACAAGCCTCTGCACCTGAAAAATATCTTGGTGATAACTCAGACTCCTTCTGTATGTTTGAACCTCCTTAGTGCCTTTTTATAGCAGAGGAAGATCCTTTCGTCTTCGACTGCATGTTAGTTTTGTATATTAGTTACCATCTTGCTATTGTGCAAGTCATAAATTAATAAAGCAACGGCTTCGCATGCAGCCAAGAAGCTGTGCACTTTGGCTTCTTTTAATGTGGGCATTTTGAAGTTGGAAGAAAGGATGATGTTTATTCAGTGGTGTTTCTTTAAATCCCTTAAGATTCAGATTTTCAGCTCGGTCCCCACCAGACCTCTTTGTAGGTCACTTATGTGCAATACCCTGGTTGCACCCATGACTTGGAGATGTATGTATTCAAGTGACCTAAATTGCATTGAGGGCGGGAAGGAAGGGGGGAGGGAAGGATTGGGGGATGGTGGAAACCAATCTGTCTGAAAATTGAAGAAAATGCAATTCTTCTTCCTGGAGAAATTCATTCAGAGTCAGACTGGTTTAAGAAATTACCAAAATATAAAGGAATAGATCAATTGAGGCAGGAAATACTCTTCATGTAGCAGTTAAGTTTGTGGACAGAAGTAAAAGTGCAATTAGGGGTATGTCTGGCACTGTATGATCCTGTAAATGAACTTAAATTGGTTGCATTGATAAAGAGTTTGTATGAGAGTGAAGGAATCTTCTGGAAGTGATGGTCCCATTAACAAAGTGATATGCCCTTATTAACGTTATGCAGCTGCAATAATCTTAATGGAGCAATCTACTGCTCTTCCCAAAGGAAGATCTTATCTCATTTATTAATTGTCTTTCTAGTAGTTACGAGTTCATGTGATCTTGGGTAAGTGTGCAGGCTGAAAATTTTGATGTTGCAGATAAGGAGCAGTTTTAATACAGGATGGTGGGAGCTGTGTTCTCAGTAAGGCTTTGTACTGATCAACTTGTGCCTCACTGTATACATTTCCACCTGGCTTGACTGCTGGCTGTGTGTAAATACTTGGTTTGCGTTGTCACCCGAGTTAGTCACCTGTTACTAGTGTGCAAAGCAAGTGTTGTCTTCTTTCAGAGGCTGACAAGTGGCATTAAAATGTACCACTGTCAGGATACATGAGAGAGATCAGGCTGCTGTGCACATCTCTGATGCTGCTTCTGGCTAGAAAGTGAGGTAATGATTAACGGAAAAAGCGAAGCGGGGACTGCTGTAGAAAGCTCCCTCTTTGAACCTTGAGAAGATGCTAGTAATACTGACTGCAGTAATCAGATGTTTTTCTCTGAGCCATACAGTCTTGCTATGCTTTATTTTTAGCAGAAAAGAATATAGTGTGAATAGGATTTCTCATTTCCCTCACAACACCTGGTTAGAAGACAGAACAATGCCTGCCACTGCTGATTACGTGGGAAATACAGGCTGCTCCATGTGTCACATAGTGATTTTAAGTGATGCTTGTGGGGAAAAAAACTCAGATGCTTTGTTGGTGCAAGGTGGCACTTAGGCAAACCACAGCGGTTTCTTTCCAGTGTGGAGATATCCTAGTGGGGACAGGCTTCTTCACTTGGGGAGTGAGTTTGAGGATTCCTCCTGCTATGCCTGTGCCAGTCATCTGTGTCCAAGACACTCTGGAGGGGTGACTGGAGGATGTTCACATCTTGTGCACTGATAGATGAGCAGTCTCTCCTCGGTACCTTAGGGATGAAGTGACTTAAGAGACGTAGGACTGCAGGCTCTGAATCCCTCCCTGTCAGTGAGGGAGGTATTTTGGCTTTGAATCTCAATTTCTTCCCCTGTTCCCCTAGCCTCACCCCCCTCCAGCAGAGGATTCGGATACCCATAAGCAGAGGGTAAATACCACCCAGTTAATTCTCTGGAGAACTGCTACTGCACAGCCTCCTGCTGGGGAGCTGAATCTGTGGCTTATGCCCTAAAGCAAAGTGTATAATGCTTAGAGAACAGAGTGCTATTTTTTTTTCTTTTTTCTTTGCTGCTGGAATAAATTACCATGTCGGAGTGCTGTGGTTTGGACTTATCCCTAGATGGGCATCACCAGTAATGTGCATTTAGCAAATAATATTATTAAGTTGAAAAGATGCCTCTTGGAAATTTTATGGGTTTGCAACAGATGGAAAATAACAGCATTTGAGGACTTCTAATATATTGTTGTTTCAAGATTAACCCCAACGATGCTTGCCTCTCCGCATCCTTCAGCATGCTTTCCGTAGGTTGCATAATGCTGCCGCTTAGCCATGTGGGCCTGTTAAATTTTCTAACCAAGCCTAATATGCAGCACACATAGGGTGAAAAAATCCAAGAGAAAGAGAAAATGTCTCTCTCCCTAATATTCATTTATGTCTTTGTCAGCAACATATTATAGTCCTTACGTTGATTTATGTGCCTGACACAATACCTGTAGGTCCTTGTACAAAACGCAGTGTAAAGGGAAGGTGCTCTCAAGTTTTATTTATGATCTCCTATGTCCAGTTGTCCAGCTTCCTCAGGAAATTGCTGCTGGGCCAGAATGTGATGTGAGATCCAGGGCAGTAGATGCAAACCTAGAGGACCTGTAGGACACAAGTAAAAGCATCTCCTTTTCCCCATAGACTGCAGTACTTGTGCTGCATAGCTGAAGAACAAGCGAAGCTGGGAAGCTGAACTGGAAACACTGTTCCAGAGTGAAGGCTGGCTGGTGTTCACAGCTCTGAAATGCTGCTCATGCTGTAGGAATTGTTAGTGGCGGAGAAAAGTATTGGTGGGCTCAGGACTTTATTCTTTAGCCAACTGAAGAAAGAAGAAATCAGTAGTTTGCAAAATAATAGTTTATTTCTTTCCTTAAACCCATGCAGGATGTTAAAGTTTCTGTAAAGTCTGTTTATGGTATTCCTCAGTGCTGTGCGAGTGTGTAAAGAAAAAGAAATCTGAAATATCTATAACCGTTAGGAGAAATGACAAGAAGGAGGTTGGTGCTCTTGGTCCCCATCTAATAGGTTGCCATGAGTAGGATTTGTACAGAAGCTGGCTGAGATCCAGGTTGCAGCAGAATTAAGCACCTATCCCTGCACACACAACTGCCTGTTAAAGAAGCACGGATGTTGGCATGAGTAGTTGAGCAGAAGTTCTATTTCTTTTGCTGACACGGCATGCAAACATTTTTTCCTCTCACAGAATGGGGTACCCCATGACAGAAAGGGTGATGTAGCTTACTTTACTTGGCAGCAAAACTGCATTAATCTCTTGAGCTTCCAAACTTCGTTGTATTTTCATCCTGGAAATTCTCATTGGTTATTTTCTTTGTTTTCTTTATTTTAATGAGCTTGTTTTTATCTAGATTTTGAAGTATTTACAGTGACGAACCAGAGCAACTCATGACGAAGAGTTAAAGGGAAGAAGAAGTAGTAGAAAATTTTAAAACTATCATATATCTGCAAAGTGGCCTTTAGTGAGTCTTATACTACCATTCTCAAAAGAAAAAGCAGTTAAGTAGCTCAAGAGGTTTCAGATTGGCTGGCTGATCAATATCCAGTATTAGTGATGCTATATTAGCAAGGACCTATGCTATACACTCAGGCCTTATTACCATGATGTCCCTTTCTTGATACTAACACTTGATCATATACAACAAATTATTTTCAAGTTATTTTTGATGGATGTTGTTCATATGTGTTATATGGCTTGATCTTGCACACCTTTACTCGTGAGGGTAGTCAATTGTCTTCAAAGATTTGCAAGAATGGCCCATATGCAATACAACCTCAATTATCCAAATGTCAGGGGAGACATTGAATAAGTTCATATAATCGACATTTTGAATAATGAGGAAATTTTCAGTGCAATTAATAGATGTCAGGGGACATGACCATCTTTGAGATGACAGGGAGTTTTCAGAAAATTTAGATTTTGATAGTGCAGTTTCTAATGCATGTGCTACTGACAGACTGACATTGCAGAACATCTGAAATGTGCCTATATATTCCTTAATAGCCCTTCCAGTGGAATCAGCCAGAGTTCTATTCACTGTGGTGTTGGTGCTGAGGGTCAGATTGTCACAAGCATTTAGCTTTGTGTTGCAGTAATTCTGCTACGAAGAGTTAGATTCCAGGAACGCAGCATTAAATCAATATTGGAATTGTCTGAAGTAAAATACTATTTAGAAATACATCAGTGTTGACTTTGGAATATGGTTTTTAAGAAGAAAAGAATTCCATAAAAACATGAAAGTAAATGAAGTTTCAGTGAGGAAACTCCTGGAGGTAATGAAAGAGGAAGCGAGAAATCCAGACTCTCTGGTACCAATGTGGAAATACCTGGGGGAGCATCAGTTTGTGTCAGAATGACTCTCTGTAAACTTGGAGTTGGTCAGTCAAAGATAATCCAAAGCCAAAATTCCTGTTTTCCGACTCCTGTTCATCTCTGCTCAGCCAACAGAAGGTGCTGCGGTGGGAGGCACTAATTTCCTTCCTCCCCAGATGGCTGCACATGAGCACCCAGGGATGCATATGGCTCTGCTGGCTCCCTGGGCAGAGAGCACCGATGGCTTTGCTGATTGCCTGTCCTTGGGTCGGCACTGCCACTGCCTGATCAGAGTTTATCTTTAACAGCTCGAACGAGCAATACGGTCTTCCTAGCTTCTCCAACGCTGATCAGCAGCAGAAGCAGAATTATGACGATCACAACTGATAGTACGCTGGGGGTGTTTGGGATTCTGTTCTGAATCAAAATACTAATGTTTGTAGGAAGTTGAAACCGATGCATCAATTTATTTTGGCACAGTGAGGAGCAATCGCTTGTTTCCTAGGAAACATGGGGCTGTGCATATGCAGCTCTGAATGTGCACCCTAATGTTTTCCTTCGTGTTGATAGAGTAGAAAGTTTGTCCGATGAGATCCATTATGCTTAAAGCAGAAAGGAAAATAAATCTGTGAAGTTGCATTATTTAAAAAGAAGATAGCAGCAATACTGCCAAAGTCATAAGGAAAAGGCAGAAATAATTCAAGAAAATAAAGGAAGTGTCCTTTCTGTCTGTCTAATCTAGGAATCTGAAGGTTTTTATGGTTGCAGTGCCATCTGCTAACTTTCATTTATTGTGCAACTTTACTACCTCACCATCATCTGCTCATTAATCTGCCTTTTTTAGGTCTACTTCTGAAATTCTGAACCTCCGAGCATCTGTCAAATAGCTGCCACTGGTTTTGAAACAGGACAGTGTTGTAGTCTAAAGGTTTTTAGAGTAAGCCATTTTGCACAATGTCAGTATTACTCAGCAAGAGCTTAACCATTCATAAGATGCTCACCTCAAGCTTGTCAATAAACCACTTCCACCATACCCTAACTCTTTATATTCCTTCCTGGAAGAGTAAATAAAACATAATTTGTGTGCTGCATCTCAAAATGTGGCTTGGAGTGCAAGGCAGCATTTGGTCCTCTTCTGATCTGAGCAGTGCTCTTGGGTGGCGATTGCCAAAAAGGACTGAGGGTTATTAGCACAGACCGCTGACCCCAGCAGGAGTCTTACCATTGTCTCAAATGGCTGAGACTTGGACCAAGGTCAAGCACTCTTGGATGTTGGATTTGGCTTCAATATGGTGTTTCAGACCCGGCCGTTCTGTTGTGACCTGCACTCTCATTGCCGAGATGAGCACGGGGTTGGGGGAGGTGGGGTGGGAAGCGTTAATTTACCTTCTTGATCAATGCCCAGAATTCCTCAGATCCACATCCCTCAGAGGTGGTCAAATGACCCATTCTTCATGTTCATTGTTAACAACAACACAAAAAGGAGAACTAATCTAGCTGAAATGCAGAGGCCTGGCAGCTGTCTCTGGGTACATCTCGGACTAATCCATACCTTTCCCTTTTGTACGTTATTCTCACAGCAGGCCATCTGATGTGTTACCTGAAAATGCACTTTGAATTCAAATCCTTGCTCTCTGGCCCCTTTGGAGGTGAGGCAATCCATGAAGCCCCAGGAGCCGAATGAGCAGAGGCTGCCTCTGTGAGTAAATGCTGCTGGAAGTAGGTATTAGCAGGTCTGAGGGACTGGAGTCCTCCTCTGCCAGATGGCTGCCAGGATGTCACTACCCTGTGTGAAGCTTATGGATGCCTTTGTCATCCCTGCCCTGAGGTTCCCCGATATGTTTTTTTAGGCATTAATTTCATTTTGCCTGCTTTAGGTAAATTTCAGTAGCCGTGGATGATTCAGCCCAAGAATTGTTTTCTTTGGGGACTGATCATTCTGCCTTGATCTACGCTCCTAAATTTAGAGGTTAATCTCTGCAGGCTTCTTCTGAGAAAGGCTGAAGCTTCCACTCTGAAACCTCCTGCGAAAGGACTAACCCGAGGCATTTTGAATCACATTCTGCCGGAGTCTTTCTCTCTTGATTATGTATGGGACTAAGGAGACTGTATTTCTAACCTACGCAGTTACAGATGAGGTATCACAAGATGGGTGAGCTGATCTAGTAGCCTGCTGATACTTCCTGGCCATGTGTTCCTGCTGTTTCTCTTGCTTCAGCTTGGGTGCTTGCGCTAAAATGGTGGGAAACTACCCCAGCAAAACAAACGGAGCCAAAGCAACCTAACCCTCTGTCTGAGATGAAGGTGAGGACCAGGAATGGTGGCAGAAAGAGGGTCATGCTGTAGGCTAGGATCACAGCTGTGACTGTGGTCCTTGGTATCCTCCTTCTATCCTTTAACTGAGGGTCAAAATTGTTAAGTCTTGTTACTGCTCTGATTTTCCTCAGTCCTTTTAACAGCAGCGGGACTGACATGTAGAGGCCTTTATTATGGGGACAAGGGACCAAAAGGATTAGCCAGCAACGCTCCTCTGATAGGAAGGAGGATGCATACCTCTTGCAGGAAGGCACCCGAATTACTGAGGGAAATGGCCAAAAATGTGTAATTTCCTTTTTCTAGGAGGAGACTGCTGGCCTCTGAGATGAGCTTCAGTGTGGGACATAGGATTAGATGTGCTGTTTGTCTGAGAGGAATAGTCTTGTCTATCCCTAGATAACCTCCTACAATCATCTTGACTGTAGTTATTGTAATATAAAATCCAGTAGTACTTCTTTAGCATTAATAAGACCAAAGCCCTTCAGTAAAGTGAGCTCTAAGATGTACTCGTCTGATGTTTAGAAATGAAACCTCTGCAGCAGAAAGAATAGAGCTGCTGTTCTTATCTGGCATTTCCCTCCAATAACAATAATTAATAGTGGAACAGGTGGAAAATCAGCAATATTTGCTGAGGAGAAGATCTTTTATGTTAGACAGAAACCTGCCTGCTTTAGTCGCAGAAGTGCTCTGACTTGATAGTTTCTGCTGTCTTTAGTCTAAGGTGGCTGGCATGAGCAGGGAATGGAAAGCAGAGCCGTTGTCAAAGTGACTGGAGTGCAGCCTCCACGCAGTGGTGGAAGTTCTCTTCCTCCTAAGAAGTCTTTTCCATGCCTGTTTGTGATGGATGAATTGGAGGAACAAAGGAAACGCATTTGTCACAGGACAGTGAGTAATTGAGTGATGGCCTCAGCCTTGAAGTCTGAGATACGAATTCAACGTTGGGCCTGAAAGCGAAAGCCTGAACTCTGCAATTAACATGTCAGATTTTCTTGGAAGTCAGTGATTTTTAGCGGTTGGCTATCTTCTCATGTGACCAAACCCACGCACGTGCTTACGACTCTGCAGGGAGCGAACCGTGCTACGGTTCGCTTCTGAGCTGGGCGGTTGGGTTTTGACAAAGCCATCCAGTCCTGTGCTGTGGAATGTGTGGACAAGGTTCAAGTTTGTACTGATGGAAATGGAAACCTCTTGCTGTACTGAGTTCAATTTGTTTTCACATGTGGTGTGTTGTCTATCTGGTATGTCTGTTGTATTTATAGCTGTATAAATAGATTTTTTTAAAAAGCTAGTTGGCGATTTTCACATCAATATTGTGTTTTCAACAGAAAATGGCCTATTACTCAGCAGAGGCTGCTGGCAAAGTTTTATCGTTTGGATATAAAAATATTTGGGTTTCATGAAACATTGGGAAATGAAGACTTGGAATTGTGTGGGGTGGGTTTTTTTTTTCCCTGTAAAATCATGAAGAATTTGATGCATGTGTTAACAAATCATTTTTTGTTAAAAACATTTTGAGTGAAAGTATATCACAGCTGGCTCAGACATTATGTATGCATTATGTATGTGCTATATTTTGTCTGCCGAGACCACGGAAAAGAGCTTCTTTGTGCATATCAGGGAAAACTAGATTTGCGAAGGCTGGGGTTTGTTGTTATGTTTTTGTTTGGGTTTTTTTGTTGTCTAGGGATTAAAAAAAAAAAAAAACCCACCCTGGTAAACTTGCCAATATTTTCATTAGATCTGGCAGCTTTTCTTTGAAATTCTGAATTCCAAACAGTGTTTGCTGTTTGCTTAGAGAAAGCAGGGGGCCCACTCCATAGTGTTTGTGCTGAGGGTGGTGCACTGACAGGCAGGCATTTGTCCGCTTAGGTGTTTTTTTATTTTTAACTAGAATAAGCAATTTAATAATGAGGATTAAAGCATCAGATCATGAGAAAGTAGCATTAGCTGCAGGAACCAAGTTGGAAAGGATTCCAGATGTGATTAGATGAATACCTGCCCTTTAGGGGAAATAGTTAAGTGGGCCTCTGTTTTTATTGGTAAGGTAAATGATCTTTGGGCCATTTTAGGCAGGTATCCCAGGTTTGCATTTTCACAGAGATGTTGCAGATCCCTAGTGCCAAAGAATAGCCTGTATTTGAGACCTGAGCCAAAAGCGTTTCCCTGGTGAAAATCAGTGATTTTGCCAGAACACACACAATTCTGCTATTGCCTTGAATCATTCACATTTTTGTTATAAATGCAACAGTGCATTTACAGCAGATGAGTATTTCCTTAGGGAAGGGGGGGAGAGGGGAACAGTTGTGATTGGAGACCTCTGCTGAAGGGGAGAGTTCCTCCTACTACTTGAAAAAATAGCAAAACCTCACTCGTTTCAGTGGAATCAAAAATGATCATCAAGTTATACCTTCCCTCATCCAATATAAGTAAGGAGATGTTTGTTTGTCATGATTGAGTTTGTAGTATACTCACATACAGATATGTCTTCAGAGGTATGAGAGGCTGTATTAAAAATCAGATGCAGAAGGATTTTTGGGGTTAAAAAAAAAATCTGTTTAGAGATCAAAATAATGTAAAAACTTTCTTGTTTGACGACAGAAGTTCATTCTGTTGGGAGCTGGCAAATTCCATCTTGCTGTTTCAGGATGAATGCTGAGAATGAAATTTTTCTCCGTTATTAACGGCTTTGGGTCATCTTTGCAAAAGTATATAGGTGCCGAAATAGCTGTGTAAATCCGGACCCGGAGCACTGCAACCTGCTTCCCCCAAAGCCTATGCTGCAATCCCCTTCCAGTCTGGGCAGTGGGAGATGTATTGCACAGAAAGACCTCACAAATTACCTGTAAACAGCTCGACTGTCTGCCTAGTCACTCTGTAGGAAAAATGAAATGGACTTAGGGCACAAAGTTAATATTGGTGAAGAAATAAAATGTCAAGTTAGAGTATATGATCAGCTTAAAACCTCTCGTCCCTGATCGGTCTTGAGCACTTGGGCTAATAGCACAAAATGTGCTTAAACATCTTCTAAGGCAGAACACAAACATAAGACTTTGAGGGAGTGATTGTACAGGTGACTCTTGTGTCCAGGTACGTTTAAATAAGTCTTCCAGAAATTACTGAAACTGACAACCTGCACCTTTTCATTTTGTTATATATTTGCTCTACCCCACTTAACTTAAAGGTTATATTGGTGTAACTTAGTCTAAGGGACCTGGAGGAACACACAGATTTGGACAGAAAATGGTGAAAGTTGTAATAGTTTCAGTCTAACCCTATTTCAGTGAATAGCATTTTCTGCTCGCTCTTCTGGCAGCTTGCTGTGTGAAAGGC
This sequence comes from Bucorvus abyssinicus, assembly GCA_009769605.1. Taxonomy (NCBI): domain Eukaryota; kingdom Metazoa; phylum Chordata; class Aves; order Bucerotiformes; family Bucorvidae; genus Bucorvus; species Bucorvus abyssinicus. Next base: position 1,428,566 of record CM020024.1, on the reverse strand, counting down.
TGAACCTTCGTTTCCTTTTCCCTGTGGTGTAGAGGAGCGTTTCAGGTGATTGTAGAACCATATGGCGAAACTCTTAAGCTCCGCAGGAGGGTACTGTATGAAGACGTTCTTCCCAAAGAGAAGTGCAGTAGTCCCCAAAGAGGCAAAGGAAGAAATCCTGCAAAATGTCGGGGTTTGCAAGTTTCACTTAATAGGTCTGGCCTGCACTAAAGTCTGTCTTTACTTTTTTGCAAATTCTTCATTTATCTGTGGCCTGGCCCAAAGCTTACTGAAGTCAGGTTTTGTATGAACCTTGAGGGACTTGATTAATGCTCTTAGAAAATTTGTTTTGGCTGCTGTGATTGAGAGAGTTGCATGGCTGACGTGAAATTACACCAGGCTGCAGAAAGCACTTGATTCCCATCACCGGGAATAACGCGGACAGTTTTTAGCTCGCAACCCTAATTTCTTCTGAAACCCTTTGCTGCCACACAGCAGATCCTCTGACTGTTGTTCCTAAGAGTAATGCTCCTCTGGTGTAACACACAAGATCGCCTTAGTTAAGAGGATGGAGTTGGTTTGCCCTCTGGAGAGCACGAGGAAAGGGTGTGGGTCAGAAGGAGAGGGCTGTCTCAGCAGGCAGTAGGTGTTCAGTAAAATGTGAAGAAAGTGAGGTGGAGCAGTAGTCGGTTTGACCGACTCCCAAAACGCCCACGGCTCCTTTTGGCAGTGGGACTTGCCCTGAGAAATCCCCTCAGTGGCTTTGGAAAAGTGGACCCCTTGCTGCCACAAGTTCCTGGAGGGTGTCAAAAAAACCATGCCTGGGTATTTCTATGCCAGAGTTAGATCAGATTCAGGTAAAAACTGAGGGGTCACCACAGGTTGTTAAGAAAGTATTTGTACGGGGGGGAGGTCAGTGACTTAAGGTTGAAAACTGCCATGAAGCAAAACACGATCTCTCAGTGGTGGGTCTGACAGACTTCTCTTTGGGCCTCCTACAGTGGGTTCTGTGGCAACCGAAGGGCAGCCTCGTTTGAAGGCACGAACATGAAATGAGCTTTGGAAGAAGTGGTACAAGCTACAGATAATTCTTTTGTAGTTTGCTTTTTTTTTTACCTACTTAGTCTTCACTGAAGTATTTCAGTCTTCTCTGGAGTGCCCCTAGGCCTTGCAGAAGACTAAGTGGCTCTGATAAAAAGTGAGATCATGACAGTAATGAGGTAATCCTTCTTTTCCTGTCTTTCTCTGTAATTCTAGTGCTTCCAAAACAAATATTTAGGTTAAAAAAGCAAAAAACCCCATCCCAGGCCCATAGGTGAAGCAGTCTTTCATATTTTTATTATGATTTTAGTAAGTTTTCTCCACACCTGTGGCTTTAATGAAGCTTGAAAAAAATGTAGGAAAACATCAATATGCTTCAGTGTGAATAAAAGCATTTTGTTTTTCAGGCTGATCAGGAGCGTGTTGCAGTTGGTGAGCCCTTCCAGTGGGCTTTGGATCAGGCCCCAAGTTTCTTAATTTGTGCAGGGAAAGGGAGTGCAAATGCTTGTGGTTGCTTCGGGATTGATTTTTAGAGGGACTTTCGCAAGAGCAAACTGGACCAGAGCCTTTCCACAGTGGATGTGCTTTTGCCCCCCACTTTACTGTAAACTCATAGTAGGAGCAGCTGTGAAGGAAACACAGCAGGGAAAACCCAAGCACGGGAGTGTCTTTGACCTCTTCTGCTGCTTCATAACTCCCCTCCCTTTGCCCCCTGAGTCGTGCTTCCTGGAGTGATGGACGGCTGAGAGCAGGGGGGCTGCTGCGTGGCTGATGTGATACTTGGGAAGTTGCTTGAACCTGGGAGAAATCACACTGCCAGTGATTTTAAAAAAGAAACTAAAACCTCCAAACATGAAAATTTCAACTTTTTAATTGAAGTTGTTTCACCTGTTCTTTTATTTTTGACTGTACCTTGTTTGGATGGTTGGAAAAATGAAACAAACAGCATTTTTCTTCTTGTCTGTGTCCTGAATTAACATTATATAAGCAGCTGCTTGCAATAATTGATAAAGATAAATCAACCTGTGGTAATTTAAAAACAAAAGTAAAAGACACTCCTTTTTTTAATGGCCTTGTCCTTAAAGCCTTAGGTATGACTTTTTTCCTCCGAGATCGATACGGATGCTTTTGTCTCAGAACAGAGACCCGAGTACCAAATTGTTGAACAGATTTCTCCTTTGAAAATGCCACTGTCACTTGAAAATGCCATGTGTACAATACAGCTGTCTGACTTCTCAGCATTTCAGAGAAACAAGACCACGTGAAGCCTATAAACAAGCTTGTAATTCAATGTGTAAAATTCCAATGTTTATTTCAAATGTTTTGAGACTCTCCTTTGCTGTAAACTAGTGTGTTTGCTGGCAAAAGCTCCCACCCTTCAAGTGATCATATTGAATTTTGTAGCTTTTGTCATCACTTCTCCTCACACACTCTTCCATAAGTCTGAATACTGCAGTATGTTTTTAGCGTCAAACTTGTTCCTGCTTTTTAGTCTTTAATCTACTTTGTTTTCCCCTACCACAGTTATATTGTGGGTTTTTTCACCTCTTTTTGGTCCTTCCTAGCAAATCTCTTTTTTTTTTTTTTTTTACCATCCCCTCCTCAGATGTGGGCTTCTGAGTTTCCCATTCTGAACTGCCACTGAGACGTGTGCTTTTAACACATTCTCGTTATCATTAAAACAATCCTTCATGGCTAATTCAGCCAAGGCGAGGAAGTGACCGGCTGCTGGTGGTGTTGATGAATGTGATGACTGTATCAGTCTGTCATCTGGCATTACCATTGTCCTCTTCTTCAGCTGGTGTTCATTTGAGTTTATGATCTTACAGAAGTATCAATATGTGATGCTTTTATTCAAGTTTGGCCAAAAGAGCTCTTTCAATAGAATAATAAATCCTCTTTGTTTCAGCACTGTTTCAGCTTCAACACCAGCTTGTGATATTGTGATGAAAATTCTGTAGTCCAAACAGATTTGGTTCAGATCAGTGGTTGCATAGCAAATCTTCAAGGAATATTTATGAACAGATGACACCCTTACCAGAACCAAACCGGCACATGAGAAGGCCTTTTACTTCTGGAGGTGCTGCTTTAATAGCATGAGCTGTAGATGCATTTAGCGCTCATATCCTTGAGTCAGGAGGAGTTAAGAGTTTCAGAGGATCTGAGCCTTGATCACTGTGTTTGCCAGAGAAGGTAGCACAGTAACTGCAGCCTCTTTTTAAACTGGAGTTGACCTTCCATCTTGAGCTGGAGTGGTGTTGAGAGGAATAGCTGTCAACAGAGACAGCTGCTGTGTTGCAAACCAGAGCTGGATGCCTTTTTCAGTAATCTTGGCAATTTAGCCCAGTGCTTTTAGAGAGAAACTGCAAAGGGTAGTCCTTAGTGAGCACAAGAAATAATCAGCATGGATCTTGTTATCATTAATAGATTTTTTTTTTTCTTTCTTTCTCTCTTTTAGGTCTTACATGCCCTTGCTGGAAGAGGGAAGTTTGAAAACTATGATCTTCCTGGCTTAGCTTCTTGACTTTTCCAATTGTTGCTGCTGGCAAGACAGACTAGGACCCTGCTCCAAGTGCTAACTCCGGAATGGTATGTTTGCCATTTTTTGTATGTTCAACATATCCTTAGCCTGGCAACTCCCTGTGGATGCACTGGGCAAGCAAAGAATAATTACTGCTGTGCAAGATGACAAGGTGCTGCAGGAGGTCTTCGAGGGCCTTCTGGTAGGCGTGTCAATATATGTAAGTACATCGCTGGGCTCTGTGCGACCAGAGTAGTTTGGGAGAGGTTCATGTGTGTGGCAGTTCACAGTGTCGTATATCATATACTTGGCTGCCAAGCTTGGTCCCTATTGGTATATAAAACCAGGTCCTCTGCATAATCCATGAAGTTCCAGATTGCTCAGGATACAAGACCTCAAGGATGTTTAAGTGCAGCTTTTCAGAGTGTCTGGCTCAGCCACACCTACCTTTGTGGATTATCTCCAGAAAGCTATTCAGTCATCAGCAAACTTAACTGCTGCACTTGTCTGTGCCCTTTTGTTGTTGCCAACAAGTAAGAAGGGCTGTAGGGTGACCACTGCTGTTCACCTGGCTTTGTGGCTCTGGTGAGAACCAGAAAGGACACTCTGAGCATGCTGCGGTTATGTATTGCTTCATTTTCTTCTTACATGAGTTGAAAACTGGTCTTTGCTTTTCCCCAGAATTCCAGAGAGGGGACAAAATTAAGAATGTTGGTCTTTTGTGGAGCTTTCTTTTTAAGTTTGTGTAAGTGCAGCAGACATTAATTGCTCATAAAAGTGTTTTCCCTCACAGTGGGAAACATTTTTTTTTACTAATGGCTTCTCTGCTTTCAAATGGAGAGTTAAAAAAGGGCTTGGAGAAGGCCAGAGATGTGGCATAACGGAGAGATCTGTAATATGCAAGCAGGGTGCATCTCTGGTAACTCTTTCCTCTCACAGTTGAGAATGCTTATCTCGTCACATGTACCAAGCAAAATACAATGGGGATTCTTTCTGGGCCGTGCTTTTCTGGGATTGAACAGGAGAAAGGCTGGAGGTTTGTGGCTGCTTCTAGTCCAGGAACAGCCCTGGGAGAAGTGGGGTGAGGAGGCTGAAACTGCCAAGCGTGTTTCCTGGCTACTCTCAAAGGATCTCTGCTTGTGTTAGGGCCTGTCCAGTCTTGTGAAGGTGAAAAAAAAATTATTCAGCCATTTTTTCATGAAACTAAGGAAAAGCAGCAGACTGTGCAATGTATCTCAAATGAAAATGTAAGCTGAAATCAGCTTCCAGAAGAAGGAAAATGAAAGGCATATAGTCAAATCATTGCAGAACCTACTTAGCTGTTACTTCCATTGCACTGAGAAATGGTAGCTCTTCTCTGACCTTGTACGTATCCATAATCTTCCTCCAAGACAAATAAACCATGGAACGGTCACACAAGGCTGAGGTTTTATGTGGTCAATAGCTTACCATAGGGCATATTAGAATGTGAATTTATTAGCTAGGCGAGTGTTTTGATACGTCGCTATCGAGACTACCTGCTTCTGTGTCCTGCCAGTTGTCTTTTGCTTTGTAAATGTGAGGAAACCTATGGCAAATATCCGTGAGGTCAGGGCACGCGTACAGGCAGGTTTGCAGATCACCTCATTCAGTGGTTACTCAATACTTTTATACTGAAATCTGAAATAGATTTCGTCCAGCTAAAAGGTGCAGATAGAGGTGAAAACCTTCTTATTCACCAGCTTTCAGCAAAGTTGAGTAATTACAGTGTAAACAGGTGGAATACCACATGTGGCTTCACTTTTTGTTTATAATTCTAAAGAGTTTACACACTTTCAAGAAAGATTTACCCGAAGAACACAGATAAGTAAATAAATGAAGTGAGTATATGATTAATGTTTTAAAAATAGTAAATGCTTCCAATTCGTAACATTCTTGAAATAGATTGGCCGTGTAGGCCTTGTTTTTCTTCCTGCTTTACAAGGCTGTCTGTGTTTTGTATATTTACTGTACAGATTTGTGTTCAATGCCTCCTTTTCTATTTAATGCACAGGAGAATTTGGTTACTGGCAAGATCATTAAACTGTATTAATAAATGTTTAATTAAATCTTTGTAACAAAATATATATGATAAATTACTGTATGTGTAATTAAAAAGAACGAATGAGTTGAATAATGGCAAAGCAGGAGAATGAAATTACATGTATGAGTGAGATCAAACAAAATGTTAAGAGAAGGACCCACACAGACACAGTTCCACTTTTTTTTCAAGATACCACAGCCCACAGTTAACACTGCAACAGATCCATCCTACAAGGATGTGTGTTTGCTACTGCTTAACACTGGCTGCTTAAACTGTCCTCATCTGTTGCTGCTCATCTCCTACTACGTCCAGAGCAGTGGGAAAAAAATGTTACTTCTACCTGCGGCTGTTTCTGTGGGTTCTAATTCTGACAGAGATGCGGTGGCTGTAAGGAGCTGGCAGGAAGGCAGCCTTGGTGGGAGGGCCTGGGAGGAGTTGCCTTCTGAGAAATAAGGAATCTGTAGAAGAGACATAGTTGTTCCCAGCTCACTTGCTAGTGACCACACCATAAAAACATTCATGCTTTGCACAACGTGGTGATTTTGTCAGTGTAACTAAATCCTGGTTCTGCAGAGGAGTGAAGCCCCACCAGGATATTAAGTACGTGCTTTGGTAACTTTCCTGAGCGTAGGCCCACAGACAGGAATGTAGAATAGCCGGTCCAGTGTGAACAAGCGACAGGAGCTCATCTTGTGGCTGTTTCAAGCAAGGCAGTGGAAATTGGTCAACTCTGACCAAATTAGAAGTGGTTAATGCAGATAAACGAGGTGGCTGAAGAACATTTTAAATACAGTGAGTAGCTAAATCAAGTTTGAAGGAGGAGCTCCTTTCTGGCAAAGTTCAGTACCACCAATGCAGTGGTCGCCATTTCAGGTTAGACAACCTTGTTCGGAATGGCTACATCTGGATAAAACTTTCCATGTTAAACTTTTGGGGGGGTCTAAAATATGTAAACACAAGTTTGCTGACAGATCGGTATTCCAATGTTGGAAAGTCCCAAGGTTTTCAGTACCAGTTTGATATTCTTAGTGAAGTGTTTCTAACTGTTAGAAATTTTTTCTCAAAATGTTCCATTAAAAAGAGCAGCTTGGGAAGAAGCGGTTCCTTTCTGTACAAATCCTATTTTCATAAACCCAGGACGACAACAGCAGTCTCGATTCACTCAGACTTAGGAGATTAGGAATTCCTTTGAACAGAAACTAAGTGCATGTTTGAAATGAGGGAATATTTACCTATCTCTAATGAGGAGCATCCAACGCTAAGTGTAGGTCAACACAGGCTTTCAGTCACTTAGTTCCGCTGTACCATTCTTGATATATTTTTTTAATTTAATTTTTAAAAAGCAGAAGTATGAAAAAAGGGTTGTAGTTGCTGCTGGCAACTACAGTGGGATCTGTGACCTGTCCCTGCCTCTGCCAAGAGGGAAGTTTGTGTCTGGAAGGTTCATGTTGTTGCTATACGCCCCAGTTTTCCTCCCTTGGAAAGGAAATGGTGATACTGAAATATGTTGGTAGCAAGGGAGAGGGAAGCTCAGCCTCTCAAATGGCTGTTGTAATTACGTGATAGTCAGCTTTAGTGCCCATTCAAATGCTGCATCATTCAGTGACTTCTTATTACGGAGATTGTTATGTTAGAGATTGTCATTCATATAGTGAAATCGGGTGGGTTTGATTCTATGACTCCATTGCATTAACTCTGTGTAGGAAAAAATGAGGTGTCTTAAGGTAGTGATGGCCATGATTCAGAGCTCTGAATCCCTGTTCAGGTGAGAATGTTTCAACCTGGCACGAAAAGAGGCACCTACTCCAGTGTTCCTGTGACCACGGTTGCCCAAATCCTTCAGCATTCATATGCAAAACCTTAGAACTCAACCCCGCCAGATCTGAGCAGTGTTATTTTGCTCTCATACATTGCCCACTGCCCCTCCCCTAATTCATGGTGTTCAGATTGAGTCTTGGATTCATCTTACTATGGAGAGGTGCAAGCCATAAAGCCCAGATTAAGGGGCTTGAAATGTCTTTTAGAGCTGTGCTTTATTTGGCAATTTGTGATCCTTTGGGGCTGACAGAATTTTTTTGGCAGTTTTCACTCTCTGAGTTTTGCTCTGAGATTCAGGTTCAAATAAATCTGAAATGAGGAGTGGAATTCAGTCCAAGTGAGTGAGTTTCCCATGGTTTCTGTCTGAAACAATAAATCCTTCCTCGGAGAGAGAAGGGCAAACCTCCACCTTGGTTCATCCAGATTTTCAGATGCTTTTATGAACCTGGGTTTAATTTGGGGTTTGTAGGAAAGCCCTTTCCTATTTCTTCAGCTCCAGTGTATAACCCTGGCTGTGTCAGAGTTAACAGGAGTTTCTCCCTTCCCATTTGCAGCAAAGACAGGATTTCCCATCCTGAAATTCTGCCTGTTTCTGTTTACTGCCCTTACAGCACAAATACTGGCTTAGTAAGTGTACTTAGTGAAACACCTATGGATTTCAAAGCTGAATTTCAAAACTGGAGAATTTCATGCTGCTCCCCTTAACTCTGTTATAATTAGCTATCAAATGCATTAATGACCCAGTAGATGACAAAATTCAGTTGAGGAAGTGTAGCTCACTAAGGGCATATACGTTCCTGGATCTTTTTTTCTGCATTTCTAATGAAGGCTCTCTGGTTGCCTTGAAAAATTCACATGCCCCCTTCCCCGGCACTCACTGTACCATCTGTACACATAGCACATAGTGTACCTCCTGATTTAAAAAAAACGACAGTGTTGTTCTGCTCTCCAACCTGCAGCCTGCTGTACCACGTAAACTGGAGCGAAAAACGTCTGTCTAATCGATCCTTATTTAATAAACAGCGTTATCAATGCCTTTGAGACAGCTGTACAGTGTGCGACACAGGGACATCGGGACATTTGCTGGCGTGTGTTAATTGGCATGGCAACGTTGTTTTTTTGGCCTGGCACGCCAGATCGAAAATTGAATTTACAAAATCAAACTGTAGTTATCTACATTCCTTGATGTCCTCCCAGGTGAGCTACTGGGCTTCATGCTAATAACTTCTAAAGCAAGCAAACTTTAGCTAATTATGTGCTAGTTTATTCTCCCTTGCTAAATTTTGGCAGGTTGCTTCTGTAAATTATGAAAAATAAATGTGAAATATGCAGATGTCTTTTGTTTGAAGCAGATGTTTGGTCCGCCTTGCCAGAATCTAATCAGCTGTTTCCCCGGAGTTTTTTTTCCTCCCCCCACTCCCAATATTGTCCAAGAGCTTTATGAAAACATGAAGGGTTGAGGGAGAGTAGAACAATAGGACGTTGCTTTATTTTCCAGCTACCAGACTTCAAGGTAACTCAATGTAGCTTTTTAGGCTGCTGTCTTCTCTGGCTGAAGCCACAGCAGATGCTGGCTGAGGGCCCATAAGGTACGATATTGTCTGAGGACAGGCAGAATGCAAATGCAGCCTTGTCTGTAGCAGGGGGGAGGTGGTGGCAAGTTGCGGGGGAGCCAGCGCAAGCTGGCTTTGAAGTCCTGATGGTACTGTGTGGCCAAGACCCAGAACTTGTGTGTTTCCTCCGTGGGGAGCCTCAGAGATGGGGGATCTCCAGGAGCATAGTGCAGCTGTGTTAAAGGCAAGGAGGGTGGCAAGGTCTGTTTCCTTCCCTGTTGCTCCTAATCAGCCCCCTCTGTGCCCTGCTGCCTCCAGAGTGGCATGGAAGGAGGTCGAATTAGCTGATGTTGCACCCTGTGCTGCCTGGCTGGGCTAGCTGGAGGCTAGCAGGGTTGTTGCAGTGCTCTGTCACCATCTCATCCAGCAATACCCAACAGCACAGGGTCTGAATCTGATCTTAGGGGTACTGTTTGCTGTAACCTCCTGGTTATAGGAGCTTCTGAAAAGGAAGCCCTCTCTAGAAGAGTCTGATCCACACTGTACCTCCTCCTTTGTTCCTGGCCTGCAGTACAGCATGACCTCAGTACACAGCTGAGCTGACATAGCAGTTGTGCTGTCCTCTCTATGGCACTCCACCCTCCCAAGAAGCATTTCTGTCTTAACAAGCAGCAGTTACTACAGTTAGAAACCAACATAACGTGCAGAGAAGGGTCCAGATGAAGATCCCTTGAACCTCAGCGACCATCCTCCCTGCTATTACAGCTCCAGCAGGCTCATGGGAAGTTCAGTAATAAGAATAGTAATTATTTTTTTAGTACAGAGCTCAGCACTTGCTTTGCACTTTCAGTTTAAGGCTATCACAGCGCTTGATTGTGCATGGATTTAAACTTCCAGCACTCCTACAGGGTAAGTATCATTATCCCCACTTGGCTTACAGAGAAACAGACACAGAAATAGGCTAAATGGTTTTTTTTTTCAAGAGGAGAAAAGAGGTGTTTTGTGTTTAAAAGACTTCACTGGGCGTTGGCATCCTGGTTTTGTTACTCCATGTCACAGCCTCCTACTGGAAGCATTTTTCCAGCTCCTGTCAAGGCTCCTCTTGTGGGTTTGCAGAGAGGGAGGTATTCCTGCTACACAGCGTTGGGATTTGGCTCGGTGTGTTCAGAGCACTTCATTGCTGGGTGGATCTGCTGATGGCTTCCAGAACCTATGCTCTTACATCACGTACTTGAAGCTGAATGACGAATGGTTGCCTGAATTGGTAACACCTGAACATCTGTAGGAACCAAGAGGTGCAGAGCAGTGGGCAACTTCTGAGCGATAAGTACTTCCATACTATGGTACTACTTATTTTTTATCATGGCTGAAGCACAAATCAAGAGCCTGTTGTGATAGGTGCTTTGGAAGCAATTAAAATGAATAGTCCTTGCCTCAGGGACACGGGTCTTGAGATTGTGGCAAGATGCTCTTTGCTTGTAAATAGATTGCTGGAGGGAAGGATAATTCAGCAGTCTGACTGCTAGGGAATTTTTTTACAGTAAAACTGAAGGGGGAGAAAGAACCATTGCCAACTTTTTTTAGCTCCTTTACATTTAGGGTTGAAAGAATCCATTTTTGGTCCTCACGAAAGCATGTTTAATCTGGCTGTCGTCAAAGAGTATTATTTTTTAAAAAAAGGAATCCTCGCAAGGCAGTATGAATATAGGCCTTTGATTATTCAAAAAAATTGTACAAATCAAAATAAATTTGCCTGAGCAATTTAAAATAATTAACCTTTGACAAACCTCCCTCTCTGGTAATGGAATAGGAGCTATATGAATAAAAGATAAGTCGTGACATTCAATGAATTACAGTATTAATCCCATAAATTGTGGGATAAGATAGCAATGTCATCTACATTTTTATAACGGTAAGAGGGCCTGAACAGTAGCCCCCTGCGCTCTTCAGGTTAATTTTTCTATGACTTTGAGGCGTGCGATGCCTCTGCTGTGAAAAGCTTCCCAAGCGATGTTAAGCTTCCGCGGTGTCCACAAAGGCAGTGACTCGGGCCTTCCTTCCCTGCTCCACAGGGGAGACTTTGCCTTAACGGGAAACCCACGCTGCAGAGGGATTCTCTGGAACGGGAACAGTAAGTGCAAACTGTGATCCTGGGAGTCCCCTGCTATATAACCAAGTACAATGCCAATAAACCAGAGGTGTAAACCACATGAGCATATGGACAAAATATGGTCTGAATGGCATGATTATGTTTCTCAGGCCATAGTGAATTCATCCCAAGGTGCAACTGTACATCTGTTGTTATAGTGTTCATGATAGCAAACACTCCAGTTGAGGTTGCAGTTTAACTCAAATTATAGCCACCTGTTTCCGTTCACTAACAACTTTCTTTCCTTCTGGACTGATTCACATCAGTCCTAGAATGGTCATTCACTTATATTTATTTGGGGGAAATTCTGTTTGATTTATAGAGTAGGGAAGCTGAAAGATTTTCTCCTCTCTCCCGTCCCCGTGATTCTTACCAGTGTGATTCCTTAAAAATAACTCAAACCCTCTGGCTTTTAAGGGACTGATTCAACTCACGTTGATTTTTTTGGTGAATACTGTATAGGGCTTTCAGTGACTCACTTTGTGGCTGCTGGCATGGAGTGGTACTGTGTAGAAATGGGTCCGAATACTGCCCAGGAAGTGTTAGCTGCTTAGAAGTCAGGAGTCTTGTCAAGACTAGTTTTCTAGTACCTGTTCTCATTGAGTAGTCAGTAAGTGCTGCTTACCTGACATCCCATCTTTCTTCAGCGGGGATAAATCTAAACCACTGTCTTTACAGAGTCGAGAGGAAGGGTAGAATGCTTGAGTCTTGATGATGGATATCAAGGAATATAAACTTCTTTCCTGAAAGTTTGCCACCCCTCTGGGAGGGATGAGGTACCGAAGGGACTTTCAGCTATCACCAAAACTTTAAAAATAGCAAAAGAGGAAAATCTCGTTTCAGGTCTGCAAACATCACGTTCTCTTTCAGTGACTGTCTTAAACAATTTTAATGCAAACTCAACTTGGCAAATGTGAATTGCGAGTTAAGGTATAGAAGTGTTAAAGGAGAGTCTGCTACTGATCCTCGAACAGCGATGCATGTCGGTGGTACAGATAGCATTTTGAAGTGCAAATGAGTCTGAGTGTGGTAGATTACTAATAAACTATGTTTTTGGAGCAGCTCCATAGCGCATCTGTTACTGAATGTCCCCTGTCACACTTTCACCTGAGGGGAGCAAACATTTGACCATGATTTTGGCTTTGGTTTTGTAGGACAGTATGGAGAGAGCGGGGCTGTTTGTGCCATTGTATTGGGTTTCATTGCAAGCTCCCTCCTGACAGCTGTCCAAGCGCAGGAGGGAGATTACACGGTTCTTCTTGGAAATCTTAACTCGCCATGTCATGGTCAGCTCCCTCTGAGGGGCAAATGCTGATCGCAGCGTGGAGCCTGAAGAGCCAAGTTAGACTCCAGGTTAATCCTCAAGGGTTGGTAAGAAAAAAAATCCTTCCCTTGAGACTTCAGAGTATTATTGCTTCATTCCGCTGGCTGCGTGTTGCCTGCTGCTGCTCTGGACCTGGATAGAACATACACTGGGATGCCACAGAAAAGTCATGAGAGTTTCTCTGCCCCTTTCACTTCTCCTACTTAAGCGGTCCCACTCGTGAAGGGCAGGGAAGCTCTCCAGTGCATTCAGAGTGCTTCTGTAATAGCGTTGTTCAGCTTTTGTAGACAGAGAATCTAAAACAGAGCTTGCAAAAGATACTGATGCCCCTATCCTTACTTAATGGGGGGGAAGCTGAGAAGAGACTTCTCTGCAGCCTTGCAGCAAGGCAGTGGCTGCCTTGGCGTTTGAACCGAGATCCCCGCCTGTGCTAACCCCCGGGGCTCTCTCTTCTCTCTCTGTGCTGGCTCTGCTGCCTTCAAGGTTCTCCCTGCCTGTGGAGGTGAGAGCGTTAAACGCGCTCTACTGCGGCAGCTCTGTGAAACCACTGCCGAGCGCACAAGAACTGTTCCATTCGGCAAAGTGGCTCCACTGCCATGTGTTTGCTGTTACCAGCAGGGACAGCCGCCGTGGGTGAAATTGTTGGGAACCATAAAAACACAGTGTTTTGTGGGGGTTTAAAAAATTTCTCTAAGTTGCTGCTTGAAATCAGGACTTGCGCAGCCCTTTTGTTTCTTTGCTATCCTGTCAGCATATTTTCTTCCAAGCTTCTGTTCTCTTGGGTGGGACAGAGGAAGATGCTGGCAAGATGGGCAGATGGATGGCAAGCTGCCACTCAGCCTGGAGCTTGCAGTCCACATCTACCTAGACCCAGAGGGCTGCATGTGGCAGGATTTAGAGCCTAAAAGGGGAAGTGAACTATCAGTGAGTCATTTCTAATAACTCTTTTCCTTACCTTGGTTAAAAGGTGCCTTAGTTAAAGCTTATATTATCAGTTATAAAGATGCATTGATATAATTATGTAGTAATTGCAGTAAATTATCACGATTAAATCATTAAGACAGCTTTTTGTGTTATTGTTGCTTAAGTTAGATGACTTCTTTTTTTTTATATTTGGGAGAGAAGAAAAGAGGGATTCTCTTGCAGCTTCAGTATTGCTAAAAATAAGGGCAGATTGTGCTCTTCTGCCGCTGCTTACTGACACTGTCAAGAATAATGTGAGTGACGTGGAACCAAAGCAGAGAAAAGCATGTTCTTCCCTGAGCTCTAACTGGGTAGCATTATAGCTCATTTTATCAGGCTCTCAGTCATGATGCAGCCTTCTTTCCTTCAACTTGAAGGCAGAGGAAATGGCTTACTTTACAGAAGAAGTGTATTTTTATGCTTACTTTTTCACCATTTGCAGGGAAAATGTTATTTACATAGATGAATTCATGGGTGGGGGAACATGAAATCAACCATTCTCTTTTCTTTTCTTATGGCAATCTTGTGTGGATATTCTTGTTTTGTATTAGTGATGTAAGAGGAAAAGGGAGGGGGGAATATTGCTTCAGTTGATCCCTCCTAATAGGCTTTTTTTCACAGATACAGAGTCCAGATAGTCTGCTGGTGGCGATGATATATTTGATTGCCAAGATTTGGTGTGTAGCAAAACATTAACAATGATGCTACTTCTGTGTTGCTGTGTTCTTATTTATTCTTTGTGCATATTTATCTATGTTTTCAAGGCAAAACTTAGTAGCGGCTCGCTCAGGGGGTTGGTAATTGGATATGGAGCCTTTCACCTCTAGGTCAGCGGTTCAGATTTGTTACAGGTCAGGACTGCCTGGGAGTCGCTACCATGTGACAGCTGCTCGGTGGCCCTTTATGAAAGGAGATGGTGGTCTCAGCTCATTTCCTTGAGAGCAGGTGACTTCAGCACGGATCAAACTTGAGGGCAGCAGTGCTAAAGCCATTGTTGGGAGAAAAGAGGAATTGCACTTGGGTATAATGCTCATAGTTTGTATGAACTTAAAAAAAAAAAAGGCAAGAGAGCAAAAATACGTGACTAGATCCTCATATGGTGTAGATTTGGCATAGATCCATTAAGTGTAGCTGCAGTGATTATCACCAGCTGATTAAAAGAGAGTTCACAGTGGATGGGCTGTATTAGTAATCTAAAGGTTACTGATGTTACAGTAGTATTTTAATTAGCTAAAGACCAAAATTACAAATCCAAGTACCTTAGAGTTAAAATCACATTTAAAATAAGTCCAGGCTTTCTGAAATTTGGAATAACACTAATTCTTCCATCTAGCGATGCCCTGAGATAACCATACAATTATGGTTAATGCATTTTACTGTTTGTTGTCCCGAAGGAAATGAAATTGGATTTCAAAGATACATTAGTCTCCAACTTTTAATGACTCTCTGCTTTTAACGGCTTTGCCTCTGCTTCTGCCTAAACTTCCAGGACAATAAAGCCAAGCAAGCAATTCTGAACCGTTGAGGTGTGGTGATGGTAGAAGTGAAGTCTTCCACTGAGGGAGCTCCTAGCACTAGAGGAACATAAATGTCTCATTACGTTTATTTAGGAAAAACTATTTACAGTTGAAGAGTAGTTTAGTTATCTCTGATATCACTGAAGTCTTGTTTAAGGGGAGTCTCGGTCTTGTCTGACAGTATCCAAGAGGAAGATAAAAGAACCATTTGCTCTCGAAAAAATAATTTCTGTTGTGCTGAGGTTTTGGGGACTTTGTCCCCCTCCATGGTATGTAAAAGATCTGACTGGGCAGAACCAGCTCAATTGATTGACCCCCTTGTGTTAACTCGCCAGGTGGCTTCTGCCAGGTGTTTATCCCAATTCTTAAAAGTTCCTGCTCCCATTCAGGGTGGTCTTCAGCAAGCCATTATAGCTTCGATCTTTCCAGAGCCTGATGCATGGTATGCAATGTGGTAGATCCGTTCAATACCATGCTCTTTGGCCCAGTTGGCCACCAAAGTGTCTTTGAAATGAGTCCCATTGTTGGACTCAATTCTCTCTGGGGTCCCGTGCCGCCACAAGATCTGCCTTTCAAGGCCCAAAATGGTATTACGGGCAGTGGCGTGAGGCACGGAATAGGTCTCAAGCTATCTGGTGCTTGCCTCAACCATTGTGAGAACATAATGCTTACCTTGGGGAGTTCGAGAGAGAGTGATATAATCAATCTGCCAGGCCTCTCCATGCTTTAACCACCTTTCATTGTACCAGAAAGGCTTCAGCCTTTTGGCCTGTTTGATCTCTGTGCACACTTTACAGTCAGTATTTCAAATCTGAGTTATTCTAGTACCAATTTCAACTGGGACAGTAAAAAGGCACAGGGTATCTAATTTCGTCATAAAAATGAACTTGAAGTGAAATATTTATAAATTCTCAAAAAGTTATTCTGCACTTTAAAGAACAGATGCTGTGTTTGGAGAGGGTGCATCATGGAGAGAAGTGGAACTCCTTTGAATTGCAGACTTGAGCCTTAATTACAGAGCAGTGACTAGCCCTTCCATTGCTTTAGGCTTCAGCATGATGGAGATGGACGAGTAGTCTCTTCTCAGTAATTGGTTTTCTTCATAATGTATAACTAGTGATCTCTTTCTTTAAACCCACTATTTCCACGTCTCATATAATTTAAGGAGCAGACTCGCTGACTGGATGTTGCTCTTCCTAAAGCTACCAGACGAGAGGCTGAAAGGCAAGAAAAAAAGCAGAGAGGGTTGGAATTACAGACTGGGTGGTGAAATGGCATTTTAGATGAGCCAGTCTGACAGGCTGGATGATCAAGTCTGATTTTCTGAGGTCCCTTGGTTGGTTGTCAGTTATTGCCAATGACTACAAGACTTACTAGGTATCTTAAAAAAAACCCCAAGAAATCAATTATGAAAGTGTTCTAATCCTAGCCTGTCAGATTCCTTTGTGGACTTGTACCTTGTCTCATTCATAACTTAGTAAATTTGTATTTTATTTGTTTCTCTAAGACTGACATGATCTAATGCTTAGGAATTAGTGAGATGATGATGCAAATAGAGTATCCAAAGACATTTGCTTCAAAAGGATCAATTTCAGTATTTGCAAAACTGCAGGAGGTGGAGTTCAGTTACAGATTATTCCAGCCATTAAAAAAGGAGGCAAATGTTGCTTGTGCAAATACTTCTGCCACATCTAAATTGAACAAACTAAGGCTTTGGAAGAAGGAAGGGTAAGAATTCCAGCTGCCTCCTTTCTTTCTAGCTGAAACTTGGAGGTACAAGGGCATAGCTACGTGCACCTTATTCAGTCACCCAGAAAAGGATACCATTTGAATGCGCTCTCTGAATAGAAGGCACAATGATAATAGCGACATCACCCAACAGAATGGCTACTGCCAAATTGCTTTAGCCTTCCTGCATGATCATCAGGACCAGCAATCTGTTAACCAGCCCATTCTCTAGTTTTTGCTGCAGCAGTGTTCTTTAATTTGAGAGTACCGTTGCACTGATCAAAAAAAAAAAAACAAAAAACAACAACAAAAAAAAAACCAGTTCTTGAGCGGTTTAAAGAAAAAAAAAATCAACTGAAGAAATCTCACAATCCAGAAGCGCCAGATATTGGAAGGTGAAGGGAAGATTAAGAAGAAATTGCCTGTTACAGAACTTCATTAAAGTCATTTATTAGCTTTGTAATGCCTAACAGTCTGCTGGCTCCAGAGTTTTTTATATACAGGGGGGCGGATAAGGGAGCGTTTCACTTTCATTTGCATTCTTGATCCCTGCTGCTCTGTTTATAGCGTTGATGCTATTCATACAGTCTTTGCAATATTAATTTTTAATTTATGATGCTCATTAGGAGACACTTAAAACAGAACAATTATCATTTATCTTGATATATTATTTACTAAGACTTGCTGTCATGGTTAGGGACTTATGATTAGTGGGAGGGGAATAAAAACAGCTCTGAAAGGTGCTTGGCTGCAGGGACTGGGGCTTAGGAAGCGCTTGTCACCACCGAAGGCCTGAAGTTCTGATGCCTAAGCAAAAGACTTGCAGCACCTAATCAAAACTCGGGAGGAACCTTCGGAGATGAGCCTAGGACAGTGCTTAATGAACCTGCAGGACAATATTAATGAAACTCACTCGTAAAGCACCAGCTCATCAATTATTCATCCTGCTATCGTCCTGGTACTTTACTGTTTCCCTTTTTGTCTCAACGTGATTACCTTTTTTTATTCCCTCTACCCTCATTTTCCTTTCATGGATTTGCTGACATGTACCCGAGTAGTGCTTCCTCCCCAGGAAATTGTTTTTCGCAAGGCAACTGCAGGGTATCCCCAGGAACAAGAAGGGTCAATTATGCTCTTTGAGCATTGGGATAAATGTGCCGGGTTTATTAAGACTTAATAAACCAGAGCACTGATATGACAGCCCTGGATAACCTGATTTTCTTAAAGGCTACTGTATTGGAAACTCAGGATCATCCAAGCGCTTCTTAACTTGCTAAACACTACAAATTAATTGTTGTGACACGTTAGCTGTATAGAAGTCTGCATGGCAAAATAGAACTTCAGATCGTAGTGACCTATTCGGAATACATGGGAGTGCTCTTCCCTTCTCCCTCACAAATTATCCCTTACACAGGATCTCTGAGAATCCCTGCGTTTGGTCTGAGTTCCCAGGCTGTTTACAACGTACACTTGTGCAGGAGAGGAGGCAAATTGGATGCTTTGGAGCCTGATAATTGCAGCTCTGCATCTGAAACCAATTGTATTTTTAGCTCTGTTTGTTTCTATTTAGTTATTTTTAGACTTCCTGAAAGGGGTATTAGTTCTATTTGTTTTCTGTTTGACATCAAAGCAACAACAGCAACTCACTAATTTTGTGACCTATTCCCTGGACACTTGACTTTCAATTTTTTGAACCGTTGCACAGCAGCAGTGGAACTGATACCACCAAACGCCTTTCAGTCGCACACACCACTCCCTCCCTCTGTTCTCTTGAAAACCTTGACACTGCGACTACCCTCAAAGGCAACTGCCGTATTGATAAACTGTATTTTCTAGGGGAAAAGATATGGAAGGAGTTATAAATTTTGTGGTTCAGTAATTCTGGCCCATTGTTGTGGTTTTTTTACTTCCACCTTCTGGGTTTTGCAAGCTTGTATTTAGAATTTATTTATATCAAAAAGGGAAAACAAACACAAAAAATCCCCTGCCTGGCATTATAGGAAAGCCAATACAAGAGTCTGTGATGAGTTTTTTGAAGTAGTGTAATGAAGACAATGCACAATGCTATAGCGAGTATTTATGCTATGTAGCACTTTTCATCTCCCAGCCAGTTTAAAAACCTTAGCAGATTGATCTCTGCAGCACCCCCTGCGAGCGAGGTATGTGGGCATGGTGAGCCGCTTTGTTATGTTGTATCAGAACTTCATTAGGCCCTGGGATGACAATGCAAAAGGCAGGGGAGGAAGTATTCAGCTCACAAATCAATTGTTTATGTTATTTTGCACCCTGTTGTAGATTTAGATCCCCTTGTAAAGAAAACACTGCATAATGATGAATCTTTCCCCCTCCCCAGCAAGACCAGCTCTGACTGCTGCTGTAAATAATTGCTGGTGCTTGGAGTTAGTCATATGCTAAACCCAAGCGAATTTATCTGACAATATTTTTTTCCTCATTAGTTGACAAAATATTCCCAAAGAGGTCCCTAATTGTTACACGATATGAACTCATTTAGTCTGGATTTTGAAAGCCATTAGCGTGATTTGGAGGTGTAAATCCTGTGCTCTGATGTGACCTGAGCACTCAGAACTGCAGCCTGACCCATGTCTGGGTGAGGTGACACATCTACATGTCAAACTGCAACCCCACATAGGAACTAGCTTGTGTCCTGGAAACCTTAGAGCTGCATTAGTGTGGCATGCTCCTGGGCTTCCTGCGGTGGGGCGGGAGGATGAGCAGACACGCAGCGTTACGCTCACACAGTGATGAGTGGAGGTTTCCTCGTGGCCCTGTGCCGCTCTGTGAGAGCAGGCACCGGGACTCGGACAGCCCTTCTGAAAGTGAGTGTTGGAGTCAAATCATCGAGACACTCTAGACTTTTCTGCCCATTCTAGCTGGTTGTACGGGGTTTCATTCATCACCTTTAAAGAATGTTTACATCTTTCCAACGAAATCCTACCTTCGCTGCTCTGGTAATTTAATGTTGGAGTTGCAATTTACTATAAACCTTCTTAGCAGGCAGGTAATCAACTTAACGGAGTTTATTGCACAAGCAGCTGTTCAGCAATCTAATATTATTATTTTTTTTTTACCTATTATTTGCAGCTGCAGAACAGGATAAATCCACATTAATTCCAGTCTCCACCTGACAAACAATCTCATCTCTGCCATGTTCTAATTTTTGATAACTTTAAAGAGCTGAGTTCTGCTAACTCTGAAGCACATAAATTGAACAAAATACCTTTGAACAAGGTGTACCTGCTTCATTTCTCTGCTGTTTTACATGCTGAAGTCTTAGCCTTTATATGGCACATTAGTGACTTTTTTTACAGGGTTCACCTTCTTTTGCTGGTGGTTAACGGAATTGTTGGTGTTTCTAACACAGTAGGAAGGATCACCCCAGGTGTTTAAAGTGTTTCGAACAAGGCACAGCAACGACCTGAGACGAATAGGTGTGTTCCTTCTAGAGCTGTTGGATGCTCGTGCAGTAGTGCTATCAGGGCTTTTAAACCGCAGTCCCATTTCCCTAAAGCTTTCTTTGTGATAGCATTCAGCTTTTTCAGCTTTCGCCGAAGCTTGCAAAGGGGCAAACGCGGTAGTGTGTGTGTGTCGCACGGTAGCGTGGGGCAGCTCTTTTAATGCTGGCCCTTTCTAATCTTTGTAAGGTCATGTAACTTTTCTGATTTTTGCCTAGGGATAACTTTCCCCTTATTTTAACGTATTTCCTTTTGTCTGCTTTGGCCAGTAATTGACTTTGTCCTTTTTTCATTTATTTCTCTGCCTCCTGGTTGTAGCATCTTCTCCCTGGAGTCTCAGGTTAGAAGTTTTCCCTTTTGTGAAACCATGACAGGTGCCTAATTGAATGATGAATGTCCCTTTATTACTCTGTAATTGAACTGCCAGCTTTTTGATTGGTTTGTAGAGATGCTCCACTCCTCATCAAGCACTGCGGGGGGCTCCGGAGCTGGCAGGCTGGGCCTACCCTCCATCTGTCTAATCGCATCTCTCCCCCTACTTGGCTTTTGGGTGGGGAGGGGGCTGGGGGGGGAGGGAAGTCATAATAAATTATGCTAATTCGGCGTCGCTGTGACAATAAGAATATCGCATTGTTAAGTGCGTGGCAGCAGCAAACGCGAGAAGATGTTTTGTCGTCGTGGCTGCCTGGCCTGACAGGCCCTCGATGAAGATTAATGGCCCTTACCTGAGTGACAGAGCGGGGGATTGTGGGGCAGAGAGGGTCATTCATCATACTCTGACAGGTGTCATTCACTCCGACGGCCGCACCACTATTGCCTGGCTAGTGGTTCCATTTTTCTGCCAGTTAAGCAAGGAGTTTAATAACATCCCCAGAATTAAAACTCATTCTTTGTAGCAGGTCTGACAGCTGAAAATAAGAAAATCAATTCTTCACATGTTATAGCCCAGTTAACTGACTAGGGCTTTGACTTTAATTTAGTCTTTGGGCTGAATTTCAAGTAGGGCGCTTTTGTAAGACATCATCTATTAAAATTTACCAATAGCACCAACTTCACTGTTATTATTGTGGCTGGATTAAAATGCAGCCTTTAATAGTGGATGTCATCTTCATTTGGTGCAAGCTCAAGTGCAGACGGCTGTGGTGGGGGATATTCCACTTCATCCTCATTAGTGATGTTTATAGCTTCTCTCTTCATTAATATTGATCCCTTAAACTACAGAGAAAAACAAGACAGACACTAATTTGAACCATTTTGTATCATTAAACCATTTGGATTTCTTGGTTTCAGTCATTCTGGCAAGCCGAATAAAATATTTCAGCAATAAAAGAAAAAGGAAGAGACAGTACAAACTTCTGGCATCCTCTTGGTGGGAAGAGTCAGGTTAGCATTACGGCCCTGTGCTGCTGAGTGTTATGTGCATCTGAACGGGGCTGGCTAATCCTGGGGAAGGCTTGGAAATAGCTCCTGAGAAACCAGCTCTAAATAATGACCTTAATATGCATTTAATATCTCTGCTAGTGAAGCCAGGATACAACTGTTTGTTGCCTGTTTCATTTAACTCATTAAAACTGTGGTAGCCCAGGGGCAGGCATGACTAGCTGGAAGCACCTCAACAAAAATGGAGAAGACAGTTTGATGTCCATTTGTCTCATGTAGGAGGTTTGTGAATCATCAGTGTGATACCGCTATGAAAAATGCAACCAGGATCCAAAGAAGTGTGAGACCAAATATTTCCAGTGGACCTGGAAGTGTTATCACTGTTGTACAAAGCCGAAATGAGGCTGTTTCTGCAGCTATATGTGAGTTTCAGGTCAACGTGATCAAGAAAGATTAATTCAATCTGGAGTAAGTGCCAAGAAAGGGCTACCAGGGTGATCAGGAGAATGCAGAGCTGTCTTACAAGGAGAGGACAAAGGCCCCCAGCTTATTGGGACTAGCAAAATGAGGGCTGAGACGGACTGTGACTGCTCTCTACAAATACTTCAGGGGAGGTAAGCACAGGGAGTTGAGGAGAACAGAGTCTTGATGTGATAGCCCAGGGCATTGCTTCCAGTCCTGTGTTCTTATAAAGCAACCATAATTTGTCGCCATGTAGGTAATAAATCAGGAACGGCGAGCGAAATCATACACGTACCTCTCCATCTCACTGAAGCCGTTCAGGTTGAGGGGAAGGAAAGGTGGTGTTTAGGGCTGGAGGGGGAGGACAGGAATTATCATGCTTTAGGAGATTTTCTTCTGTCTCAGCTGCAAGTGGAGAAGGAGCGTAAGACAGCCAGGCTCCTCCACAGACACCTCATTTAATTGCCCAGAATGATAGAGGAGAAGTTTGTACACCTCAGTTAAATGTGAGTAAGGAGTTCAGCCCTAATTTTGTTTTATAGAGAGCACATTATAGTACACTTTAAGATCTTGTAAATTTTTCCCTCCGCTCAGTCTAAAAAGTTAGATGTTACCCTGTGGAGACTATGCTGCTTTGAAAGGAAAAATTTGCCTCTGTGTGTGTTTTTAGAGATCTGTGTTACCTTGGCATTATGAATGAATTGCATTTAAACAAACAGCGTAGAGGCAAACTGTGCACACGCGTGTAGAACAGCAGTTGGGCTACACAAAAGAAAACATTTTGCAAGTCTCTGTTTGGTCTTAGATAGTTGTGTCTCTGTGGTGTTTTTCCAGCGTGAAGGAGAGGTGAGACGTGAACACCCTCAAGGTTGGTGTTTTGCTGTCAGGTCACAACGCCAGCATCATATGGCCTAAGAGGCTGCATAGGGTGTGTGGGTGCTCGTTGCATACCAAATTACCATACAAGAGAAAAATGCCCTCAAAACTTTATTTTTAAATTAGTTGAT
This sequence comes from Bucorvus abyssinicus, assembly GCA_009769605.1. Lineage (NCBI taxonomy): Eukaryota > Metazoa > Chordata > Aves > Bucerotiformes > Bucorvidae > Bucorvus > Bucorvus abyssinicus. Next base: position 1,405,589 of record CM020024.1, on the reverse strand, counting down.
TTTTTTCTGAAATCATTACAAAATGAAGTCCTCTCTTGTTCCTGCAGATTATTGCAGTTTTTTGCACTCGAAGCATTAAATAATAGAATACCATAGGGCAGCCTCTGTCTTCACAAGAAAATATTGTATGGATAATGCTGTGTGTGCAAATGGTGGGTGAAGAAATATCCCTGACCAAGAATCAAATATAGCAGCATGTTGGAGACCTGTCCGACATGTGAAAATGGATTGGAAGAGAAGGGTCAGCACTGTAGTTGTACTGACACGATAGAAAAAAGTTTGCCTTTTTTTTTCTTAACTATGCATCCAAAGTTGTGTTTATTCTGAATATTTTAATGTGTAGCTCTATAATATATGAATAAAGGAAAAAACAAAGAATGGGTGTTTTCTAGTAGACTCTACCATCGTTCTAGTGTTCAGTGTTGCTCATAGAAATAAGAGCTGTTTTAAAAGGATGTGAGTCACTGACTATTGGGAAAGTCAGTCTTTTCATTAAAGGCAGGTACTTCATAAGGCAACTCTAAATAAAGTAATACTTATGAACCTACAGAAAAATACCCTGTAGTAATTTTCTTCTAATTTAACCAGAAAAATATGATTAAAATACACCTGTTACGTCACTAATGTAAATGCCTTTATATTAAATTATTTTGATTTTTCCCTTCTCAATTTGGCTGGCTGGGTTTGCACTCCAGACAGCAGATTCAACTTACACGTGCAAAAAAATAGGAACTTGGCGGTCAGCAATACCTGCTTTTGGAAATAAATTAACACAGGTTTTTTTTTTTCTAAGCTGCAACTATAAATTTGTCACCCATCTTTCCTCATAAATTTATCACCTATCTTTCTTCATCTTTATTTTAAGTCATCAACATTCTAATCTGATGATGGAATTTCAATATATTAATATGTTAGTACAATTTATGTGCTCGGAGGCAGCCGATGACTTGTCAGGATGACGCTGCAGAATCTTTAAGGCATTTCACCCCCAACTGAAAGTGACCATTTTGGTTTTATTGCTTTCTGAGAGAATTTTCAATGGAAGAAATTCATAAAATGCAGATTTTTTTGCCAGGCTTAGTCAATCACAAGTAAGATTTTTTTTATTATCATCTATATGTAATTAAGTCAAGTCTATGTACGAATCAGTTACTCCCAGAATGGTAATAACTAAAGGGCAATGGAAAATTTTGGCTACTTCATACAAATGGCAGCTGATGACAGGATGTGATGTTACCAAGGGAGAGGTGGGAAACGCGGTGCTGGGAGGCCACTGAGTGAGTGGGTGGCTACTATTAGTCCAACAGGTTTCATCAAAATCTGACTGTTCTGCTTAATTTAACAGCAAAAAGTAACAACATATAGAACTTGCTATGCGACATCATCAAATAGGACAGGATGCCTAATTCCAGCTTAGGAAGTGCTGACACTGGTGAATTGTGGGGCAGAGATGAAATTAGCACCCTGTTCTGTTTTCCTTCAGACAAGATGGTCTAGTTATCTTAAGATGTAAGAGTGTATTAACCAGTGCAAATAAAAATAGCAAAAGGAGTGCTAAAGTAGCTTCTACTTAGCTGACTGTATTTCCTGTTCTAAATATGTTCACTAAGCCGCTTCTTAAAGCACTGCCAACAGTCAATTCTCTTTTTTTTCCCCACCGTGAATCCTGGCACCTGAATGTCATGGCTTTGTTCCGGGTAACAACATCTGTATGGAAATCTTCAACAAGGATTTGGGTTATGAGCAGATTTCTGTTATGTTACTTAAACCAAATGAAATGGGTTTCTAAAGTGTGGCCAGATGCCACACTGAGGTTTCACTGACTTTATAGAAGGCCTTGATGGCTAGAGTAAATGAGATGTCTTGGGTGTTTAAAGTGAATTTCATCTTTCTTCCCAGTCTTCCACAAGGTCACCAGCCTATCCAGAAGGAAACTTACTACCCATGTCTAGACACGACAGTGGAAAATCTTGTCTCATTTAAACTTATTGACTGCATCTTCTACTGTGTCCGCTCACTACTGTGCCATGCAAGAAGAATCCCCTGATCCTTCTAAAGTCAGCATTAGAATTGACCCTTTTGTTGGCTCTGTGTGTAAGGGATGCTTTTGTCCAAGATAGTTTCAGATGCGGAGTTGCTGATGAAAGTGTGAAGTATTGCAAGTTCAACACTAAGTGTGGATCTTAACAGCAATGAGAGCATGACTTCCAGAAGAGGTTATGCAGGCAGTGTGATTGTAGCAGGCTCAGTTACAGTTGGAGTTAATTTGATAGGGATCATAGACCTACAATGTAGCCAATTAGTAAGATGGTACTGGAGGACACACAACAAAAGGGCTTGATAATTAGCAGAGTGCTTAGGAACAGAAGCCAAATGAAAATGAAATAAAAGGCTGTGATCCAAAAATCTATGGTCATGAGAACATGGGACAGCCTCCAAATGGATCATGATGGCGTTTATCACAAGGTACAGTGGGTCAAGATACCCATTAAGGTTGCTACAGACATTTCATAAACAGGAAACTGCATAAAGAAAGAGGTGGTTTGGAAAAGGAGGAAAATGCTAATCTGATTTGGTATCAGTTCTCTTGGATCTACAAAGGTAACATACAGGTTTATAATCATTCTGCCTAATGTTCAGACCATAACTGCTCACCTGAATCAGGATCCTCTTTGCCCTAGGTTTGGTGGTGATATTGTAGCAGAGAGGGGTATTTCCAGAGGCTGGCCCAAGCTGGAGTGGGGTGGGGGCCACTCTGCTTTGGAGAGTACAATTTCCCCTGACAGGCAGGGAGCTCAAGGTGGGTTTCAGCTGAAGCACATCAGATTAGATATTAAATTTGGATGCCTGGGCAATACAGCATAGTATGACAGTGATCTGCTCTGGCTGTAAGAGAACAAATGGAGGGATGGGGACTTCACCCCAAACACTGGCGCTGCACAGCAGTGTCACCTTGCAGGCAGGTGGCACAAAACAAGGTGTGTGCTTTAAGGTATAATGCTACAGAATGGCTTCAGCAAGCTGCAGAAACTGTTACCAGAATCTAAAAGAGTTATGACAGTAAGGAAGGAGTTTCGATAAACAATGTAAACCAGGTCAGTAATACAGGCAGTCGGTTGATCCTTGTGGAAAGTGGCCTAATGGAACAGAGACACAGGTAGATGATGCACCAGGGAGGCCTCTAGGAAAGCTAATGCTCTGCTAAAAAGTGACGCTCCAAAGATCTCACCGCAGAAGGAATGAATGTGACAAGAAGAGCTAGCAAGAGGCAGAGCCTACCATGTTGGGATTAATGATCCTGAGGGTGTCCGGAAGAGCCGGATCGAAGAAAGTGCCTTTGAGATCTTGCTGAGGAACCCCATGTGCTGCACATTGGAACCGTGCTAATAGGTTCATTTTAAGGCCTGAAAAAGCTGTTATGATTATCCCTGTTGTAATATAAACTGGAGAGCCTTATCTTTTAATTTTGCATTAAGCTACTAATGTCTATTATGTCAGCATACCAGATGCTTACACTAAGAAGGTTTCTTTCTAAAGATTTAAAATTGTGAAGAATCTACCATCTTTTCCTTGCTTAAAGTGTTCCCTTTGTTAGGGAATTTTGTCTTTGTGGCTGCCAACTGTTTCATCATGTTACACATATTTTTTGCTGATTGGAGATTAATACACCGATATCTTTCTATCATATTCAGAAGTGGGTAACTCTTCCTCATGTGATAGAATAATCAGGCTTCAAACCTTCTTTTGAGTAGCTCAGCCACCTCACAGAAGCATGTCAGGTCAACGTAATTGCCTTCAACCAAACCAGTAATTTCGTTACTGATTGTTTGGTTGATAAAACCTGTCTCTTTTCCCATCATAAACTAATGAAGGAATTAGTATTAATTACCATTAATTATAATTGTCCTTATTTTTGTACTTATCTCACCCAATATCAGCTTTTTCATGACTTTCCATAGGGCTGTATGTCAGGCTCTTTATCCTACCATTATCTGAAGCATCCTATTTATGCTTTTAAAATGCTTGCCAGTCATTCACTTCCTTGCAGACAGTGGAGGAGGCAAATCAAAAGACGTGGGTGGAAAATCTGGGGTAAGCATGCCACAGTTCTGAGAGCGTTTAAAGGAGTTTGTAGCTAAAGAGCTCCTGTACAGTGGCTGGGGATAAAAAAAAAGCCCATCTGGTTTAACATCTCCTATTTAACATACAGGTAAACAGTGACCTGTTCCTTACAGAGCAAGAGTGGGGAATATCTGACACTGCTCCGAGAAGCTGAAAATGTACCACTGTGTTGTGGCAGTGGACGTGCAGAGCCCAGTGGTTTCCCTTTAGTTTCAATGGGGGCTGTCTCTGGGCTTCAGAAGGTCTTTAGAACTGAAGGTGCCTGGAGAGAATTTCTTGCAAGTTAAATTAACCATAGGTGGAAGTTTGGTTTTGTTAGTAAACAAGGACAGATCACTTAGAAAATTGTCCAGTTTGCTGTTGAAAGCCTCCTGGGCACTGAATTTGAGTTCATGCCTGTTGTGGGTAGGCATGTGCCAGTAAAGGTTGCAATTGATTAGTCCACTTGAAAGACAAGCCTGTTTCTTTTAGCACATGCTCATCTTCCTCCCTGAGGTAAACAAAATCTGTATCTGGCAGGCACTGGGTCAGTTGATCCTATTCTATGGCTTATACATCAAGTGCTGGATACAAATCAGTTCACAAAAATCTGCCTGGTATTACACAAGATAAAAACTCTTACAACCTGTGTTCTTGGCTGGGCACAATGTTCAGTTTACACCCCCCTGTTCTACTTCCCAGAAAGAGAGTGGATGTTACAGTCTGGTTATCTTCGTTCATTACAGGGAGGGAAAATGATTTTGAGAATCTGCTTAAAAGGAATCTGTAGCTGTACCATGCTCCCCAGTTCTTGTGGGTAACAGCAGATGTCAGGTTGTTTTGTTACTGAACTTTCAAACGCAAGTTAATCTACTGAAAGATTTGACACCTGGAAATAAGCAGAATCAGATGTACAGTATTAGTCTAGCAGGTTGCAGTTTTCCACAAGGAATAAAAAAAAAATACTGTGCTGTTTAAAATATTCCTCTGACTTTATGGACGTCCGATAACAATCTAGAAACGTACTTACTCAGTTTGTAATACTGCAGAAACCTCTTCAAATAGCATTGCCACTTTAATTCTTGAGGCATTAATGTTGATGATGAACATAAAAAAAAATGTTTTCAGTTTGTCAAAAGAAATAAGGGTGCTGTAGTGGCAGAAATGCAGAAAAGGCTTGTAACTCTTCGTTATAGGCTCTCCGTGGTGAGCTACTGGTTTCCAAATACATCCCACCTGCTTTAAGCACTTGGCTGAGTTATATGAAAACTATCCCTCTCTCCCTATCGACTGGGTTTGGGCTGTACATGAGTCATGGTGTCATCCTGGTTTTTTGGATTGGGAATGACATATAGAACAACTAGATTCTTAATTTAGCTGTCTCAATTAAGTGCCTGAGGTTAAGCGAGATGAAACTCCAGGCTTAAAGCTTCCCAGCTCGGAGTCTTTGTCGGAAAATGAAAGTGCTTGAGAAGAATGCCCTAATTCAACAAAGCTCAAATGAGATTTTTCATCAGGTTAATAGAAACATTGAATAACTTAGGTCAGAAAGGAACTCTAGAGGTCATCCGGTTGGATGCCCCTCAGCTCAGAGCACGGCCAGCTGGGATCAGGCTGCTCTGGGTCTTGTACAAGGAAGCTCTGGGTATCTCCAGGGCTGGAGATTCCACAATAGACAGGCTTTTTCCACCCGCCCCTGTCTCACTGTCTGTGTGAAAGTCAGTAACAGCAACAGCTTACAGAGAAAGAACCAGATACAGCATTTGAAAAATGTACTGGAGGCAGAGAGCTGCCTGTAAGTTCCGAGTATTTTTCAGTGCAAAGAGATCCATGATGAAATTTTAAAATGCATCCTTACGGCAACAGCTGACGGTGGCTCCTAGTGCACAGTTTGGCTTTTAGTTGCTATCTTACTAAAGGTTAGGTCCTTGACCAAGTAGGGGGGAATAAAAACCCCCCAAATTGCTTGAGACTATGGTGGGTCATCCAAGAACTTGATAAATAGCATCATGGTATGATTAAGGAATAAAACCACGTGTTTTTCCTTAAAGTTCCTCTACATTCAGATAATTTATATAAGAAAACGAGCTGAGTTGATGTAATAGGTGTACTTCTGAAGGCGAGCAGTGTGGGACGTGTTTAAAACTAATTAAATGGATCAAAACTGGCACAGAGACAAAGTGTAAAACTAAATGTAGTCACAAGGGAAAGGTAATTCTAATTAAATTGTCAAAAAAAAAGTCAATTAAAAAACTTTGTGTTTCAAACCAAGAAAAATATCTATGTAAAAGGCCTTGGGGAGGGTCATTAAAAGGTAACTAAGTAAGCTGAAGAACCAAAGCAGCAAAGGTGGGTTTCTGCAGTCCCAGTTGCAGCGGGATCTGGTTAATCTGAATTCTTCGGGATCATGCTGCTATTCAAAGGAGTGAAAATGTGTGCACCCACAATGAGGTGTTCCTTCCGTACAGCCACAGGCATTCCTCAGGTGAATTACTGTTTGTTTTCACTGAATGTGAGCATTTGGGTTTAGGAAATGAAGCTATTAGTGATTTTTCAACTAGTGCTTTAAAACATCAGAACGAGACCCCAGTAGTCCGCAGCGACTACAGCAGATTATGAGCAGAGCTGCCCAGATCTATGCTGGCGATAATAAATGGGGTAAATCTGTGCCGTGCATATAGTTCAAGAGCTTTTTATAGCTCTGGTGCTGCTTCCAGACTAAAGTATGTCATCAGTAAAAGGAATGCTGTCTTAACCCATGAGAAGCAGCAAACCAAAGGCTGCTGAGACACTGAAGGAATGGAGAGAGTTTATGTACGAGGTTTAACAAAACATATCACCTGACGACGCCATTATTCTGTTGTCTTATGCCACTGTCTTCCATGTCTCAGACTTTTACATCTATGACATGGTACATAGCGTGCCTTACATTAACCGTTGTCTGGCAATGCTGCACTTCCATTACCTGTCACGTCTGTCCCTTTTTTTACGATCATTCTGATGAGCTACTTGTTGTTGTGTTTCTTTTTTATACTATAAGATAGAAAAGAAGATCTTGGCTCCCTTCCTGGGCTGGTTCCAAGGTGTTTTAGGTAAAACCTGATGTGTGTTTAAATGTTCTGTGCAATTCTACAGAGCCTAAACACTGGAAACATTAGCTACCTATTTAAGGCTTTAGATCAGCAGATCAACTGGCAGAAACTTTTTACAAAATGATGTTTCATTTTCTTGTTTTTAAAACCTGGCAGGCCTGGAGTTAGGGAGCACTGTTATTGAAGAGCAGCCACAGGGGGAGCTGCAAGTGCTGTGCCAGGTGTTGTGTACAGCTGCAGGGAAGCGGTAGCCCCTCTCTCAGGGGTACAGGCACTTCTGCCGTCCCAACAAATAATTATAAAAATGGCCAGAAGAATGCATCAGCCTGGGGCTTGCATCATTTGCTTATTTAAGCAAGCTTACCTAAGCCTTGCAGGTTGCAGAGCAACTCTTGAAAATGAGGCTGGGACCCCCTGATTTCTGCAGCAGTTAGCAGCACATCCGTGGTTAGAGCTCTGCCTTGTTCTCACCTTCCACTTTTCTTTAGTTTACTGTCAGAAATCTCCTGTGCCTGATTTTCTTCCTTCACACACTGCAGCGTCCCTGTTCGCTACAGAGGTGGGAAGCAGTGGTTAAACCCTTCCATCCGCTCCCCCCTCCCCTGCTTCTTGGTCTTTCTTCAAATAATGATGCCATTATCTTTTGGCAGCAGGATTGGATAGCATTGGGTATCTCCGTTCATTCAGTGCATCAGTCAAAGCAGCCAAAGAATATATTAGATAGAATCACAACTTTATCTCTCCAATACATAATATACCAGTGTAGCACAAGAAGGGCTGCTCAAATTGATTGAATTGGGTTTTCCTACAGCGCTGCTTTGTGTATAGCGGGAAATATACTGTATCAAACAATCTACAGGAACAGCAGCCACGGTGTGACTAATCACAGCAACGCTAACACTGAATAATCTCATGAAACTTGAACAGGAGGATCAATGTTCCACTCACTTCATATAAACGGCCTATATGATATAAAAAAAGCCAGCAGATAAAGGTTAGATGCTGCTACATCTAGAGCCTAGCATATATGATACAGGTGGGGTGTTTTAAGCACAAATGCCGATTTTACAAGTGCTTCCAAGTGTCCTTAATGACTAAATCCATCAATCCAGGTGTCAGCCACCTTCAAATAAATAAATGAAAGGCTTCTGACTTGTTTCATAGTGTTTCTTAAACAGCGACCTCTGCATATACTTTTCCTTTCTGAGCTTCTTGCATCCAATCCTTTAAAACTGTAAGTCAGTCACCTGGGCCAACCGCAGAGGACAAAGTGTTTGAGGCTCCGCGGTGATGGGAGGTTGTCATTTTAGCCTTCAGAGAAAAGAACAATCATAGAAACAATGCCCAGGGGAGCATGAAATGGGAGCTTCTGCTAGGGAAGGCTTTCAGCTGAAGAGAGCTCCTTTGAGCTTGGTCTCATGGTATGGATTAAAGGGTTTGCACAGTTTCCTTTTCCAGACCCTGCAATGCTGGAGCTGGTAGCTTTGATGCGCCTTAGCGCAGGCAGGAGGGAAGAAGTGCTTCAGGGATTTACTTCCCTGAGGGAGATGTGTTTGGCATGGCAAGAGCAAGGAGTAGCGCCCTGAAAAGCGTTGGTTCGGCTCCCAGCCACAGCTGCATTTTTGGTATGTTGTTCCCACTTGTGATTCCGCTGCTGTTGGAGCATTACTGATAGGTCATTTCTATTCAGGGACATCAGCTGTTTAGAAGGTCAGTTCTTTGGGGTTTTTCTGTTTATTGTTGTTAGGTTTTGTTTTCTTTAAGCTCTAAATAAAGCTTACTCCCAAACAATGCTAATTCCCCCTCTGCTCCAATACTGAGGCTGTTTCAGTCTTTGTGTACTGGCTTCTCCCAACAGCTGTGCCAAGGCAGTGCTGCAGTGGGGCTTGTCTGCTTTTTACCCCTTTCTGTCGTGCTAAAAATTTCGCCGATATAACTTTTTGATGTCAACCCTTGTTGTCTCAAAGAAAGAGGGAATTATTTCTAATCAGAGGGGACCGAGTTTTCATCACGATAGATTGATGCATGTTTTAGAGCATTCACCTTTAAGGTATCCAGAATACAATCTGCTTGATCCTCTGTGGATTGTAAATTTCTGGAGTTGGGCTTCTTTGTTCTTCTTGTCTGCTGAGGAAAGCTTTATGATCACTATTACATTATCTTGTCTGTAGTACTGCGGACCTGGGACCCTTCTTCCTATTGGGAAGCCTTTTCTTTACTTTCATACCAATAAAGTGATTCTTAGACAAGGGTTCATCCCTAATAAGCAACTTGAGAATTGCACCTGAACTAAGAAATATTTCTCCCCTCTGTGTGCCCTAAGCTTTAGAATATCAAGGAGCCTACATGCTTTGAATCTAAGACAGAGCTTACAGTCTAACAGCTTTTTTATCACCTTCCATCAAGCAAAAAAGCCTCCAGGTGGATTAAGCTGTGTGTGTAAGAAGCTTACAAGGTAGCAGGTGTCAAGTCCCAGTAAAGGTCATTCCATTAGGGCTATTCTCTTCTCAGGCACAGCTTTCCTTGTGGACTTGTGTAAAACTGCCACTGGGACGTTAGTACACTGCTTTACGGAGCCGAGATGTTCAGCAAAATGCTGAAGCGTGCACAGCGTATTTGCCCAGGGATTTTAGGCTCAAGTTTAGCTTTTAGAGTGTGGCCCAGATAAAATACAGTGGCATGGCTAGAGGCTGGTAGCAGGGTAGGAAGAATGCCTTCCTGTGTTTCCAGTACAGCCATCCAAAAAGGTCCAGATTAGATGGACAGGGTGTTGACAGCATTACCACAGAAGAAGAAATAAGTTGTTAAAAAGAATTAAAAATCAGAATCCTTATTGCATTGTGATTGAGAGCCTAGAATGAACTTGAAACACACTTGACGCATCCCAGTGTCTATTGTTACTAGATCAAAGGAGAAAGACTTGCTATAAAAGTGAGTAAAAATCATGTGACAACTCATTCTGCCAGACATTTCAAGGCATGAGCAGGCAGCATTCAGTCAGCGCTCTTGGCTCATATTTCTGATTGTATCTTCACAAAAACAAGGATCAGAAACAGAATTTCCTTTTCTTTCTCTCTTTTTTTTTTTTTTCCCCTCAATGGGAATGATGTAACACGAGGAGCTGTAGCCATACACCTAGGCCTTTCTTGCCTGGACTGTGCCGGGTAGCTTTGCCCCCAGCTGTAGGCTTATGGAGGTGAGCAGGAGGTGAAGGGCGGAGAGGCCAGCAAGGCCTGATGATACTTTCAACATTTGATAAAGCTGCTGTAGCTGACATCTTGGGCAGGAGCAGTTTGAAGAGCTTAGTCAAACCTGTGCTATTTCAAAGCATGCTCTATGAAATCTTGCAGGCCTGCTTATAAATTAAAGCTAACTTGCAGCAGACAACCATCCCTCAGAAAGCGGAACTCGTCTTCCAGAAACCAGACTGTACTGTAGGAAAGAAATGGTGAAAAATCTGAGCACAAACAGCAAAGAATTCCAAGTTTCAAAGTATCTGCGAAGGAGAAAGCCTGCCAGACAATTATGAAGGATAAGGACATAGCAGAGAAGTCAAATGTTTTTGCAGCTTCTGTCTTCACTTCACATACCTTGAGCAAATACCTACTTTTCAGGCAATAAAGATGAGCCATTCATTGATTGACATGTCAATAGAAGAAATGTTACAAGCAGCAGATAAACCAAAGGGCAGAAAGTCATCAGAAAATATATACCTAAGAGTTGAGAAGGATCTTAAACTAGAGTAGCTGAACCACTGGGGGAGAAGCGCAGTCTTTGCTAAGGTGATCTATTATACCAGAAGAGAAAGAGCAGCACAGATTTGTCTGTGATTTAAGTAGGCCTCAGTAGAGATTCAGGGAATTTCATGATAGTAAGCGTTGTTTTGGTACCTGAGAAATTAGTTGAACCGACATTAAAGACCATGTTATAAAAAATATAGGTGGTCATGATGTTAGCTCCAGTTGACAGAGTTTCTGCAGACTTAATATGGCTAGAAAAGATCCACTTTGAAAGTTATTTGGGTTTCAGAAAATCTTTGACCAGCAAGAAGCTTTACTCTAAGTTTTGTAATGGGCTCTTCTGAAATTGAGAAGCTCGGTCATGTGAGTGATAACAAGTTATTGTACATCAGCTGATCCAACAGCAGTTGCCAGTGTACATGCCCATAGCCTGCAGCAATGGCGAGGACCTTTGAATTACCTATATCCTCTTGCACAGGAATAGCGCAGCAGTGCTTGTTCTCATAGAATGGTCTAGAAAAGGGGAGTTAAGCATTGCTGTGTACCCTTCCACAGAAACGGGAACCACAAATTACTTCAGGAGAGCAGATTGAAATGGGTTAAAGAGACACTTTGTAGGCAACGCTGAAGTAACCTGGTGGAAATTGGTGGTATGAATCATCACAGGCTTAATTTCTAGGTCAGGTTTAGACACCTCTGTATAGAATGAAGGCTTGCACATACACATTAGATGGAGATGAAAACATCCTTGAGGGCAAACAGACCTTCAGGCTTTGGAACATAAACCATGCTCCCAATAGTGGGATAAGGAAGAAACTTCCGGAGTACGGCAGCCGGGCTCTAGCTGCTCACTGGAGGATTTCCTTCACTTATCCGCTGATGATTTTTGTATTGGCCGCTGTAGGGGGATCCCTGCTAGATGGGTCTGGTCCCTTACGACAATTCATGTGTTTTTCCTTTGTGTGATATACTGACTATCATCAGCATCATGGTGAACTTCTGCTTGCGGTTCCTGAACTTGGCATTTCAGCTGCCCCACTGGCTCCTATACTTGCTGAATTCTGAAGTCCCTGTTGATTTTTCACATTTCTTAAGGTCACACTCTTCATGTTGATCCTACTTGGCAAATGATAGTGAGCTTGCGAGTTTTGAAGGCTGGCTTGAAAACTGTGAACTCTGAAGATCTTTTGCCTTTTTTTCGCTTTAAATATTTTATCTTCCAGCCTGGAATTATTCATTGGATTAATGTGTGAGCTGCTCCCTTTGGAAGGAGGCTGGCTGTGAGGACTTACTCTGTATTTCTTCTGGAAAGGAGACCATTTATGTTAGGAGCCACTGTTCTTGCAGCATGACTGGCTTTGAGACATCGTTTTCTCCAGAGAGAGAGACTCTTTGGTTGGGAGCAGCTGCTGCGGGTGAGCTTGGCTGGAAGAGATCTTGTCCCTGGTGCTCTGGGCTGAGTGGAGACCCTGTTGCAGGGAAGTGCTGCTGCTGGAGCAGGGCCAGAGTGGAGCAAGCAAGAGTGGGAGACTCTCCTAGTAAGAGCACCTTCCCTCATGTCCTGCAGTGGCCTGACACAGAGCCCGCCCGTCTCTGGTGTCCTTAAACACATAGGGTTCCACGGCTGGGGGCTGGAGGCTCCTGGAGCTGGTGGCATCTCTCTGGGGATGGATCTAATTGCTGAGATTTACAATAAAGGCTTTGTGTCTGTCAAGTGTTTGTTTACATTGTCTAACGATGATTTGTATGGCACTTAGAGTATGTTTGATTTAGTTTACCCACTGTTATCATGTTTAATATTTTAGTGTGTATATGATAAACACAATGAAACCTGCACAACTCTCCTCCTCCATTAGGCATCTCCTCTCTTAGGGAAACACTTTAAGGGATCCCTGAGGTTTCTCCCGCAGTTTTGTCTGACCTTTAGTAAAAGACACCCTCAGCCAGGGTACTGATCTTTGCTGCTCCCTTGGGTGGAAGGTGTAAGACAGGTTCCAGTCTGTTTCACTGTTAATAATTTGGTTTTCTTCCATGCGCATGGTCTGGCTGGTTTTCTCTTTTTTCACTTCTGTTCTGGACTTGATTTTTACTCAGGTAGTCCTGTTTTGTTCTGCTTTGGGCCACTCATCAGTAACAGTATATTTCAATTATTTCCTTTCGCTAGTTCCTTTTAAGAGAGAGGATATATAGAATAAACGTAAGATGGTGTCAGGTAAGACATAGTTTCTTTAGCTTCCGTGGTGCCGTTGTTAATTGCTTTGCCTCCCCTCTCTGTTTGTTGCCATTTCAGCTTTCAGGGAATGTTTTGTGTTATTGTGGGTGGTGCGTGTCTGGGACTTACAAAGAATTTTACTTCCAGCACAATAAAGTTCCTTTGTGCTTCGCAAGTACAAAAGCAATGCCTAGGAAGTCAAACTTAGATTTTGTTGTGCTAGCCACTGTATCTGTGAAGAGTAAAAGAAAATACCTTCCTGTTATGTCTTACTAGTTAGCTGCACAGAACAAAGTTAATATGCTCCTAATTAGATAGGAGGGGAACCAGAGAACGCGTGGCTACCTTGTCACAGCTAACTCTAGGCTTTTGTTTAGCAGTGCAGAGACTGATGTACCTCTGTAGGGCCCTGAAGGGTACATCAGATTAAGGAAGAGGCTGAGCCCTGTGGCAGAGATGTCTAGGCAGCAGGCAAAGTGGAATTCTGACTCCCAGTCTCCTTCTTGAAGCATTGCTGAGATCCTGGGATTGGAGCAGAATATTTCAGGGTACCACATTAAAGATCCTGCTCTTAACCGTGAGACTGTGCTCACTTTTCTTTTTATTCTCATAGGGTTGACTTGGATCCCCATTATGTTTAATTCAGTTTTTTATTTTACTCCTAGTATCTGTTCTAGCCAGCTTTGTTGGTCAGAAGGCCTCAGTCTTGTTCTGTCAATGCAGACTACACAGAATTCCTACTTTCGTTTTTTCTCTGCACATGGATATAATTGGAGGTGCTGGAAAAGGTGCAGCAGAAAACAAATTGCCAACTATTTCACAACCTCTCTTTTAGTTGGCTTTAGTTGAAGGGATTATTCTAGAGGCAGGAAAAAAGAAATCTTTCTCATGGTGATGGTTTTAATTCTAAAAAATCTATGATGCCTATGGAGATTTACTTCAGCTTCTCTGCAGCCGCATGCTGGGGCTTGCGGCTTTGGAGGAAGACCAGCAGCCACGCTCTGGCTGCAGTAACCAGTAATGGGGGATTTTGGTAACTCCAGAAGTACAGGCGTTGATGTAGGAGCCTCCAAACTTTCTTGAGCATCTAATGCTAGTGCTGCGTTTTATTTTTTTAAAAAAAATAAAGAGGGGAGGAAAAAAAAATCTTTGGCAATAGCTGCTGTGAGTCACATTAGAGCTGCGAATGAGTTTTGTGCCAGCAAAGAAGGAAGCCAGGAGAGAGTCTGAACAGTGAAACAGCCTCGCTGGTTCTGCGCTGTCTGCAGAGGCTCTGCATAACCATTACCTGGCCCTCCCGATGGCAGGAGAAAATGGAGCAGAGGAGGGGGGAGTTGGTTGTGGTACACACACATGCAGAGGGACACGCAGGTATTTCCACATGAACGAAGCCTTGGTACTTACTGGAGCTGCATGCACTGTCCCAGGCCAGATTAAAAATGAGTTTGCACATATTTCCTGTCAGGATCATTTCATTTGGAAAAACAGGGCCTAAACATAGGAACACTACACAAAATAAATCCGTTCCCCAAGCTTCACTCCCACCCTTGTTTCTCCCATGGAAACCTGACAAGTCTTACCTGTAAATATGTAATCAAGAGCAGGTCTTGTCAGCTCACAGGAGCTAGAGGTATAGAACCATTGTATCATTACTATTTGACTACAACGTGTCGTCTTGTGATAGCCAAATAAAAGGATGAGTTTGAAGTGAAGATCTTGCTATTTGCTATGTAAAGTGATAAATTTTACTCAAAAGAGTTTCAATCTATTTAAAAAAGCAGAAACAGGCAAACAAATACCTGTTTAACGAACAACTGCTGTCCAGCCTTGGGAATAAGGCAGATCTTGAGTGTATTCAAGGTTTAGGTTAGACCTTCTGCACATGTGTAATCCCAGTGCACAGCACGCTGCATAAATTATTTCTGTTCAGCCAGAATAATGTGTGCAAAGAGGCCGTGCCTCAGCTAGGAGGTAGGTGCATCTTTTTGCATACTTTGCGGCTTCCTCAGTGCCTGCTGGGGTAGTGATTACTTGTCTATCATTTGAATCCAAATTCTTATATATGTGTGTTTTCACACACAAACACCCACGTACTTGTAAGGCACCTGGTTCACGATTTTCAAAGCCAGCCATGACTTTGGAGCCTAACTTGAAGCATCTGTGGAAGACCTGATTTTTCAGGACGTGCTGTATATCCCATGCCCCTCGTTCTAGATAGCTGAAGTTCATCTGCTCAATGCTGTCACTTTCTTTTGACAGAAAGGCTCAGAATTCCACAAAAAAAAAAATGTGTTTTCCTTGTAGAAATGAGGACCCAACTAAGTATTTTGTCACGCTTGGTGACACTGATAAGAAAAAACCCTGCAAAGCACGAGACGCTCTCAGAAATTAACTCCTTTCCCTCCCTTTAACACATGTTAAATTAGCCAATAAGCCTTGAAGCTGTGCATACCTGATGATTAATTTATGTTATTTCGTGGGTTTTTTAAAAAAAAAAAATAAAAAATAAGGTTCTATCACACTAGATTTACAGCACTGCAGACTCTCGCAATGTTGCGATGCTGTCTTCAATTCAGCTGCTTCATATTGAAATTTCACACACAATAATTGGCTGACCTTCACAGCTATGGCAGAAACTAATTAAAGCTGTAAGGCTTTGCTAGCTCTGCTTTTGTGTGAAATGTGAAGTTTGGTGATAATGAAATATGGGGTGCAGATGTTATTGTCTCAGATAGTCTGTGCCCTTGGTTCACACTAATGAAGAAGAGCAATTATTAAACAAAAAGTATTTTCAACCATTAATTATTTGTGTTTTGATAGACTAAATGTCCGAGCAGCAGCTCCTTCTTCTTCTTCACTTCTTCAAAAAGTCATTTAATGCCATTTTAGGAGCTAATGGTAGAGTCCCCACAATGCTGCATGGGACTGTCACTGTCTGGAGGATTGGTTTTAGCCTCGTTCGGTGGTGCATTGCACAAGGCACTACACCACAGCCTGACGAGTGTGTGAGATGGGATGATTGTTACATTTGGGGGTTTCATTCCTCTGGACAGGATCTGTGAGTAATGCAATCGTTGTTCCTGTTGTTACATTCTTAAAGCAGGCAGAGGGAGTACCTGCAGTGGGATTTTATGGGTGGATGGAAAATGGATATATCCTGCCGTTTGTCCTTTTTACGCCTTTAACTGAGTTCACTATCATCTGATTTACTTCAGCAGCAATAAAAGTCCATTTTTCGTTAAGGTCAGTCAGTGAAGCTCTTCAGGGAAGCTTCAGTCGTCCTCTAGCATTCCCTAGCATGACTGATGGGAGAATGCTGGGAGAAAAAAATCTTGATTTTCCCCACTGGATTGAACCACGGACTGTGCCTTTGTACCCATACCTTTGTCTGTTACGCTTGTGTGCTTAGTACTGTAGTTCCATGAGTTTGGACCAGCATGGACTGCAGTAGTTAAGGACCACTGTGATTTGTGTCCTCTGCTCCCCTCCATCGCTTTCCATTCGTTCTTTTCTCCCCCTATACCTATTGTCAGCCCTTCCCTGTGTCATTCCCCCAATCCTGTGTGAGTTTCACAAAGAACCAGTCCTCCTCCTGTCTGCTGAGGTGATCTGTTTAATGTCAACATGCTGTGACCCTGTTCCACTTGAAGGTCACTGCTCAGATTAGCTGGAGGGAGGACCTCACATTTCTCAGAGGCACCCAGCCAGGCTGGCTGCAGATGTGGGAAAAAAGAGCTCTTTCAGTCTACACATGATTCACATCTTCAACTTTGAGAGTTGTTGAGTTTTGGCTTGTTGGGGATTTTTTTGAGGGGGTGGGTATGGAGGTGTTGGGTGAGTGATAGTGGTACGCTTTGGTTGTTTGTTTCGTTTGGTTGGTTTGCAGGCTCCCAAGGAGGGCTGTCATCCTTCTCCAGTTGTGACGTTGTATGGTTTCCACAGCCATGGCAAGCAGCAGTCGTCTGCCTGGCAAGCTGAGGAGGAGTATGTGCGATCTGAGGTGACAGGATGCCGACAGCTGACACGTCCGTGTGACAACCTGTGCCGCAGTCATGAACGCTGCGGGCCAGCACAGGCCTGTCCTGTCAGTGAGATGCTAAAGGCATGAACACAGGGAGACCCTGGGAACTGCCGCTGGACAGCATGGCTGTTCCCCTTACTGAGGAGGCTGCTCGGGATTTTCAAAAACAGTTGAAAGCACTCAGTAATCATTCCAGTGGTATTTGTTAGCAACTGGCCGACTCCTGTGAAGGTCCCAACCTGCTCATTGCCATGATCATACAAAAGGATAATTCTGTGCAGAAACAATTATTTCAGAGGACTCTTATGGATAAATGTGCCATTGTGGTTTTGTAGGTGGTGATGTAGGAAGATACCTTACCTGCATGCTACATTTGTCTGCATCTTATATAGACTCTGATTCCTGTACCTCAAAAAGAGAGAAAGAAAACTGAAACAGAACTAGAGACTTCTTAGCCCTCCTCTCTTGACTGATTTCCAAGAGTTGCTCCATTTGATGTTTTCTGAGTAAGGCTCTCTGTAAGCTCTAGCACTTTAAATGCCTAAATATCTTCAGATCTCTACCACACTTCCTCACCTGGGAATTTTGCATTCCCTGAACTGGCCAAACATCAGGATTGGTGGTAATGGTGTTGACTGGCTTTCCCTGCCCCTGGAGTCCTCTGTTTGGGAGGTAGTGCCAGAGAGAGTCCAGAACTGGTTGCAGGTCCATTCAGATCCCAGTGCACGTGGCCAGCTTGGATCCTAGAGATAAATCCTGGTCTTGAGTGTGGGTGCAGGCTGCCCTCTGAACCAGACAGGGCTCTCGGGATGGGTCTGTGCATTGTCCAAAGGCTGTCTGCAGAGCAGTGCTGGATGTGTGTCCCCCCGACCCAGCCACTGTGGCTGCCCTTCCAACATCACTGCTGACTGCAGAGGGCTTCAGATGTCTCGTGCATATGCATGTAGTATCCTGCATTTAATATTTTATACAGAACTTGAAATACATGCATGAAAAATAAAGGGGCTATCAACAGCCAGTGGCCATAATTAAGAGTGCAAGGCAAAGGGACAATATATATTGATATTTAAAAAATGTTAGTATAACACCGAAGGTTTCTAGGCTTTATCACTCGTGTCTGTTCCAGTTTTATCATTATCTTTGGTGCCATCTTGGCTGTAGCAGTTCGCTCTCTGAATGCGTAGCATGTACATGGAAAAGTCCAAAGCTAAAGATGTGACTCTGTGTGTGTGCACGTGTGTGTCCGTGCACGCATGCATGCAAGCTGCTCAAAAAGCCAGTTTCCTTTTAGTTTCACCTTACAGCTTCTTATGTTTACTGGGACAAATTTCAGTAAGAGGAGATTTTGAAGCTGATTTGTTTGTGAGGCCAACTGTATGACCTTAATATGTTGCATATTTTTTGAGCGGCCTGATCTCTGTGACTTTTTAAAGAGAGCCCGACCTGGAAGGGTGAAATGAAATGAGTGAGTCACCTCTTGCACTTAAAGTGTATTAGAAATTACCAAAAGGTTTAGTTTTATCTGAACAGTATTAAAACTATAGCAAGAAAATGAAATTCAGTGCTTCTGATGCAATCTGACAGACATGTGGAACACAATTGCTCGTAGTAATGGTGTTTACAAGGTGCAAAGATGTCAGTGTGCAGGGCAGAGAGGTGAGGGCTTACAGCTCGGTGAAAAGGATACTCCCTGCGATGTAAATACGTTAGCAAGCAGGACTGTAGTAGAGTAAAGCTAATGGAAGACCAACAAAATACTAATCTTCTCATCCTGGTAAAGAAATAACCGAGCTTTCAAAAAAACCCCAGACCCCAGAACGACAAAGAAGTTGTTTCTGATAGTTTGGCAAACACGGTACTTTACTGTGTTCCTGTGGCCTTTTTGTCAGTATATATAAGTTTATGTGTGCGGAGAGAATGTATTTCCGTGCTCCATCTTTCTCCTGCATAAACTGAAATGAGAAGCAGCGTGTCAGTAGGTGCTTCTGTCGATGCAAATTTATCTCCTTTAAATAGTTTCCTGGATTCCTTCTCCATCTGATGCCCTGTCAGCCCGTATCATGGCTGTGGAAGAGCCTGAACATGGGGCTGAAATCCACGGATGGCCTCTGTTAGTGGAACTGGTTCCAGTACTTGATCTCCAAGACTCACTACTTCCCTTTCTTGGAGTGTTTCGACAGTTCCAGAGTTAAACAGTAGTATCTTCAGAAAGCTTTATTATGAGGCTGAAGTTTAGTAATTGACACCAATAACATAACAACATTAAATCATCCACCTTTTTTTCATAGTGGATAAGCCAGTCTGCTTGTAAATATGTTAAAGGATGGTGTGTAGGTGGCAGAAGAATTATGCTACAATTTTAACAGCTAATAAATCTTTATTTAAGCAAGGGACCGCTAAAATTTAATTAGGCATATAAAAGCAGAGATCATTCTAAGGGTAAAAATATGCCAATTCTCACAAGAAAAGACATCTGCTTCATGGAAAAAGAGCAAGTTAAAGCATACTCTTCTGTTACTATGTGAATAGAAAAGCTTTTGCTAGGGGTTGCAGGGGTTTAGGTTGAAAAAATGAGAAAAAAGGGAAAAAGGAAGATGTTTTCAGGCTGTGTATGCAGGTATATAAAAAAAGTGCTATCGAGTTAGTAATCCTGCCTGCTCTGCTTGCTGGTGTTACTGCCAACACAACACCTCTCTGCTTCTGAAGGACAGCCCTTTGGAAATACCATCTTGCTTGTGCTCCACAGCCAGGCCTCTGTACTTTGGTGAGCTGCAGCCTTTTTTTTTTTTTAGTATTAGCTGCAATGCCTTCAAGAGGGGTGCTGCTCATGTAAACCTTTGTGCACATCATGAAATAAATTGTGAGTGGCATAAAAAGTCAGACTAAGTCATTTTGGAAGATGAAAATGACATTGGACAACACATTGCTCTTGGCGGGTTTGCTCATGTGCTGATAGGTAGTAGGGAAAAAAGAGGAATTCCTAATTTCTATATGCAACATAAGTTGCTCCTCCGGTGAGCGTGATGTCACTGTGGCTGGGAAAATGAAGCACCTCTTTCTGGCTCAGCATTACCAGCATCGCTGATGAAAAGTCTGTGAGATCTTTCACCTTCTTAAACAGTTTTATGAAAAAAAATGCTGAAACTACACATCCTGTTAAAGGATCTCTTAAATTTACAGATCTGGCTGAAGATAAAAACAAAATCCCTCTGTCCTTTGCACTTTTTCACTGAGTTCTCTCACTCTTGTGGATGTTGCCCTGAATTTTACTGCTGTCCAAGCTAAAACCCCAGGCAGCGCCGGCTACCCTTCTGCTCTGGTGCTGATGGCGTGTGTAGCAACCTCTGCCTTCTGTGCAGAAGCGCAGTTGGTTGGGCAGTGAACCACAGATGTAGGTTGTTGTTATTATACAGATTGTTCATACGCTTAGCTGTGAGTGTTGAAGAGTCTGTGGAGAGACGATAGAGGCTGCTTTTGTATCACCTCAGATAAATGTCTCCTCACTTGAGTGTGCTGATTACCTGAAATGCCGTTGCTGAGCAGAGCTTTGTACAGTGGAGCACAGAGCTAACCCCAGGGCTTCGCTTGCTTTTGTAACGTAATTGTTAAATAAAGAACACTCTTCCATTTTACCCAACCAGGACTCAGTCTTTATTTGACCTTTCCTGCTCTTCCTGTTACTGTAGCCCCTAAGTCTTTTTCAGTCTTTTCATAGCCAACACGAGATGCCCACGGAGTGCCGCCACAGCTACGTGGTATAGCAAATAGTCTGGATAAACTGCTGAATCTGTGCTGGAGAATTTGAAGAGCAGCTTATACAAATACCTGCAGCTCGTCCAGCTTTAAGGGCAGGAGATACAATGTAAATTACCTTTTAATTAAGGTCACTCTGTGTTCTGTGTTTATTTGATTTATGCTAAAATTGTCTGAGGACAAACTCTTATCTGAACAGAATACCTTTTAAGCCTGTGTTTTGCCAAGTGAGGGGTACCAGAGCGACACAGTGCGTGTCACCATAAAGGCCGCCTTCTCAGCAAGGGCTGAGTTGCTGCCCATTCATCATCTTGTTTTCTCCTGGAACAAATGACACAACCCAGCAAAGCTCACTCTGTGGGGCAGACCCTTTTAAATGCCATGTCCCGTGTGCTCTAGGCAAGGGTAGTCACAGCTTGACTAAGGAGGGTGTCTCTCACGTCTCAACTTTCAACATTAATTTGCTCTGGCAAGAGTTCCTTATGTACACTGCGTTACTCACACTCATGTAAGGAACTGAACTGGTGATAGAATCCAAACGCTTTCGATTTGACTTGAACATACCTATTCTAGGATTTGTCTTCTCTGTGGCTAAAAGCAGCAGCAATTTCATGTATCCAGTGCTTCCATTTTTTTTAAGAAACAAAGGAATGGTATGAGTAGCACTTGTGCATACAGCATGCAGGTTTACACATACAATAACAATTTCTGTGTTCAGCTGCTTTTATTTTCTTTGTTGTGCAGGATAGACAGAGCTTCAAAGTCTAGGCTGTTCTGCTTACCATTGTGACTGTTAAGGTGTGGATATAAATCCGTTGGCAGGAGGAAAGCTTTGTCTCTAATGAACTTACAATGTAGCATGAATAGACTCCTGTTATCTGTGATGCAAGACCAAAGCAGATATCTTGAACCAACCATTCGGGACTAAATGGGCCACCTTCTGCCTTCTGTTCCATCCGCGCGATCCCATAGTGGCCTGCTGGACAGCTGGTTTGGTTATGACATGGTGAATTGCAAAGATTTTTGTTCCTCTAAAGTAATTGTACAAACCACAGACTTTGTGTGCATAAAATTCAAGCCAGATGTCAGAACCAGAAATGACAGAAATAACCCTAATGTCACTGTGAGTCATTGATTTTGCTGGGAACTGTGGCGATACCTGTCACGATTTGCAGCGGGACACAACAGTGGGACTAGAGGAATAGTGGCGACTTCCCTTGGAGCATATTCTTTGTGTTCAGAGGCCTGTTCTGCTATTGTTGCTCATTGATACTCCAGCCTGGGTTGTTTGCAGTGTTTGAACTGAAATCTTTGAGATTTAAAGTACTTGAGACTACTGCCTTCTCCAAAGTAGCCAGGTTTTGTGTTGGCTCCTCGCTCTCTTTCCTCATACCCAATGCATTCCGCACATCTTCATATTCTTCCTCTGCTCATATCCATAGCTGAAAATTACTCCTGTGTGCAGGAGTAAAACCTGGAATTCTCCTGTTTCTCCCAAATGGCCTCGCCATCGAATTCTTCACTTACCACAAGGAGGGCAGCGAGAAAATGCATCTCACAGATTTTAACACACTGCAAAGCAGTGATGAGATTTCATCGGAGGATTGAGGTAGCTACGGATGTGAGTGGGGTGGCTATGAGATGCCTGACAGATTGGAGAAGATTTTAACACCTTCCAGAAAAAGATGTCTGCAAGAGAGCTAGGACAGAAGCTGAGGAGAAACTCTACTAGCAGAAGGGTAACTCAGGTTAGAGATGACGTTAGTTAGAGGTTTATGTAGCTCCAGGAAAGACCTGTGCAATTTGAGCCTATACGAAAATTATCATTAGCTGCCCGTGGAGTCTTGGAGGCCTGGGATTGAGCCATTAAGTCACGACAGAAAGCTGGGAAGAGCCATCAGGGAAGAAGGCTGGTGTAGGAAAGGCGGCTTATGGGAGAGCTGGAAGAGAAATGCAGAGGTGAAGGTGAGCTGTCATGAAGAATGCCAGGGCGTACAGGGAAATCTAAAGCTAGAGGAAGTCCGGATAAACTGCGAGAGCTGTGAGTGTTTTTTAGGCTTGAGCTCTGGAGGCGCATCCCAGTCTGCTCCTGGCTTTCTGCTGGGATGAGACCCAGGAACTCTCAGGAAAAGCCCAGTGGCATCCCTGGGCACACAGGATGTTAACTCCAGGCCTGCCCGCTTGGGAGCCTGGACTGTAGGACAGGATGGAGCGGACGTGTCCATCTCTTCCTTCCCTGGTCCCCAGCATGGGGGAAACAGGCACATTCTTCTCGCATCCGCTTTCACAGTAGCCACCAGTGTTATTCCTTGCTGAACGATTCGCAGGCCCTATTCGTTTTCCACCACTGCATGGCCAGTGCTAAAGGACGGAGACAAAGCTTGGGCTGTGTGGAAGCCTCGTCAGATTAGCAACGGGTTCTGGGCCTGCCTTTAAATAAGTGCCTCCTGCTTCCAAATAAACGGTGAGCAGATCCACAGCCGGGGCGAAGGCGTTTTGGGTGCAGCAAAGGCCTTCAGTCAGTAGTGGCAGCTGAAGGATCAGCCCCCTCTGTTCCTTGTTGGCCTGTGGCGTTGAAATGCTATTTTTTGCACTTCAGTCCTTTCAGGAGTGAAACTCTGAAAAGGTTACACGTCCTGCGAGCAAACTAGAATCTAAATATAGGAGGAGAAAAACAGATTAGTTGTCTAGATTTTGAGCCCACGGATTATAAGCCGTCTCCTTTGGCTGACGGCCCCTGCTGACTAACAGACAGGCGCAGTTCCCGTCCTCCCCCTCCCTCCCCAGAGTCCGCCGCTGCCACTTCCCTCGCAGAGGACAGCCAACATAAAGGACAAAAGTCGGGAGGAGTGATGTGACTCTGGCCCGGTCATATGATCCCTGTACGACTCTACTGAATGAAAACTTCTTCCCTTTTGCTGCTAACACAAGGGAAATGTTTGTTTGCTACGCATGCTGTGTTTTGATACAGGAACAGGGGGTGACGCGGCATTTAAAAATCAAAGAGGTTAGAGACTAATTCACCCTTCTAATAATCAGTCTGTAAATAGAATTTTACTATTTATGTGACACTAATAAATATTTGAAGGGGAATTTTACCTTTTTTACTTTTTTACCTGTGTGCTACGTAGGAGCAGCAACTGGCTAAGCAAGAGCCCTACGCCAGCATTTGCAGCCCCCGATTCTGTAGTTCAAATGTCCATTTCTTTTCTGCCCTGTCTGCAAAAATCAACAGAATGAAAAAGATGTGTTGTAACAACGTTTTGCAACTTGCAAAAAAGGATTTGAATTGCTAGTAAATGTAACCCCACCGCACACTCCCCCAACCCCAAAATCCAATTTAATGTTACGTGTTTCTGGCTTTTGTTGCATACAGCTGTGTTATAGCTTAAAACAACTAATATTTTTCTTTTCACTTGTGGGTTTTTTTAATATATTTTTGGTTTACAGGAACCATTAGTTGTTTGAACACATCTTGCAGCACATTTTCCTGTTTTAATTTATCCACAGAATACATAAATAAGAGTTTCATACCGGGAATTTCTATTCTGAGCAGTAATTGAGGAATGCTTTTAAAGCGAACTCCAAGCAAAGTGTTTAAGATGTGCTCATCCAATTTATATAGAATTAGAAACAAAATTTGCTGCCTCAGAGTTTTATACTTAGTAGGAAAACATTTGGTTTTCTGGATGTTCCTATGTTGGGTGCTTGTTTCCTTCTTGAGTGTAGCTCTTGGCACCTCCATGTATCACTGTTCCTTCAGATTGATTATGCCGATTTAGAATTTGGGGGGATCTATGAGAAATCCACCCATAAGATAAAAACCAGAGTTGTGTGGTGCGATAACCAGCCGTCCCTTTCATCCCAGCTGACCAGGCTGTGTCATTTTTTGATACTGAGCAGGACTAAAGGCTCGGAACCTCGTTTAATTTAGGAAGCTTCTCTGAGTGATTAAGTTGCTGGGTCTGGGGCGCTTTGCTGTTACTGCCTGATGGCAGGGGAAGGTCTGAGACGTGGCAGCCCAGCAGGGGGTAGCCAAGCACTGGGAACTACGAGGGCGCCCAACTTTGAAGTATCCTTCATCCTAAGGACAGCGATAGAGAGCACGCACGCTCGGATCAGATTTTGCTTCCTGAAGGCTTGGGTTATTTACCCTGTTGAAGAGAGATGGTGCTCTGTTTGCTGGGAGAAGCCACGGTGCAGGAATTCACCATGCAGAATAATGCACCTTTTTTTTTTCATTTTTTTTCTTTTCTTTTGGCTGTAGCTTGAGATTTTAGATTACTTAGGTGAACATTCCCCAGCTAAATCCTTGGAAGGCAAACAGAAGGGAGGGAAAACTGTTGCCTTGTGATAAACTACTGTATTTTTGGAAGTATTTGCATTTCTTGGCTCGGAACACTTTTTTTTTTTTTTTTCAAAGCTGCTTGCCAAACGTGTACACAATTTGCTATGCCTATGGAGTTGCATCGCTAAGTGAGGAAGCTATGCTTTCCAAAGAGAGACTGGCAGCTGGCAACCATAAAATATCTCAGTGTTGGCAAAGTCCCACAAAAAAAAATTAAGACACCTGGTTTTGAAAAATCCAAGGCTTGGTCTTCATTTACTATAAAGCAACTGATCTTGAGCCTACGCTCACAGGTGCTGAGAACCTGGTCACACTGCTCCGTTCCACGGCTGAGTCCGTCTGGGGATGGAAACTGAAAGTGTGTGCTCTGCTACCTTTCCTTGCCTGGAAAAACGCTGGAGTATATTTCTCCCTTCCTCCTCCCTCCCCAGCAAAATAACGGGCTGAGCTGACACACTGTGGATTGCAGGGGTGAGGCTGCTTACGTTTAAAAACGGCGGCTGCCCTTCCCTGGCATGGCACCCGGGCATGCCGGCTCAGATCAGGAGCCTGTCTTGCTAGGCACTGCATCAACCAGGCTTTCTTCTCCTGGAGGCAGACAGCAGTCCCAGAAAGGATTATTACTGTGATTTTATGGGTTTTTCATAGGGTTCAGAGAGCTTCAGTGACTTCTTAATGTTCCTAAAGAGGTCTAGGAAGATGCCGGTTTCTGATCTGTCTGGATGCCACAACTGGTGGGCCTCTCCTGGTGCTGACGTTGCAGCGGTGTCACAGAACGCACCCAGTAATGAATTATTAGACACTGTGGCTGCACCAACACATCCTCGATGCTTGTCTCAGCCTCTGCTCTACGTGACTTTGATGGCCGGGCCTTTGTTTCTGGCCTCTGCTCCTTGTCTCCCTCCTCCCCGCTGGCAAAGCGCTGCCTGCATCACTTGTGTGTTCCAGCCACGGCCGGAGCTGCAGAGGCTCTGGAGAGTGAGTCGGTTCAAGTTTTGACTTGACAGCTGGAGGGCAGGGGGAAGAGTTTCAGCCTTTGGAGAAGGTGGAGGAAGCAGCAGAGCCGGCGGGAGCTGCAGGGTCTGCCGGGAGCGTGAGGCCCCCAGGGAGAGGACTCTGTCTCCTGCTGAGTCTCCTTTTGCTCAGGGGAGATTAGAAGGGAAAGGCAGCCCTGCTCTCCAGAGCTGTGCTCTGAAAGTTCACTGATCCCTTCCGCAAAAGTTTCACTCTGTGTCTGTGCTTGGTGGCATTATGATTTTTTTTTGGCTGTTTTTATCGAGGAAGATGAAAATTCTTACTGTCATTCCTCTCCTAAAGTCAAGTCATTCCTGGCTGCATAGTTTAGGAAATAACATCCCTGCCCTTTTATAGATACAGATACATGTATATGGTATAAAATCTCTCTATGTATTATATAATCAATTTTTGGTTTTAAGAAGCCACTCTTGAAGGGAAGGAGTGCTGCTTGATGGCTGTTTGAGTGGATGTTCATATAAAAGCCTCTCAGTTTCCCGTGGCCCGTACTCACCTTGTTGCCACCTACGCCAGGCTGCTCCTGCATTGCTTTCCTTTGTTCTGTTTTCCTCAGTGCAATGAACCCTTACGTTATGAGTTTCTGCTGTAGTTTTAACCTCTAATATGCAACCATTACAGCTTATCTCGTCTCCTAAATTACTCTAAAATCCAATTATAAAATCCTCTTTCCCTCAATAGCACACAACTTGCCACATTACTGAAATGCTGGGTAGCTCTTTTGTTTTTCTAAATTAATAATAACTACCATTTTCCGTCTGCTCTTAGTATGGAAGTCTTTTATATCACTGTGCTGCTTTCCCATAATACGTATTATGGTTCTTTTTATATGCTAGTTACGTTTGGAAAAAAGGAGAAAGGTTTTAAAAGACATGCCAGTCAGCTTCTATGTATCAAAATATGACAATGAAAATCTTTAGTAGAAAGAAACTTAAGCAGAAAATTCCTAATAGTGACGTATCCTGCTGGAGGAAAATGGGAACTCATCATTTGGTGGAACCTTTGTTTTGAGCAGGAATGGTTCTTATTTCAAACCAGTTTCTAATGATTTCAAAATAAGGGTCCTGGGGCAACTTGTCAAAAGAAATGCAACAGAGCGAATTATAAGCTCTCTATTCAAAAGTATTCAAAAACAGTTATGTTCTGCCACTATGGTTTCCAAAGCTCTAGTAGGCTTTGTTCTTGCTTTTATAAAATTCAAATGATAAAACTAGACATGATTGACTTTGGAAGTTTATTCAGTACATATCCTGAGTACCCAGGTTTTGCTTTTTCAAAATGCCACAGTCTCCCTGCTAACAGTCCAAACGTTAATTGTGTCCTGACACTAAATCTTTTGCTCTTAGAATATTAACTCTGTTGATAAAACCACCTGCCTGTTTTTAATAAACTGTCTAGTACTGTAAGCATTTTCTGAACCCCAGTGTGAAGACCCAGCGATAAAAGGGATGCAGTGGAAATAAAGACACACCATTCAAGCTTGCGGCTTGAGTGAGATTTACCAGAAGGGCATGCTAATCGGTAAACAAGGTAATCGCATGTTCACATGCGCACACAGACATATATGTTCATTTACACACACAATCCGGTGGTATATAATAACGAGTCAAGTGCAACACAACAGCCAAGGAAGGAGTGCACAAATCTAACAAGGCTTAGCAAGGGAAGCATTGCAAAAATGGTAATAATGAATCCTCCACCCTATGACAAATTAAAGAGAAGTATTTGATAATTGCCTTCTCTCTTTCAACTGTGCAAGACTGTCCTAAAGAACGCTGGATCTGTTGGGCTTTACTAGATACTGTGCCAGAAGAAAGTCACTTGGAATTAAATGGATTTTTGAAAGTTTACAGTGCAGATCCCAGCCAGACATAATTGTGTGTGCTGTGGGATCCCAGTCCGCCAACCTCACGTGAACTTCTTTTTGTAGGAATTACATTTGTAAGGGTCAGAGAGTTACCTCTACTCTGGTATTTCTCCTATCCTATTTAATTGGAACTTAGCAATGAAAAAAAGGCCTCACAGTCTGTTTTCTAAAGGGAAATGCTTGGGTCGTCCACCAGTGAAGTGGCAAAACTCCAGCTAGCTCCAGCAATGGCCAGTTGGACCCCAGCCCAGCTCCCTTTGGTTAAAAGTTATGCACAGCCCCATCCTCTTTCTGAAGAGTCAAATGAAGCACGTCAAAACATTGTGGTGTTCAGCTTTCTGGGCTAGTAAATTCTTGGTTGGTGTTCTACAGCTCTCCTACACTTCGTGCACTGAGGTTATGCTGTTTGGGTTTTTTTAATTGTACCTGCTCTTTAAACAATTGCTTTTTTGAGCTTGGGAAATATTTCACTTTATTTATCATGACCTAAAGTAAATTAACCCGTATCAGTGCAGAGGTAGAAGGCATTGAAAATATATTTATATTTTAAATTGAAGTTCAAGGTAACATTTAAATGAATAATTATTCACTATTTTGTTAAACACTGACATATATGACAGCAATCATACATTAGTACAAATGCTTTTCTGTTTTGAATGGCTCATTAGTTGCTTTGTAGGGCTGTACTGGTTTTTTAAGATTCACAGTCAAAATCTCTTCTGATTTCTGCTCTTTGGTTTTTGGCAGTGGGCCAGTTGCAGATATGCATAATATTTCACTGTTAGACCTTGCAAACAGAATATCCTGCTGTGCTAAAGAAAACATTGTGTTTCTTACCACATGAAAACAATCCATCACTTTTCAATCAGCGCACATGCATATGCTGGCGTGCACGCACACACACACAACCCGCTACCTGTTTTTTCCATCAGACTCCAGAAAAAAATTAATGGCTGTGATGTGAAGGGTGGACTCTTTGTACATGATCCATTAAAGTACAAACTAATCAAAATACATCCAGCATCTGATTTGCAAAGCAATGTGGAGCCAGAGGCAAGCTGCGGAAATAGACCATCTGAAGACCTCTCTGACCTTGTTCAAGTAGCAGCATCTTCCTGTTTGTTTTAAATGTTACATGGAAAGCAAGAGCACAAGTTTAAGGCAACCTAGAGCGGCCCTTTGCACAGCTCACCGCGGCTCCATAGAATGCATTACACAGAAAAAGGCAAAAGAAACATACGGATCGTCCCACCCGCAGAACACACGCTGCCTTGTTCAGTGCGTGCCACTGATAGTCGTGAAGATTTCCTCCTTGGGAACAGACACACTGCACAGGAGGAAGCTCATTCGTGGTAGAGCACAGAGAATCCGTGGGTGCATGTGTACAGGCTGTAGGAAGAATAAAGTGAGTTTGTTCTTTTTGTTACATGGTGCCAGGTATTACGGGGCATTTATGACTTTCCTTTTGTGCACTAAATGTCACTGAAATCTGGCTGTTTACCACGGGCAGTATTACCTCAACAATTTCCCCTGCAAGAACTGGGTGGGGCTAGGGGGGGTGGTGGTGCAGGAACTAAAAGAAGAATTTAGCTACCGTACTACCCTGTACTGGGTCTCCCTGTGTCATTTTCTATAAGTCATCCATTGTTTACAGACAGACAACATGTTACATGCCAATACACAAACTAGTGGATTTTTTTACTTTCCAGTGCTGAAAGAGTGGTCAATGAAATGACAGTTATTTGGGGTAATAGGTGTGTTAGAATGAATGTGTGGTGGTAGTATTGTAGAGTAAAAGTATTTAGGCTCTTACTTTAAAGTGAAGTTGGAACTCCAAGCAGGAGTTAAGTCCAGATATTTTTCTGCTGAAATGTTGCTCTTCTGTTGTGAATGCAGTCACTCTTTGTAGGATGTCTCTATAGCAAACTGAGAGAGGAACATCTAGGAAGTGCTTTGCATCGCCTGTCATGACTAAATTAAGAGCCTGGAGTCGGGTGGGAAGAGTCATGATGTATGACCAAGAGTACTTTGTTGAAACTGCCTTTCTTCCCTTTGCAGTCCTCGATAGGTTGCTGACTGGGCGTGGGTAAGGAAATGTAAGAGGTGTAGTGCATAGGCTTACGCCTCTTGGTATACATCAACCAAATGCACATGGACCATTCAGGTCATGAGATCTGCGGAGGGTTTTTTTTTTCCCCCTGTCTTTGCAATGTCTTAATACTTTTATCTGTGTGTGGCTAGACCTAAATTCAAGGCAATAGGGCATGACAGCTAAAAGAGCAGGTCTAGAAGCATGTGGTGGGCAAGGTTAAGCAGAGGCGCTGGGAACCGGGGAGTCATCAAGGCTGGAGGAACCTGTCTTTTAATTTCTGAACATTTTTCACTGCTGCCCTTTGAAGCATTTTTAGTCATGCATTTTTAGACCATTGAATTTTGAACTCTTGGTCACCCCTTTCTTCCAGTTGTGAAAACAAGAGCTTGTAAGTGGAAAAAAAGAGTTCTCAACAGAACTGTCAGAGCACAGTTTGTGACACGAGTCAAAAATCAGAGATCTGCTCTGTTGCCATGATTACACTCGATTAAGATGACTTGCCAGGCTGTCAGTTCAGCAGTTTCGTTGCCACCCACTTATTTTTTACTTTCTCAATTATTTTTTGTGCTTTATCTAGGTTTGAGAGATGGAAAATGGATGCAACACATTCTGGTATCTAAATAAAGCGTGAGAACATTTGGCCAGCCTTTTTGGGATTGCTTTGTAAAATAAATGACTGTCCTATGGAGTCTCGCATCTTTCAGCTTCCTTTCCAGTTTTCCTTTTAAACATGGAGCTGTAAGAAAGAGAACATGGAGAGGGTAAATAATGAGAGAAGACTAGTCTAGTGGTTGCAGCAAGAGATACCTATTTTCAGCCATGCGAAGTCATGTCTGACCTTAACAAGGCCGTTACCCACCTTGTACTGACTAGTTCACTCACCTATGAGACTCAGAGCAGTCGTAACACACAGGAAATGCCAGAAAATGTCATTTAGTGAACTGCTTTTGCACGTGGAGTTATTTGCACTATTATTTTCTGCAGCTGAATATTTCCCCTTCAGCAGGAGCTGTGGAATGGTATCAGGCAATCCCATGAATTCTCCTTTAGAATGGCTCACCTGTTTCATCTCAAAAGTCCTCACAGTACGATTTTTATCCTGTTAACTCAAAGGCTCCATAAAGAAAATGTAAGGGAGGATAGTGCATCCAGCAAGTAGAATACTGGTCAGCCACGTCATTTGTGTTGATTCCATATACTACAAGGTGGAAAGTCATGTCTAAACTGCTTTACTGTTAATCCCCTGCTGCTGTGAGAAAAGCTGGCTTTGTCGTTAGGGATGAGTGGCCCTTTCCTTAACTCACAGGCGCTTCAGCAACTCAGCATCCCTACCAGTGGCTTGCAGAGAGGAGGTGTCCATGTTTTTTCCCTTGCCCAGAAGGCCTGCTGGCTTGACGGGGGGACCTCTGAGGGCAGTGGGGTGGAAAAGAAAGGAGAGGAGAGGGGAGTGGAAGTGATCTCTGAGGAGGGGTGGAAGAACGAATCTGAGGCTCCTGGTAGAAAGAGGCTGGAGGTCTGTGATGACAAACAGGTAAAGAGGAAGATGCTGATAAAGCATAATGAAGTAAAGAATAAAAACTGTACACGTGAAGCCTGCTGATGCTGCCATGGACCACCAAGAGACAGCTGATGCAAAAAGCGAAATGTCAACAGTTCCCAAGTGACAGGCAGAGAAATGAGCCAAAAATAACCAACCTTAAAGCAAAATTCAGGCTTGTCAAAGCACAACCAACATTAAGAGAAAAAGAGCTGAGTGCAGTCAGCTGGTTGTTCCAAACACCGAGAAGTGCCAGCTGGCATCTTCCAGAGGAAGCATCCATCAGCAAAATGATAGGGTTTTGTTCCACTTCTTTATTGACCATAGTAATAACTGTCCAGGTACTTGTGTGTCTCTTATGGGAATATTAGTCAAGAGAAGGCGGCACTCCTAAATTGTCTCCTAATTGTCCTAAATTGTTACAGCAGCAGCTCTCTTTCCTTTTTCATAAGGAGACATTGTAACTGGAAAAGAATTTCCAGTTCGAAGAGATGTTACTGAAGAAGCCGTGGATAATGAGGAAGGAGTTGAGAAAGAAGAGTAATTGAAAGGGATGCCTGCAGCACAGTTCAAGATTAATGTTCCTTCTAGTTTATCTTGAATTTCTTCCACAGTTGATGTTCCAGCTTGTTTGTATGGTTAACACTGGGAGTAAAGAAGCATCGAAGAACTCCACACAGTCCACTGAATTCTTGCCCTCACCATTTCAAGAGAGGAGGAAAAGACGGCCTACCTGGTTCTCCACACGTTTGCAGCAGGGTGAATGAGAAGTTAGGTGGATTTGTCTGGAAGGAGGTGTTAACGCTGGCCAAGCCTGGGCACGCTTGTGCATCGTGTAACAGAATTGTAGGTGTGCAGCCGTAAACCAGGGAGCTGCTTCACTTCGTGTGGAAGAGTAGATGCTGAGTGAGGTAGGAGGAAGAGTTGGTGCTGGTAATTGCTATTAACTTCCTGTATTTTAGATGTTTGTGTTGACAGGGTTGTTTGCAGCCTTCAGTCCTTTGAGAAAAAAGGTTATAATTAACCAGTGGTAATGTGCAACTGTTGTTACTTTATTTTCAAAAGTTGTGCACCTGATACAGAGAACTTGGCTTCAGCCAGAGGAGACTGCCTGGCAGGGTCTGCTGTCTAAAGAATGAGAGGAAATTACTGACTTTAAAGCTACTTTTAGATTTTTGTGCCCCATATTGTGTTTAGAGAAGCTGTTTTTGGGGAAGAAGCTCATACAAGTGTATTTTAAAATATCACAATATGTGGTACATAGAATATCACTGCAGAGCACTGTATTCCCCTGAAAAGGGACTCAATGTAATGGGTAACCCAAAGACTGGATATCTCTTTTCATGATGTGATTCATCTGAATTCAAACAGACATTCTGAAGCGCTCTAAAGGCAGAATACATCCTTCTGCCTGTCCCTTTTGGTACCCTTCATGGTGCTTTGTTCAGCTGCAAATGAAGCAGTCAAAGAGAACATCATCATCTTTCTTGCTAGGGAATCTCCTCTTCCCATGTATTTCCTGTGATGACTCCTCTTCAGCCTCTGCTTTCCCCTGTTTAATTTCATCCCATTATTCCTGTTTGTATTTTAGTTCAGCTTAGCAGCCCTCTGCTCACATTTTTTTTTCCGCTATCCACTTTCATCTCTTGCTGTGACATCAGTCACTGTTTGTGGAGGAACCAAACAGCAGCTACGTGCGATACGTAGTGAAATTCGGGGTTTGAACTTTCCTCAGTGCCACAGCTGAAGGGAACATACCTTGTTGTTCGGGTCTAGAAAAATGTTTGAGTATTACATTATGCTTGCTGGAGCTTCACCCAGAAAGATACCTTACAGATATTTCCTTTTTTGTATGGGAGGTCCAAGACTTCCCTCTTCCCATGTTTTCTTTGGTTGCAGTGCCAGAGATGTTATTTTCTCTGCCACACAGGATTTAGCTGTCTCTATCTCTTCTGTGTGAGATCTTAAATGGTACCTTTTCCCCTTCAGCCTTCCCTGATGTCTCCTCAGGTAGAATTTGATACAAGTTTATACCAATGCTGACATTTTTTATTTTTCAACCAACTTTGAATTTTTGTACTTCTGAATTTGGCTTGGAAGCTGTTCAAACCTCGCCCATTTAAAACAAAGGCTAATGCATTATTTTACTTATTTAGCTGAAACAATGGAGACTTTGAATGGGGAATTTTCCTGCATGTAGCAGATTGGCACAAGGCTGAACACTCACCAGAAATCTTATGTGTGTCCTCTGATTTACTGCAAATCACTTCTCATTTACACTGGAAGTGCAGATAAAATCAGATCCATAACACTGTGATGACTTTAAGTGGCCTGTTTAGCTGCTTTGTAACAGACAGTTGAATCAAATCATTTTCGAAATCCCATCCCAAAGAATCGTATGCACTTTCCTTTCTCCCCTTCGCTCGCTCTCCACTGCCACGCATTTTCTGCCGGTTAGAGGAAACTCACTGCACTCAATTTGGCTTGTTATAGTGTCATTGACATCCATGTTTTATTTACCGAATTACATTTGTGTTTACTTCAAAATGTTTTCTTAAAGCCTCGCCTACATCAAACATTCTTCTTTCTATTTCTATAAAGTGTTTTGTGATGTGCTGGTCTGGTAGGAAATTTATTTGTAAGTCGTGCCAATACTGGGGGCTTTTGGGACAGCAGTGTGAACTTTATTGTCAGAGTTATCACATCCCCTTTCTATTCACCTGCTGCGTTTTTATGACTTAGAAATCACGACGCCTTGTTTATGATGGCAGTTTATTGTAAGGTAAGAATACACCAAAAATATTTTTTCAATTGCTCAAATAAAATACCGAAGACTCTGCCTAGGATACAGGTTAAGGAGAAACGAGGGGAATGTAATTCCCCTTGAGGAACCAATGCAATTAGTTTAATAATAAAGGGAGTGCATTAATTAGATAATAAATTAAGAGTGCCACTGCTTTGTCAGTGGTTGATTATAGCCAGCTTTTTGTTTGAGTTTTATTTGGGCAAGAAGGGCACATGTTTCTGCAACCTGAATTACTGTTATTCTTGATTTAAAGAAGTTTTATTTCTTTAAGTATCTTTCCACTTTGAACACAGTCAAACAGTCATCCGAGTTGTACAGATGAACTGAGTTGTTCACTGGGTTCCCAAAACCTGAAATCTGAACATTGAGTACAATGATACTGCACAAA
The DNA here is from genome assembly GCA_009769605.1 of Bucorvus abyssinicus. Lineage (NCBI taxonomy): Eukaryota > Metazoa > Chordata > Aves > Bucerotiformes > Bucorvidae > Bucorvus > Bucorvus abyssinicus. The sequence goes on along the minus strand of CM020024.1, from coordinate 1,370,600 downwards.
TACTCATAAGGATTGTACTGCTTTCTCTTATTAACACAATGGCCCACTGTTAACAAATAAACCACCTACAATCGCTTTGTCTAATAACAGGCAAAGTCAGTGCAAGCCGAGCCATTTGGTACTTCCAAGTGGCCAAAATACGGTGCTTTTCATGTATGTGCAGTGCCCAGTAAACAACCGGTTTGGTGCTTTGCCACCTGCTGTCTGTGCACGATGGCGCAGCCCTCTAGACAGGCTGCGGAGGTGCTCTGCTCAGAGGAGTGAGGGAACTAGCGACAGGTTGGACTTAATTAACGTTGAGCTGAACCTCTCACATGCCAGTAAGTAGATTACCAGGGAAACGCCCTTACGACATAAGGTAAGTTAACTCACATACCTGCTTAGATGTATATTTGAGTACACATTGAATTAAATACTACTATATAGCTACTGAAAAATCCATTTATTTTAGCACTGGTGGAATGTGAGTGATTACAGACATTGATACTTAAAATAATTCTTTCAGTTGGGGAGGAAAAAAGATTGTTTTCAGGAGTGTTCCTTCTCATATTTGTGTTGTGCAACTGAAACACATCCAAGAAATAAGTTATAAGTGCACAGTTTTCCCGTAGTTGTTAAGTAATTAGGTTTTTGTTCTCGTGAGCTGTAATAAGGTGTTTACCGTTACTCAATATCATGAATATATTAACAGAATGATCAGAGTTTCTAGTTGAAATGGGTGGCTCTAGATGCTGGACTTCTTAAAGTGCTTGCTTTTTTATATAGTCCTACATTATTATTAGACAGACATAAACAAGGAAAAGAAATATCCGGTGAAGAACTGAGGGGAAAAAAGTGAACAACATGGTGGTTTTGGTTATGGTGCAGCATAACTTGGATATATTGTAAGGTAATTAATTACCTAAATCAATCCACAGCAATATACAAGAACACACCGCCTTGTCATTTAGCTCTGTCTGGCTTTTGTACACGTGCTTTAGGAGAAGGGCCTCTGTCACCAGTAAAAATTGTCTCGTCTTTATAGCCGTACTGAATTATTTTGGAATGCAGGACTATTGTTAAATACAAAATGATTTTCTTTCTTTCTTTCTTTGGATCTAGACCGTACATCACACTCTCTGCCATGAAAAAAACTGTATGTAATCCTGGGGCAACATGTCCCCATTTCCCCCCTAGATTTTTCTGCCGGTTGAACCCTGCAATAAACAGTCCGGTGAACACCTGTCTGACACACAGACAGTGCAGGGCACGTTCTGCGGTTTGGAGCACTGCAGTAGAGTTCCTGTGACCTCACCAGAATTTGGTAGGGCAGAACTTGTTTTAGAGGGACGTTGTTAAGCTCTAGGTGGGACCCTATGGGCTGGAGAATGATCTTAACTTAAAGTCATCTTCCTGAAATCAATTGCTCTTTAAAACTACTCCTGCAAGTTACCAAGCTCACAAGCTGTTTTACTGTACTGCACATGCAGCTACATTTAAGAAAGTTGTATTACTGGCAGGAGTAAAAATGTGCAGTGGGAGGCTTCTTGTTTTGATTATCTTTTGACCTGCTGGCTTACCTGAGAAGAGAGAGCGAGAGAATCAAGCAAATGGCTGTGAGCTCGAGCGAGCTGGGTGGTGTGAAGGAAGCACACAGCCCCTGTGCTTTGTTAATGCGAGTTTCTCGGTTAGGAAGCCATCGCATATTAGTAATATCATCAATTCAGGACTAATTAATGCGTCGTTATGGTCTTCTAAAAGGCTTTTGCCAGTGTGATACTGAGTGCATGGGTTAGTATTGTTCTGGAAATGTTTTATTATTATTGCCTTGTTGTAATTGGAAGCTGATTTGGTGTCTTGACTTGCACTCGTGCCGCTGGAAGCATTGTTTTAATTGGAAATAATTTGCAACTAGAAATACCAGGCGTAAAGCATAGATGAATAATGTGTACTGGGCCACTCTCTAATGCTATAAAAGGATAGTTTGACCGAGGGTAGAGACATCCAGAATGGCAGCTTGGTTCTTCTGATCGAGGGTTTTCTTCTCCAACTCTCAGGCTTCACCTAACCCGTTGCCCTTGCCCAGGCCTGATCAGGGCCTTGTGGGGCACGCCACGACTTTCGAGTGTCAGATCTGAAACTCTTCCCAAGGAACATGCTTTTGGAGAACATCTGTTCTGAAAACACAAGGCATGTTGCAAACCAGAGTAAGACCAAGGTCATCCGAAGTTTAGCTTTCCTCTACCCAAATGCTGCCTGTAGTCATTTCATGAGTTTTATTTTTCATCATCTGGTTCACGCGTGGTAAAAATTCGCTCAGAAAAACCATTCAATCACAAAAATTGTTATGGCCCTAAAGAATGCTACTAAAGCGAGTAAGTACTGTAGTTTTCCAGGATTCCATCCCTAATTAGTAAGAGGGGTCATAGTGTCAGGTCCTCAACGAGCTGTAGTATTTTGGTTTTCCATCAGTGACGGTCATTCATTTTGGAAGACAAAGACAGCAAGATTTTCTTTGTGGCGTTGTTCTGGTTGCCTTTCCTCCTCCTGGTGTTCCTACTTCTTCCTGATAGTTTAGCTTGTTTTTTTTTAAACTAGTCTCTGACTAATCTTTAGTGGACTCTTAAATCACCATTTTTTTCTGCTGCTTGGCAATATAGTGCCTTCCTTTCCATTAACCTACTGCCTGATTACAGGCAACTGTCTGAAATGCAGTTAGAATGACTCTTTGCGTAGGATCTTATCTGACACTAACATCTCCTTCCATTTTTAATCTCATTTTAAGCACGTGGAACTATTTGAAGTTCCTTTTACCCCTTTTATCTAGATTCCATCTTCTTCAATGAAATCATCCAGCTTCTCCAGGGGAATAGTTTAATTGTTCAAGGTGCATGATTTGTGGTGACCTTACAATTGTGCAGGACCACAGCCGTGGAGTTCCATGCAAGTGATCAGAAGGGGCCATGTTCCCCTTTGAAGTGGGGTAGCTTATTAGAAAAGTAGTAAGTTGTATCAAACTTTCTTTCCGATTAACTGTGTCCTTTCCGCATAAGCATGCTCTTTGTGTTGGTGGATCAGGTTTTTTTTGAGTGAAATTTACTGCCAAATCTATGTTTTAACCGACGAGTATAAAGTATTTTAATTCCAACCACCTACGAGTTCATCTAAGTTCACAGCTGAATAGTCCTGACTTGGAAGGTTATCGATAGAGTTCTAGGTGTCCAATTTATACAGCTCATTTGTTTGACTAGAAGGGCACTTCCCCCCGCCCTTTTGTTCACTCTGCTCAGCTTTACTTAGTAAAACCGTGACTGGTATTCTCCATCACTTCCGTGGGACCCATCGTATGGTTTGGCTTTGTATGGTTTTGATTTAATCAAGAGGAAGATGAAAGTGGGTGTGTGTTACTTTCAACTCCTTGGCCATTTTGCCATCCATCTTAGTCAATGTGTGGTTGCCCAGGACGCAGCGTTAATGATAGCTGTCAAAATAATAGTCAGAAGGTGAAAGGTCAAGAAAAATATGTAAAAGACTTCAGGGTGAACCAGATGATAAAGTAACTCATTTAGGCCATTAAATGCTGGCATGGTATGGACCTGATGGGTTCATGGGTTACTAGCAGCAAGAAGAGTAAATGGGGACATCTTCAAGTAGTTTACTCTTGTTAAAAGATGAAAAAAGATGATAATAGCATTACCAAACAAGCGCACTAAAGGCAATTTTCTTAATTACCGTGCTGACCCAGCAGTGCACAGAGAGAGGTCTTGTTAGAACGAGAGCTTTTATTTTCAAACAATATTAACCCTTCTCGGTACCGTATGCCTTAATTCAGAGTATTCCTGGAAGTTCTGCAGCTGTCAACATTTCTGCTGTTCTCTTTGGGTTTACAAACCAGCATGTCAAGAAATAAGCTGTTGCAACTGTCTACAATGTTTCAGAGTCTTTATTTCATTTTAGGTCTTTTTCCAATAAAGCCGTGACTCCTATGTTAGTGAAAGGGGCAAGCCTGAACAGCTAACTTGCCTCTTAGGATATGAATATACTAAGAGTTCTGGAAACTCCTGCTTTTCTTAAGCAGTGAAATTCCACAGCAAACGAAAAAGTTTTACATGTATAGATTAAATTTTTGAATTTCACTATCTGCAGCGGTGGGATTTGAATTAATAATTTCCTCAAGTGCTGAACAAAAAAATTCTAGCAAGATTGTTGTGTTTTGTACATGTTGCCTGTCTCCTGTTACCTAGCTGGCCCCCGGTAGTGAAGGCTTCGTCCAGGCTCTGAGACTTTCCAATACACTGACAGTCTTTCATGCCAGAGAGGCTGCTATTTTGGCCGGTTTCTTAGTGTGTCTTCTCAGTAGTATTACTTCAGTTTGAAGTGCTTATGTGTCACGCTGAGGTATTTTCTTCTTACAGTCGTTGTGTTGTAGATACATTTGGTGGAGAGGAAATGTAAATCCTGGCATTGGCAACTGTCATAGGCAGAGCAGTTCTCTGCTCTTACAACATCAAAATAAAGATATGCTAGTACAGAAGACTGTAATGAGAACAGTGGGACCTTACTAAGAAAATCATTAAAGAAAAAAGAAGCAATAATTTGCAGTTGTCTAAAGTTATGTCGTTGCACTACCATGATGAAATCGCAGTACAATGTAGTAAAATCAGTTGTACTGAAAGCTTTGGGAAAGTCCATACTGCTTCTGTGACCATCATCCATTGCTTTGAGAAGGTACTTCATGAGTATTGATAACTTCAGCGCAGGAAACCAATAAATCTGAAGACAGTGATTGGGGCATCTAGTCTTGCTTTAAAGGGGCTTTCTACTTACATCTTCCCTTTTGCCTTCCCGTCTGTCATCAGAGGACTTTTCACTGATCATCCTTCAAAGTAGTGTGTCAAGCAACCTGTTCCCAGCCCTGGAAACCAGGAGAATTATTGGTAGCATGATAACACGGAGACAAAAAGTTATCAAGGGATTAGATTGATCTCCCTGCACTTTCTCATTTGCGACTGTATTTGAATTGGAGTTTTGGTCTAGAGAAGAAGCAAATGCTCTGATTTTCTCCACTTATGTCACATTGGTTCAGTTAGTGGTGATTTTGGTGTGGCGAAAAACGAGATTCCTTCTGAAGGAAAATGAACTGGCAGCTGAGCTCCAGTTACTCACCAACCATGTACCAGCTCCCGATAGGGAAGGAAGGGTTCAAAAACATAAGTGTTTTTCAGTCAGCTTAAAACTGCATTAGTGGTAGGGATGTTTTGTCCAAGGAATCAAATAAAATCTAGTTCAAAGTAACCCCCCACACCTGCATATTCCATAGCTCTAGAGCCTTCAGCACCAACTGAGGTAATCCCTTGATCTGTTCTTTTCACACCAAACTTCTTGCTAATGTAGAGCTGAGGCATCTGATCTAAAATGATTGTCCAAACTGGCACATTTGCTGTGGCACTCGGTAATTATTTTAATTACATTATTAGGAGTCAGCAGTATGTCATACTAATATACCAAATTCTATTTCTGTTAGTACTGTAATACCCTGAACAGTCCCTACTAATGTCAGAAAACTGCTGGGCTTGGCACTGTAAAGACATGTAGTAATTTTGGCAAGAGCTACCTGAAAGAATCTGCTTCAGCGCAATAGGGTGAAAATCATGGAAGGGAGGTTTTTTTATCCTTGCTTTCCTGGGAGACAGGTAAAGTGCTTTGTCCAAAATGAAACAGAAAGTATGAAGTAGAACTAGCATTTGAACCCAGGTACCTTGAAAATCATTCCAGTGCCTGGACCAAAATACACTGGCTTGTTCTCCGTGTAACTGTGCTGTGGCAACCAGGAAAAAAAATTTGATGAACATAAAGCAACAAATTTTAGTCACATTTACACTCTTTGTAGGTTTGTAACAGAGCATGATACTCCAGCATTATAGTGAGTTTAAAATCGTATGTCTTCTGATGTCTGGTTTGCAAAAATTGTTAGCTGAGCAGGCAAAGAACATCTGAACGGCTAATGGAAACTTTCTCTTCCCCCTAAATGGGGCAGTTGTCTAATTTGTTTAGCTAAACTACATTAGCCATACTGAAAGTTTTATTATCACAGTCGAAAGCAGGAAGCAGGGAACAGACATGCTGTATTTTAAAATTAAAGCAATTTTGAAAACAAACTCAGTTTTTTATTGATTAGTTCAGTTGTTAGATTAGAGGCTCATTACTTTTAATAATAGGATAATAGTAGCTAGAAATGGGAAAGGTCTATTAGCTCACTGAGTCCATCCCCGTTACAAGGGCAGGATATAGTCAGGTATATGTGGGTGGATGTATCAAATATTAAATTCATATGACACAGTAAATTCTCTGTTTCCTTCACAGAGTGCTGATGCTAAGAGCTTTGACACTGAGTTGTTTACTCTTCAAAGCAGTTTCTGACCTACCTTCTGGCCAGCTCTTAGGCAGATGTTTAGTCGGGAGGGAAGGATCCCAGGAGCCCAGTGAGGAGCAAGGGCATGGCTTGGCTTTCGTTCCCCTCCCAAAGCTGTCTGCCTGCAGCCGCTGGGAAGCATGTTTCAATGTGCACTGAAACACATCCAAGAGATGCCTCTGCAAGACTGAAGTCCTGCTCTGAAGTTTGGTTTGGAGGTGATAGATTAATTAGCTGGTAGAGCTTGGTGGTAAGAGGCCTCCCTGCATACTTCATTTCTCCTGAGTACCCCAAGTACCGCATCTCGGTGAGCTGCACAGCCACTGCCTTTTCCTGTCCCTGCTGGTACTGAACTCCTCTCTCAAGGTGTGTCGTTACAGCGAGAGGAGCAGAGAGACTGAAGGGCAGTTCCTCTTCGCTCCGTAGTGGTAGTGGGGTTAATGGGGCAACACAGGAGACCACGGTGCCAAATCCAGGGGCTCGTTACTTTTTGTGCACCAGTGCCGCCGCTGCTGGGGAGACGTTGAGAGTCAGGTGAGATGTGCAAGAAGAGAATTCATACCAGATGAATAATTTTTCCCATCTGCTCAGCACCTGGTTTCAGGTAATTGATCTTAAACCGCTCCATCTCTCTGCACATAAGTTTTGCAGCAAACAGGCCTATTTGGAGTTGCAGTCCCCTTCCCCACAGAGCCAATCCCCTTCCCCATGAACTCAGCTTGCGTTTTATGCTCCGTCATATTTATGGGGAACGTATGAAGCTTTGTGGGGTTTTTTGTGAATATTGCTCAAAACAGAGTGGGGGTGGAGGTCTTGTTCACGTGTCCATGATTACCTTCTGTGAAGCTTCATAGATGAGGAAACCGGAAGGTTTTCCCAGATGTATAAAATACCCACTCTTAAGAGACTTCCTTCAAGGCAGGTCAGATAAAATTAGTGGGCATATGGGGGTCATACTGACTCATCGTGGTTTGTTTTTTTTTTTTTTTCCATTTATTTATTCCTCACTCTCACGATTATGATGTTGGAAAAGGAGAAGACCTTCAGCTTAAAGGATTACTTCAACTGCTCTATCTCCAAAAAAAAAGGGAGACTGAGGGCTTGAAACAGGTGTGTTAGAATGGACTGTTGAGAGCAGGTAGTGTGCTGTGTTTTCTCAAATATTAGACAATGTTAGTACCAAATCCTGCCATTCACTGGCACTGTTCATACTTAGGACTGTAAGCAGCCCTTTTATCTTCTCGAGGGCTCCAGTAAATCTACCCATGTGAGTAAGGGAGTAGCATTCGTTCACTGAGACTACTCAAACAGGTGAGGAGGCATATTAAGTTCAATAAGACCGGTCTTATGCATAAAGATTAATCATGTCACCAAGCATCCAAAAGATTTAAGAAGGAAGTCAGCCCCTTTTGATTCTGTCCTCATATTGATTTGAGAGAAATTGCTAAATTTAGAGCAATTAGATACATTGAAAGTAATTAAATGCAAAAATGCTGTAGCAATTAAAATGGGAGTCCAAGCTGCATGTAGAACAGTTCAAACATTTTATGGCATTTCTTGATTTCCTTAAAAACTGCAAGAGTTTTTTGTTTGATGCCTTCTGGAATTACACAACCCCCATTTTGTTGTTTAAAATTGTTTCGTGGTACCCCTCAGCGGTTTCTGCTGTAAAGTGAAATCTGTTTGGTTTTTTTTTTAGAAAAAAAGAGTAAGTATGGACATAGTAATTTTAAGTCACAGTGCACTGCACATGCCCAGAAGAACCTCGATCACTTCCACATTCAAGGACTAATAAAAATTGGAAGCACTCCAGTAATTTTAAATTACTTTGCACATTGAAGAGTGATTTAAAATCATCGAACTGATTCAATTTTTTTATATATGCACTTCAGTTTGGAAGTGAGTCAGATGGACAGCAGCATGCTGAAGAGGTTTGGGATGTATTGAACTAATTTAAACATTTTTAATTCAAGAAAGAGAGAAGGGAGGAGTAATGAGGTTCCTAACAGGAACCCAGAGAACACCCCCCATTTCCTGCCTCTGGGTGGTTAGGAGTGGGATGATAAAGCGTGAAGGAGGGACCACACATGATCAGCTTTTTTAGTGTTAGTGTGGTAAGTGAGATAAAGGATGACCAGAGATGGTGGATCTGGACGAAGCCTGTGATTATGTTTAATTTATTCTACTGACTGGCTGTTTTCAAAGAGATATCCTTTGCAGATCTAGCTGACAGAGAGGGAGGACTGACCGGGCTTGGGGAGAAGAACTACACATGCATGTGCCTACCTGTATGCAAATATAGGCAACGTGTAGTTTGGCTGCACAACATTTGCTGCCTGAGACCGGTACATACGCAGAAAGGGAAAAGCTGGCATATGGAGCTGCCTGGCAACACGTGAATATTGCTTCAGCATCCATGCACTTACGCACAAAATCAAAATAAGAAAAGGCTTCTTTTGTGCAAGACAAAGACACGAGGACTGTTCTGAGGTTAATGCTGTTCGAGTTCCACAACTGATGTTTTACATGTTCTACTGCAGAAATAACAAAACAAAACAAAAAAAGAAAAAGTGGGATTTTCCCATCAGTAAGTTACTGGGGTCCTATATAACATATCCAGTGTGATATTAGTATCATAGTGGTTTTTTTTAAACAGATGACAAACTAAAGCCTTCACATAAAGGGTGCAGGTAGAGGGGCATAAAAAAAAAGATAAACAAACCAACCCAAAGACTGGCTTTCTGAAGAGGCTGGTAGTTTTTACATGTCCCTTCATGCAGAAACAAACATGCTTGTCTGTTTTTGAGGAATCAAAGGACAATACTAAAAGAGGAACACTTTGAACACTAAATCATGCCTTGAGTAGGATTTTGATTTGGAGGTTCTGTGTTAATCCAAATTTGACATGGTCAGCAATAGCCTCTGATTCTAGTCACAGTAAAAAAAAAAAAAAAGCTGCGATAGTGTGCTCAGAAGTCCAATAGCAACAGAAAGAGGGGATTTCCTCTTTGCCCTTTATCTTGTCCTTTTCCTTGCATCAAGGGCATTTCACTGTGGATGTGAGTAGGATCCATAAAGTCAAAATCCCACTTCAACAATACCAATCATACCGTCCGTGTTTCCATAGAGCTTCTTGCTGCGGCTTATAGTTGGCGTAAACTCCTGGGGTCTGTCTTCGCTAGAAGGACAGGATGTCTTCGGACCCGGGCCAGTATGTTTGGATGAACTGACTGACTACTAAAATTGACTTAGCAGTCGATTGGCACTGGTTAACTTCATGTCAGCTAGGCTGGGGTAACTGTATTCTAACCATCTATTGAACCACAGCCAGCTGACAAGATGTGAAAGACAGTTTTTCTTTGCAAAGCCATGTTTCTGTGTTACCTGACTCAGCTCCTTTTAGTGGTAAACGACTCAACTACGGAGTGTTTGTAACCAGACAAAGAGGAGGCAGGATTGCCACCTTCATATAAAATAGTCTTTGGTTTGCATCTTCAGTCAAGAAAATGTTTTGCATTCTTACCATGGAAATCAAGTTTTAGCACATTAACTTGTCTCCATTCTTTTCTAACACTCTGTGGCAATAATAATCCTTTGACTTTCAGCTATAAAAGGGTCTTTCAGGAAGGACCGAAGCCTCCTTTACTTTTCCGGGGTATCAGCAATCTCAGATTTCTGACCTTCTTTCTTTTTGTTTCTCAGTTTGTGAATTTCACTTCACTTTTTTGTGCTTTTCACTGGTTGATCAAACCTTAACAGCATCCACCTACCTTCAGCTCTGTTCAGCAGTATCCATCAGCTCCTGGCTAGGAACAGGTTGTTCCTCACAGTACTCGTGACAAACTAGAATCTGCAGTGTTAAGTAAGAGGAGTGTTTTCTAAATATGCCATGTTGAGCTCATCCATGCCTCCCGAGGAAGAGATCACTGATGCTCAGGCAGTACTTAGCTTTTCTTCTGCTTGGGTTTGAATGCAAGCAGGAAACCGGGTACAGATGGCCGGCACATGAGGACTCGAGATCCCTTGGTAGAGCCCACATGCTCCCAGATGATGAATAAAAACTGCGAGATGAGCGTTAGGCAGCCATGGATTGCCCTTTCTGGTCTGTGTTGCAACAACTTACGTCTGGCAAGCGGCAGCTTCAGAAGGTTGTTTATCGTGCTGCTATTCATCGTTGTTTTCATTCATTGTGTGCAGGTTTTGATCCTGAATATGTCTTTCATAAGATGATTTCTAGTTCTCTCACCATCTTTTGAGAAGCTCCCAGGGTTTTGACAATACGTTGTTTTCATTTATATCAGAGAGCCTCTCAGACACTACCGTAATTATTGACCTGTAACAGCCACTTTACTTGAAGTCATTAGGGAATTTTGCAGTCCAACAAAATACAGAGGAATGACCCATTGACAGACCCCAAATGCCAAACATTTATAGAGGGGAATCCCCCACCCCCATGAATGTCATTGCTGTTTTATCCTCACACACACAGCAACAGGATACTTTCCTGGCTTATGCATGAATTCTTGCTTTTCTCAGATTATGAATGTTTTCACTTAAATGAATGAAAAAAACCCACTAAAAATCTATCCTGAACGTACACAAAGCCCACTCCTGCCCCTGACGGCATTTGTTCGAAAGTAATACAAATATCTGGCCCTTAAAGCGAATTTTTCCCACTCAAAGATAGCAAAGATAGCGTTGTCAACTTGCCTTTTAAAACTACTCAGGGTTTCTTTAAGAAGGTGCTCTGTCTTGCAGAGGCAGCAAAACAATGCTGTAGATAGGATGGCTATTCATTTTCATTTAGCAGATAAATCAATATTCACATAAAGCCTGAGTAACTTGTTGGCACTGAACTACGCAGCCCCATTTTTGCTGAAATTTGTCAAGCCTCAAGCATGTGGGCTTTTTTAGTTTTTTGCAAGGGGATACATGTTTTTGTGTGGCATGACATGAAATTGATGCCAATAATAAACTGTAATAATGAAGTTACTAATTCTCTCTGTGTATTCCAAGGGAAAGGGCTTTTCTCAACATAAACAAAGTAGAAGTCAAAGCAAGAAGCCCTGCTAACCCTTTGTGTATGATTGAGGCAGGGCCGGTCCATACTCCGTACTTTACAGGTGTACGTTATACTGTACACGCCGCCTGCAAGCACTTCAGAAAATCCGGGATGCTTCACATAGCCTTAAATCAGGCGTGTTGCCAGTTGTGGATTGAGCAGAGGATAGCTGGGTCATTTTCCTAGGAGTTCCTTTACAGTTCAGTCTTTTTTCTTGGTGTTAATGCTTTTACCGCCGTTGGGTGAAGGGAGGAGAGGCTTGGAATACCCTGCCCTAGGGCCTCCTAAACTGTACATCTGTCATGGATCATGTCATGGAACAGAAATGTTTGTTTTTGCTCCCATTCATTTCAACTGGCAGCCAGTTATTATTAGAATGAAAAATTAAGCTATTATGCAGTGGAAGCCTTGCTGGCTCTATCAAATTTATGGAGTTAATACAGCAAAATTATCCTTTATAGTGGGTATAAGCAGCTGTATGTATAATGCAGGCCCCTGCTTGATCAGTCCAAATATAAAATGGCAGCCTTGTTTTCGTTATCATTGTTAAAGCTCGGTAACACTGTCACCGTATTTCAGAAACGCCGCGGGAGCAGTTACTGAGTTCGGAGTGGTGTAGGTGACTTGGTTAGACATGTCAGTCCCTCTTCGGATCTTTAGGAGCTGCAGACGTGGTGATTTGTTTTCAGAAAGGGAGAAATAATAGCATTTCTCAGGACTTTCCAGAATGTTTAAGTGCTCCTGACTTTTTGTGTGCTGTGGTGCTGTTTGGGTGGATTTTTTTTTTTTTTAATAATGAGGAAATCACCTATATCTTTTACTAACAAAAGAGAGGAGTGAATTGTTTTATCAGGCTTTGCATCCTCTTGAGAATCTGGGCTCTCAAAGTCTAATGACTCAAACACACCTACACATAAGGTGTTCACTAGGAACAAGGTGCATGATGAAAGTAGAAAGGCATGAACTCAGGAAAAGACACAAAGACAAATGAATAAATGAAAGATGCATCCAAGAGGAGAAGAGTTTTAATACTACTTGTGTGCTTGAAGCTGTCCCCGCCCCATTAATACTAATGCTGAACATGGTGGGCAGTTGATTGTTCTAAATTCAGCTTTTTCTCTAGCTAAAGAAATTCCAGATCCACCTCAGTATTGTGGACACTTTAACTAGAGCGTGCCACTGCGGGAGAAGACATGCCAAAAGTTCACCCCGCTTCCTCCCCTCCCTGTGAACACAGTTGTAGTGCAGTTGTCAAGATGGGGTTAAACGGCCCCTCGGCACTGCTGTGGAATTGGCTCTGTAGCAGATAGTGTCTTTATAGCACATCCTCCAGATGTGCTGTCTCTGAGTCTTATTGGCACGTTTGGGGTGGACTTGAAAAGACAAGAAATAGAAGCAAGTTTCTAGCATTTTGTACTGCATGAGGAAGACCCACCTCTGGAACAAAGCAGTTATTTTACAGAAGTGTCACAAGAAGAGAGAATAGGAGAAGAAACAGCATCTCAGCAAGAGAGAAGAAATAAGATTTTCAAAATTAAAAGAGCTTTGTGAGAAAACCTAAAGAGATGTAAAGTATTTGAAATTCTGAGCCATTCAGTCGTTCCTGCTGAAATTATCCTCATGGAGTTTATCAGTCTGTGTGTACCACTATCATAGGGGACCAATTAATTGCACTCGTAGTTGCCTTTGAGCTATTTTGAAAGTAGGAAGAACTCATTTTGTAAATGGTTTGAACAGCACTATAGTCATTACATACAGTTTCTGGTGGATATTGTCTTCATAGTAGATGGAAGGACAGAAATATTGTTACACTTCATGATTGCTAATGAATTTTGAAGAGAAACCTAATAAAAAGAAATTACAAACTGGCAATTAAATACAAAATATAGTTATTAAAAATAAAAATAAAACCTGCTGTGCCACAGCTCTTGTCCCGAACATGCGCAAGCAGAGTTCCTTCCCTGGATTTAAAGAAAATGCTGTGAGGGGCAACTTTGAGGAAAGATAGTAAAAAATCCGTGGCTGTATCACGTAAAAGTTGCTTGAAACAGAAGCAACAACCTCATATAACGTGGAGCTGGCAGCTGTGTGTCTACCACAGTTCTCTCCACCCTTGTCTGAAGCCCCTCTCTGACCAGCTTCCTCAGGAGCTCCTCAGAGCTGATGCCTAAACCCGACTCGTCTGTTGCCTGGTGCCTCTCTGTGCTACAGGGAAGGTGCCTTTTCCCCAGTGTCCTTCCTGGAGGCTGCTGGCCTTGTCTTCGGTGGGTGGAAGTTCTCGGGGCAGGACAGGCTTGCGTCTAGCTTAGGAGAGCTTTACTTCTTTTGCTGCTGGTTTTTCATCTCTAGTCCTTGGTAGGTGCTTCTTGAGGTAGCACCAAGCGTGGGAGGAGACTCTCCTACTCCTGTGGAATAGCAGGGCGGAGGCAGTGAATGGTTCCTGGGCCCCTCTGTAGAAATTCAGAATGATGCCCAAATCTGGCAATCCCTTTGAAGAGAGATTCCTGACTGGCTACCAGCTTGAGTATTTGGAGAGCAATCATCATATGCTTGCCTTGCATTTATGTGGGAAGCTTCATGTGAAAGGAACATGGAGATACTGATTCTGGCTTACGTTAAAAAGGCCCTTTGGCACAAACGTGGTCCAAGGTACGTACACTTGGCCCTGAAGGATTTTTATGCCTCCCTTAGAGATGCTGCTGTCCTATCATAGTAGTGTGAACAGGCTGAAGTGCTAAAGACTCTCGGGCCCCCAGCAGGGGTAAAGTGAAGTAACTGGATATGTGGAGAATTTATTTATTGGTGATGGGCAACTGCTATGAAACTATATTTGAACCATGAAGCACAGAATATCTTATTCTCCTTCAAAAGAAACAGGAACACGGGGAGGCATGCAAGTTTTGTCACAGGAGCTAATTTCTGCTAATACTCTGGTGCTTTTAAAAGGTACAGTGAAACCTTTAAGGAGGTTTTAGATCAGTTTGGAAAGATTCACCTACTGAACTACTAAGGCTGGTCTTTTCCTAAATTATTTGTGGAGAGCACAGAGATTTCACATTTAAACACTGACATAGCCAGTTCTTGCAGAGGTCAGGAGTGCCGAGGGAAGCAAACTGCACATTGATTTTTGTTATTTCCCATAATCCAGAATTTGCAATCTAAAGTACTGTTCGCCTTTAGCTAGATCTTAAAGTCAGAAATGGATGAAATGCATAGAGGAATGACAGCCTTGTGAGTTCTGGAAGGGCATAAATCCTGGGGGTTGCGTTACTTTTCTGTTCGTCTTGAAGGGATGTGTTTTCGTTTTAGCCTATTAATCTCAGTGTATTCTTTTTTGACACAGATCTATTAGGAATTTTAGAGACTACAATATAGACTCCAGATGCTAGGTGTTCCTTCATCTTTTTGGTACACACTTTAATCCATAACAACCAACACATTTATTTTATGAACCTTCACAATCGAGAGAGTCTTAATATCCTTTCTGGCAGGTTTTCACTATTTGATTTCACGTTATATGGGGGACTGGTTACTTTGAACATACTTTAGAGAGCCTCAAAAGTAACTCCTTTATGGTAACTTCTTTACATCTCTCTGGTAATTCCTCTTTTGCTTTTAAAAGATGCTCACAAGTGCATGCATGGAAGCGGAGCTGCATTATAAGTTGAATGATAACACATGGGATTGTCAACCTAGAACACGCTGCCAGCGCACAAGGTTGACTGTTTCACACAGAGTGACCAAGCCTCATTAGAGACGTCCATCATCCAGGCAGAGCCTCCCTCTCCTGCTTTCATGACAGTCCTGGTACTCAGCAGTGAAATAAAACACATGCTGATCAAGCTGCTGTGTTGTCCTGCGCTGTCAGTCGGTGCTTGCAATACATCTCTCCTACAAAACAGCTCTGCCACCGAGATCTGTTACTGTGAACATAACCATAGGTTTTCTTCTGCTCCTGGAATTTCAGGCTATAGGTTGTTTTTATTTGTTTTATTGCTCTGAATGAAACTGAATTCTGTTTGTTTTCACTAGTCATGCCCCAACTGATGACAATGGAATTACTGTAGACTCACATGAGTGCAACTCTGAACAGATTTTGGCTCCTGGCAGGTAGAAAACTTTTCTCCCTTCCTCTTACCTCTGCATCTGTGTGTGCTTCTGTATCTCCTTCAGAAATGCAACCGTTAAAATTTGTAAATCCTAAAAAATGACGTGCAGGGAAAAGCAAAGATATTTACCCATCGCTGAGCTAGACAAAAAACTTCATTTCAGTGACTCAGAAAACAAATCAAATAAAGAAACTCCCTGATGAACTCCCCCCTTGCTTCCCTTCATCCAGCTCATCTGATGCTGCAGTGAAATACATTTCTACAAGTACAGTCAAGCCATAAATTGAACAATGAATATCTTGTCCAGTAAAGCTCATATCCCAGCTGGGGTTTTCAGCAGCAGCTTCAGCAACATTTCTAAGGGGAAGACCTTTATGAAGGAGATTAAGGAGTACCCACGTTCAGCAGGCACCGCTCTTTTCCCACATGACCGGAGGAGTAATGGCTGTGTGCGAGATCCTGGCTGCTCTCCTGCATGCGGAGAAAAAGGGGCAGTCAGATCTCCACCATTTATGCTCAGGAGCGTTTGCGAGTGAGAGGGACTGTAGGTTCACCTCCCTCTGCAAGGACTGGTCTGGGTCAACTGAAAAGTACTGGGATAAGTTTTCCAAGGTTTTGTGCCTTGCTTTCAGCGCTTGTCTTCTTAAAAATCTCGTCCTTTCTGCTGGAAAGTACCTGTGTAGTTGGCTGCTGCTTGTGGCCCCTGTAAGGGTCAGCACGAGCGGAATTCTGTGCTAAATTCTGGTCCAGAGAATTCTGTAACTTCTTCCTCTCACGCAGTTTCCATTAGTGCCGGGGATACAGAAGTACCCTGGCAGGTCTGCTGTTGAGAGCCCTCTCCTTATGGTATCATTTGTGCATGC
Source organism: Bucorvus abyssinicus (assembly GCA_009769605.1). NCBI lineage: Eukaryota > Metazoa > Chordata > Aves > Bucerotiformes > Bucorvidae > Bucorvus > Bucorvus abyssinicus. Next base: position 1,354,175 of record CM020024.1, on the reverse strand, counting down.
ACTGGCGTGAGTCCTTTGAACCCGCTATGTGATGGAAGCGACATCCTCGGCAATCCGAATACGCCACTCAAGCTGCCATATTACTGATTTTCCTACTTGTTTGCCCCTCTTTCTTGCTAAATAACTGGCATCTGCATCGATATTGGTGGTCCTGAGAGGGCTCCAGGAAAAGAGATAAATCCTGCTGAACGTTGCATACTAAAAAGCGCCCACACATTGCTGCCCACAATTTTTATTTTTTTTTTTTTTCAAATGCTTGGATTCCTGCCAGTGGCTTGGAAGGAGGCTGGGTTTGGACTACTGCGTTTTCTTTCTCATTCAAGAGAATGAGTCTGAAATTTTTTAGAGTTTTTTAGTAATGATGAAAATTGGAAGAATGAAGGGCTCACGGTAACAGGTCTGCGGCTCTGCTGGTTTAAACATGTTTTTGTTTTTCAGGTAGTCATCATATTCCATTTGGTAGTTGCAAATCCGCAACAGCAAGCAGCTTGGAGTTGGGGTGAATGGAGGGTTCGCACGTTACCCGTAGCATGCTCCTGATGCAGGAGGTGGGGTCTGCTGTACAGGAGGTACGAGGGAGGGCCCGAGCACCCAGTTTTAACACATGTTGTAAGTCTGACGATGTTGGGTTTGACTTTAGTGCCTAAGAAAGAGGCTCAAGGCCCAGAGAACCACTCTAGCCTTAAAAGCCTGACATTAAAGTGAGAGAGAGAGAAGGTAGCAGCAGAGCTAAGAGGCAGAGGGCCTACATCAGATTCCCCCCACCGCCCCCACCGCGCTAAGATAACTGAAGATGATTCGTGTTAGCACTGTTGTCCTGCAGATGTGGGTGGGGATTGCTCTTAAGCTGCTTCTTTCATTCTGGGAATGTTTTCTAGGTTTGGGGATTGGCAGAAGCTGACCTGTGTTTCACCGCAGCTAGCCCAGTGTTTTAGCGGGGGGTGGGGGGAGTCTTACACTCACATTTTAACCGTGAATACGGTCTCTACACAGACACACAGAAGCGCAGACGTGCAGATAATGTCGCCCACGTCTTGCCCTGGCTTCAGGAGCATGAGCTAATTTTATAACAATTGACGGTGACTTAAGCTAATGTTGCTAGGGTGCCGTCAGTGATGCTGAATAAATAGGGAAGGACTTGAGGAGAACAGCAAACAGCAGCTGTGACGACTTTTGTTCTGAAGCTACCTCTGCATGCCAGATTTTACCCTCCAGGCACAGCAGCAGAGCACGACTCCCACCTGTTATCTCTCACCATTGAGGCTTGCTTCTTTCTGTTTAAGTTAGGTTAAATATTTCCCCTTTTCCCAGGATTCAGAGCTCATCAGCCCAGCTGTGGCACACAGTCTTGAAACACAAAACAGCTGGAGACATAATGTGAACAAAGTTCACCTTTTCTTGTTTACATTTGAAAGCTGCTGCACTGTTTATGGGATGATGCATTTGTTTAAATGAATGGCCAGCTATTATTGATTTTTCCTCTCCTTTTCTTTTTTTTCCCTTTGTGGTTGTGTCACTAGTGTCATGCAGCAGAAATCTCTCGCTTTAGCACACCTGCACACATATTGACCGCAGAAAGAATTAGGCCGTGCTCTTGCTACAGTTGCTGTGGCTAAACTCAGGCGTGGATTTACCCGAGAGACCCTGGGGAGTCTCCTTCCTTTTGGCATCCCCGCAGTTTTCTGTGAGTGCACATCAACTTGTTGCACAGCTCACCAAAGGGTCAGCTGGCTATGTAGCCCCCTTTTCGTACCCTCTTTCTCCTCTCCTGCTTGCCCCATCTTCTGCTCATACTTACATCCTTCCAGGGTGAAATTCTGTAAGAGGGAGCAGGAAACAGGGATAGCGACTGAGAATTCTGACCTCTTTGTGCGTTTGGAGAAGTGGTCGCTTGGAGATTTTGAGGTCTGAAGGTACCATTATCATCATCTAGTTTGCCTTGCTGCCTAACACAGGGTATGAGTCTCAACCAGTAATTTATTTGACATGCTCAACAACCTGCATTGAGCTGAGGTTTCAGTCTTAAGAACGGCAGCTAGTAGCAATGGGAATGCAATTTTTGAGGACCTGCTACATGGAATCACAGAATGGTGGGGGTTGGAGGGGACCTCTGAAGATCATCTATTCCAACTACTCCTGCTAAAGCAGGTTCCTCTAGAGCAGGTTGGACAGGATGGTGGCTAGGTGGGTGTTGGCTATCTCCAGAGAAGGAGACTTCTTTCAGAAGTTTCTATTTATCCTGATCATTTGCAATTAATGCCTTGTTTGGTTTTGAATTTGAATAGATTCAGCTTCAAACTTAAGGGGGTAACTTTTTGTTTGCAATATTAATACTCATCCAAATTATTGCTGTGATCACTTTGTTTATTTTTACTACTTGTCTAAAAAGAGAGCTGTTGGAACCCCTGAAGTTGTGTAGGTCTGGTTCAGATAAGAGAGAAATTGCCCTAACCTGCAAGTACAGTATTTGAGGCAGCACTGTTAAATGTCAGGTGCTTCAGGCTCAGGAACCCAAAAAGTACACGGTGGTGGGATTTAGCTTGGCTACTTCTAGGTGAGGTAAACCCCCATTCGCTAGAGTCCATCCGGTATCAGTAAGAGAAAGAAGTACCTGCACTGGGCACTTCAGCCCAGTATGGGGAATGTGTTGCTGTTTGGAGATGCCTGTTTCTCTTCAGAGCCTGCAGAGGTGCTCCGTAAGGTCACAGTTGGTTACGAGAGGCACTTTTCCATGGTTAGAGATGGGGAAGATCCTTTCTCCCCACCACCATTGTGGAGTAACCTACTTATAAGGAAACTTTCTTCTTAGCTTCTCAGAGAAAAATTGACTTATGCCTTAAAACCTGGAGATTTATGTTCTTTAAAATGTGTGTGGGTTTTTAAATCCTGTCTAATGTAACTATAGATGGTCTCTACAACCATAGAAATCCCCTGTTAGTCTTAGATTCCAGCCAAGACCTTGGCCTCAGAGATGTGGCCGTAACGGGTTCCACTGAGTTACAGTGAAGCCAATTGTATTTGATATGGTTCCAGCACTCAGTACAGGGAATAACCTTGCCGGGGATGGAATTCACCTCCATCCACAGGACTTCAGGAGTATATCAAGTGGGTCTTCTCGGCAAACCAACGTTTATTCTTAGCAAACTAATTGTAAGCATGACCTGTCTCATAGTCTGCTCCTTCTTGTAAGGACAGATCCTGCGCTCCCAAATGGCAAGCAAGGCAAATGGAAGGTGAAACTAGCTCTGCTTCTGATACAGGCTAAGACTTCTCCAAGGGTTGAATTTGATCTACAGGGCAAACTTTCCTTGAGAAGCTTTTCTTCTAGAAGATTGCACATGTGTTTTCATTTTTGCTGTGTCACTTCTTGCCTGGGTTCCAGTCTAATCACAAGCAGGGGCTAACAGCTGCATAATTTTGGGAGGTGCCACTCTTGGGAAAAACTGGTTTTCTTCCTTTTCTTTTAAAGAGTCACAGAGGTTACCGACTTGTGCTGTGTGACACTAAATCACTCATCCTGATCTATCCCTCAGATCTTTAAAAGTCTGCTTTCCAGTGGGTGTTAAAATCGGAAACTTCATTTTTCTTGATGAAACTTGGAAGTTTCTTTAAGGGGAAAACGAGATCACTTTTATCAACCCTGAGCTTTTGCAATCTGACTAACGACATTATATTCATATGTCCAGGATCTGTTAGCATTGTCTTCCTGCGAGTCATTTCAGTTGACAGCGTGCGTCTGTGTCCTATGTCCTGTGCATTTCACATCTTGGAGATCTTTAAGGGATTTTTAAAGGCTTTCACCATTTTCCTGCTGGCCCAGAATTTGAATACCATGAGAATACTGGGGCTTGTGCTGGTTTAGTTCTGTATGTAGTATGAGCTAAGGATTAAGAAAACAAAAAGACAAGCCCCCACATAACTGAAACATAAATGTGACTGTGACTACCCCTGTATACCTTTGTTCCTCATTATTCTTGAGCCGTGAAAACATCAGATTCCTGTAAACATGACAAATCCGCGTTCCACTGAAGCCTGTAAAAGTTGTTGAAAGGTCATCTTCTCCTTTTATTTATAGTAATGTGACTCTGGAATAACTCAATGCGCGTAATTTGAATTGCATGAGTTGACATAGGTGTGGCTGCTGGTGGAGGCTGGCTGGCAGTTCCACACACCAGGAAATCATGAGGTCACACTTGCTTCTTGCTCCAAAGACAGCTTTGTCTTCATTCCAGGTGAAGCCACACCAAAAAAGGGATTCATAATTTTTTTTTTTTTTTTTTACCTGTAATTTAGTCACAATTAGCATGTGGGATATAGAGGCTTCAAAATACTCAGAGCACCCACAGCAAGTTTAATCATTATTGCCTAATAATGGATTACTAGGAAAAATAGACGTAAAAGAAAATCCCCTTTCGCTTTTCTTTGAATAATGTTGTTAGATATATAAAAACCTGAAAGCCTTATGAAAATTGCTGAGAGGATTTTTCCAAGTCTATTTGACAGTAGTTTTCTGTATTAGTTAAGCATTTTCATTTCAGATCCTCTCTCCCTTCCCACAGACAGCACCATGAACAAGTAACTTGAGAAACTTTTGTAGGAAGAATCGTATTAATGAACTAAGCTTCACAGAAATGTAATAAAACAAACCAGACTCGAAAAACTAACTCCAGCCTTCCCGAACATCCTCCCCTTGTAGGCTTAAAAAATCCCGTATCATCAGCCATAGTCGGTGATCTTCCTCTTTTCAGCGTGGCTCAGGAAGGTCAGGGAGCACACAGGGGAGCGGATGGGGCCGCAGGTCTGGCACGTCGGGCTGACGGTCCCGTAGGACTAAACCTGCGGGTAACTGCACGCGTGGACAAGTCGTCGTGCAGCGTTCTGAGAGCGGGAGGTAAACGAGCCCAACGCTTACCCCAGTGACTCTTTGAAAGGTTACCTGTATAAAAAAGGGAGATCCAAACTCCCCACGGCCAGAAAGGACAGCGGGTGGTACGGCAAGGGTTGTGTGATCGGGGAAGTGTGCTGCTCTCTCATTTTTATGAAGGCCGGTCATGAAATTCTTTCCTGAAATACTTCCCGATACCTCCAAGAGCTGTTTCTGTAAAAGTACTTGGAATCATTCGATGAGATTTTTCTGAAATGTGGTGATCTCATTGGCAAGACTTTTTTTAACTGGATTTCTTTTTTTTTTTTTTTTTTTTTGCTTTGCAAAAGAACTGGAGCCTTGTTTCTTAAGTATTTAGGAACGTGAATAAGCCTGCAAGCATTTATACCTTTACACTTTCTGACCTGTGTTAATCCATACAGCTATTGATACAGAAGTTGTGTTATAGCTAGTATGTAGTTTTTTCTCTGTACAGTTTCTCAGACACTGAGGGTTATTAATGGAGATGGATATAAATGGATATAAATTGGAGATGGATATAAACTGGAGCCTTATTAGTCCCTCTTTGGACTTTTCAGAGTGTATCCCTGTGTGAATAATAGCCTTTTCTAAATCAAATGTAATAAAATGCTAGCATTTTAGTATTTAATACTAGATGTATTTTAAATACTTCAACATACTGTAATTTCATTTACTTATTTTCATGATTAATAAGAATTTATTATAATATTCAATAAAACAAATAATAGAATTAACAATTTAATGATGATTAAGAAGTCATAATTGAGAAGATGAATAATAATTATTAAACAATTATTTTAATTACTAATAATTAAATTTTAAATTAATTATTTTAATGTGATTCTCTGCAGATAAAAAGTATTTTTAAAAATTAATTTGAGGACTTGTGCATTCAGACATATTTGTTGTACCAGATGTTCATAGAATTTTTTTAAGTTAGCCCAGGGATTCATGAAGCACTGAGCCGGGCTGAGCATCCCCCTTGTGTACTTTGGGCAATCCGAGTGACAAAAGGAGACTGTTTAATCGCATCTTCCTATACCAGGCAGTTTTCATTACTCCACAGTATATTTAAGGCACGGCAATATAAGCTGAAGTTGATTGTATTGGCACCACCACCATGACTAAAATACTCCATTCGTAGTATTTCGAGCAGTGCAGCCATGCATTGTGTGGCTGGTGGGATTTTCAGAATATGCATCATTGACGTAAGTCCTCTGCCCCCAAAGTCAGTGGAAACTTTAAATGGTGAAATAAGAGCAGAGTTCAGCTAGTGAAACCTTTGGAAAAGGAAAGTCGAATACAATGTAAAGATTTCGCTTTTGGGAAAAAAAAGAAAAAAAATAGCTTGTGCTGTCTAATGAAGCCCAATGAATATTCTTAAAGATGAGCAGTTACACGGTTACAAGGCCATTTTACACCATCTTAAAGTATTTCTCAAGCTAGATGCCAAAAGTCGTATCAAACGCGGTGCCTTTGCCAATGTGGCGAAGTTAATGTAGCCTTCCCAGCGTGTCTGCGCTGTGATCCTCTCTTAGCGTCGTAATATTTCTTCCATACTGGCTGGATTCAGGGTACAACATAGACTCTGGGAATAAATCAGGATTATGTAGAGAAAGTGACTGTTATTTATGGGGCTCTTGTTCGCCGGCAGAGAAGTTGAAGCATGTGTAGCTGGTACGATGGGAACGGTGAGGAGGCCCTCGAGATCGCAGGAGACGTTTTCCTTTTCTCGCCTTCCTGCCTGGCACCTGAAGAAGAGATTTTAAGGAAAGCCCTGCTTAGTCTCTGCAGCTTCAGACAGGAGCCAACCCACAGGAGATGCAGGCGGGAGAGAATTGAGCTGCCGAAGTCAAAGAAATATTTTCTGATGAGGTGTGAACTGATTTTATTATTTTTCCCTAAAGGCTTATAAGTTGACCAACTTCAGGTACCTTTTTATGAAGTACCAAAAGGCATTTATCTAATGCCAGAGCAGCTGCTGACAAATTTCAAGCTTTTATTTCAAATCATGAAACAGTTAAGCGGTTGGAAGAATATTTTTAAGCATGAGAAAAGCAAAGTAATGTGGAGAGCTGTGCATTTATTTTGAGATGTCCGTAGCCTCAGTTCTCATGAATTTTTACTTGGCGTGGTGGTCCAGTCAGTTCACACGATACCTCCCAGCCTCCACTTCGATATTTTTCTGAATACAAAAAAAAATCAACAACCCCCAAAATCAAAACAGCAGCTCCTCCCAAACCCCAGTTTGAAGAATTTCCTTCCAAGCAATTGTCGTTGTCTGAAAGCAGCGTTTTAAAGTGGAAAATGTCAGTCGAGCTGCTGTACAGGTGCTGTGTATATTTCTGGTGCTTGCAGACAGCTCAGATCCTCACCTGGGCGTGTGTGCGACTGCACCAAAAGGGGGCACCGCATATGCGCAGGGTCAAACTGATTTCATCTGGGGTAGCTTGAAGAGACGGAGTTCCTCACTGGCAAGCCCTGTGAAGTCCAGCATCCCAACGGTGGTGTATTCTGAGGCTTGGGGATTTGTAAAATGCAGCCAGTTTTGAGGCAAAGTCCGGATCTTGCCAACACTTACTCAGAAAAAATTGTGGTAAAATTAAGCAAGTTTGCAGGATGAGTCCCTGTAATTTTCACTTGTGACTTGGTGATTCAGCACTAATTCACTTGTGACTTCGTGATTTGCTGTACTGAGTTTCAGGCGATTAGAGGAACATCTTTAAGGAGCTGGTTTTCAGGAGCTCACGGGCATGACTGCCCACTGGCCTTCTGAGATGTCTGCCAGCTGAGCGCTCAGAACGCAACGTGGCTTGAAGCACTTCAGCTTTCCAGACCTGGCTTCCCTTTCTCCCCAGAAAGACCTTCCCTGGGAACCGATTTGCAGTTAAAGAAATGAATCTTACCTAAAGAGTGAAGTACCACGTATTTTCTCTCGGGGAAAACACCAAAATGTGGATATTGCAGATGTCCTTGAGCAAGGGCTGTGAAGGTGCTGACAACGGGCCTTCCTGAAAGTCTCTGTTGCAGAAACTTAAATTTATAAACCAAACACGTCCCCTTGATCAATAATCAGGATAATAGAATATTTTTAGGAACATTTAGGAAGTGTAACTCAATCTGATGTAATTACTCATGCTCACTTACAAAATCTGTCAATCAATACCAGTTATCAGATTTTCTACAAACAACAGCGGAGAAAGGGAGAGGCTTGTAAAATTACATATAAAACATCACTTCAGCGCAGTCTAATGGTTGGTTAGAAGATATAACACAGACTTAAATATCAAACTTGAGTATTATCTGTTGACTGCACACACTATCAAGGCCGTCTGTCAGGAAACATGCACAATAAACGCCACAGCAGTTCAGTCTTGAACATGGTGCTGTAATTTGGGTGTTCTCTTGGTAACTGATCAAAGCCTGATGGATTTGTAAGATAGGAACTAAAGATACTTCCATGTAGATATGAATCTTTGTCACACTGGATGGAAAGGGGAAATGGTGATTGAGTTATGCTGATTCTGCTAAAGAGCTCCAGTTATATATTAAGGCAGTAAAACTCTCTATGAAACATGGGAGGAATGTGTTACTAGTTAATTACGACAGCAAGATGTGCCACTGAAGGGATTATTACCATGTTTTATGATGACCGTTTTATCATCTCCTTGTTTACGCTTTCCTTTGGTAATGAACTTTTCTTCTGAACTTGGAAACATCTAGTATTTGAGCATTAAATGTTGAGCTCCTTGTATTTAATAGCAATAGTTCTTGATACAGGGAGTATGAATATAACTGCAGAAAACTCAGGTGGGAAAAAGAGGCATTTGCTGTGATTACATGTTGTGTCCATGAATCAGCAGCGGGGTGGTTGGTTCGGTTTTGTTTTTCTGGTGCTGATGAGGTATGGAAAGCAATAGCTTGTTTTATAGTGGAAAGCAAACTCCCCTCTTCCAGGCCATCGTGCCCTGGAATGCTGTTGGATTCCCAGGCCCGTTTCAGCAGCACCTCTTCAAATGTGGATGGCTGAAAGATGAACATCTCTTGTGTTAAGTAGTTGGACAACTGTTTGATTGCTCCTTTCTATAGGAAAATAATCTCTTCATGGACGGCTATAAGTGGCATCATTTTTCCTTTGAGTTCCCATTGCTCTCTCTGTATATATTACACATCTGGACTGTAAGCGAAACGCTCATTCCTCTGAAACATCTGTTGCGTCCTGCTGCAGAGGAGGCCTGTTTATCTGCTGCTTTTACTGTGCACTGCCAGATCTTATTAAATCTTTGTCTGGCAGCCCTCATTCCAGATACAATCCATTTGAAATCACACAGAAATAGTTAATATTTTCTGCGAAAAGAGTTACCTTCTTTCATGACTGGGTCTTTCTTTTTTTTAAAAAAAAAAAAAGGCAAGGTGAAAAAAGGCAAGTCAATGGAAAAGTGTGAAGATATTTTCCCTTTTGCTCTGGAAAATCTAAATACCTTAGGAGAAAAAGTGCTAGGAAGTTTCCAGTTAGAAAAAGGATGATTGCTTTCTTCAGTTTAGAAGTATCAACCTGGTTATCCTGTTTATGTAGCCGCTCATAGAAAGGCCTTTGCAAAAAAACAGAGTAATATAATGGACTCTTCTAGTAAGGGAAGAAAGGAGGAAGGGAAAATTAAAAAAAAACCAAAAAGGCAGAATTTCAGGCTAAATTCTGCCACTTGTCTTCAGAGAATCAGCACAGTGACTTCTGTCGCTGTACCCTGGTGAGGGCAGGAAGAGCTGGGATGGCGAATGTGCGTCATCTCTGGAGCTCAGAGCTTACTCAGGGAGAGGTGCTCAACAAAACCCACAGAAGTGGGAGAGAAAAGCCTTTTATTTGCACAGACACATTTCTGCACACCTCGGGAAGGCGCTCTGTCCCACCATCCGGAAGATTCCAGATTACTCTGGGCTAAGCGGGGAGCCCTGTCTAAAATCACTAGTTTTTCCTTCACTCTTCAGGCACCAGGTCTTCAGCTGGCTGCTTTCGCAGCGTTGGGGAAGAAAATAAAAGAGAACAAGTGATTTCTGAGAAAGGGAACCGCGACTCGGTAGTCCGGAGGGTGAGTAGTAGTAGGAAGCTTCTGTAACTCTTCAGAGTGGCAGGGACAAATCTTTGCTTGTTCAGGTGGCACGTTTGTTGGGTTTTGTACCACCATCGTATCCCACACAGCGGAGGAGTCCTGCTGCTCTAATGATGCTCCCTTCTGGGATGGGAAGGGTGGAGGACATGGACTGCGAGGCTCTGTGGCTGAGGATGGTAGTTTTAGAGCGCCACCTCTTTGCTCAGCATTCAGGGCACATAGAGAAGTTACTAATTGGGGTTTTTTTGTTTGTTTTTTAATAGCAGACCAAAGCTGGAGAGAGCAAGAGAGATGCTCTCACAAAGGAAAACCAGCTGCATTTTACAAATATCCAAATAGCGCTAGGAGAGCATTAAATATTTATCAGCGAGTGTCTGCCCACTGAGTACTTGGTATATTTAATTTTTTTTTATTGTTATTGTCCGTCTGGACTTGGACTTATCTTCTTGGCCAAAGATGAAAGATGATTTGTGTCATAAACGTATGGCATGTGAGGCAGTGCTCGGGGTTTTCTTGAGATTCACTTAATGAGCTAAGAAAAGGGCAGAAGTACAGGAGCTGCCATGTAAATTTTGTGCCATATTGAAAATGGAGCTCTGGCAGAAATAGTTTTGGTTTTGAAGGTCTGCTCCATGTTAGCAGCACAAGAGGCAGCTGCCTAAAATAGAAAAATATTAGGAGGGTGTTTGGGGCCTGTTTATTGAGGGCAGGGCAAGAAGCTGCGGGCAGCGTGTGTTTTCCAGGCTGCCAAGGGCAGCAGGGACCACGGAGCTCGCGCTGATAAGGAGTGGATGATAACGTACTAATGCACTTTTACTTTTCTGCAGAGTATTAAGGCTACAGAGCTGCAGACTGTTTGTGACACATGGTAATTTGTTGAAAATTCCTGTTTGACAAATAGAGAGGACCCGTTATATTAGCAGAAGTGGCAAGAAAATAAACAGCTATTTTGGGTTTTGATGTTGTTTATTTTTTTTAAAAAAACCCTTTGGAACTAGGGAAGATAGATACAATGTTGGCTATTATTTACCAAATCAAACTTATTTAAATGCACTGTCTTTGATACTTAATAAATACTGTAGCGTGGCTTTTCGTGGCTAATAAAACTTGGTTTACATTACACCCCTTGTCTGCTATGATTTGCCTCCTAGGGCTCACTTAGAGTGCGTTAAGAAGCTGCACACAAGATCAGGGTGATTTGCTGCAAAACTTAAATAATTCATTTATGCACCACTGCTCTCAGACAGTGTTTTTACAAATGCTATAATGAGACAAGCTGTGAAACACTTACGTGCTGGAAATGAGGGCTGCTGCTGCAGTAGAGTCTTTCTGCACGGGTTTTATTCCTTGAAGTCTTCAAGAGGACTTCCAAAGCATCACAGTGTAGCCCTCCAAAGCACCCTGTCCCGCTGGTGTGGCCGTTTGTCCTAACTCGGCAGTAATACTTTTTACTTCCACGTGCTTTCACTGGAGGACCTGCAATGAGCACGGGATTCTAAAGGAGCGCAGAGTGGAAACTCCGGTTTATTATGCTGGGAAAAGGCCCTTTTCTGCCTGTGACTGTACCTTGTCTACCATGCTGATATGCTTCCTCCCTCTGCTCTCTGCCGTACACTTTGCTTTTTATTCGTGAGCATGGAAGAAGTTGGAATGATCCATGTTAAAATATACCAGATCTAAGCTTTACTGTCAATGTTGTGGACAACTCCCCTGATGTTAGCTCTAAATTCTCATCCTCTGGAGCCGTGTTTGTCCTGTGTAGCTATAACCTTCAATGCCCTCTGCAAAAGTCTTACTGTCATGAAGAAGAGCTTGAAACTATGTCCTGCATCTGCACTCTCAGACATAAAATAACTCCATGTTGTCCAGTTGTCAGTTGCCCAGACATAAAATAACTCCATGATTTACACTGTTAGAATAATTTTTCATTTTATTAATCTAGTAATTTGGATGGAGAAGAGGGGATAGCGCTTAGGGTTGGTGGAGCAAGTGTCACCTCTCCATCACTTTTGTATGTGTACTTGGAATATGGGCTGTTAACTACGTGGTGGGATCTTACTTGTTCTACAGGAAGAACAAATTAGAGAAGAATTAAAACATAAACAAATTAGTCTTAAATTAGTAATTGGGTAAGAGAAATCTGTTTACAGTATGTGTCTGACTTTGCCAGGAGAAGTATCCAACAGTTTACACTTGCCATGCACATCTCGCCACTGATTTGGAACTTAAGATGAGATAGGGGAAAAATAGTAGGTGTTAACTGAGACTGCTGGGTGGCTTTGGCTGGAATTTGTAACTAATTGAATTAACATATAATTAGAACCAGATTCTGATTTTTAGTGTTAAGACAAAAATGTTCTGTTTTTCATAACTTCTTTGTGTGTAAAATTTGCTTTAGAATCTTTTGCTAGGAAACATTTTGGATTTGTTTGTACTTTTGCTTGGACATTATGAAGCCTTGAAGTGTGTAAGGGAGATGAGCATTTTACAGAAGGAAAGCTGGAGAAAAAGGAAAGCAAGGGATTTGGGAAACTAAATGTTTGGGCTGCTGCTTGCTTGAGATCCCTCTGAGTTTGATAACATTCCTGTGAACATTTTCCCCCCACTTCTCAAGCAGTTTTGAATCTGAGGAAATTGCCATCTGTGCATAGATATGCAGGAAATGAGCTAAATTTGTAGTGTAAACATTTTCAAATGAATATTTGCACAGCATGGTCTCTCAGCAATGCATTATCCTCTTTTATTTGATAATCAACACGTATCCCTTATGAGTTGCGTTGAAAGGGAAGAGAATGACTCTCACTAAACTCTAATTATCCTCTGCTTCCTCCTGGGAAGAGCTCTCTTTAAGCTCCCTTTTGTGAGCTGCTCTGTGCTTCCCAGTCATGCCACCTCTGAGCACTCTTTCTCCTTATTTTGCCTCCAAGTGGTCTCTGGGATGTAAGGGCGTAGCACAAGCCCAGCCAGCTCTGTAGTGGGACATCCGTTGAATTTCTATAAGGTAGGATTGCCAGGCCAGCCCAGAGCCCTGCAGAGCAATTAACTTTCGACTGGGGTTTTATGCAGGACACAAACTTGTGATAATACATAAATATTTCTTGGCTCAGGACTGGAAGAATGACATATTTCCATTAGCCCCAAAGTACTTTTGACTTGATTCAATCTGTAGCATCATGAGTCAGCTGTTTCGGCTAAGTAGTGTTTCTAATTCAGCCTTTTTCTAATAGGCATGTACGCATAACGTGAGCTTCCTACACCGATTAATCCGTGTTTCCTCCATATGGTTTGTAGATTTTTATTTTCTTCTAATTCAGTGCAAGCTGCTGAATAGTACAATGCAGTCAAGATCTTGTTCTAGCAAAAAAAGGGACCCCAGCTGAAGTTACCAGGGAATTGGCAAGATCAGCATAGCCTGGCTGTTTGGGGAAAGGAATTTTTCAGCCAGTCCTTCTGACTGCTATGTCTTGAAAATGGGTGAAGTCCTTGAGTAGTCCTCTGTAGGAGGCCCTGCATTTTTCTGGGTAACTTTCTGAAGGCTGGGTTTGCAGGAGGAGGAAGCCGGACCAAACCTAGCTGAAGCTGGTTCGGAAGGACAAGGGAATAGGCCTGTGTAGTTGTCCCGAGAGTGTTTAGCTGAGAGACTGCACTGTGATGAGAGGGGGAAGGGGTGGGGATGTCAGAAGGTAGAGAGGAAGCTGCTGGGAAAGGTCTGCTTTTGGAATAATATAGGACTTCAGAGGTTTGGCAGTAGATGCTTTGCATTTGGGAAGGGTAGGAATTTACAGTCTGTGCATGGAACAGAATAACTGGATTTGCTAATTGGCATGTGCAATTAGGAGTGTTAGAGTGATAGCAGCAAAGTCTTGCTCTTGCTGCCGCCAGGCTATCAAAATAAAGCTGCAGACCCATCCATGTGCATCCACGTACACAGAGAACACAAAGACAAACCAGGGTGCACACATCCATGGTAAAACACTGCAAACTCTAACTCCCCCCCAGCAGCCTTGATTAGCACCGCCACCACCAACACCCCAAAATAACCCCAAACCAAAATAACCCTGCAACCTTTTTCTTTCAGCACCAATGAGATCTAATGGTACTGTTTTTCTCCTTCAAACAGGGAGAATGTTAATTCCCGGAATGCACTTTATACAAATTAAAGTCCTTTTCCCCTTCCAAACATAATTTTTAACGAAGGAATCAATCTCTCTCCTAGCAAGCCAAGGTGAACAAATATATATATGAAATAATTAAATTGCTTTTCTCTTATTATAAGAGTTTGTTTGGTTTGTAAAACCAAGCCGGAATATTTATGCCCTTCCTCTTAGGGAAGGTCAGCAGATATACACTCAATTACCTATTTGTGTGCGTTAAATCAAATGACTCTATATTCAATATTTTGTTTTTTAATTTTGCCTGAGCAGGAAGCTGGAAATCCAAATTAATGACTCTTCCCCAGTGACATAAATTCTGCGAGGTGTTGGTAGCTCGCTTGCCTTGTTAAAGTGCTCTGACGTGATTGATAACTGTTGTCCTCTCCAACAGCGAAGCCTGCACAGCAGTGGCAAGTAGACCAGCAAGCATGCAGAGAACTTGCACTGGGATCAAAATCTGAGATGTTTTCATTAATTCTTCTTCCAGGTTGCGAGGAATGATTTCTAAATAGGCTGGTACCCTTCTTGTCTTCTCGCTAACAGCTACTGTTAGATACGATCATATACCAGAGTCACTGCAGCCGAGCAAGGAAAAGTAAAGCTTGTTTCTGGTGGGTATCTGAGGGAAGAATTGCTGCTGTGCTGGGACCATCTCGTGCACCCCCTGTACTGGTTATATAGTGTGGGTAGTTTAACTTGCAAAGGGTCCCCACGTGTGTGACCCACCAGATGTCCCACTGTTGCCCCCTTTCTGTGTTTGCCTGTGCTGGTTGGGCCCTGAAGCTGCGAGGGCAGATTTCTTCCAGAGAACAATAAAGTGGCTGTTAACAAAATCCAGGCAATAAACATTTCAAACTACTTTGCACCATCTTTTCAGTGTTCAGTTCATTATTCTCAAGCAGGGATTGACGCTGTGCTGCAGAAAATGTCTCAAGCCAAGACAACCTTTACTCTAAGGGACTGGGAATCTGACAGACCAGTGCAGGCAAGATGAGGTGCGAGCACTTTGGGGAAGGCTTCTGTTAATTTGGGGGCTTTGGTTTAATCTCATACTCTTTTTCTCTTTGTATGATGCTGGGGCGGCGCATGGATTTGTCTTCTCTGTGCTAACATTTGTGAGGCTTGTGGAGCTGCTGAGGGATAGCTCGCCAGTTCACATTATTGGGATCTTTCCTGTAATACAGTAATTCAGTCCCTCTCAATTTGTTCAAAATACAGGAGCTTAACTGGAGCTATAGGTATTATCCTTAGGAAGGTATAACTGAAAACGGATTAAACATAGCTAAAAATCACATTGATCGAGCAATCTATGTAAAAATTGGAAAAGCAGTTTAAAGTGTTTGGTCTTGAAATGACGACTCTGCAGCATTTAGAGAAATGGCTATTGCCAGAGCTTTGAAATATGAGTCTGGGTCATGGTGAAAATTGACAAAGGATCCTTACAAAGGGCTGAAGTCGCTGCGTAGCACCACTCGCCTGTGGACATTGGTGTGACTGGAATCCCAGTGGAGGTCCTTGTATTGCAGCATGGACACCTCTCTCTGATCCGTGTATCGCTACTGCAATATTATTTTCTCTTTAGGCAGAAGCAGAACATAAATGTAAGTAACAGGACGATGCACATTGCTCTTTCCATAATCCTTCTGCTATGAACTATTTTTTCCCCATAGGCTATTAGTGTCTTTGAATAAGGATCTAGTTCCTTTCCATAAACACTGTGCATCTGAAGTTAAAGTGACTACTAGTAACTAAAGTGACAGCTACTCAACTGCTAGCAACAAAAAGAAGCTTGTTAAACCTGAAGATGTCACATCATTTTTGTAGCCACATTTCTGGGCTCTGGGAGACTCCAGTGCTGTATTTTCTAGGCAGAAACAGGTAGTCAACCAGGGTGTTTATTCACTGAAGGTCAGCCTTTTGTATTATGGAACTTCTAGCAGATGTGATAAGCAGTAAATTGCAGATCTATCGCCTTTTCTATCTCCCCCCCACCCCCCCCCCCTTTTTTTTTTTCCCAGTGAGCGTGTGTGTGAAATCAGCAGAATACTGCCTGTGCTTGATTTATGGCCCACTTTTGACCAACTCTTATCAGGTTCCCACAAGCCCTTTTCTGATGCTGCTCATGTCTGAATGACAATAGACAACCAGTGCCATTATGCTCCAAAATCCCCCTCTGCATTCTAGACACCTAAGATTACATCTGGGCTATTGATTTATTACTCCCCCTCCCCCTTTTTTTTTCCCCACAGGGACCAGTTTGTTCAGCTTGAACAAGATAGACTATTATTAAACTGAGCAAACTACTCTGTGTGAACTTGGTAAAGAAATAATCATTTGCAACCACCTTTCTCACCACCCAGGTTCATAAAGAAATGTAGGTGTTGAAATATTAAGACTGTTTATATATGGGTCCCACCATTCGTGTTTGTTCAGATTATATATAATTTATATACACGAAATGAGGCCCAACAGGCATTCTGTTGTGTTGGACATTATAGGCATATTGCCTAAAGCACCGCAGTATTACCACCCCATGTACAAAACCCAAATTATTACAGATCTGTGTTATAGAAATGCCTTCTCTAACGCCAACTGTATCTGTGGCAGGGAGGTTTTATGACACCTTTTAGAGCCTCAGAAAAATTTATATGTTCTACCAGGAGATTTTTTTTCTTTTCCTTTTTTGGGGAGGGAGAGGAAGCTATAAATTTGACAGTACGTTGGATTTTTATATCTCCTAAAAACGTACTGTGCAGGATTCACATTTAGTATCCCTCAACTATAGTCGTCTGTGTATTTAAGTCACTAAGTGAAAAGGTACAGACAGGGCTTCTAGTCAAAATGTGGGTTTTTTTTTTCTTTCTCTCTCCCCCCCCACCTCCTTCCCTCCCACAAGCACATTCCTCACCCTCGCCTCTTCTTTTGGTTAAAATAACATTACAGAAGCTGATGCACTGAGTCAGGGTTCGCACGTGAGCACCTCTGGCCTGCTTTCAGGAAACTCTGAGCTCCGTCACGCCAGACCAACGAGGTCTGCAGGTGCTCTGAGAAAATCCCAGGGCATGGCGTGGACCGAACGCCACAAACGGAGGCTGTCCGAGCTGTGCTCCTCCTGTCGCTGGCCGTGGGGATAGGTCTGCTTAACTCTCAACTGAACCTCCCGTGCTTTATGTCCTACCTCGAAGGATTTATTTTTTTCTGCCTACCATTCAATTCATTGTGTCCAAGGGTCTGCCGTTGCTTGAGTCTTTTTCAGACTGTGTGCTGTTGGACTGTTTGTTTCAGTGATGCATGTGGACAGAAAGTATCACACACAGGCTGTAATTTAAGTATTTCCTTTTACTGCCTTACTACTGATAATTTGTTTTGGTTTAGGCATTCCTTTGTTCTCCTGTGGAACAGAACTCGCTATCAGCAATGAACCAGATAAAGCCAGCATCAAGCGGGGAAAAATTAACTTTTCTCATTTGTTACTAGATGTCTGTTTTCTATGTCATTGTTTTCTGATCTTTAAGAATAAAATAGTCCTCAGAGAAAAAACATTTTTCAGTTGAAGTTTTATAATTCTGTGATTCCTTCTGTGGGTTTCTATTTCTTCTCTGTCTGTTCAGGGCTTTATCCTGCCAGATGTGTCTGTTCCAATAAAACACCTATGGACATGCTCAAGAGCATTTGGAAGCTCAGACATCCATAAATGCTTTTGAAATATTGTAGTATTTCTGTTTAAAGAGGGCTTGTCGACAGGGTGTCTGAGCAGTGCTTACCACCGAGGCCTTTCAGACAGCGGAGAGGATTTTTTCCTGTGAAAATTGTGCCTTTTCAGTTAGGATCTGGTTGAGCATCCAGATATTGGGATGAGAAAAGGAACTGTGTAATGCTGAGTGTGACTCGCCGAGGCTCTGTTCGGCAGGGAAGAAATCAGTTACGCAGACACACAGAAACCGGAGTGTCACAGACCCACAGATTGCATTGCTGTCGGTGACAGAGCGCTCTCGAGCTGCACAAGGGTACTGGAGAGTTACGGCAGTCTCTGGTTAGAGCAGGGAGAATAATTAACGGCCAGTGGAAAAGGGTGAAATGTTTTTTTCCTCAGAGTGGAGCAAGTAAGAAGGGATGTGAAGGCAGCGCAAAACAAGAAAGGGGGAGTCAAGCGAACTGAAATATGGCAGGCTGAAAAACCCAAAAGGGAACACTTTTTCCTGTAATGTGCAACTCAGCGGGGAAATTCTGTGCTTCTGTTCAACTGAGAACAAATCAAATTTTAGAGAGAGATAACCAAATTTATAGCACTAGTCCATGCTCCAGCAGGAAGAGCAACTTCAAGGTCGTTAGACGAGCATCACATCGAGCCTTCAGTTCGCTGGGTGCTGGAGGGTTGAGAGGGACAAATGGCCAATAACTGTAGGTAGCAGAATTGCCCTTTGCAGCCTGGTTCTGGCCACAAGAGACCAGGTTGCATGGACTGTTGCCTTTATCTAGTATTGCAGGGTCTTTGCTTTTATCATTAAATTCCATGTAAGTTTGGGGTGTCATATGCCCTGTGCAGAATGTCTTTCCTGGTCTCCTTGTGTCGTGGTTCTCCCTGTGTCGTAGAGAAGAGGAAACAGAAATCACAGCAAAGCAAACAAGCCAAAAGAAGTTTTAAGACTGCCTAAGCTGACAGTCACGTCTGTGACGGTCACTTGCTGTTTGGAGTGCACTCTGCAGAGTCTTTCCAGCCTGTGTTACAGCTGTTGTTCCATTAGCACCTCGGTGTCGTCAGAAAAAGCAGCGGCAGAAACCTGCCCTGGGTAAGCCAGATTTAGAGTTTTTCTGGCTTCGTGGAGGACCTCTTCCTCTGCCATGGGAACTCCCCCTTTCCCTTATTACAGTTGACTTGAAATTGTGATTTATTTGTCTAAAGGCATTTCCTGGTTTCACTTTGTTTTGGAGCAGAAACCTACTTTCTTCCTTTTAGCTCGTGGTGTCTTCTACCCTGGAATACAGACACTGGCCTGCACAAGTATTGGCTTGCATAATGCTGCTTCAGATAAAGGTCATAAGTGGTCTTATTTGGAAGTTAATTCAAATAAGAAGGAGAACGAGCCAAAACCAAGCCTCTACTGGGCATGTTAATAATGTCATTTGTTTACAGAGTATAAGATCACTGCTAGAGGACATCCTGAATCATTGGCTGTTGCCCTTGGTGTTTGCCCTTGGTTGTCCCTCTTCTGGGGGAGGCGAGTCCAAAGGTCAGAGAGGCTCTGCTGGACCAACACTGCCTGAAGATAGCTATTCATTTTCTGGAAACCCAGGCTGATATTTGGAAAGATCAATGTTAGGATTTGGATGCCTAAAAAAAAATAGATGGGATTCACTTCATGCCGTGGACTAGTTCCAGTACAGTCATTGGCACTGCAACCAGGAGGAATTAGTGCTGCCGCTCTTGAGCGCTAACCAGGAAAAAGGAAGCTGCTGTCATGTCCGAAGAGTTACGGCAGCAGATCAGAGCTGCTGTTTGGGGGCCGCGACCGTGGTGCCTGCGGCAGGAAAGCCTGGCGGCATGTGCTTCTGTCATGCTTATTTCATACACGTGTAAAATCTGTGTAGGGTGGAGTTCGGGTTTTTTCTGAGCAGTCTTTGATCCCGCATTTGCAGAAACACTCCCCACAGAAGACATGTTTGTTACAATGCTCCTCTCAAGCACACACACACACACACACGGGGGAGTGAGAAGGCACAGTCAAACTAGACTCCTTCAGAAAGGGTGCTTGCCGTACCAACAGGCAGGGCTTGCGGAGCGGCATGCAGAATGTGTGCTCGGTTTCAGCAGGTAGCAGGTAAAAGAGCAAACACATCAGGAGCCATATTGTCAGCCACACTGAAGAGTGCTTTGATGCCCTTCCCTAAGCTTTCTCTCATCAACAGCAACAAAATCAGATGTTTCAATAGCACAAACACATGGCTCTTGGCTCTTGCCTTCTGTAAGTCACAGCAGCAATTAATTAGCTCTGGGAACATGTTGCATCTATAGAGAGAATTTTAGAAAACCTTTTTTTTTTTTTTTTTGAAGGTTTAACAGTATTTCTGGACAGTTCAGCAGCATCATTGCTGCACGCTTAACGTGAGGGAGAAGCTGGTGTTCTGGCTTCAGCAGCAGGTACACAAAATGCGTCTTCCCACTAGTTCAGTGGCACTTCTGGCTTAAGAGAGCACATTTCACTTATTACGGTGAATAAAGAGCAGGGGATGTTCAGACACTCTGCGGAGGTCTCCTGGGTGTAGCTGTGGATAGTAGGTAGTGTTTATGCTCCATTTTATATGCTTGTCAACAGCTCTTTGTGTCAGACTATTTTTTTTTTAATGCAGGTTGTCCTCAGGAAAGTAATGAAAAGGAGTGAGTGTTGTCTCAACTGCCATAAAGTGTTACATTCTCTTTAATATAACTCATCATCCTGAAGTTCATTAACCTTAATGCAGTTTAGTCTTTACGTGTCATCCGTCGAGCCGAAGCCTTCCAGATGAGTCACTCGCTATACGCCAGATTTGTGGGGGCAAGCTAATTCTTGCATATAATGAACATTATGCATTGGCCTTGCTCCTTCTGTGCTCTGCTCATTGAATTGAAATTGCGTTTGTTGAGCTGAAAAGGTGTTATGAGAAAAGCAGGGTTGTTGCAGCCTAAAAGAAGAGGAGAAACCGACTCCAGAGGAAAAGTCCACCAGAGCGTGATAGCAGGGGTGCCAGTGGGGTGGCGTAACAGCCCTGGTTCTCTTTTTTTCTTCTGCACTGCTGTGTAAATGAGGAATTGCCTTGTGGCAAAGGGAAGCATGTAGTTGAGGAACATCCCCAAAGCTAGCATGCACCCAACCTGGGCTGCCCACAGAGTGGTGCAGGCGTATGGGCTCGGGCCCAAAAGTGACTCTTGGTGAACATTGAGCGAGTGGAGGAGCCCCGAGGGATGACAGCAGAGCTCAGCCGGTGTCCTCAGCAGCCACCTTAGCACACCAGCTGCTTTGCCAATGTCTCGTGCTGCCCAAGGGTCACGTCCTGGGCTGCTTTTAAGGAGGGATGTAAAGCAGGATAATAGAGCCACTGACCTTGTGGATTTTTACAGGGAACTTGTCCAGTGCCGAGGGGCTGGCATGACACAGAAGGTGCTCCTTGGAAGGTTTGACAAATGGATGGTGGAGACTGGCACCGTGTGTGGAGCAGAGGCAGGGGTCGATGTAGCGTGTGTGAGATGAAAGATGAGGACAGGGCTAGGTCAGGAAGAACATTGTATCTTGGGCAGTTGTCTTTTCACTGTCCAAATTCCACATAATCATTTTTTTCCATCTCCTCCAGCAAATCGAAGGCATTTGCAATTCATGCTTTTAAACACCGGTGTCTATTTCTGCTGCTTCGTGGATTTAAAAAAACACCTGCACATGTACACACAGAGGTATGATAGAAGAAAATAAAAAACCCTCCATAGCTTCAGGTCATCACTCTTCTGGCTGCATGAAGCTCACCTATTGACAGAAATCATCTACCTCCAGCTGATCTCACTTCTCAGCCAAGGTCTGAAAGTCTGTCACCTCCTGTCATGATCTGTCATACAAACATCATGTGCAGTGTTAACCTAGCGGTTAGAAGATTTGTTGCAAGGCTGTTGGATCCTTTTAAAAAAGAAAACAACCACTTAATACAATGGGAGTGAATTGTCTTACAGGTTAAGGGCAGAGGCTGGGTCTTAATTTATCCCAGTAATCTGCCCAGAGTGCGCACAGGAATCCTGCAGACTGCATGAAAAGTGCTTGAGTCAGACCCTTCCCTGCTCAAGACTCAATAAGGGCATGGGTTGATCTAAACACATATATCTCTTCTGTGCCAGGGGATAGGGGGAGGAGAAGAAAAAAAAATCAATGCTGTCTCTGGCTGAATTTCTAGTTGTGTTTCACAAGGCTGCTACTTGGCTCATCCACTCATCTCCAGACATTGCAGAATAGCCCTGCTGCATTCCCTCTGCATTGGTCTGCATGGATTTTTCTCAGAGAAAACAGGCTTGGCCTTTTCCTTTGGTTTCTGCTGCTTCTTTGTCTTGTTCTTTTTTTTCTGTCTTTCCCACCGCACCCCCCCCCCCCGGCCGCTTTTTGCCTTCTCCAGGCTGTCAAACTGTGTCTCTTGATGCCCTGTTCTGGCTGCTCCAGTGCCTTCCTCTCTGGGGCTCTGAGTGGGCAATGCAGGTGAATTGTTTTCCAAAGCCTGCGAGCTGCAGGATCCTCTTCTTGGCTCCAGGAAAATAAAGACTTGTACAGATTTTGCTGATTTGTATGGGGTCTTTAAAAGAAGGAAGAGGAAGTTTGTCTGCTAAAACTTGTCTTCATTTGCATGAACAAAAAGTTATGATTTGTGTATGTAAGATTTTTAAAGGCTTCTTGGCAGAACTGAGAGAAATGAGCTATGGGTTGTAATAATCTCCAGAGTCCTTGTACTGTATTACAGCCTCAATTCAGAAGACTCTTGCATCATTACAATTGGTGTTGATCTTTGCTTAACGTAGTTTGAAATGGTAAACTTTTAAATGTAATCTAAACATAGTATAAAACTTAAACGGAGTTGTTTTCCTCTTTTGAACAAATTCTTCCTGTCTTTCCTTTGTTTTCCAAGAACTCTTCTTTTTGCTGTCACAAAACAATTCCGACTGAAGCACTAAAAATGCTTTAACATGTATTGTTATGCTGAAGATAAGAAGTCCCTGTGTTCAAGGTCTGGAGAGTAAAGATCGGGGTTATAGTTTTGAAACCCCCAAATAAGTTGCCTAAACTAAAGCTCCTAATCTTTCCACCACATCATCTCTCGTATGGAAGCACCAATCAATCAGCTGTATTGACACCTCTCCATTAACTACTTTGTCTTCAGTTCTTGACTAGGTGATGGGCCCATGAGGACACAGGTCCTGTCCTCAGCTACATCACTGGGAGCAAGGCTAGGGCCAAAGTAATGTGTCAAAGGTTTTCTTTTATTTGTAGAACAAATGTTTTCACCCAACTGTGGCGTAGTCAAACAGTGTGAAGGAAGCATTACAATACCCCTGTCTATTTATCTGTGTTTTCATAAGGTCACCTATCACCACGATATCCAAGTGTCTTTCTTCTTTCCTTTAAGGGTCCTGGTCACAAGTTGAAAATAAGGAAAAGAGAGGAAGAAAACCACAAAGAAAGAGGCGTATGAAAAGTAAAAAGTACAGAGCTGGAGGTGAACCTAAACACTCAGGGGTAAATTGCCTTGAAGAGCAAGAACCCTTGAGACCTATGTGTAGACTTTGGAAAAAAGAAGCTGTGAACAATAGTAAAGGCTACGAACGTGCTATCCTCTGACAGGTATGTAAACCTTACGTTTAAAATAACAGCTTCAAAAATCCTTCTGTCAGAGTGAGTTTGCTTTAGCTAGTCAGGGTTTCAGGGGAAGTATCACAAAGACAATATATATCAAGTGGAGATAGCAAAGGAAAATTCCGTGTGAAGCTTCTGAACAGGTCAGTTCTTGAAGTGTATTCTCCATAGCTTGACAAAGTTACTATGACATTAAGATAGAATTACATAAAATCAATTTTATATAATGAGTAGATTTTTAAAATACCTTTTTCTGCACATATTGAATCATCTCAAAGCTAAATTTCGTACTTAAGAAGAAAGATGAAGAAAGAGGCAGGAAGGGCACAAAATTGAAGCTTCCTTTTGTCTTTGTGTCAATTATTGGTTTGGTTTGAAGATATTTTCACCAACAATTCTGACAATCCCAATACTCCTTTACTTCACAAAGTAATTGGGAAGGGTTCTTTAACAGGCTTTTGAAGGTTTTTTTCACTTGACTTACATTCATGGTGATAGGAAGGAGAGGATGGCAGGTATTTCAGTCACACATCTGTTACCCACTCTCCCTCTGCGTGTGCCGCCCTCAAAATCGTGTTGGGAGAAACAACCTTGTGCTTTAGCGCTATCAGTCTGTGGTTGTGGTGCTGCTTATGGAGAAGAGGTGGGAGGGTGGGGACAGCCAAGTGTCCTCACCTCCATCCTTGGAGTGGGAGCCCAACCTGCTTCCAGTGTGCAAACCTTGAGAGTTAAGAGGTGTCTGAAGAGGATGGCAGTAGTAGGGGGTTAAGTGTGTCTTGCTCTGGTTTGTTTTCCCAGTTTGATTAAATATGAATAAATATCAACTGTTTGTATGCTAATCACATCTCTTCAACAAACACAAGCCACTAACCAAAATCCTTTTTGTGTACTGTAAAGAAGTAAGAGAATTCCTGACTGCAGAAAGCAGGTGTGATGCGCATAGGAGGAGTGAAATTATTCAGCATGTGCTCATTGATACTTTTTTAAAGAGCAGCTTCCTCCTCCCAGAGATCTTCCTTGAGGTTTGCAGATGACCAGACATCATGATGTGGCTTCTTGTCCCTGGTAATGGCTTTGTGAGGCAGCAATGTGTGGTGCAAAATCTTATCACTCACTGAGTGGCATTTAACTGACCCGGTTACCCCAAAAGCTGATCGCTAGCTTGTATATATTGCCACGGCTTCAAGAAATATTTAGAAAAAATTTTAGCTGCTCTAAGGCCACGTTCAGGTCGGATGTAAGGCCCACTGGAGTCAATGGCTGGCTTACACTGGGAAGCAAAGTAGACTGAAAGGTCAAATTCTCAAAATCATCTCATGAACTTTGGCATTTACTTTGACAAATCCCCTGCCGCTGTACATGGCCACTGGTTCAACAAGCTACTTTAGATCTATGGCCAGCTTAGAGAGATGTGAGTTATTGCACTGACTTCAACATGGTGACTCACATCCTTCACCAGGGTCCCATGAGCTGCCCCTCAGGGTTGGCCCTTTCACTCCAACAGGCTGCCGAGAAGGCCTGTCTGCGGTCTCAGGTGTTTATTAAAGGCAAATGGGTCATGATGATGGATTGTGTTTTGGCTGCCTGCTTGGAAAGTTTGACCCCAAATAATGACCCCAAATATTGAGATCTCTGTGTGGGTCTCTCCTATTTTATTCCACCAAGAATGTCGTATGTAAAGGCATTAATTCAAGAGGAAGAACCTTTCCAGAAATATTCCCCCAGACTCTCAGTACAATTATTTCATTGTGGTAATTGTTTTGTCCTTATATCGGTTTGTATGTACCCCTTCTGTGCAATGAAACTCATCACAAATCCAAGTAAGTGTTCACAACTGTTCCTCAGACCTGTTATTTGTGCACGTATATCAAGGAATCGTAAAAATCAGCGACAGAAAAGTTCTTCTGCACTAGATCATCTCATCCCTGCCCTTGGTGGCGCAGATTTTTTCCCCTGTACAGTGTATTCTCTAGCGCTTAGTTCGGTTTAGTTTTAAGTAGATTAAATATGGTACTTTCTCACTGCCCTGTCAGAAGCTGTTGGAGAGGCTTGGAGGTAATTGGCACTGGCACCTTTTGAAGGTGCGTTGTGGACCTCACCGCACTTGTCATTTGTTTCCAAACACGGTGCTTTCCTCCAACTGTCACGAGTATTGTGTGGCCATAATTCTTTCAGACGCGGCATATAGCCTGTGCTGAACACTTTAAACTAAGATGGAACAAAGAAATGAAAATGTGCTTTTGGTTTCTTTTTGGCAGATAGCGTCCATAGGGTTAATTCTTTTGAGCAGCCCAGAGGTGAAGAAGTAAGGTGAAGGCCTCCAGAATATTTCGTTGATGAAAACTAGTGATATTGAGATACGATGTGCTTGTCTGCACATGAAGCTTTTTCCTAGAGAGAGAGGTGTATTTTATAGGGTTCAATTAATAACTACATTTGAAATACCAACTGTCTGCTCTTGTGGCACGGAAAGCAGATTTAGCGAAACAGTGAGTGCTTCTGAGGAACGCTACTGATGATACACACATTTAAGTGAAGTAGTAATAACATTTGGAGTTTCCTTTTTCTCTCAGGGAAGCCACCAAGGGTTTCACTCAGTCCCTACTCAAACTGTGCAGCTGGGGTTGGAACATACCTGCCACTCCAGGGCAAATATAGACGAGTCTTGATGGGAAGTCAGTAGTAAGCTGCTGGGGCCCCTGTATTCCGACTTTAATTCTTGAACTGTTCTGTTTCTCCCAAAAGATGTTGATGCACCATCGTGAACAGAAGGCAAAGGGTATTAGCTAGTTTCTTGGTTTAAATGGTTTCTTTCTCCTGTCATTGTCACGAGAACCCCAACTTGTAAATCTGCCAGCCATAGACCATGAAGCCATGAACCTCTAAGAACAATTCTCCATCCAGACCACTGTCATTACTAGTTTCTATAGCTTTACAGCTAGAGGAATGCTGTCCCTTGGTGTACTTTGCTTACTGCTTGTACTCAGCTCCTACTGAAGGTCTTCGATGCAGGCTTTATTCACAGTACTCTCAGTGCTTGCTGTTGCTGCCTCGGAGTTCATGAATCCCAAACCGAGATCATGTAATGTAGCCCAGCATTCCTTGGGCATGTAGCACCACATTAAAATGTCATTTTAAGCAATTAATATTTTATTTATAAATACTTATAAATATTTATTCCAAATGAGGCTTTAACAGCAGCTCATGAGAAAACAATTTCTTACATTTGTATTAAAACATGCTGAAAAGTTTAATTGTAAGAGAGAATATTCAACTGAACCGTAACAAAATTTATCACAGTGCCCTGCTTTGGCCCCTTCGTGTCAGGCTGCCACGTTCAGCTGAGAAGGTGGATTTCATTGCGTTCCACACTCAGTCCAAGAAACCAAAGTCGGGTGATTTAGGGAACAGCTAAATACTCCTTGTTCTTGTCTTACTTGGGAAATACTCCATGCTCTTGTGTTACTTGAGCAACGCTCCGGTTCGAGACTCTGGGTCCAGTGCTGCTTTTGAAATCCCTGGTGTGACTCCTGTGGCTGAGGAGGAGTTTGGCTGGATTTGAATGATGAGGTTTTGTGCCTGCTTGGGAAGCCCGCTGCTGAAGATGGTATTCGTCCTCCTGACTCCAACCATGGGCTTTATGTCTAGCCCCGAAGGGACCCTCATTTTGCTGACCCAGTAAATGGGAGCTCTGACTCCACTGGAGTAATCTGCTCAGTAGGGATCCTTCCTTCCTTCCGCTTGGATGTGGTTTTGTCCCCCTTTTCTGTAAAGTCTTTCTAGGGAAGGACGGAGGCACAGCTGTGTCGGGCTGGTTCCCCGAAACATTATGCCCTTTAGGAGAGGGGCGTGTTTGACCAAGGTTCACCCCTTCATAACACAGGGCTGAGAACAGGGAAGTTTTAATATGAATAATAATATAAAATAATAACATAAAATAACCCAAATGCCCAAACGTCTCTGATGAAGTATCCTACAGAAGCATTTAAATTCAGCAGTTGTAATAGTTCTTAACAACTCCCCTTGATGGTATCATTTTTCATTGGGAAGAAAAATGGTTATTGTTCACATTGACCTCCAGTAAATCTTGTCACCCAGCCCATACCCCAGTCCTGAAATATAATTAAAGCACTCTGTTTTGATAACAGCGATTACAGAAGTGTAGGACCAGTATTTACATTTTGTCTTTTTATTGCTCTTAAGTTTGGTATGAAAAGAAGGTAATGCAGCTGAATTCCCTTAAATGGCCATGACTGATTTATTTCTGTCTAGGAGTGTTGTAGTTTGCATACATCAAATATATACTTTTTTTTTTTTTTTTTTTTTTTTTTTTGGTAGGATTACCTCAGTGTTTGATTGGACTTTTATTTTTTTTCACTGTGGTGATTTTAAATTCAATCCGCAGTATATGCACCTTCAGAGAACCGGAGTAGTTGTTTTTACCCCACGTGGAAAAAAATGACTAAACAAATAAATAAAAATCAGATTTGCAGCCATATATTTGTGAGAACTGCTGTTCATAATATTTTGTGTTGTTGTGGCAACATGTTCCTCATCTATATTTAGTTTAATAGCTGCTTTTGGAATATTGCGAGCTAGTACAGTATATTATCAAGTGGTTTGAATGACATCATAACCTATGAGTGTCATCTCTTGTGAGTTATAAAATCCTCCAAACCCTCCGTTTGTATTAATGGCTTGTAATATAATTTTAAACCAGGTATTATAGTTTACAGTGGTAGGATAAAAATTCTGGCCTGCCTCTTAGGGTGCACTGGGGGAAGAAGAGGGCAGAGGAAAGTGTCTTGCCCACCCTACTCATGTATGGCCTGGGTGAGATAGGCAGTATGGGGCTTACTGGGCTTAGGCTTTGCTAGTGGGACAGCAGAAAATTGTCAGTCTCTAGGGAGTATTTTAAGTGGTCTCTGCACACCCTGAAGACCTTGATCTTATGAAGAAGTTTGGTTTTGGAACAGAAACACCACTCTGGCTGCACCTTTTCTTTAGCCATGTTGCCTTATGCGTAGAAAAAGGCTGGAGAAACCTGCTGTGCGTTCCGTGCCTCGTGCTCTCTACCCCGTGTTAGAGAAGAGGCGATCAAATTACTTGCTAAGGATGCTATGCATTCTCAGTCACCTTGAACCAGCTCATCCCACCTTCTCTCAGTTGCTGAAGATTTAGCTAATAAGTCATCTCAACTTCTGCTGTGGTCAGTGGAGAGTGTCCCTGTGGGGCAACTCATCCCACGTGAGGCACCCAGATGCGTAAGACGGGGCACGTTTCTCGCTGGAGCCACGTGCCTCTTCCCATTGATGGTTGAGGTACTGCCTTAAACTGAGCTGAGAGCCTCCTAACTGGTGTCGGTGAGTGGGATGAACCCCGTGTCTTCATGCCAAGGACAGCTGTTTGTGAAGGGAATGTGGAGTAGCACCTTCAGCGATTTGATGGGAGTCCCTTGATGGAATTCTGTCTCCTGTTTGTTATAGAGGAATATATTTGTTTTGCCTATAATCCTATTTCATGTAGGAGACCTCCTTACGAGGTCATATTAGTTGCTTGTCGTGGAATCTGCAGCCCATATCTGCCTTCACTGAGGTGAAAGGGAAGCGGAAATCTCAGGGAGTGTCATGAGCCCACGATTTAAGCTCGTGCCTGTGGGGAAACTGTACATGTACGTGGGTCACTGGCCACTGTTCTGGCCCTGTAGCACTCACTGGATTGCATGATTCCCGGAGTAACTGAACATGCCATGTGTTGCCCCTGTTGCTACAAAAGGGTCTCCCTGTATTTTGGACAGAAATAGACTGCTGTGAAAGGACCGCTGTGGATATTGCTGACTTCTTTGCATAACTCTGCAGTTCTGCTTCTTCCCCCAAATGCCATTGCCCATCAGCGCACCATGTTTCCTGATACTGAAGTGGGACATAAGATGGTTGATAAATACATTTCCATCTCATAAAACTGCACCCATCCTCACGACAAACAAATAAAGCATCTTGGAACAAGCAGGGATTCGCAAGGCGGACAATGCAATGTAGGCTTCTTCCTTAGCAGAGGAGTAAATTTTGAAAATTCCAGGTAGAATAAACTTGATGTTTATTGCACGCGCTGAGGCTCAAAAACCACTTCTTCTGTTTGTAGTGAAAGATTTAGCATCATATACATAATCTTTATGCTGCATTATTTGTCCTGGTGTAAATTTAGAAGCATGTTTGTTTTTTAAAAAATTGTTTGCACACAGACATAATTTTTTTATCCCTGAAATGTTCACCATAAATAGTTCAGCTGCTGTAATGTTCTGCCACTAGAAATGATCAATAAAACGTTATTAAAATGTACAGTCCATGCATATCTAATTCCACTTACCCACATGTTACCTAATTACGGATTTTAATCGCCTTCCCTCCACCCCTGAAAAGCCGCTTGGCGATGTGAGTATATTGAAAACGTGTGAAGAAATTCACCTTTGCTTTCAAGGAAAAGAAAAGAAATTAGGTGTAATGCACCAAAAAGGTTAAATTTATCATGCTGGGAAGAGAACTGCATATCGCAGAAGCTCTGGATATTTTTGGCATACAACTTCTCCCACCCCCTCCCCATCTTTAATCACACCCAGAATGCAGTGCTTGTAAACTGTACTGATGTGTCAACTGTCCTCTATTTATTACATCTTACGCTTTAAATATCACCTCTGACAAACAAAAGAAAAGCAAATGTTCCTAAATTTCCTGAAGGGCTGAAACATCAAGCCCGGATTATTATTGTTTATGTCTCAGCTTTAGCAGCTCCAATGTCTCCATGGTCTGCTGTGCGCCGTGGTTGGCAATGATGGATGACCATTACAGCAGCTTATTGGAAATGGCTTGATTTATAACCTGTTCTCCCGCCTCAGTCTAATGGCTTCATTTCTTTCCTCCAGTGCGTGATGCCACAGCCAAGGTCATTGCGCCAATGGCCTTTTGTTGTTAGTTTGCTGATGACCACTGTGCCCGAGAGTCGGCACGCGGGGAGGGCGAGGGGGGGCCCACGCAGCCAATCTTTACATTTTATTTTTTTTCCCCTCTCAGCCCCAATAACTGCAGCAGAACAGTAGATTAAATGCTGTCTTCTATTTGCTTCCTGTGCTTGCCAGACAAGGGGCTGCTTTATGATCCTCACTGGGAAAGTCTATTACTCACATCTACTTTAAATGACCAACATCAAATATATACAGCTCCCATTAAAGCTGAGATCAATAAAAATGCCATTAAGATAGTAAAAGTTGCTGATATTAGTGAAGCCCCCAAACAAAATATTTGATTTTCTTTCAGGTTGTTAGTGAGATGGAATACGAACATATAAGAGAAAGGAGAGAGGGCCATGCCCGTGGTCAATAATTTATCTCTGAGATTCATTCAGCCTCTCACCCAATATTTCCCTCCTGTCTATTGATTCCTCATCATTATTTGTCATAAGCTGTCCTAACTCAAGGAGAAAATATGCCCTCCATGTCCAAGGGGAGTCATACCTGAAGAAATAGAAAGGAATTTCATTAAAAGCAAGAAAGGACTGCCTTGGCTTTGAGAAACTCCAGCAGAAACTTACACAGACTTGTGTTATGTATAGGGGTTTGTGGGATTTTATTTTAAAGCAGTGTTTGAAGCCCATTAGACAGCGCCATGACAGAAAATGCCTAAACTTTGAAGCAAGTTGCTTTGATTACATTTTGTTGCCAAGGAGCTGTGTTTGGCCCTGAATGAAAATGGACCTATTAAAAAAAAAAAAAAAAAAGTAAAAAGCCAACTTTGTAAGTTATTTCCAGCGATGCTCTTCTGAGCCACGCTGAATCTGGAGGTGGAAGTCTCCTTCAGGAGGTCACAAGGATTTGGCACCAGCAGCCTGGCCATCAAAACAAAGTACCAGCGATGGTAATATAATCATTAAGATAAACTGTAGCCCAAACGGTAAAAGCATGAGTCGCGAAATGGAATTAAATTTTTAAGTATGGTTATTTGCTAAGAGGCTGTTTAAAACAGGCAATATTTTAAGTTAATGAGACCCATATGTTTTATGGTATGTCATTCAACTGCTTTCTTTGGAAATGGCTTGGAACAATAGCTTTCATGCTTACTTGGTAAAATCCAGAAAGGATAGTGATTGGGAAGTGCGTGCGTGGAAAAAATCTGCGAGGCGTAATGATGCATGTCTAGGAAGTGTCATCTGTGTGTTGGTATCTTGTTACCTCGACGAGTGAGTTTATCTCCACATACTGCAGCTGAGAATCTTGCGCTTTTCTCCCCCCCACCCTTTTCTTTTGGAGATGGGAAGCTTCTTAGGAGGGCACATTAATTTAAACAGGGATAGATTTGCTAATGGAGCTTTTGCAGGCTTCTCCGGTGATATTTCTGTGCTCGCCAAAGCGGACCAAGCTTGCTTTTGATATTATTTGTGGTGGTTTTTGCCAGGAGGGCTGCAACCCGGGTAGACATAGTGGGGAGGGACGAAGCTGCTTTCCTCACCCCATGCCATCCTTCCTCCCGAGCAATGCAGCCTTCTAGTGGCCAGGGCAGAAAGCTGTTGAGCCCTTCCCTTGGGGCACATGAAGGACCCGTGAAGTAAACCCACACCTGGTTTCACTGTGGGTATTTCCTCCCCTCTCTTCTCCTTTCACATCCCATCTTTTGTAGGCATTGCTGTGATGAATCCTACTGTAGCGCTGAGGTTCTGCGTACAAGACTTTTCTTCTCCAGTTTTAAAGACCGAGCCTGTTGGAGTTAAGCCTGCCACCTACATGCTGTTACATTTCTGCAGGAACTGTTCGAAAAGAAAAAAAGTATCTGAAATGGTTCTATTTTTTTGCATGCTTTTTTTGTAAATTTGCACTATTAACCAGGATAAATCATTACTGTTTTTAGGTGTCTGTGGTCACATAAATATGTACTCATGACTCTCATTAATCCTTATCGGTCTGAAATCCTGACAAAAATATATGAGCTGGGAATACCTGAGTCAAAACTGTAATTTAGTTGAGTCTTTTTAATGATACATTCTGCATAGCATCACATAACTGGTGACAGAAATAAGCCAACTCATATTCACCTAAAACAACTATTCCTTGATTCTTTTTAGACTGTCAAAAGACTAGAGGAGAAGAATAAGAAGGAGGGATTTGAAAAATAAAGTCTGTAATTTTTCACCTGCAGTTTTGTACCCGTGGTCAACTTAAAGGGGAAGAAAAAAGGAAAAGAAGAAAAGAAAAGAATTAAAATCTTGGTGTGACCGATAGATTGCAGATGTTGCTTTTTTCCCAGCCCGTACCAGGGAGTAAAATCTCTGCCTTCTGTCTTTTTCACCCCGAACTGGTGAGAGCTACAGAGCTGTGGATGCGAGATGAGAAGTTTGCGTGAGGCCTTGGGGTGGGCTGGCCATGTTGTGAAGCGCCACAGAAGAGCCTGTCTTCAGGGGCTGCCTGTCCCAGCTCTTGGCTTTGGAAAAGAGCGAAGCTTTGCGGGACTTGGGGTGCGGCTTTGTGCGTGGCAGGGAGAGGGGCTGGTTTAGCACGAAGCAGGGAGTGCCAAGCCCTGTCTGCGATTTTTCGTGGGGAGCTTCAAATGATAAATCCTAGTCTAAGTGTGGAATTAGGAGCACTAATTACAGCTTGTTATATATAGTTTCATTTTTTTTCCCTAACATTGCACAGTGCTTGGATTTCCCCGGCCTTTGCAGGGGAGCTCTTTTCTGACTGTGCGAGCAGCAAATGGCGGATTCAGAAATCAGCTGTTTCCCTAATGAATTCAGAGAAATTCACATGGAAACACTGACTCTTAAGGCTCATTTTTCATCAGTGTGGAGGGGACTGGAGTTCTGACCATATAAAGGTAAAAGCAGGTGTTTCTCTGGGGCTATATTTGGCTTCCGCAGGGGTTACACACATGGAAAACATCTTGGGATCATTCTGTATGTAATGTCTTATCAAAGCTTTACATTTGAAATCTGTTGCCTTTTGGAAATGAGAAAACAGAATGTGACATGAGGATTGAAGGATCAGGAATAGGTCCTGGTGGTAGCAAAGCCCTGCGTTTGCTGTAAGATATTCACTTCTCCCACTTCCTTTCGTTATCTTGTTTGTTATGTGTAGCTGAATAAGCATGTAACCTCTAAGGCTGTGGAGCAGATCGTTAGGAGTTACTGATTAATGCCACGTTTCAGTAGCACATCCTGAGTTCTTCTTTTTACAAACTGAAGGGGTCTGGCTTTATGATTTTTTAATTAGAGTGTAAATATTGCAGCCTCATAAACTGCTTGATTTATAGATGACAGCAAAGTTTGCACTTTGGGTAAGGACATGGGAGGCTTCAGCTGTACAGTTCCAGTGCCCCTGTTTGCCTGTGCAGCCACCCTGTTCTTTTGCCTTTGCTACATCCCTCCTACCACCATCCTACCAGATGTGCCCCTGTGTCGTTTCTTTAAGCTGGCAGAACAACGGAAACTCCTTTTTATGTTTTTAAGCGAAAGGACGCTCACACCGTACATTTTAACTGATGAAAATGTTGGAGTGATATTATCGTCACCATCAGCCATCAAGGTGAGCTTAAAAATTGATGTTCATTATGAGGGTTCCAGAGAAGCTGGGCCAAATTCATCACTGAGCATCACTGTAAATGTCAGAGGCATGAGAGAAATGGTAAATCAAGATTGACAAAGATCTGAGGTGTTGGTAGATAATAGGAGGTTATTTCTGATATCCCTAATGTGAAGTGTCATCCAATTTTCACGAATGGACACTGTTTTGTCTCAAAGAAGGAAAGTTCTGCTTTTTCTCAGGCAATCCGTTGAGCTTGGCTTCCACATGCAAGTCAAGCGAGGAAATGCCCAAGGAGAAGAAGAGCTTGGATCGGCATTAGTAACCAATGGGGCACCTAGAACCCTCAGCAGAAGTTATTCAGCAGAAGCGAGGACTCCTCCCAGGCAGTGGGGTATTTGGTCAACGTCTCTGTCCTTGGAGCAGAGAGAGACTTTGCAAACACTGAACTTCTTTTCCCTGTGGATCCTCCTTGACAGCAACTGACAACCGGCCTCCTTCTCCAGCTCGCCCTCAGCACTGTTAAGCTTCCGTGAGGATGGCTCAGCCCCGGATTGCTCTCAGGTCCAGCAGTCCACCAACAGAGCCCTAATTCTGTGCATGGGGGTTTTGCAAACCCTCTTTCCCCACTAGCACGACTTGCTTCTTGCCGTCTCACACATCCCCTGGAAACCCTTGTTGCCAGCACTGCTGCCGGTGGGGGTTGCCCGTTGGGATTTTGCGGGGCGGATGTATTTTGGGAAGGCTCTTTGTCACGTTATGAGGAATTGCTCTGTCTGCTGGTTCTTCGCTGGGCTGTTTGGCGGCCCCTGTACCCCTCACGCAGCCTGCCTGCACTGCGGCGGTGGCCCCAGGCTGTGGGCTTGGAAGGGAGCATGGTGGGTCTGCCGCTCTGTGGGCATGCAGGAGCCCACCTGAAGGCTCGTGGCGAGAGAGACAGAGAGCTCAAGCAGGCAGTTTTCCATAGTACCTACTTGATCAAGAGTGACTTTTCTGTCCCAGGTACATCGCACAGTGTCTGCAGTGCTGAGGTGGTCAGGGCGGCATAAGCCCTGCGGTTCAACCTGCCCCAGCAGCCACTGTGACAGACTGTCTGCGGTTAGCGGCCCGTGAGAAGAGTTGCGAGTTCTGCTTTCTGCCCCTTAGCAGTGCTCTTCTCCGTCCCCATGCCGGTCCCTTCCCTGCTGCCGCGCCGGTGACCTCTCCTGCCTCAGAGCAGCGGGAGAGGAGGCAGCAGCTCCTGCAAGCCAAGAGCCCGCCTTCAGAATCGAATGCTTTCAGAAAATGTTGGCACCCTGTTTGCCACCATCTCTCTGTAGCAAGAAGACCAGAAACATAGATTTTTTTTAATGATGGCCGAAATGTTCATGAGCAGTGATGAAATCCCAGACCATGCCGCAGTGTCAGATTGACCTCTCTCTGCTGGAGCTGTTACTTGCTTTACCACCGGAAATATTTTGTGGCTCTACAGTAGCAGCCTGAGTTTGTTGCCAAAGGCCCAAATACTGACGTTTGGTGGGGTTTTTTTTTTCATCAAACTTGTTGAAAGGCCTTTCAGTGCAAACTTGATGTCAGTGGCAATTACATGTATGTTTACAGATTACGGCTCCAATCCCACCCTGGTAACTGGTTTTGCACATGGTTAAATGGGCACGTGTAATGGCCTAGAGAATAAAATCAGAAATGCTGAATGTAGGAAGATAATAATGTGAACTGAACTGTTTTCTTGTTCCTGTTTAATTTTGAACCTATTCGACCCTTGTGAGTTCAAAAGTTCACCTCAGTCTTGACCGTTATTGAGTTTGGATTCTGTTTAGGAGAAACTGTGACTCCAAGTACAGCGAAGGGTCAAAGGACAATAAATCCAATAGAATAAATAAAGTGATAAATGAAGCAGGCACAGAACAGAAAAGTGAAAAAATAACACATGTTGGGTGAGTTCCTGGTTTCTATGACGCTGAAGGGTGTTTTGCCACTGATTGCACTGGGGCTGGGATTTCTTTCCTAACACCTGGGTCCAAATCCCTGGCATTCAACCAGGGTGTTTCCATTACCTGCAGTGCTCCTGTGTCACTTTAATGAGCTTTAGTTTGTAGCTCTAATGCCACCGCAGCTCCCAACAGCCCTCACCTGCAACACGGAGCAGCCCAGTCTTTCTGGGTGGAAAACGTAAAGTGAAATTATGGAGAAGAATGGCTTTGCCTCCTCTTCCCATTTCTCCCCAGAGGCTTCAGAGCCTCAAATGCCTTTATCTTCGCAACCCAGTTTCTTTGTGACCCAATTTCTTCCCTGTTTATTGCGCTCTTCTGTGATACAAATGAAGCTGGCACCAGACATTTTACTACAGTTTCTCTGTGAAAAAAGGATTGAGAACATTTCAGGGCATGTGCATGCCTACAGTCTTCAGTGTCCTCAGCAGAAGTTCTTGCGTGGTCAACACTGAATTTGAGCATTGAATCGGAGTGTCCTAAAGGTGAAGCCCAGTTTGCTTTGCAAGATGCATTGTATTTTCCCCGGGCTTCCAATGAAGGAAGCAATTTGGCTCCGTGTCTTTACTTTCAGAAGCCCAGACTTACATCAGGAAAGTGCAAAAGTTACACAAGGCCAAGGCTGCACCAGGGACGTGTAAAACGATTTAACTCTGCTGTCTGCGGAGGAGCAAGGGAGGTTAGTAGGAAAGACAGATTTGTCTGATACTTTACAAAGCACTTCAGTACCTTTTGGGTTGAGATGTCAGGGCTTATATTCATTATTAATATTTTGGCATTCTCGAGATCCTCGTTCTTCACCGTTTAAATTGGCACGCACCCACCCATCATCAGCGTGTAAGAGGATTTCCTTTTTTTTAGTTTCTTGCCATAATTAAACTGAGCAGACTCCTAAATTCTGCTGAATTTATTTTACTGGTAATTGTCCAGCTTCTTTCAAAAGTACAAACATGAATCGAAGAGGAACATCCCAACGTCTTGTAAAAAGAACTAAAAGTCAAAGTTTCAGTTTTAGTATTAGTTTCAAGTTTTAATATTTACTTCTAAAGCACACAGTGTTTAAAAAGTAAGATAATTTCGCTGAGTTCCTTGAGAAGTGTTTCCAAAGAGACCACACTTCATGGGTTAAGTACTTGGAAAGCGAAGGAAGCGCTCCAACCATTGCAGAAAGCCTGAGGATTTAAAGAGAGAGGGAATTAGTTAAATGCTGCTTTCAAGTCAGGTCTGGGTATTCCAGCTCAGAGACGTTTCTTCTTGTCAGTAAAGTAAAAATGGAAAGAAAAAAAATGCAAACTGTGCAAAGGAAGGAAAGTCAGAGAACCTGCCTAAACGATGATTTATCTGATAACAAAAATCCTGCTACCCCAATCATTCAAGGTTTATTTTTTTGGCTTGGAGCATTTAAGAGAAACCCACTGAGCGCTTGTAGTTTCACTGTTGAGAAAGCCAAATCCTTCGTTTAAACTTTTGACACAATTTTTCCATTTGCTTCTCTGCCACTCAAGCAAAGAGCAGAAATCATAAGCTCACTCATACCAGTTCACCTCATCAATTAGAAAAGAGACAGGAGTTGCTTCCAGATGAAAAGGGGATGCAGCAGAGGAAAAATATGCTGGAAAATCAAAATGGATTGCCTCTAATAACTTCTGGGTAGTGTTCCAAGCTTGGGTTGGCCACACTGAGACATCCCGAAACTTTGGGAAAGTTGAGATTGGAGCTGCCTGTTAGAACAGGATCATCAGAGAACCAGAGAACATGGTAATTCGTTAAAGAAATTGATGTAGAGAACAGAGCCAGCAATTTGTCTTATTTAAAATAATGAAATCATAAATTAATACACTTTAAGCAAAATCTGAAAACCTAAAACCCAAACCCAAATTTTAAGTTGGTGCTTGCTGCCAAAAGTGCCATTCAATAGTGCACAATTAGTACAAGCAGCAAGATGATGGCTGAGGAGTCTTTCGTGTTGACACAGGCAAGTTAAACGCAGAACACTGTTTGCTTCATTCTGGTTTTGTTTTAACACCACCTTTGACAGCTGAAAAGTTATTCAGGATTAAAATAAAACCTTAATGGAACAGAGTGAAAATTTGTACAGCTTCCAAGGTCTCTGGTGGGAAAGTTGTTCACATTTGATAAATCAATTCACAAAGTAAGGTAATTGGAGAAAATTATGGTGTAATCCTCAATAGAAACACATGTTTCTGATGCAGCAGAGAAAATGGTGTTGTCTGAAATGTTCCTTTAAGGGGAGAAATGTTTCCCTATTTCGTATCAGGTTTGCAGATAGACAGTTAGTCAGGCCATTCCTCCTGTTGGGAGCCGAAACAGGCGAGACCATGTCCTCGCCCTGAAAACAATCGCTTTTGGGGAGGCAGAGGATGTGTGGTAGCCCTCTGAGGGTGGTTTTGTTGCTGTTCGTTTATGACCCATGTCTGTGGAAGCGGTGCGTGATGCTGTTGCAACTGTGCCTTCGGAGGGAGCTTGGTGTTCGAGAGGGACATCAGAACACTGGCCGTGAGTTGTTTCTTTTCTCTGGTACCACCAGGCATGAGTGAAAGGTGGTGCTAGTGATGATGAGAATGAAGGGAGTCTCTTTCTTCAGAGAAGCCCAAAGTTTCATAGTCTCAAAGAGCAGGCTATCTCTGCCGTAGCTTGAAACCGTAGATCTAAAGCACATGGATTTCATCTAGATGGGATGTGAAACAAAATCTAGAAGGTATAATTATCTTGAATAGGATGCTGGTTTTCTTACTTTTTGTTTTCTCTTCCATTTCTTCTGGGAAA
This sequence comes from Bucorvus abyssinicus, assembly GCA_009769605.1. NCBI lineage: Eukaryota > Metazoa > Chordata > Aves > Bucerotiformes > Bucorvidae > Bucorvus > Bucorvus abyssinicus. The sequence goes on along the minus strand of CM020024.1, from coordinate 1,315,315 downwards.
AGATGTGCTGAATGCCCGTTAGCTCAGCAAATCCAATTTTCGGTCAACGTTTATCCTGAAATTTAAGAGACAGATTTAAAAAAATTACTGTGAAGCATTCCCATAAGTAGTCTAGTTTAGAGGAAACTGCTTTCATGTGGGTGCAAAGCAAGTTAGAAAAATATCCACTCAGGCTATACCAGTGGCTCATTGTCAGCCTGGAAGGATGTACTGAGTAAGCTCTGGCTAGGACCCTTTCCACATTTGCATTAATGATTTGGACAATGAAATTGATATTAAACTTATTAAATTTGCAAATGATGCCAAGCTGGGAGGATCTGCAGGCAAGCTGTTGGACGGGATTAGAATTCTAAGTTATCTTGACAAGTGGGAGAATCGGCTCAAAGAAGACAGGGTGTGTTCAGTGAGACCAAGCTCTGAGCGTAGGAGGAAATGACTACTCTGACAAAACGCAAGCCAGGAGAAGGGATCGGAGAGGACATTAGCAGATCGGTGGCTGAACCCAAACTGGCTTTGGGGGAAAAAACCAACCGTAGTGAGGGCAGAGAAGCTGTTGTGCGTATTGAGATGATGAAAGGCGTTCATCTCCTTTGTGCAGTGATGGTGAGACTGTGGCTGGGGTGGTGTGCTCGCTTTTGGGTGTGATAAGAAGAGTGTACCCCAGTGGGAGAGGTTGCAAAAGGTGCAAGGAGACTGCTTGGAGGTTTGCCAGCTGTGGCCTTTGAGGACAGACTGAATATGTTAGGGTTGTTTAGAGTAAAAAAGACTGAGGGAGCATGATCACAGGCATCAAATATATGAAGGGCGGCTGCACAGAGAAAGGGAATATTTTTTTCCTCTGTGTCCCCTTGACACAGAAGAAGAAGTAGTGGGATTAGACTGCAGCACAGAAGATTGTTAATGGGGAGCATATGCTGACAGTTTGGACTGTTAAGGACTCAGGAACTCAAGGAATTGCAGGCTCCGAGAACTTTCATTGAATGGCTGGGTGAAAATGATCCCTCTTCAGAGCATCCCATGGACAGGATGACCTTCCTAAGGCTGTAAGTTCCTAAGTTAAAAGTAGTGAAACACTATATTCCTAGGAGTTTATTTCGGGAAAATGCCAGTGAAGAAAGTTTTCCGAAGAAATCACCCCTTTACCAGCCCTCTTAGAGGAACGCTGAAGTGTCTACACCTGCTTGGAGCTAGACAGTGGTGTCCACCATGCAGCCGTGTTAGCACAAGTGGTCGTGGTGATCAAGAGCTTTCCCTTCCCCCTGCCCTGCACTTCTTGGTCTGTGTGGACAGGGTATGGAAGCACACAGAAGAAGAGGGTGTAAAAGCAGAGGACACTTGCTTTGTACACTTATCTTTGATACATACCATCACCTAAGAAATACCTCTCTGGTGCCAAAGGGGACCATCTCCACTTTGTGGCTCTTGCAGAGGCACTGTGGGTACCTGTCCTTGCTCTCTGCAGGGATCTAGCACTGTAGACCAACCACTCAGGAGTAGAAAGAAAAAAAAAACCGAAACAAAACAGATTTTCCACATGACAGTGTTGTTCGTGTCCCCTGCAGTGAAAATTAAATGTAAAATTATGTCTTTTGAAGATCAAGAAATTACACAATGGGAGACTGTAAGAGAGTGTAAATGGAGGGTAAACAGTATGCCAGCAGTGCAGTGCAAAAGGAAAGATTTCCTTTCCTTCAGGGGTAATCCCTTCCAGAGCGAGGTGTACCGCGTTACCCTGAGATTCTGTTCTGCTTCATGACGTTTCATCTTTAATTTTGGCTATGGCCTCGTTTCGCTGTGTGCAGTATGGATTCATCTTGCGCTTTCCGAGTGCATTGAGCAGTTCGTGTGTATCCAGCAGAGAAAGCTCTGTGGTAGGAGTGGAGAGAGCACTTGATCTCCTAGTAAGGGGTTGCGAGTTACATCCGTGGGCGACAGAAGAGGCTGAGGTTTTCCCGTGCAGCCTAACCTTGGGGTTTCAGCCCTACGAGAGCTGAAGTTGGGACCTCTGGAGTTGCGGTAAAATTACCAAGTGGTGTGATACCAAGATCAGCGGGGCCGTACAGCAGTCGACGACAGCTTGTTCACAGCCTGTCTGTGAGCAGCCCTGGGGCCCGCTGGCTGCAGCAGCGAGTTTGGAGCCCGCTGGTTAAAGAAGGAGTCTCCGGCAGCGCTGTGCTGTCTCTGTCGGAGGAGATCTCTTCGGCGGAGGTCGTAGCTGCCAGCTTGTCGGGTGTTTCCTGGAATGGTCAGGCTCTCCGGGGGGCAGCAGGCTGCGGTGGGTAAAGCCGCAGCGCTGACGTATCACTTACCTGGTTCTGCTAGCCTTGGCCTCTCCGTGAGCTATGCCGACCGTCTGCGTCCTGCGAGGAATTTGCATTATCTGAAGATCACTACGTGCGCCATGGCCCGTTCGCCTTTGCAAATGCTGTTTAAATATAGCATCCATAAATAAATGTTAAATAATTCATGAACATAATTTTGTAAATTCTGCTAGGCCACACCTCTCTAGGGGCATATTTATGAATATGCGTCAGCCTGGAATCGATGCGTCTGCCAAGCGCCCTACCTCTGAGGCAGAATTCCCACATCCAGCCCAAAATGCTGCAAACGACTCTGATTCCACTTCACTAGTCATCCATCATACTGTCACTTTAATTCAGATGCTGCTACTTGTTTTAATAACATACATCTTACACAAAGAATATTGCTAACACAAGATTCTGGAGGTAGATTTTTACAACCTCGTAAAATGGTATTAACCCTTTGATCCCTGATACTCTTTTCATACTTTTTTTTTTAATGCTTATCAATAGCCTCTGTTCATGGGGTCTATTCATGCTGGAGAATCCAACATCAATCACCGCAGTAAAAATATTATTCCTCCAGCACTACCCTAAAGAATTATGGAAAGAATAAAAGTGTTATTGCAGGAATTATTTAGCAAACAATAGATGGATAAAATATATTATGGTAAGTGTTAAATTATATCACCTCATTACAGGAAACTACCTGAGATAGCACAGAAGGTATTTCAGTGCTGCTTCTGCGTAGTTCAAAGAGAACAATAGCAGAATCCTACAAAAGGTTTTACTATGAAACCCTGGAATGACGAGGCAACTGATGCATTATCAAATAAAATGATAGTTTAGAGGGGGGAAAAAAGGAAAATTCTACCTGCCTGTTTCAGAGTTGCACCTGGAGATATTTTGGGGCGAGGGGAGGAGAATAATAGTAATTTACAGTTTGCTGCTTAACACTCAAGTATTGAAGGTGCTTAAATTTTTTTTTTCATATCTTTATAGAAATACCTTCCTCATCCTCATGGAGCAAGATGGAATATGCAGTTTAAAAGGATATTTTGCTTCTTTTCCAAGTAAGGAGCGCACTAAGTTCTTTCTTTCTTCCTTCTCTCTGCTTTTTTTTCTCTGCAGTCAGCATCAGGAATTAGAAAAGATTTTGCTGAAATGCTTGATTAAACCAATTACTAAAATCATGCCCATATTTTAGGTGTTATTAAGGATACCTAAACAAGGTTGGGTTCCTTGCTTTCACCAAGTAGACTCTTATCAGTTAATGCAGATTTGGCCGGGGCGGTGGTGGGGGGAAGCATAATGTTACGCTGGGCTCATGGGATTCATTTGATCAACATGATTAAATTATTTCCTTACTCAGCTAGAAGGAAATTACTAGTAACCAGACATTATGTGTCTGTTAATTATGTGCAATAAGGTTCTCTGCTATCACACCAGCTCTTGCATTCACGTTTTGTGTGTTTTAAAGGCATTCTTATTTTTTAAACGTAAATATTGAAAAGGGACAGCTGTAATTTTCTTTCCCTTATTTAATAAATACCGAGCATGCCAAAAAGCACTTGTAAGAAGCAGCTGTTTGGCCTTGGTGCAATCATAGGCAAGTATGTGGCGATGACATGCCAGCATTGCACGTGTTTTGGGTCGCCCCACCAGGATTTTTTTTTTCTGTGTTGCAGTCGTTCATTTTTTTAAGTTGGATCATTTCTTATTGTAAGGAATGTGAAGGAGGGTTTGCCAGAAGCCTGTAATTTCGCTTGAAATAGTTAATCTCCGTGATGCGAAGTCCACTCACCTATACATTGTGTTTGTACCAGATCTACATTCTGCTCTGATGCTGCCCAATCTAGGATTTCAAAAGGATTTTTTATAAAGGAAGAAACAACATATGGTACAAGAGGGGCCTTATTCTTTTTTCTAATGAAATGATGGGCTTCTGTTTCATATTAAAGTGTTAATAGGTCTGAAATTAGGTCTCAAAAAAGAGAATAGTGCTTTTAAAATTCTTAATATGATTCATTATCTGCAGTCAAAACCAGATGACATTTATTTTTATCCAAAAAAAAAAAAAAAAAGGCAACCCAGAGGGAAAAAAACAACCCTGGATTCAGGCTCTGAGTTATCGAACAGAAAGCTCTTTAGAATCAGAGCGTGGGCTGGAAGCTGGAGGTTTTGTTTGAGTTTGAGAACCTTCATATGTTTATGAAATCTAAACATATTTCAAAGAAGGTGGTGTCACATTTGAAGTAAGTGATCCTATTAGGCACTGGGATACGGCTGCTTTGTTGAAGGGCTGGGCAGCATTCTCTGTGTGATAGTACTGTGTACCGCTAATATACCGAGACATTACTTTCATCCGAAATGCCGATAGGACTGAACTTCTCGCATGCACTCTGGCTTTCAGTGTTAATAATGAATGAAAAAAGTTCAGAGGATAGAAGCTAAATGGATATTGTGCTTTAAAAGAAGGAATTTTAACTAACTGCGTGCCAGGCTATTCGGAAACGAGCAAAAGCCGGTAAACGGACGTATTTATTGGGAGCGGATGGAAAGGCTGTAAAGAGGCGTTTGTATGAGTTACACTGGCGTAAAACACCAGGAGTTTCAATGCAGCTGCAAATACGTGTTAATTAGAATTAATGAAGGTTTGATGACGTTTTCTTGATTATGTGGATTGGGGGAACATCCTTTTTTGCTGCGGTTAGCTTCTGTGGGATAGCCATCTCTTCCTCACCCTGTTATTTGATGCCATTATCTGACTTGATGTCTGCCAGAAAAGCAAGCGTGAGACCGATGTTTTTTGTAGATCTTCGGCACTGCCAGTAGCCAGCCTAGAAAGTACCTTCCCTGGAAGCACTATCTGCATATGATGCCTCCAGACTTCCTTTATCTGATTATTATGAACCACTAAGCCACAGGGATTAGTCGCTCTTGACCGAGAAAACGCGTTAGTGGTCCACATCCTCAGTTCCTGTCAGTCAGGTTCAATATTACCATGTCAGCTCCCGTGGACGGCAGGTCTGGCTCAGAACAGTTGTCAGCACTTATAGCATGTAGAACATGGCAGCAGAGAGCTAAAACATCCTGAGGTTTCATGCAACCTCTACCAATGGCTTCTCTTCCACACTGTGCCTCCCATCTCTAGGGACTGTAATGATGTACTCCAGAACCAGGCACTTAGAGATGCTCTCAAACGTGTGTGGGAGCACTGAGGGTGGTTGTGTGTAAGTAGTGCCTGTGATCAGCTGTGTCAAAGTCACAAAACAACTATCCTCAGCACTTTCTGATGGATATAGAAGGAATTACACAGTGAAGAGCTAATCCCCGAATGATGTGCATGTATGTGGAGAGGTATGTCTGACATTCACATTAATACCAAATGAGTTCATCGTGATTAATGTTATTACATTAAATATCGAAGGAATTAATAATGATTAGACCATTATTTTAAAGGGTTACCAACATGACACCGGCTCATTTTTTAACAGCTGTAGACAGTTGGGTTTGGACTTTTTTCCTCTCTGCATGTTTCCAGTCCTCACCTCCTTCGACCAATATACGCACTTGGAATTTCATCTTATTGAATTAATGGTTTTATGGCTGTGTTTCATGCCAGAGCTAAATCCAAGTCCCAATGAAGTCATTGGGAACTTTGCTATTCCCTCCACCGCTGCAAAAAGCTGAGACCGGATCCTGATTTCGCTGGACTCACAAGCACTATTTCCATTGGCTTCATTGGACTTTTATATGTCCTCTTGATCCTAGGAAGAAACTACAAGAACATCAGGTTTTTGGTTTTCTGGGGCTTTTTTTATATTTAGCATAGAAGGAAGGTTTCTCTGTCATAGCTCAGATACTTTTGTGGGAAGATGAAAAAAAAAAAAACAATTAAATCGAATATTGAACAAGCCAAACGTAAAATGTTCCCAGATAACTCTGCAAGAAGACGAGTCGCACCAAGACTTGTCGCATGCTGCAGGCTCCCATGTTGGAATAAACCAGAACTGGGACGACTGGGACGGGAAAAAGGTTGCAAAGAGCCTGCTATGAAATTCAACCGTACGTAGTAAACACAATGGCCTGGGCTAGGAAACAGCCCCCCGTCACAAAATTATCCCCTTGCTGCAGCAGCCCGCCCCTCACCTCGTAGGTGGCAGACACAAAGGCGAATTGGTTCTTGCTCGCTTCCTGTCCTTCACGATCCCGGTTTGGAATCAAAACTGACTTTTCTGTTTTTACAGAGGGTCTTTGCATGAAGGACTGTACATTGTGTGCATTCTTCTTCCTTTTCCCAAAAAGTCGCCTTCAAAGAGATCACCAAGAAAGTCCAAATGACATGTGCAGTATTATGTCTTGAATGAACCTGGCTTTACTGGGGGGACTTCTCCAGTAGGAAAAATGCCTGAAGCAGATGATTAAGAGCTACGTGTTTTGTAGGACTGGCCGCCAACACTTGGGTAATACGCTGTTTCCTGATGCACAGATAGTATTATATTCCACACTTTTAATAAAACTGAAGAAGCCAAAAGTTCTCATAAATTATCTATTCAGTAGAAACCGCTAAAACCTGCTAAGTCTGTTTTGAAGGGCTAATATTTCATAGACAGTATTTAAAAATAGTGTGTATCAAAGTGTGTGATTTATAAAGGGGAGAAAGCAAATATTTTTCCATTTCTCATTTGAAATTCTTGGATAGAAGAATAAATCTTGTAACATTTTGTTTACTTTTTGTCTTTGCTGATTTTTCACAGGCCTTAACTAAGATTAAATTGCTTCTCGACCAGCGGCTCATGATTAGTCATTTCAACCCATTCACAGAAAAGTGTATTAGGAGTCACAGTTTGGCTGTCAGTTTTTTTCCTGTTCTAATTGTTAAGAATTTTTCAGTGGTTGCTTCATAAAATGGTAGCTCGGGGTTTTCATTTGGACTTTTGCTCTACAGTACAAGAAATTCAAGAAAAGATGATGAAACTGGTTGCCAGAAGCCCACTTATTATAATGTGGCTTTTCCCATAGGTCCTTCATTTGGGTCTATGTTCACTGTGTCCATTTTGTACCCTTGTGCGCTGATTTTTCAGAAGTGTGATAACTTTTTCTTTCCGTTGATGTCAGTGGACAATGCTGACAGGACTTGCTGCCTCTAAGAATCTTGTCATAGAAATCTGCACGAAAGTTTGAGGTCAAAGTCCCCTGTTTATAACTCCCTATTTAAATCTACACTTACATCTCAAGGAAGACATCAAGATTAAAGTTCAAGAAGGGTAATTTTCTCTACCAGACCAATATATACCACTCTGAAAAATCTGAGCCCAGCTGCATTTAGCCAGATCTGTATATTACGTAAGAAATACTCTCTGAACTGGGCATTATTATCAAATATAATGTCAGGAAAATAATGTTCAATGGAGTCTGTTGTGTAGAATAATTTATATGCTGGAGAGATGTAGCCAGTCTTGTCAGTAGTGGTACAGTCAGATATCACTGGTTTTGTTGTTCCCTAGTTATGCGTGAATTTCTCTGTTGTAAAAATGCCTGCAAAATGTATCTACAAAGCAAAAGATGGTACTTTCAGGTCCAGATGGTGTGCAAGTTGTGAGCTGACTGAAGAAAAGCTCGACGGTGTGAATGTACTTTGAAAAGTATGTTGCAATCTTCTGGTATGTCATACAAAGACAAGGTATGAAGTCTGCTGGGAGTATTTTGTAATTACTACAAGGTAAAATCACAACCTGATGCGTAGCCTTTAGCTCTGGTTAGTTATTTGTTTTGCTGGAGGAACATCTAGTGAGTCCTGGTACATTTCTGATCCTGGCAGCAGTACTGTCAGTGCAGGCAGGACACTCAGAAATCCATCCGGCTTGATTGCCACCAGGACCATGGCATACGGCAGTGGGTTGGCGAAGGCTGGGCATGGGAAACCTGTCAGCGTGGTGAGAGAAAAGGGGAATGTCCAGGCTGCTGAGTCTCGGGGTTTTGCTTGCCTGGCGGGTGCCAGCGTTGGTTACCCAAACACTTTTAAGGACCACAGAAGACATTGGTGTGAGTTGTGCCACAGGCTTCAGGAGAGGCAAATATTTTGTACCTCCAGCACTTGTCAAAGCTTATGTGACAGAGGAAGGTTTAAATGCGTAACTGTGGCACCAAACCTCTTTGTGTCCGTTGCTTGACAGGAGACAGGAAGGTGACCGCAGCCTTGGCTGGTGCCGCACGCGCGTTGGCCAAGCACCCGTGGGGCTGAGCCCGCAATCCCTCCGTGCGCTAACATGGCAGATGGCGTCAACAGGCTCGCCTGCCCCCGTGCCTTCCCTACAGCAGGTCGGCAAGACTTATAGCAGTCTAAACTGGGAGAGTGTTACCTACTTAAACTGTTTTTCTGACTTAATAAGAATTTTTCATCTACAGCAAGCCATTTTAAAATATTGTCTATACACAAACAGTCATTCTGAATAATAGGCCTGCGCACAGTAAATGTCAGCTCTTTAAATCACAGAGGACTTCGGAAGCGGAGTAGAGAATGCTTCATAACAGTTTAAACTTCAGCCTCCCATTTATTATGTATGTGTTTATAAATCTCCGCGGGGCACTCTTCTCCCTTCTGGGAAGCCCAAAGGAGCAGGGTTGTTTGTCAGCCCGGCTGGGAGGCGCACGGTGCCATGGTTGCTCCTTTGCATTCTGACCCCATTTGGTTTCAAGGTTGGTATCCAAGGCTGTGCCTGAGGAAATTTTATTTTCTTTTCTCCTAACGGCAGCGTATAGGACCTTTTGTTTCTAGGAAGATAGTACCGGCAGGAAAAAAAAAGTGGCGAGGGGTCAGCAGCGCAGTGTTGTGTTTTCCTTTTTCAGCTGAACATGAGTGATCACCACCTTCAGAAAAGGGCTCTCCGTTTGTCACGCGGGAAGAGCGTAAGGGTATCTTGCATAGCGATGGCTTTGAAAAATTTCTTCAGTGTTCTCATCTATCTTGATTAGTATGAATACTTTAGCATTAAATGGAGAAAAGGAGAATCCATCAATAGTTAATAACTGACCTTAAGATAGGAATTCAAAGTTCACTACAATTAAACCCAAGTGTCAGCAGAACCCACGAGGGAGACTATCAATATATTTGACTATACCTACCCATAGATAGCAGGTTTAAGTTCTATAATGGAGAGGGCTGTGCATTATTCCTAATAAAAACATATCGTTGTACTGTCTTATATCCCAGACAAAACACAGAAGTTCTCTGTTAATGAATGACAGTGGGAGAAAACACACTGAAGAGCAAATGTGTTTCTGGATGGAATTTCATCACATGACTCTGTTGTAAACCAGATGTTTGTCAGATTCAGTGGGAGAATGTATCCATCTTGAAATTTTTAATAAGGTTACGTAAAGGATTAAAAGCAAACATTTACAATGCACAGGATTTAAAGATAATTATATTTCTCTTAAACTTGTTATTTGCTTGCTAGGTCATTAAAATATCAACACAATCTACCTAGGGTGCGGTGCACCTCATGGAAGGCTTCTTTCATTATGATGTTTGATGTACTTCCACAGCATCAGAAAAACAAAACATAAAGAGGCTGTTGCACAGACATAAACAATACTTGTGATGTAAAAAATATGTCTAATTATTAAAAAAACCAAAAGGCTGCAGCCAAACCTAGGAGATATAGGGTAAGATTCTGGCACTTGCAGGAGAGAATCACATCTGCCTATGGACAGCATTACCAACTTCACCCCAAGGGGACCTTGCTCTGGGTAGAAAGTAGGTAGTTGTCACTCTTGCTGCTGCAACCGGTTTTTCATTCGGTTTCTGTCCCCTTTGGAGGAAAGAAGAGGGAGAACAAAGCTTGAAAAAAGGGTGGAGATTGATGAGAAAGGGAAGCTTTATTTTGTAGCTTAAGACTTCATAAGAGATTACTTTGCATTTGCAAATTTGTTCATGGCAGCATCCTTGTGATACTTGTGGGCAGTTTTGTGGGGCCACATTCAAGGCCACTGATTCTCAAGAATGTCTTCTCTACTGTCCTTTTTGTTGGCAGATAATTCATAAAGGAACTCTGTAGCGGGATTTATGGAGTGTACACAGAGACGTACTCATAGGTGCTGCAGTAGTATAGCGTTACACTGGTCTGAAGAAAAATAATGCTGAACAAGCCTGTGTGAAGAGTTTGTGAGGGTTTTCCATGAAATAGCATTTGAAAGAATAGGAAGATGAACAAATCATACTCCTGATTTCATTTTGGGGAGATATTCTTCCACTCAGTGGATTTTTCATTCATGGGGAACTAGGACAAAGTAAATTGAACTAGTAAAATATGAGAATACCTTTTCCTTTGACATCATCTTCCATGTCGCTACAGGATGTATAAGTCCACTAGACTTTGGCTGTGGTATTTTAATAGACCAACCAACTTACTGGGTGTGGTAACTAATATCTATAGCACTTTAATCATTCCTGGTACCAACAAGATCTCTTGAATACAAAATCTCCACCAAGTCAGAAGGCAGTATTAATGTTGAGATATAAGGTACTAAACTCGGGAAGCAGGCTTCTGAATGTGGTGCTAATTCAACCACATTATGGACCATTTATGGCCCAGGTGGATTATTACAAATGGAAGATATTGCTGATGATGGCTATACCCAAGTTAATGATGTGATAGAAACCTTGACACTAGATGAGAACTGTACTGCTGTCGCTGCTGTCACGCTGCTCTTGTAGCTGCCTCTTCACCTCCACCAGCACTTGAGTGTAGCATAGCCTGAGAGGGTTCAGTACTGCCACCTCAAAAAATCAAAGAGATGTTAACTTCAGAGCCCTTCACTATAATCTTTACTAGAAAAGGCTACATAGCACAGACTCGTCCATGAAAGGAAGCAAAAGCTCTCTTGGCACTCTGAGCCACAGAACATGGGTCATTCCAGACTTTTTGCTTGGGTCACGATAGGTTTCGGAGGATGACTCGTGAATATCTGTGGGAGAGAGAAAAAATTAGGATTATTGGAAAGTTTATAATCCTGAAGATTTGATCCAGAATTTTTCTGCAGCTGTCTCACTGATGCTGACTGAGCCCTCCTGTCAGTGTAGGAGATTCCTCAAATGTTTAGTTTGAAATATTTTTCCAGCAAACTCTCTTCATTCAGGTAGTTACCAAGATGAGGAAAGTCATCAAAGTCTTGGCTTCCATTTAAGCTTGAGAAATAACATCATGATTGCCCAGCTGAGATACAGCAATGTATCTCAAAAGCCCAAAGCAGGACAGTTGCTAAGAGGTATTTCTTGCATTGAGTAATGTAGTTTTACAGCCTTGAGATTGTCTTGGAGACCGTTGTGAAGTTAAAAATGTCAGCCAGGATCAAAGCATAGTGAAAAATGCATTGCTGGAGCAGAGAATCAGAGGTGAGGGGTAGGAGACCCCTCCTTGGAGACTGTCCAAACCTTGCACCCGCTTATCGCTCCTGCTGCCCCCTGACCATGTTAGCTAATCTCATTTTCAAGAGGCAGCACAGGAAAAGATAAAATATGAAATAGCTGAATCTGACTTACTTTGAATGTCTGTCAAGCTTCATGTCTTTTAAGTCCTAAACAGATTTATTTCACTTGTATCAGTCACTCTGTGGCAGGTCTACATAAATCAGAAAGCAGCGTGGGAGAAGGTCCTTCAGTTGCCAACTTGCCCATATCACAGATTCCTGCAGAGTATGTAGTTGTACGTGTATATGTGGAAGAGATTCAAGATTCAGTAACCATCAGGGAGTGTCGCTTCCCTCCTAGCTAAATACCCAGAGGAGCTGGCTGAAAAGGTTAGCCGTATCTGTCAGATTTTTTGGGTACAACAAAGGATCTTGTCCATTCAGTCTAAATAAGGCGTAATCTCAGCTGCATGGGTCAAATATTCCAAGTTCATTTACCAAATCACTGGGCAAATGTCACAAGTTCCAGACAGATTTAGTATAGAGCGATGCAATCTATCAATACTTAAGCATATTGGAGGGAGAGCATCATGGCTGGGAGTGTTATTTATTCAGTGAAGCACATGCTAGATTGAACAGCATGCTTTGGATAGAGAGGGTGGGGGTCCAGCACTCATCTTTCCAATGAGCTTTTTTATTTCCATGTAGAGAGATTTTATACTCAAAAGAACTGTATCAAAAGCCGTTTAGACTCACTTGCCATCCAAGTGTATTATTTCTCCCTGTTAGGCTGCAAAGTCTTAAGGAAAACAAGTTTTTGCTAATAATTTTCAGTTCAGATTGGACCTGTGTGGGCTTATAAGGTCATTCGCTTGACTGAGCAACCACGGACGTTACACAGTGGGAAGTGGGCAGGGCTAGTGCTTGACAGCTGTTCTTGGGAGTGATGGCCATATGTATCCCTTGCCACAGGACTGGTTTTCTGATTGAGATCATTCATTTGTGGAAATACTTGCCTGTGCTCTGAGGGATGATGCCATAAATTCAAAATAACGTGGAGATGCATCGCGTTTACATGGGCTTGAGTGGGCTCTGCTGGCGTCCGCCCGACAGCTCCAACTGGCACAGGGTCCGTTGTCCCTCTGAACCTTTCCCTTCCACCGAAGGGTTGCCACTATCAGGAAAAGGTGCAGAATAGTGACTTCTCTAATCAGCAAGATTGCGCTGAGGTACTCCCAGTAAAGCTTTCTTTATTGCCTTGGTTGCTTTGCGTGTCAGCGGGCAAGGCTCTTGGTCAGGTCAGGTCCCTGCACCTGGGTGTGCTCAGAGGAAAGGTATTTTTTTGTCCTGGTGCCTCTGTCTCCCTCTCTTTCTCCCTTGGTCTGACTCATCCACTTATCTTGTAAGCTTTGTTATCACTGAGAATGCCTCTTATTGTGCTTAGACACTGCGCCTATCGGAGCAATCTTGTTTGAGATATCTTCATTGCACCGATGAATATAACTAAGCACGCAACAACCCTTAACGGCCCTTGCTAAGGTTGCAAAGTGAGGTAATGTGAGAATTGTGATTGCCTGTACACACTGAATTCAGCCGCCTTGTGCATATGTGTCGAGATACAATCTTTAGTGACCTGTTCACTCATTATTTCTTCCACAGGCCACTTCCCTTAGCTGTCAACCCGTTCTTTTAACTCACTTGCTCCGTGTACTTTCTTAGGTCTTTAAAATAGCAGCCCGAAAGCACAGAAATGCCATGGGGTGACTTTCATATGAGCCCTCAGTATCCCTGGGAAGCTCAGGGCCAGGCTGCTTGGCATTCTGAAGTGTTTGGCGTTTATTTTTAGAGGGCTGAACTCAGAAAAGTTGAACCTTACTCAGAGCATACTCAATCTGTGAAGCAAATAGGTTCTTGTCAGGTAGCAATCCCATCTCCAGGACAAGTCTTCATGCTCTGCAGAGCTGAGGCAGTCTCAGTAGGTGTCCAGAGCAGGTCCCTACCTACCCTCTCTTCTTCTTTGTGTTCTGTGCCAAAATATATGTTTCATTAACCTTTAAGGGACTGAGACTACGCTGAAGTTACATGATACTGAGGTGCTTTCACGTGAACCTGTCAGGATGGGTATATTTTGAGTTGGTTCTGCCCTGTAGCTGCCAAGTATCATGGCTGTGGTGAGAGAAGCAAGTTCATCAACACCTACAGGGAATTCCCGTGTTGTTGATGTAATGAAAAAGGAAGCAGTCTGCTCTGTCGGCAGCTTAGCAGGTGTGAAGGAGACCTGTTGTCGCGAAGCAGTCCCCTTTTTCCTTCCACCCTTTATGCCTATTCCCATGTTTTCATACTTTTCCTTAATGAATGCTCCCCTTAGAGCTTCAGAGTGACTAAGCAGGCAGTTCACGTCCCATCTGCTTTACCTATCCATGACTTCTGCGTTTTGCCTTCTTCCCCTCTACTACGAAGGCTGGAGGGTCTGTCCAAAGGGAAACGACCTAATGGCACTAAGGTCTAGTCCTTAAGTGTGGCTGGAATTTTTCCTGTTCTTGAATCCTTGCCCATATTACCCCAGAATCCACTTCAACACATGTAAGCAGCTTCATAGTTATTTATCTAACGGTACAGTTAACACCAGCTTGTTTGAATCAAGGCATGGAGTCAAGCTTGCAGGTCTGTAGGGCTTTACTAAGACTTTATTTCCATTAGCACTCCAATCCACAGAACCTGTAAATTCATAATTTTAAGCCCTGCTTTTTTAACTTACCAGTGAATGACACGCTAAATCCAGCCTGATTGTGCGTGCTCTAGCAAAGGTGTCAAACTGCTGTGGAAAGAAAGAGAAGAATTCTTCATGAAGTGCCCGTCAGACACGCTGCTGTTGCTATTTGTAAAGCTGTTGTCTTTCATCAACTCGTTTTTGCATGAGGTTTTGAACAGCCATTCTGAATTGTGTAAATATCTGAACATAATTGGCTTTCCAATTTCATAGCTTATCAGGAGGAGAAAGAGAGAAGCAGGGAAACCCTCGGTATTTCAAAGACAATAAGTGCATTTGATGTAATGGTCTATGATTTTGTCTTTTGTTGTTTAACCCAGGATTGGAGAAACAGATGGTAAGATTTTTCTAGGAAGCTTAAAACAGAAGCCAAGCTAATAGAAAACTGTTCAGCTATCAGGCAGGGTAAATCCATTCTGTCGCTTTCTTTTTTTTCCCCCCCCCCCAAATCACAACCCATCAAAAGAAAGGTTTAGCTTCATAAAAAGATATTTACCAGGAAGCTTTTTGCAAAGGAGAAGGGCATGCTTTGTTAAACCAGATGCATTTTATTTTTCCTGGAACCAAGATTTATGAAAGCAGTATGCTCATATTTCTCCATATACAGTAATTGGAGCTCATTATGCTAATTGTATTTCCATTATCACTAATTAACAATCATAGTGACCTGGCCCACAGTCTAATTTGTCTTTAATCTGTTTTTGTATAGGGAGTTTTACCCTGTAATTTCAAGGTGATAATTCTATTCAGCACAACTTTATTGAATAGCGAAATGTAATACTTGTAATATTTAGGGCCGTTCCCATTCAGATAGTTTGAAGGGAACGGGAACTGAATTTATACCTGTCCACGCTGCTGTACTGGTGGATCTACCTGCCTCTTGCACTCTGTTTAACCTACCTGTGTCTGACTTAACCTGTATGCAGCTTATCTAGAGTAGCTGGGGGTTGGTCAACATTTGCTGATGAGATTTGTGAGCTGTGAAGGAATGCGTGTGCGTGTGTTTATTGGTGGATAAATCTGCGGGAATTTGCCATTTTTCACTTTGTGACATTTCACCTGCAGGAGAACAGGATTTTCCTTAAATGGTGTTTCTGGTGTAGTATAAAATAAGTCCTATGTCTTGAGGGGGGGAAAACCCTCTAAGCTTAGCATGAAAAGTGTTTTGTGTTGTTTTTTTCTTTTTACTTGAACAACAAGTAAATGCTTGTTTGCTTTTTCTGCAGGGTTTGCTGGCATTCAGATGTTGCTGGGTTTTTTTCTGCGGTTTCAGAATGAGGGAAATGAGCAGTGCTGTGCCACTGGGGTTTTGCAGATCCTGCTGTACGCCCCTCTCGAGTCAGTGTTACAAAAACACTCTCAGCGACTTCTTTCAGGCAACCTGGCTGTTTTTCTCTGGCGCTTCTCACCTGCTGCCCTTTTCCCTCTGCTGATTCACTGGCTGTGCATTGCTGCTGATGTCACGTTGTTCCCATCTTACCCACTGACCGATCAATACCAGTAATACTGTGCTGTGCAAGCCCTCTCCCTTAAATCCTTGCCTTATTTCTTGGCTTCCTATCCACACAGAGTGCCACCTTTCAGTGAGGTGGGTGCTAAATTTATCTGATTAGCTGTATTATTGCATACCCTTTGCACTGCCCCTGCTGTCCTTTGTCATTGAGGACTTTTGAAGCTGGGAGCGACTCTAATCTGAGTCATTGATCTATAGCCCTGCTTCTATTTCTAACCCTTTCTGTCCCAGGAACAGCCTGGGTCTCTGGGCAAAGGAAATTTGTGCCATTTGGTGTCAATGTAGCTCAGCAGCTTGACATCGTTTGCTGATTAGTCCCTGGCTGGCTATGACTACATATATATGTATAAATATATCTATGGAGATATAAATATATGCATATTTTGCTTAACCAGTTATTTTCCAAATTGCTTCTCTTGTGGCAGCTCTCTTCCCCCAGTGCCTTGGTCTCCCTCTACATGCCACTTCCCTACTTTACAAATTGGTGAACCACATCACTGTTGTGAATCCTCACGGTTCCTTCTCTTGGCTTTGGAATGTGCAACCTCCCGAATCCACAAGTAAGCCCTGCTTCTGCATGACCAGCTCCACCGGGGAACTGCTGAAGCCCCTCGGGTCCGATGCCACTTCAGCTGCCTGGGCGGCACAGCCTTTGCATAGTAAACGCTCCTCCCTCACCAGCACATAAATCAAAGAGTACCACCTAATCAACAAAATAATCTTAATCAATGCTTTCACCGTCTGGCTTTCCCTAGCAAATATAACTCCCTGTTGATGTTTCCCATCCTCCCTTCTGTTATGCCAGATGGTGTATGTTCCAGTCTTTTTATTATCCTTCCCTGACCACGACACTTCGTTCAGTCCAGAGATCTTCATACTGCATCCCCTGAGTGTTCTCAGCAGCAGCTCTGTCCTGCTCATTGCATCTTGATGTTTCAAGCATCTTGCACTAATGACCCTCTTCTTCCCCCCTCCTTCGCACTGATATTTTTCGCAGTGTTCATTCCCATAGGTTGGTCAGCTGATATCTGGTAGCACATGTGCTTTAACCATCACATATTCTAACTGACCTCTGAGACTGTATAAATGTTGGCGGCATCTAGGCTGATTTTATTCTTCTATGTTATAGCTTCCTAAATTCTTCACGATAAATTCAGTGTAGTAACCTCTTCCTTTTCTTTTTTCTTTTTTTTTTTTTCTTCCTGAGAGATTACAGAAGTTGATCTGCTTCCCATTATCTACAATTAGGTTGTTGCTGGGTAGGATGACATAATAACATAAGCATCGGTCAGAAGAGCTGTACTTCCTAGGTGTACACATTTGATTCATGGCTTTGTCTTTCTGCGGTGTTTGCTCTGAGAAACAAGTGGCACATTTGTGCTGTAAAAGGGAAAATGAGGAGCAGGGATTTTCAGGCAGAGGCCCTAGCAGAATGCGGCGTAGTACATAGGATGTGTTTTCTGTGGCATTCACTTTTCAGTGAAGTGCGTAAGTTGCCGCTGTGCAGGTACCCAAATCCTCCTTGTTCTTATCCTTCTGTATCAAAATAGAGGCATTTTATGTTATTTCTGCTGTGACAGGCTCTCCAAAAGATTTGGTCTGCTTTCCTGAAGTGCTATGGCAGGATAGCGCTCTGTGAACCTAAGGCATGTATATACCCTACAATTCAGAGCCTAGTCAAGGAGTGACCTCTCCACCTCTCCTGCACCCCCATAACATTGGGTAAGTGAGGCCAGCTTGACTGCAGAGCCTTTCACAGCTCACCGGCAGCAAATCCCAGGCTGAGGAGTTCCAAGTTCAGCTCAGCCAGCCTTTGCTGGAAACATTTGGGTAGAGGAACACAGTCTCCCTCTACTACCCGTCTCTCCAGGCTGCAGTTCCGCTCTCCCTGAGCTCACGCTCACTTAATACAATTTGTAGCAAATGTAATAGACGTGTGGAGTTGAAAGAGAGGCTGAGTATCTAAATTGCAAAGACCACAAATCAGTCACTGAGTAGATAGATATGCTAAGTGAACGCCATTCTTCTGGAGTATCTGACAGAACTGGAAATCACAATGCAGAGCGATTTTATCACAGAGGATTTTCAATTTGGTGTTTAGAAAGATGGGCCAGTAAGCATCCTCTTTATCCCTAATGAGTAAAGAATGTAAATAATCTTCTTGTAACCATTTTTCATGCACATTTTCTATCTAGATGAGGTATATTGCCTTCTAGGTATTTTTTTCCCCTATCGAGGAGCATAAGGGCTTTTTTTTTGTCATCCTGCTAAAAGAGGCACTGCAGACTAATAGCTCTTTCATTCATCATAGAGGTTGATGCAGCGAACGTTTTAAGTGGTAGTGTCTGCCAGTAATACTTAATCCCATTGTCGAAGCCTGCAGTGCACAGAGAATGTGTTTTCCTTGGAAAGGTAGGCTGTAGGGAAATGTAATGACTACTTAACTCTTAAGCCAAAGCAGAGACTGTAATCTAGTGTCAGATGGGTTATACCAGCTACTTATTCTGAAGAAGAGTCTAAATTTTGCCTTCTTATTTATTCTGCTTTGTAACTGTTCAATAAAAACGTGTAGCAACTCCAGCGATCTGTATCACACTTGTGCGCTGCCAGTTTGGAAAATAGAGCTCCCCGCCTTTGTTCCTCCGCTGTTCTTTTGGCCGATGGTGAGCGAGGTCATGAGACATTTATTGCGCTCTGATGCAGGATTCTATGTTCAAAGAAGAAAAAAATGTGGTCTACATTACGTAGACTCTGATACGGTAGAACAATTACTAGGATTTTACAAATAGAGGGGACCTTTGCGAGCTAATGGCCTGTGTAACATCACTCAAGCAACTTCCCCAAAAGCTTTCTCAAAGTCCAACAGTTGTGACTTGCTTTCAGACCCCTTTTATGACTTTGTTGACGTGACTTTGATTTAAAAGTTTCTGGTGATGGAGCATCTATTGCAAACTTTAACCAGTTGTCTGCCCTGTAAAGAAAAAAAAAAATAAAAAGTGCCCCATATTCTGGACTTTAATTTGTCTAATTTGAACTTCAAGCCATTGAATCTTGTTAAGCCTTTGTCAGCTAGACTGAAGAGTCATCAATTATCAATTTTCATTCCCTTTGATAATAGACACTTATAGGCTAATAAATTATCCTTTAACCTTTTCTTCATTAAGCTAATAGATTGAGCACCAGGACTCTCTCACTTCAAGGCATATTTTAAGGTTTTTTTATTCGTTCATGTGACTCTGAATTCTCTCCAATTTTTCAACTTCCTTCCAAAGTATAAGCTCCAAGTGTATCTGAACAATAGGTCCTCCATAATCAAGGATGCAGTAGCGTTGCTTTCCTAGATACCTTCTTGCAAGTCATATGTTTTATTTAGCAACAGATAACATTAACTATCAGATTTTTCCATCAAAGTCTCCTGCAAATGATTATTCACAGTGACTTCTAAGTACCAATTACGAGGACAGAATAATTTCCATCAATTCAGTTTTGTTTCTGGCTATATGACCTGACATTTTATCGGGTTGAAATGTGTACTCTGCACTCAGCAAGGCAGAGAGATTACCAGGTAGGTGAACTCTGATTTGTGTATTTGTTGTTTCTGAGAACCATACGATGAGGTCTTTGGTTCCTGAATGGGTACGCAAAGGGAGGTCTGTTTGTTGGTCTGGGAGAATTATATAGCTGGAAGGACCTAGGCTGGGATCAGGCCCGGTGAATACCAAACACAGAAGGAGGAGGGTGTGCATTTGCCTTTAGTGGTGTGAAAAGTAACAATAAATTGTTAAATCGTGCTCAGATTGTTCTCCTGACCTCAGCACTCAAGACAATTGAGCAAGCTCCTGACAGGTTCTCCAATTGTCCCTTCCCTGGAGGGGGAGAACGGCGTCAGAGATGATATTGTGTGGTTTTTCCCCCAGACAAAGCATTAATATTTAGTTGAAAATCAGTTTAGTCTGGTGTTTAGCATCTCTGGCTAAAACATTCTAGTCCCGATGATGCAAGTGTTCGGTATTCCCAAGTCTGAGGCCACTGTGAAGAAATTGGAAAAGGGTGGGAGGAAGGACAGCCAAATGGTAAGGAAACTGGAATTCCAGGAAACTGGAGTTGAGGGAGTGGCATTAAAGCAGCAGGCTTGGCTGTCCCAGGAAACTGGCCTTCTTAGGAGGGAAAAGGCAACGTGCTTTATCTTGTTTAACGATCGCCTTAACAGTGTGGATTCCATCATTTAGCAACTCAGTAGAAACACTGATGAAAGGGAAAAAAAAATAGCGGAAAGTGGCATTGTGAGGAACCTCAAACTGCAATACAGTCCTTCAAATATACTGAAATAAAATGGAGTCAAGTCTCCTGATAGCAGAGTACTTCAAACACAGTTTGTATGAACTCCTGTATTTTCCTTGCAAGAAACTTAAGCTGTAGAACTCGAGTCTCTCATTACTGGACTGGAAAACTATCTGCAAATCTGTTGCAAAAATATTCAAACTAGATTAATAAGAAATACGGAGGGTAGGAAGCAGAACACAGTAATCTGAATATTTCTTTATTTCTCTTGTGGGAGAAAAGCTGTTTGATGGTTTGGTTTTTTCTTTTAATTAAGACTGTGCCAAATATTTCATCAAGCAAGGTACTTAAGTACAGAATACTTTGGGGTTACAGTGGAGAGTTAATAATTTTTCATAGCTTATATCATGGATAGAGAAAGCTAGTGCACGTCAGCTCCACAAGCTCACCTCCTATGTTGTGTCAGAAATGCTTGCAACTCAAGTAAAAGCTAAATATACTCAAGAAACTCAAGCACTAGAGAGAAAAAACAATTCAAAACAACACTGCCAAAATAGCCAAGCTTTATTCAGTAATAAAGCCAAGATTTGTTATTCCTTTCCAGCTTGGTTTGGTAATGACTGAAGTATGGTTCTGCAGCAGCTGAGTGAGGGAAAAGCCACTGCACCAATATCTGGTGGCAGAAATGCACATCCTGATCTTCCATAGCAACGGCAACCTCCAAAAAACATGCTTGGAAGGTAAAAGGCAGGAGGTCCAGCCTTATCATTTCAAAAACCAAGAATAAATAAAGAGCAAAGAGTGATTTAAGTCAATAAAACTGGCCAAAAATAATCTTGTATTTCAGGGGTGAAACAGAAGAACAAGGAGATACTTTAACTAGTGCCAGTGAGTTTCTGCTTCTCCAGATACGTCTTGTGTTCTTTTTAGTCTGCCTTTAACAATGTTTAATGCAAGTGTTTTTCATAAAGCTTGAACCTTTTACTTCAGGGACAATAGGGCAGCAACTCACTCAGTATCTTTTCAAAACAGTGGACTCGTTTTGGGCTGGAACATCTCTTGTACGAGGATAGGCTGATAGAGCTGGGACTGTTCAACCTAGGGAAGGCTCAGGGAAGATCTTACTTGTACGGATCAATACCAGATGGGAGGAGGTAAAGAAACCAGAGCCAGGCTCTTCTCAGTGGTGCCTAAAGATGGGATAAGAGACAATGGGCACAAACTGGAGCACAGAAAATCTGTTCAATTTTTTATTTTCTTTTCCTGAGGTGGTAGCATCTCCATCCATGGAACCTTTCAAAATCTGACTGTGTGTGGTCCTGGGCAACCTGCTATAGCTGATCCGGCTTTGAGCAGGTGTGGTGGGCTAGACCATCTCCAGATGTGCTTTCTGTTAGTGTTAACAGAGTCTTCATCTCAGCAATGATGGAGTTTGAAGGAAATTCATTATAACCATTAGCATATTCTTTAGGGCAATGCTGTCTTTTTAATTATTAACAAACAAACAAAAAAATCTGAGAAGGCAGTTCCCATTGTTAGTCCTGTAGTTAG
Organism: Bucorvus abyssinicus; assembly: GCA_009769605.1. NCBI lineage: Eukaryota > Metazoa > Chordata > Aves > Bucerotiformes > Bucorvidae > Bucorvus > Bucorvus abyssinicus. The sequence continues at coordinate 1,293,486 of CM020024.1, read as the reverse complement.
GGCAATTCGGCAGTCTCAAGTGGAGCATAAAACTGGTGATATATTTACTGGGCATCCTTCGGGTTGGATGCCTGAGACCTGGCTTGCACCCCCTTTCATTCGCTGTGAAAATGGGGATGTACAGTTACACAGAGAAATATTGGGTCTTCCATGGATGTTAGCTCCTTACGTTGAAAGTAGACATTGATACTATTATCACTGGGTACACACCCCAGGTCCCCATATTTTAAAAGAAGGATTTCTTACCCCGTCAAGTGGTTCCGGGACCTTTCCACAAGGTGAGATAGATCCTTGCAATTTCTTATATAGCCTATGTCAGTTGTAGGCTTTGAGAAGTGCAGGACTACAGTGGGGCCACCACTGCAGCGTGTCTGGTGAGGAAGAGAGGGAAATTACAGTTTGGTTTTTTGTGGTTTTTTGCATGCTGTTAGGCTGAAAACAGCCCAACCATCCTGCAGAAAGGTCAGTGAGTAAAGCAACGGATGCACCGTCACTCACCACATGGAGCCTTCAACCATCTCACTGCACATGTAGCCACAGGAAACAGGCGCCGCTTCCCTTCCCGTTTTAAGGCTTTACCTAGAGACCCATCTGAGCCCAAAGGAGAGAGGCCAGGGGTAAACACCCTTCAAATAACCTCTGTGCAAGTTTAAATAACTCCTGAAGGAACTCAGCAGTGCTCTCTAAATGTGGAAGGCCAGCTTGTATAGTGAGTTGCATATATTTCTGCTGGCCATGACGAATCAAAGAAGCAAATTAGGACTGAAACCTATAATCCAAACCAGTCAGGTTTTTTTTCTGTGTTTCGTGGAGCCTGTGTCTCCCTCCAGAGTTTAAAGTTGTGAGAGGTGGTGTTGGTGTTACGTATGTCGAGCAGAACACGTGGACACTTGGAATATCCCATGCCGAATTCATGAGCATTTTACTATCTTCTTTGGGAAGAATCCATAAAAACCCAGACCAACATTTTCTGAAAGTTCTGACAAAGTTATTAAAAAATGGAAATGAATGCTGTATGTACCTGAAAAGTACCTCTTTGAGCACATATATATTCTATCAAAGGGAGCAAAGGCATTGAAGCATAAGGCTCTCACATCTGTGAATAAAAGCTCCAAGTACCTCTGAACCTTGCTTCCCTTTGGATTCAACTTCTCCTTAACGGACATTTTTTTAGAGTGTATTGGTTTGGCACAGTTGCAGAGCACAAGACAAAGAAACAGGAGATAAAACCTGATATATTGTGTAATGCTGACCAAGACTGTTGCATCGCTACTTTACTCACGTCATCTTCTGCTATACTTGCTTTCTTGGCCTACATTATGTGAGTGGATTACCACAATTTACAGAGGTAATAAACTAAATTCTGCAAGTTTTCTCTTACTCATAAATTTATAAGTTTCATAGTAACTTTTGTTCTCTTTTATTCAAGATCCACAAATCTCTAAACCGCAGTCAATGAGAAAACCTGCCTCCTTTTAAATGGTCAGATGGTTGTTCGCAGAATGTGTTTAGGAGGGTCAGCCACTTTCTCTTTTTTGTTTTTCATCAACACTCTTTAAAGTTAACAAACTGCTAAGGAGAGACCCATCTAGGAAATCCATCCAAGCTGGAGCACTCCAGCAGCCCAGCACATATTACTGACTGCGTGCTGAAAGTCAGAGCCAGCTTCATTCAGATATTCTTACTAGAAGTTGAGGATAAATTAATTAGATGTGCAGCTTATGCTGATTAACTGTGAGGTAGCAAGAGAGTTGCAGTGATTTCCACTGTGTAGAGTCCTTTTGCTAACCACTGAAGAGCTTGTGTGCTTGACCCTTAAGATCAGCCTATTGATGTTTCAAGGTTGAGTTAAGATGGCCTCCAGGTGACTTATTTGGATCAGCAAGGAGCTCAGGTATGCCAGGCGTAGGGGAAACTATGAGGGATGCATCTCTGGGTTGTGTTTTAGAAGGAGCAGGGCAGAGATTGTTCCCCTGTGCTTGGCACTGGTGAGGCCGTGCCTCGAATCCTGGGTTCAGTTTTGGTCCCTCACTCCAGGAAGGACATTGCGGGGGTTGAGTGTGTCCAGAGAAGGGCAACGAAGCTGGTGCAGGGTCTGGAGCACAATGCGCTGAGGAGCGGCTGAGGGACCTGGGATTGTTTGCACTGGAGAAAAGGAGGTTCAGGGAAGACCTTCTCACTCTCTACAACTCCCTGAAAGGAGGTTGGAGCGAGGTGGGGTTAGGTCTGTTTTCCCAAGTAACAAGCGACAGGACAAGAGGAAACGGCTTTAAGTTGCACCAGGGGAAATTTAGGCTGGACATGAGGAGCAGTTTCTTCCCCGTTGGGGTTGTCCACGCCTGGCCCAGGCTGCCCAGGGCAGTGGTGGAGTCCCCATCCCTGGAGGGGTTTAACAGACGTGTCGCTGTGGTGCTGAGGGACGGGGGTTAGGGGTGACCTGGCAGTGCTGGGGGAACGGTTGGACTTGGCGATCTTAAAGGTCTTTTCCAACCAAAATGATGCTGTGATTCTGTATGTCGTTGCTAAGTCTTCAATGCAGAGGATGCCCTTGCTGTCCGCCTAGAGTGCTTGTCACAGACTGGATGACTGAGGAAGTATTTTTCCAGGATCCTTGTGTACAAGTTATGTGGTTGACAGACAGGTAGTTCTCTTTGAGTTTTTTCTGAAGAGTATTTTTCAGACCTTTGAATACCAGACTTGTAGCTACCCACCAAAAAAAAAAAAAAAAAGGAAAGAGAACCTGTAGTCTGAGAGTCACCAAGGATGACCTACTGTCTGTGATAGCAGGTGTAACGATGGTGAGCCCCGGTCATGCTGCCCACTTGCAGTTGTTCAAAATATCATGAGACGGGCCTTGGAGACATTCATGTGTTAATTTACAACAATAATTCACCTAGCATTTTCTGCTCAGTTCCATGTGTGATCTGGCTAGGGGCTAATCTTTTTTCAAGACGTAGGTTTTTCCCTCAACCATCAGGGCTGTTATATATTTAAAATGAAGAAACAAAAATGGAACTTTAGAGGAGGTTTTTTGGCTTTTCTTCTACAGTTTCTTGATTCTAGGCATTGGATTTTCAGAAAATACACATGGAACCTTGAGTCTTATAATGAAAATTCTGCCGACTGCTGACCTACTGCTGGGGACCAGCCTGTAGACACGGTGGGCTGTATATCGCGTTGTTGTGAAACATCCTGTAAGTCTCTTCTTTTTCTAAGGCCTGTGCCGGGAGCCGGAGAGCTGGCTTCTGAGAGCCTGAGCAGATAAGTCACATTTGAAACCTGACAGCACTGCCACTCCCCACTGCAGACTGAATCCAGTTGCATTCCTAAGGCCACAGCTGTAAAGCAAGTTTGTGGTTTTATTTTTCTTCTTTTCAAGGCATATTTTTAGTGCTCCCTATAATAAATCTTAATGTTTTGATTATGTGTAAAAAGACAGTGACTAGAGACAGAACACAGCGCTACCAAAATAGACTCGCTTAATGCACAATGGTCCGGCCACAAGCACGGACTCCCCTCTCTGCCTAAACTTCATCTCATTTGAAGTGGTGCAGGGAGAAGCATGGGCAGGAGGGAAGAGTCCTGACCCGATGAAAAGAAAATAAAATTACAAAGAGAGAGCACAAATATATACGCTGGCCAAACGCGCGCAAAGGGTTGCCTAGCAATTCCGCAGGCTATTTGTGCACTTTGGGCAACGCGTTCTGAATTAGCACGAAGGAGAAGGCAGGGCCGGTTACGCCAAGCTCTTGAACGTGGCAAGTTGGCCACTGTTTCTGGAGGCTGAAAGCAGCAATTTACTTTCATGGAGAATGAGTCACTGGGAGCCACCAGCGTTGAGACGCGGCCGTGCAGCGGCAGCCGGTGACGCAGTAGGGCCAGCTGGGTGGCCATGGTGGCTAATGCCGCCGTTCCCTCCACAGTGGTTCGTTACCTGTGTCTGTGCACTGGACAGTGCATTATCAATGTTTTTCGAGTGCATTTGGTGATGCCAGCACGTACTTTGGTTAAGAGGAAAGGGTTTTTGAACTCCAAATGCTTATGTTGAAAGCTGCATTTCCAAAAGCACTGAGTAAACCCTGCAGAAAGCAGCAGCTTCGGACATCTGCAGTACCAAGTGCAAAGGGTTTTTTAAAGACCATTTAGGCATTTTCCTTTAGAAGTACTTTCTTCTATCAAGTAGATTTCACTTCGTCTCTTTCAGTGAATGTAGTTGCATTTGTCAAGTTCAAGTCTTAGCTCCGACCATATTTAATCCTAAAGGTCTAATTGTGCTTCTCCTTTCTGTGTTAATCTAATATCACTTTCAGTTCAATGATTTTTCATGGTTCAGATCAAACGGTGGGGAAGAGGCTGAGGCTGGAGAAAGATTCTTCCATGTTTTCTGGGGAGGTAGAAAAGGTATAATGATATTTGGCTGTTTCAGGTTTATTCTTTATTAGCTATTAGTACATTTCTGCTTTGAACCACCAATTTTTTTTCTTCCCCTTGAGAAGCTGAACTGGTTTTCTGCCATACCCATCTCTAGCAAGTTTCTGGTTTTTTTGAATGTCTTAACTTCCCAAGAACTCCTAGAAATATATATCTAGTTCATAATCTCTAAATTAACCAGAATTTCTATTAAACTGTAAGTAAGGTACTTAGGTTAGAAATATGTGTTCAAAGAGAACCACTAAACTTCATGGCTCTATCAATACATACTTATCTCCTAATGGTATACGTGTTTAATATATATGTAAATAAGAGTTATTAGCAGAGATTGCATGTTTGCCTATAACTGTGGGTACCAGAAGATTACCCTGGGGATCTTTTAAACTCTTCTTTGTTTTATTCCACATGAGAATGATAAGGGTTTTATTGAATTAAATTTAGTTTTATTTAAATTATCTTGATATGTACCCAGAAAGTGTCTATTTAAAGGAAAATGTGTATCTGATTTCAGAGACTCAGAATAGATACCTCCATACTTCTCCTTGGCCACAAGGGAATATGACAGGAACATTTTATTTCAGTATTACTTTAATTAAGTAAGAGCTGATATGGAAAGTGTGTAGTGCCCTATAATTTGATACAGACATTTTCTAACCTCCGAAACAGACTGTGGAAAGCTCTCTGTGTCTCTCGATTCCTGGGGTGAGCTAGAGTGGATGTTTTTCGAGTTTGTCATCTATTTCTGGTGTCCTGGCAGTATTTTTCCTTATGAAATCCATAAGTTGTGTCATTTCTATTTTTGTTCTGTCTTTGAATCAGTCAAGGTTGTGGGTGTTTTTTTTTTCATGAGCTGTTATGCAATGTCACTTACGGTCCTGGCATTTGTGTTTCTGGAAGAATTTGTGTGTCATTTTTGCATGCTTAGCACCTGCAGAAAATGAAAGGTATGAGTTCTCTTTGCATACGCCATGCCCGCATCCCTGGCTTTGCAGTCGTTGATTGAACATGGAGCATGTAAATAATTTCATCTCAAACATACTCCAAAAGAGGATGTGCAAGTGTAGGGAGAGGCGTTTTAAGGTCTGTTTTGGTCGTGCTGGTGCAAAGCTATTCTGGTACCGTGGTAAAGCACAACCAGCTGCCTCCTTCAGTTTCTGCATAGTTCACAGCTTCCCTTCAGAAACTGAGTGTGCACCAAAGCCAGCAGTGCAGGGCGACTCGCTGAAGAAGGATCTTTTGCACAAAGCTCATGTGAAGTTCTCTACCACTCGGGGCAGTAGGAGTGTTTTCTAAAACCTTGAGAAAATTGAAAACCTTGGGATTATATGGGGTAAAATGTCTTGTTGTGACAGTACTAGGTTTTTTTGTTTGGTTTTAGTTTTTATCGTGTTTTTCTAGGTTATCTAGGTGAGGCAAAAACATACTCATGTTTTTGGGAGTGTGAATTTTTATATGCCAGTGAGAAATTTGTAAGAGAAGCTTGTCAGGGAAAGGATGCAGTGGGAACCGCGTCCTGCACAGATGTGGTCTAGGAACATCACATCTTTCTTTATTGAAAAGAAAACCAAACCAAACAAGTACAACAGAGGAAATTCAGGCTTCATCTCCACCATCCTTACGCTCAGCCTGGAAGAAGATGCCCTGCGATCCTCAGGCCACGTGGGTCAGGCTGACTGGGTCGAGTCCAGCTGTCCGAGAGCAGGGCTGGGAGAATATGAGAGCAAGGAAGCGTCTACACCACAGTGCTCTATGCCATGTGCTCTGATGCTGCGTAGGTGTCCCTGGCATGGGACCGCCTCGTCCGTGGCAGGGGAAGGGACGACACTGGGATCAGTCACTCAGTGGAGAGCTGATTTTGAGCCGTGGAGCTTTTGCAGCTTTATAGCAGCAGCAGCAGCAGCAGCCACTGTTTGCTGCAGGGCGGGGTAGGGGAGCACTGCGGGGGGTTGTGTGTGTTGTGAGATGGCAGAACAGAGCCAGTGGTGCTCCCCTACCTCAGCACGTTCCTTACCTTTGTGGCAAGAGGTTGTTCAAACTCATCATTCCTTTGTCAGCATCTACATTTCTGTGGCATTAATGAAAAGGAGCTGGAAATTACTGCGTCTATATTGCTAGAGAGCTGCTGGCTCTTTTCTTTTAGAAAAATCTGCCTTAAAAAAAAAAAACAAAACCAAACCTGTAAAGAAGAAAAAAAAATCAACTTTGTATCTGTATCTTGAAACTCTACCAACAATTCCACCTTCATGGGAAATTTTGGCTCCTTCCGTTGTCCTTCCACTGCTAAATGTAAGTGGGATGATTAGGTTCCTCTTCTTCCTTCAAAGCTTTTGGGCAGGAATTTCAGCTAATATAAATGTCCCTCGTGGGCCAGCTTAAGTCTCAGTATCTCATCTAACTTGAATGTTGAAGTGACTTGGATTTTTTCCTGTTTTTAGTTTTCTTGGAAATTTTCTTCTAATTTTATTTTCTTTTAAATTTATTTTCTTCCAAATCTGTTGTCTTTGGGAGCTTTTTGGTTGCAGAAAATAGTTTTATGCATAAATAGATAATCGAAATTCTAAGAGTTCAAAGTTTGTTTTCAGACTGACTTTAAAAGAAGAGTAATCATTTTGAAATACACCCTGGAATGCAAATCACAAAAGAACCCCTAGCGATTGATATGGGAACATCATTGAAAAATTTCATTTTTCTTGAAACGCTTTTAAATAGAACAACACAATTATTAATACAATTTAAAGGCAACTAATATAAAATCAAAGATGAATTAAATTAAACAAAAACTGATAATCAAAGTGAAATATTTTTACCTTAATGAAAAGGTTTTGATACTGACAAAACATATTTTGACATAGTGGCGTAAAGTAGGAGTTAGAACTTCTTTGTGAGGCTTTGCTTCAGAAAATTTAAAAATATTGTAGAAATTACCGTCTGGACTTTTTATCTTTTTTTTTTTCCCCCCAAAGTGGAATGTTCCAATGGAAATCTGTTCTTTTTTCATCCACTAGTTCAGTCCAGAAAGTATGTAACGCTAATGCTTCAGTTAGTTCTAGCTTCAGTCACTCGCTGAATTCTTCTCTCCTTACTTACTACATTCACCTCCTGAGGTCAAGGCTGGGGGTTTAGCCATGAAGCAAACAGATTTTGGCCATTTATTTAGGGGCTAAATCAAGAATCCCAAACTATCTGGATGTCATGGACACAGTAAGTCACAAGAACTGATGCCTCATCAGAAACGAAAGAGAAATGGCCCCTCCGGCTACGTGCGCCCCTTGGTTCGAGTGCTGAGGTGGGACTCGTTGAAATGAACCATTCAGGGTCTGGTTTTTCCCAGCAGAGTGGGCTGGTGGTGGTCTAGGCTACAGCAATGTTCCCTGTAAAAAATCAGTGCCTTCAGTTCTGGTTTTGTTGTATAGTGGTGCAAACCTACTTATTACTTCCAACTGCTGGTGTATCAAGCCCATATAACGGGGAGAAGCTCGTGGCTTTCTTTGAGGATGGTACAAAGTACCAATGCTTGCGTGGATGTGCCTTCTCTGGTTTGATATTCCCAAATTAAGTGTCAGTTTGTGAAGTATTTACTCTATCTGCAGAGCAGATGGAGTGGAAATGCTCATGTGAGTAAATATTTGCCATATATGGACTGCACAATCTGGCTGCATCCTTGCTTATACTCTATAATTTATGCTTTTTAAACAGCAATGAAGAAACCTCAAAAGATTCAGAGGTTCACTTGGATTCTCATAAACACCAAAAGCTTGGATGCTTTCCTCTGCCTCTTGAGGCTTTACAATTTCTGTAAGAAATTTGGTGAAAGCACTTTCTGTAGCGATGTAGTTCATGCTTTCAGTTGTCCTTCCGTCTAGGTGCAGAAAAAGCGAAGTGACTGCGAGGTAACGGGGAGCATTCACTGGGTATGTTTAGACTCCAGTACATTGTACCGTTTACATTTGGGTCAAGTGTGATGTTCAAGACAGGCACTCCCACTTTTACCTAAAAAAATCTATTCTGTTCCTGGTGGGGTTTTTGTCTTGTTTTGTTTCTTTTAAATACCTTATTCTGTTCAAGACCCTGTGTAAGAGAAGTCACATGTGACTACCGTCAGTTGAATATTTTATCCATAAACTCCTTCGACAAGGAAAATTGCAAAATGCGTTCAGCAAGTGAAAGAGGAGAGAAACAGGAAAGTTGTTGGTTTTTTAATTATACTTTTAAATTATTTTATTTGGAAGATTTATTAAAAGGAGAAGAAAACCCCTAAAGTTCTGAAGGAATATTAACATAACATGCCTATATCTCAAGCTGTGTTTAATGAGAGGTGCTGGTTTTTTCTGCCATGAGGGCTACAGTCCAATGAGTGATAGCTATGAAAGAGGTCACATACATATTCATCAAATTCGACATGCACATGTAAACTGGTTTTAATAGGCCATGACAGCAGAAGTTGTGTCAGGCAAATAGCTGCACATGTGCTCATTCCCTCGACTGGCATATTTAGCCATTATCACTCTGGTATCCATGGATGAAATATTAGCTTGTTAACTTAAGACCATCAGTTGTTGCTGATGCTTAGTGGCAACCAGAAAAGCACAGATTCCCTCTGCAACTTTATTATGTGCAGAACTAGGATTGAATTATTACAATTTCATTGTAATATTTCCATTTCCTTCCCATATTTATTGCGGAGGATATTTGTAAGTGATAAATTGGAATGCAGCTATGGTATAAATAAAGGGAGTATCGATTCGGAAATACTCCAAGGATTGGATCCTGTTATTTCCATGGTTTTCTCGCACTGTGCTTCTGATTGTACATTCAGAATGTACAGTGTTGCTACAGCATTAATTTTTCCATGAGCCCGTAGCAGTGTGTGTGTATTGACACACACTCACAAAATAAACCAAAGGAAAATAACAGTCCTTCAGAACCCTCGGCGCAGCAAGGGGTAAACGACCACACTCTGCCACGTGTAAATCAGCACAGCTACGTACCCCGCTGGCTTGTTTTACCTAAGGTGTGACAGTCGGGTTAATAGTTCACCTGGTTTTGTTATTCTTTTCCAGGACGAGGGAAAAGAAATACTAGGCGTTCCCGTCTTTTAGGGGAAGAGCATCTTCCTGCACTAGGAAGAAAGCAGGGAACGGCCACTACATACAGAAAAATGGGCAACTTGGACAACAGCTTTGCCTTTGAGCTAGGAAGGTGAACCGTGCTGCGCTGCCTTCCCCAAAGAGACTTTTTTAACGGCTGCAGGTTTTGGCTGATGTGGGGGACTGGGCTATGGTGGTGTGTTTGAGAAAGCCATCTGGATTGCCACAGCAGGAGGTGTGCCTTTGCGTGACACAAGATGCATGCGCTGCTTCGTAGACCTAACTTAACGCCGTACTAACGTTAAGAAACTTGAAGTGAAAGCTTGAACAGGGCGAAAAGCCTAAAAAAGAGTTAAACCTTTTGCATTCTAATTATGTATGCTGAAGTGTGAACGTTTTGCTTTTCTGAAGTGGTTCCCTTGCATTTCTTGAAGAGCTTTTGCAAATGTTGAGAGCTAGTGAAAGCAGATGTCAAGCTTGGCCAAATTATAGTGTACTTGATTGTAATTGAAAAGTAATAAAACAGGTCAGCGCTGAGGCAACTCATGTCAGTAAACAAGGACATAATTCCCTCTGTAAACAAGTCCCTCCCCTTCTGGGTCAGATCAGAAGACTCAGCTGCCCAGGTCACGAGGACACCACCTTTAGGTGCACAAATGAGATGTGGAAGGCAGTTTTTGAACTGCATCCTCTCGTAGCCTGCTGGCTCTTGACGTGGTGGAGGAAAGCTGGCAGGAAGCTCAAAACAGTTCTTAGGTTTTCTTCTGCACAAGGACAATGACAAATTCCTGGTGCATGTTTTTATTTTGGTCACAGTCCCTTCTGTATGTGGCCCATCCCCTAAAAAGCTCTTTATGCCAGGTCTGTTATGAAGGTGGCCAAGGTAGTTTTATCCCACCTGAGAGTTACTCCCCTCCCTGGAGGGAATATTCACGTAGCGAAATACAGCTGCAGTGAATAACACCGAAGAGTCTTCTTGGAGTGGAGGCTGATGTTTATTTTAAGAAAACGCACCTCATCTTCGTGCTTTCAGACTCGCACACCGCCGGGAATGCCATGGCCAGTTGAGAGATCTATAAAACCAGGCTCCCGGGGCAGATACGTTCATGAGTTACTGCGTGCTCCTTTGCGTGTCTTCTACTGCTTCTATTTTGTGTAAGAGCAAGGATGGAGAGCAGCACGCTATTAACCATGCCAGCTGCAAGGAGAGCGGCTTCAAAGAGAAACACTTCAGGAAAAGTACCGTCTTTCAGTTTTGAGGGACGAATGAAAATTACCCGTATTCACAAAAGCTGACAAGTTTTGAGAGGGTCCTCTGTGCCGATTTGTCTCCCTCTCTTCTGAATACGGCAGTACCTGCTTCAGATGAAAGGTCTAGCTAGCTACAGCGGGATAATTGCCACTGTGTGAAGGTTAGTCTTGCTCTAAGCCTCTGGAGGTGAGGATGGCATGGCAGGGCAGGCCTTGTGCCCTGACCAAAACGTTTCTTAGCATCGAATGTTGCTACTCCAGGCAGTTTTGATATCCAGATAAACAGTGATTCCTGCCAGTCTTCTTCATCTCTGAGCTGGAAAAGCCTCTTCCCCGCAAAGCTGGAGACGCAGGATCTCGGCGTACAGGTCACTGGAAGATCAGAGTTTCTGAGTCTGAAGTCTTCCGGACAGCATCTCCCTGTGCAGCTCTGTAGGGAGCATCTAGCGCAAGGGGTCGTGTGGAAGGCTCTTAGGTGCTGCTGTGCTATAACTGAGGACAATGTAAGAGCAGGGACGTTCAGAGTTGACACAAGTTAATCTTTTACTGTTGCTCTATTTCATATTTGTTCATGCAGCAAGTCTGGTTTCAAATATTTTGAAAGAAGACCTGAGATTTCTCCAGTATTAACTGTGCAAGGAGAAGTCTATCCTATAAAAAGACCTTATCTTTTTATTTAAAAATGCACTAAGTCGTGGGAAAATATTCAAAATGAGGAATGATCTGATAAAAAACGTTAGAGGCTTGGCTTTGGCTTGTATGAACTCTCCTGAAAGACAAGGGACGTGTTTGTATATTTCTTATCAAACAACCCCAGATTTATTTATATCAATCATTCCTGTAACATGACATGTGAAATTAGCATTATTATTTAACTTTACATTGCAGCGGCAAGCAACATGGGTTTTGATCTTGTCTAGATGGAGGGGATGGTTTCCAAACGTGCTTTGCAAGAAATCAGATGACTGGCTGCTCGTTGATAAAGCGGAGTGCAGTTTTTGGTTCATCTGTGTTTAGGAGCACATTTTTTTAAGGAAGCCACAAGAAAGCGAGTTTTACAAAACTTCCTAGTCATATTGAGAAACCTGGCCTTGGAGCAGGACAATAACGTGTTGCAGCCTGTCACACAGCAGCCTTTGAGGCTTTTCTTTACTCTTCTGACCTCAGATCAACTTTCTGTCTTGAACTGTGTTCATCGTGAAAGGCAAACGCATCTGAACTTGCAGTCAAAGCTATTTATTTGACTTTTTTTTTGTTTCTTTTCTGCCAAGCTGTTTAGCTTCCTTGATTTATTGACGTGCGGAGTTAATTCATTATTTGTGTATATAGGGGTTAGGGGTGTGCTGGGTGGATTTTTCTGCTGTGATATGGCCCCAGCATTTGCAACTGGAAGCGTAGTCAGTGGATGAGGCAGCAAGAGCTTCTTGTATCGTCATTTTTGTGTTTGTTTTAATTGAAATCAAGAAATAGAGCAAGTCCAGGGTTAATGTTTATAAAATACACACTGTTAAACTTACTGCAACTGTTGAACTGTTCTGTAAGCTTCTGAGGCCATGACCCGATGCTCCTTTGGTGGTGTCCACGCAGCTCTGCTGCGTAATCCCACATTACTGGTGGGCTGACCGTGGAGTGCTTTTCCTCTCCCCGCTTCCTCGCTGACTGCTGGGTCACTGTTGTCTGGTTGAACGTACGCAGCGTGTGCGCTATGTGAATTCACACTTCCTCGGCAAAGGCACCTCGTACAGAAAGCTCACTCCATAAATAACGAGGGCTGTGCATTTATTCTGCTCTGAAATGCTGTAAAAAATAAAAGGCTACCTATCAAAGTTGTTTGTCTAATAATGGAGGAAGAGGACGATATTGTAAACGCTGTCCAAATGAATTGTAGTAACCAGAATAAATGGTGGTTGCTGTTACGGAGCGCTGGGACTGAGCTGAGGCCTTTCCAAATGCATCACGTGTGACTTTAATCCGTTCCGGAGCCCGGGTCTCTTCCAGGCTGGGAAATGTGATGCTCCGAGGTGCTAAGCCCCCTCTATTGCTATAGCAGTCAGCAGGGCAGCAGCCTGCTCGGCACCCCGCAAAGGCGGCCAGTCTGTCGGGGGCCCGGCCCTGCGGGCCTGGTCCTGCACAGCGCTTCTGGCCACGCTTGGTTTTCGGCAGGGATATGCCACCCCTCGCAGAAGGACCCCTCGCTTGCCTTAGGTCAGCATGTGTGGGGAGTTCACAGCATCAGGGCCTCGGTCTGTGTTCGGTCGTGGTGTTGCTGCCTTCGAGGGCACCTTCTTGTTTCGCTCTGCTTCAGTAAGGCCCCCTTTCTCCTTTCAAAAGTCAGTGGGTTTTCTCCTTTTGGTCGACAAACGTTCTCAGCACCAAACTTGTTAACAATACGCTGTGCCCGGGGTTTAAAGGATGTGTTTACAGTGTATAGAAGAGACTGTAGAGGATGAAGTTAAATGACATCCAGCCAAAACTCATTTTATATGGAAGTTTAATCCAGCAGGTGCAGAAACAGTAGGGTGGGGAAGGGCGGAGGAAACAATCAAACAAACCCAAAATGTTCTCAGCCGTCGGTATTCGCAGCCTGCAAGTGAATCCCGCTTCACCAGCCCTTTAGACGCCACCACTCAGGGTCAGAGCAGGAGCTCTTTTGAGGTGACATTCCAACCTTTAGTAGCGGGCAGTCGGTTTTGACAGGAGTCATTTTCTGTCCTTGCAGGCCGGTGACTTCGCTGCTCACCTACCTGTCCTCGGCAGCCCCTGACAGCGCAGTAACCTAATCCCGCGCATTCCAGGGTGGGGGCAGAGGCCGTGCCCGCCGCTCCCCCCAGCCCATCCGTAATTACACGGCCAGCAGAGGAGTGCCTCGGGTTGCACATTAGGCCCTCGCTGAGGTTAGTAATTATAATATCAGTTTTCTCCAAGTAAGTCTGACAGAATGGCACTGGTAGCAGAGGTGACTCAAAGTTTAGTAAGTCTTAGGGAAAGTTTACTGTCTCCTGCTGCTTTCTGTCCCACAAATTTGGCCTCTCTAATAACCGGCACTGGCCACAAACAGTAGGAATCCTTTTCAATCACTATTAGCAACACTTCATTTCTGTCATATTTGACCCCTGGCAAGCTGCAGCCCAGCAAAGAGCATTCCCCGCAGAAAGTAACCAGACATCCAAGATTTACTCTGTGACAAATGACATTTTTAAGGGCCCTTAAAAAACACTGAGACAAATTCACAGCAGGACTCTGGAAAGCCCTTCACCAGCCTCCAAAGGAGATAAGGGATAGGCAGAGCCCTTACACGGTAGCACCCCATCTGTGTCTGGTTCTTCTCTGTGACTTCATGTTTGCTGGTACCTCCAATAGGAAGCTGCTGCTCCTCTTCAGTATCTTAAAAAGCATGGTGAGGTTATTCGTGTTCTCTACTGAGAGGTTTCCGAACTCAAGAATGCCCTTCTCTCACCTCGATGTTTTCACTTGCAGCTTTTGCTGCACAGTTCCTGTTTTTACTGGGGAAAATGTGAGGCACGCCAAAGTTGTTGTGGCCACCAAGCCAAGTCTTGCCTTAATTTTAAAAGAAATTTCTTAGTTCATCAGGAAACCAAGTCTTTATTAAAATTCTGTTGGGCCCAAGAGAGAAGTCATAGTGGGGTTTTATTTGCTTGTTTAGTTTCTTCTAAAGACAATTGTACATTTGATAGTAGGTTGCAGACATCAGTATCCAGACAATTCACTGTTGCAGGAGTCTAAAATGAATGCGATGTGGACCTGGAAAAGGCAGAGGCAGAAGAGAGCAGAATGATACTACTGGGAGATGGGAGCAGAATAAATTGGAGATGCACAGACTTCTCCTCTTTAGACACTTCCAGCTTGGTAGTTCTGAGCTAGGTCCCGGTTGCTCAGTGAGGTCTGCAGGGTGCAGATGAGGCTGTAGTCTAGTAAGTGTAATGAATATATTCAAAAGTCGGGAGGAGATGTGGCAAGACAGAAAAGCTAGGGCTTTTGATGCCACAGCTACTTATGTGCTCTCCCCAGTGGTTCTTCCTTCTTCACTTCCTTTCCTCACCCTGTGATTTACAGAGGGGAGAAAAACAGAAAAACATCTTGGCCGATGGTTTACGGCCATTCAGAAACAGCGGTCATGCGGGTCACCCTGAGTTCTTGTGCACTTGCAGTAGCAGAGGACACGTTCTCCTTCCTGCCCACCATGAACGTGCCGGCCAGCAGCAGCCCCAGCGCAGAGAGCCGCCTCTCCCGGGCCGGCACCGCCCCGACCGGGAGAACTGCATTGTTTGCCCTTTTGGGATGTTTTTCTGCAACGCTCACCGTGACTTTTGAACGTATTTTGGAGGGTTTGCTGCGACCACACCTAAGCCTGTGCCCGCAGGCCCGTTGTCCCTGACCTGGGAGCATCCCTGGGAGCCAGGCTGAGGGCTGCTCTCCCTGTGCAGTATAGCCGTCCCGTATGCACGTGTTCAGCGTACGTCCAGTGCAGCCCTACCACAGTGATTTCTGCACAGATTGGCACAGAATGACGGAGAGCTAGCTACCCTCTCAGCTGTGTACGGGAGTTTGTGCTGGCATTACAGACTGGAGCACAGCAAGTTCCACCTGAATGAGGAAAAACTTCCCTTTGAGTGCGACAGAGCACTGGAACAAGCTGCCCAGAGTGTAGTGTCCTTCTCTGGACAGATTCAAAACCTGCCTGGATGCCATTCTCTGCAACCTGATCTCTGGGTGACCCTGCTCTGGCAGGGCGGTTGGACTAGATAATCTCCAGAGGTCCCTCCCAAGCCCCAGCAGTCTGTGGTTCTGTGATTAGGTGAATGAATATCTATTAGGTGCAAGAGTTGTGTTTTTCAGTCATTGAGGTAACGATAAGTGTGTGTTAAAGGGTAGCACAAAATGATTACCACTTGCCACAGATACCTGTGAGGGAATAGGGGGGAAAAGAAAGAAGAACTGCTGCACATCTGTGTGTATTTTGGGGCCTGAAAGAGAGTGCTCTCTAGAGTCTTTGATCCACATCTTGGCATTTTGCTGAAGAAAGCTAAGCTGGGCTGATCAAAAAAGAGCAATGTGAAGAGGGACCCATTACTACTTGCATTGTGCCACAGGAGATTGTCTCCTAGACCCTGATATGCTCTTAACACAGTGAAAGTAACCTCAGAAGGGCCAGCGTTGTTGCTGGGATTGTGTACATTGAATTGAGAGTATTTTGCAGCCATCAAAATCTCCTTTAGAGGTGCATTTAAGATTTAGCTCATCTTCTCCTTTATGCCCCCTGTTGAGGCACACAGAATAAGTAAACGTAGCACAACAGAGCTGGCGCTGGTACGGTCCATGGTTCATGCTGGGGTGGGTCAGTCCAGAGAGCCTGGAGCAAACAAAGCATGTTGGTCTTGCTGTCCAAGTTGAGCAGAAATCGGGCATCTGGAACAAAGTATGTCACCTCCTGCTGCCCCCCACTTTACACCCTGCTTTTGCCATCTCAGAGGCTCTAGGCTGATACACATGTTTAAACACCAAGAGTTGTGCTATTGGACAACCATCTTGGCTAAGGCAACCATCATCACAGCCCCAGTAACCCATTATTGTATTTTGTCAGGCTGGTTTCCAGCTGGCTCAGGTTCCTCAGCCATGCAGCCGTACGAGCTCTCTGGTTGGGGCCAGGGAGGAGAGATTCATGAGGTGTGGAAGGACACCTGTACATCCAAGGAAAACCACAGGAGGACCCCACATGTCCTCAGCATCATCACTATTGCAAAGCCCAGGAGATACCTGCTCTTTTAGTACTCAGGCAGCTGAAGGCCACTTGCAGGAAAGACAGATTTTCCTTAATTCTTTCTGATTTTTTTCTCCTCCTTAATGTCATTAATTGATTTTCTTTCACTGTGGCCGAGGGCCTGGATTACCAAGTTCCCTCTGAGCCTGAAGGTACAGGATACTTCTGCAGTCTCGAGCCAATGTAATTAGTGAGCTATAAGAGACGGAGCCCAGTTAAACTATCAGCCGCTACTGGAATTTTTGCAGCTGAGCCGTGCTGATCCTGCAGCGCACGAGGCAGAAAAGCCATTGAAGAAGTCCAATCTGACTGCTGAGAAGAAAGTCTTGTGCTTAATGCATCAAACGGGGATTTAGGAGACAGACAGACTCCCGCTTTCCCCCATTCCTGCCTCGGCCTCGCTGAGGTTGCCACGTAGATTCTGAGCACAGTTGCTGTGTGCCTGTGCAGAGCTGATTTTTCTTAGAAAGGCAAGCCGCCAGCCGAGCCCCGCTGCCGAGAGTTGCCATCAAGAGAAAGTATCACAGCTGAAGCGTATGGCTGCGTATTTACCCTTGAGCAACGACTTTGTTTCTTGGGCTAACCCACAACATGGAAGTTATTTTGGGCTTGTTGACTTGCTGCTGTGCTAATGCTCATTCCCATGGTCCGTTTCTTTTTGTGTGTCGCTCCGTTTGTGTGAAAATCTGCATCTTTACATTTCCAGTGATAGCCTGCTCTAGACCGAGTTAATATAAAGCTCTGTGGAGAAACAACGGGACAGGCTGGTGTTAAAAGGAAAGGAAGCAGAGGTGACTCAAAGTTTAGAGAGCCGTAGAGAAAGTTTACTGTCTCCCGTTGCTCTCCGTGCGACAGAGTTGGCCCATCTAAAACCAACACTGGCCAGCAGCAGTGGGAATCCTTTTCAATCACCATTAGCAACAGTTTTATTTCCATCATACTTGACCACAGCAGGCTGCATCCCAGTGAAGAGCATTCCTTTCAGAAAGCCAACAGACATTCAAGTGCAGCGGATTTACTGTGTGAAAATGGCATTTTTAGGGGCTTCTGAAAATGTTTAAATGAATGCTCTTTTTTTATTCTTTCTCACAGCTTGATTCTCAGCTTAGAAAGCCCTTCTCACTAAACAATTTTAGAGTTTCCTGCAGGAGCTTAGGAGTTAGGGTAACGTTCGCAATACAAATGTTCTGTTGCTGCTGTGAAATTACACATTTCTTAAGGCTGTATATTTGCAAAACAAATGTTTGTAGCTATTTTGTTCAGGGTGAATGAATTGGGGTTACTGATGAATATTTTGGAGTCAACAAAAAAATTCTGCAGTCTTT
Source organism: Bucorvus abyssinicus (assembly GCA_009769605.1). Classification (NCBI taxonomy): domain Eukaryota; kingdom Metazoa; phylum Chordata; class Aves; order Bucerotiformes; family Bucorvidae; genus Bucorvus; species Bucorvus abyssinicus. The sequence continues at coordinate 1,275,613 of CM020024.1, read as the reverse complement.
TAGTTTTGATGAAACTGCAGCAACAGTTGCGAGGTTTTCTTGCTCTGGCTAGCGAGACAGCCTTCCATAACACAGCCCTACGCAAGTTGAAAAGAGCAAAAAAAGCACAATCTCCCCCCAGTTTGGCCCTGTTCCTAAATCTTTCCATATCTCGTTAATCAGGAGACTGGTTTCAGGTCAGAGAGAGGGAGCCAGTGTAGGGACATAAACTGAAAGCTTATTTGTTGGAGAGACTAAGTAGGAATAAAGTCAGTCTCCATTACAAATCATAGCTAAAGCAGAGTTACAGGGAGCTGGATAAATGCAAGTCGCAGTGCAGTGGGGCGGCAGGACCTCCCTTCGCTCCCCAGACCAGATTAAAGTGGCTCTGGGTTTGGTTCCTTTCCTGTGCAGAAATGCCTGGGCTCGTGCCAGTTCTGACTAGAATCAAAGGGAATCTCTCTTCTGCAGTGAATTATGTGACGGGCAATTATGTGCAAATAACTATAAAAGTATGGGGTTTGTCAAGTTCCCGTAAAGTCCCTGTTTATATTCACAAGCTTTTACTGTCTCCTTCCCTGAGGCTGGAGATTTCAGGAGCATCTTATGAACTTTGTGCCCCTCATAATTTTTTTTTTTTTCTGATCCCAGTATTTGGGGGTATCACGGAACCGACAGCTGCTCCCACGATGGGATTTCCACAAGCCAATTCCACATGCCTCTCCCTACACAGCCTGTAATTGTGCCCCAGGTTATTCCCACCTCACTGAATTAATAGCCTGGTCAACAAAGACAATCTTTTGCAGCTACCAGAGAGAAATGAACACATTTAGGTAGGTTTTCATCCCCCCTTATGGGATGAATCATCTCCTGAAGAGGTTTTAGCCTGTTAATTACTGAGCCTGGGTGAGGCACCTCCTAACCGAGATGCCACCAGTGAGATGGGGTGGATCCAGAGCGAAGCACTCCTGGGCATGCAAAGCAGTGGGTACAGATTTGTCCAGGGTGAACTGTGAAATGCAGTCCCAAAACCATGTGCGGTGGAACTGCTTGACATACTTCTCTTATTCGCAGAGAGTGAGTGCGGCAACGCTTTGGGAGTCGAGCACGTCATTTGAATATTGGGCCTTCTAATTGATCCCAGTCCCGACGAAGGCAGACTTGACATTACATACCATATGATCACTGGCACAGCAGGGGCAGTTAGACAGGGGGGATTGAGTGGTGTGTTCGTGAAAGACCTAATGGAAATCAAAGATAAAATGTTGCCTCCAGGAAATTATGCTCCCACACACATGTGGTCTGTTCTTTCTTATACCAAGAATATAGGGAATATTTAATGAACTGGATCTTAAGTGAGTCGAGTGTGTTTCCCACTGCATCTCTGTGGTCTCTGTTAAATGCAACACTATCTTTTTGATGGGCAAGGAAATTGTTTTGTTTTGTTTTGTTTTGTTTTGCTGACATTAGCCAAGAGCTTACATTTTCAATTTCCTACAGTAAATTGTGCTTGTCCACTTTGGAAAAGTACAGAACAAAGAGGTATAAACGCGTATGTCGAGGGTGGCCGTGTGGAAGATGGAGTTCAATAGTGCAGGTTCTGCGGGTTTTAATCTAGATCGAGGTGAATATTTACGCGACTGACAGAGACTTCTTTTCCAGAAATCACTGCCCTAGTAACAGTTCTGACATCATCCTTGTGCACTCCTAAATTATAATAACATTATTATAAAAATATCCAATAGAAGTCATGCAATTTAAATGACTGATCCATTCGAGTGCACTACGGTCTGTAAGTTAGACCTTTGATGTAGATTGACCAGTCCAGGCTTAAAGTGAGATGTGCTCGACAACTATGGGTCTATCTGGTTTCTGTCAAGTAAAACCATTCCTGTTTTGATGGTATTTCCCAGTGTAATCTTTGTTATTAGCATACAGGTGGGAAAGTGTGTGTGTCTCGTATTTTGGCAACGGAATCGGTAGCCGCTGGGTGCTGAGATGATTTGAAAGTGCAGCCAATGCAGCGCTCACAGTGATCAAACAGGAGCTATTGCTGCCGTGTCAGCTGCCAAAGATACATAGTTAGAGACTTCATTCAGGGAGAATGAGGAAAATTCGTAGTCCCATGACATTAAATAAAGAGAACAGCCAAAGCTCTTATTATGTATTTCCTTTTTTCCATTTCTTTGTATGCGTTTTTCTCCTCCTTCACATCTCTCTGTGTCAGAAAGATTCTTGTTTAAAAGGTTTTGTAGGGGTTGGGAACAAAAGCAGCTGAACTTGTAGTCTGATCCGTCCAACCAGCTCCTCCTGCCATAGACAGCTGTTCTTTCCGTTCAAACCCTCCAAAACTACTCTGAGCTAAATGTTTCATTAAAAAAAAAAAAAAAAAATCATCAATCATAACTCTTATAGTAAGGAGAAGAAGGTACTGCTGAAGAATAACTATAAAATTCCCTTGCATTCCTTTCAAGACAGCGTCTGTTGCTCTTCCTGTTCTTCTTACTGTGTGTTTCTTCTTCTCCAGCCTCTCTCTCAAAACATGCTATCTGCTGCCTTCCCACTTGTATCACATTCCCTGGCTTTTATTCTTTCCATCTTGTTTCCATGGGCCTAGTCTGGTACCACAGAAATTAATGGACATCTTGGCAATTTCTCTGTCTATAACAAAGCCGGATGCTGTCTAAGTGGTGCTGCACTTGGACCAACAGCAGATGTATCAGGTTGCCTATGAAACTCCATCACGCTGGTGCTCTACAAGAAAACCAGCACTGCTTTTGTCATGCTGGCCAGCATGTACATCATTACTAAAGAAGCGGTCGGACTGTATGGAAAATTAAATCAAACTCTAAGATCCCAAGATGAATTGGAGATTGGCTTCCACCCAGTCCTGTTCCTCAGGCTGAGATCTTTAGCAGACAAATGCTGGAGGAGGGCTCAGGGAAGAAGGGAGAGGACGGAGCAGGAGAAAAGGAAGGTTTAAATGCCCTGAGGCAAAAGCTAAGCTGTCCTCTGCATCGGTTTCTAGTTCTCTGAAAACCTCTTGCTCTCAGCTGCTGAATGAGTACTCTCCATTCCAAATTCTACTTTTTCCCTGCTCTCCATAAAAGTATGAATAACAGCCTGTAATAATGGGGGTTGGGCTTTTTTCCAGAAGTTGTTTGGAAAACTTTACAATCATATATACTGAGCGTGTCACCTGCCCTCTCTCCACACTGGAGAGCTGTGTTACAAACTCTCTTCTTGAACCGGTGGCTTACACTTCCTTTTTAGTTAAAATAAGATTGTCCATGTAAACCAGACAAGGCAAAGCAACTCGTAACTTGAAAAAGGAGACAGAGGTTGAGAGAGCAAGAATCACAAATCAGGGACTGGAAAAGTGAAGCCAGTGGAAACCAGGAGGGATCTCCAAAGAGTAGTTCAGCGTAGCTGAAACCCGCGACAGCTTGTCAACATACTGTCACTCTTCATGGATGATAAAGGAAGCAAAGGGCAGCACATTTTCTATTTTTGGCACCTCAAGAAAATGCTTAAATTTGACAAGGATGAAATTGGTCCTTTGTATATAGTTAAGGGGTACAGCATGTGCGAATCTGCAGGCGTGCCCGAGAAAAAAGGGCATTAGAACTGGTGACACAGAGGAAGGACCAGCAGATGAATGAGCCTCTATGTATGGGGCAAAGGAAAGAGAAAAAATAAATGATAGCCAGGAACAGATGGGACCAAGTCTCCTGTGGTGACAGAGAGGAGGAAATGTGGAACAAATGTCCCTGGTTTTAGCCATGTTCAGTGCATACTGGTGACAGGAGAGTCACAAAAAAGTGTTGGAGGTTGAGAGGCAGAATTGCGTAGGAGGAAACAGCTGGGCCATCTCTAGGTGTACTGGAGACTGTGGTAGGTAGACTACGTGCAGACCGCAGTTTCTGATAAGCCCAACATATCTGGGGTTTTACGCATAAATGGCCTCGTTGACCACCATTAATAATTTGCAGCAAAATTAGACAAAATTTTAAATAACTTTTCCATGTAAAAAAGCTGCCACTCTAAATAATTTTGTATTTTCTCTCAGATATGTGTGTAGGACCATCGGGGTCACAGCAGTCCTTGAAAGGCTAGAGAATTCGTTTGCTAAGAGACCATTGCTCTCCCATTTGTTTATTGCTTCATCTGACACCTTGAGCACTTCCCATGTTGCTGAGGGTTGTCTGTAAATCTTGTACCTTGTACCAAATTAAGAAGGCCATCTGTTGAAGAAAGCCTGTGCAAGAAGGTTTCCTGGAACACAGCATTGATGATACTGACATCTGAAGGCCCACTTTGTAGAGAAGGGGGCAGGACTGCTATTCTGTTGAGCAACACACGGCTCCAGCGAATCTGTAATTTCCAAATGTCTGTTGATTGAATTTGTGTATTAATGGTTATAAGGATCTTCCTCCTTAAGCTATAAATCACATTTTATGGTATTAATTCATAGGAAATGATTAAAGCATCCTAAATAGGTAAAGATTTACAGGTTTAATATTAGCTGCTTGACTGGCATCTCCCCTTGATGTTGTAGTGCCAGAAGACTGATTGGAGCGAGTTCATTTTTATGGCGTTATTCTTCATTAATAACCTGTTTCTGACTCCATCAAACGTGCGCCAGGGACACAGAGATAGTTATTTGTTCTGAATATGAGGGACTGTAGGTTAAATGTTTTCCTTCATTTCAGATTAGTTACAGTACTGTGTTCTCTGCCTTCAGCAGCAGCTCACTGCTGGGAGATGTGTGAAACAGGAAAGCAGTCATGTTATATTCTTCGTGACAAGAGTTTCTGAAAAGTCAAGCAGGTCCATTGTGAAGAGTCCACTGACTTGTTTGGTTGGTTGGTTTGGGTTTTGGTTTGTTTCTTTGTTTTTTTCATTTGATCATGCACATGTTTTCTGTTTCAAAGAATGTACAATATTCTAAAAAATAATCTTGCTGGGGATTTGAAGACACAACAGAATGGACACCTGGGAGATCAGTTTAGAAAATGTTTTCCTAGGTAGAGTGCGGCAAAGAAGGAACAAAATGCTGTGAGAAATAGTTTGTGAGTTTGTGCTTGTGCATTGGAGAGGGTAGAGGGCAATGCAGAGAGGATCAGAGACATAGTAACTGGGTCTGGGAAGGTCCTAGATGGTTAGAATATGGTTGACTTGCTGTGAAATAGGAAGACCTTTGTTGAATGACAGGTTGAATTTCAGTTTCTCGGTGCCTGGATGTGCATACCTTGTATATCCCGAAGTTGCCACATCTTTTCAGCAAAGCTGTGTTGGCATCTCAGCTTTAACCTCCTGTTAAAAATAAACATTAATGCGGAAGTATGTCCATGTTTAATCCAACCCTTCAGGCTAATAATGAACAAAAACTCGAGAATGCTTCCTTTTATTTTGATAGAACCATTTTTCTTCTCTGGAGGGCCCTGTACCTTTTTGATCCCCTGAAAATGAGATGCTTTTTTGATGTCATCTAAGTCATAAGCATCACACTGCTATTCAGTAAACAGTAAGATCTCAATACTACTCACGTTGCCCAAACCTAGTTCCTTTAGAGCACTTAAAGATGAGGTACGATGAGATGTTAGCCGTCGTGTTGGAAGATGGATTAAATCAGTAGCTTCCAAACTGTGATGCACAGACCTGAAGGTCTGCAGAGATTTAGCTGATCTTGAGAATTTTTCATGCTTTTGTTCACCTATGAAATCATGTTTGTAGAAGTTCTCCAGTCAGAAACGTATCATCAGCTGATGATACAGCTGGCAAAATTTGGCAGGAGTCAATGCAGTCATGCAGCCCCATCTGCCTGAAGAACTGTCCCTTTTCCCAGAGTTTGTTGAAAATCCCGCTCTGTGAAAGCCAGCAGCACTGTCATGACAGGATGTAGTTACCAGTGGGAGGGAAAGGGTCTTCATGGTCACCTTTACTAAAGAGATGTAGATGATATAAAAAGTTGTGGACGCTTCTGGCTTTTCCTTCCAAGAGGTTGATGTGAAAGTGAATTATTACTACCACAGAGAAACAGAAGAAGTGTAGTATTAGGATGTTTATATTTTAGAGGTGATCCATGCACAGTGCCTGGAGGATCTTGTGATGAGATGTCACATTGAATAAGAAATCCAATACTGAAGTTCAGTTGTCATAAAAAGGTTTTACTTTGACTCTATTCCAGCACTCTGACTCCAGTCCAGAGAAATAAAGACTCAGTTTCAGTATTAATTTTATTTTTCTTTGCACGCTGTTCACAATCACAAAATGAAGAAGAACTTTCATGTTCTGGTTAGAGAAATTAGCTCAAAGAACCTTTTTAATGCTACTTGCTCTTATTTTTGATTTCACGTTCCAGAAATGTCTGTGGTGCTTCCTAAAGATCATACGGCATCATCAGCCTCTCCTTTGCCATGCGTAATGAAAGCCAGCATTTCAACAACACTGGGAAGAAGCTTAATTTACATAGCACAAAGGAAAACAGTTTTTTGAAAGACCAACATGAATCGTGGAAAGTACAGCAAATCAGAGTGTTTTCACAGCAAAACACAATCAAATGTTTTTATTCTGGCCAAAGAACAGGCTTCTGAATCTGAGAATAACGCCGTGCTCCAAGCCAAAGAGACGCAAAAGGGCTTCTCCAGCAGTGTGCCGTTAAGCCTCCTTCGCCCCTGTAACGAGAGCTCAGTTCAGGCAACACCAGCTGTGTCTGATGAACCTTGAAGTCCGTGGGACTCTCTCCGTGATATCTACTCATATCTCCCAGGTCTCTGTCAGTAGATGTCCGGGAAGAACATTTCCTTTACCCTGCTCAGCAATCGGTTCATGCTGATGCGCATCTGAGATGGGGCACACAGTGGGTGTTGGGGTTCTACCTCCTGGACTCAGCCCCTGCCCCTGGAAGGAGATCCCCATCTTTTAGTGAATATAAACAGAGGTTTGGAATTTGGGTGGCTTTTGTGTTTGGTTTTGGGGAGGAGAGAGTGGCATCTTTCTCCTGTTAGAAGAGGCCTGGGTTTGCTTTAGATATCTTTTTTGTTAGCTCACTGAATTCATTAGAAAGGGACCTGATGGACACTCCAGGCCACTGGGATGACTTACTGCTAAATACAAAGATACCTCAGCTATGACTGATGATAATTATTTCCTGCTTTCTTCGCACATTTGTGGAGCTCACGTTGTCTAGAAGTGAGTGGAGCAATGGAAGGGGAGAAACATGCCTGTAGACATGTAGTAAGGCTGACAAATAGGTAGGAAATTGCTTTGAATGCACTATTCAGAGAGCCTAGTGCTGTTCTGTGATTTTCTCTTGGGTTTTTTTTTTTTATGACACTGTTTAAGACCACCTAGAGTCTTACTTCCCATCTTTGCTTCTTTGAGAAATGTATTTCTGTTACAGTTTGCAGTTTGGAAAGGTATATGAGATTCCCCTGAGACAAGTCAAATACTTGCAGCCTTTTTCTTACCAATTGATTCCAGTTTTTAATCCATCAAAAGCAGTTTGATGCAAAAATTGCATCCTCATGCCTTGAAACCCTGCATTTCCCTCTCCAGCTGCTGCCTTCACTGTTCCAAAGAGAACACAGCTCCCGTGTTACTAACGATCATAACATAAATCCTTCAATACACTAGTTCTAGCGACAGCTCCTGGGACATCTTCCTGGTGATTCCCTTCTGACGTGATCTGCAGGTATTTACATGAAGAATCTGTGACTGCTCGAAACAAATGGATCAGTATGACTGTGTTTCTGCTTCCTGGCCTGTTGCTTTTCCGATTCCTGGAGAAATCCCATCCAGCCTAACACTGATCTTTTTGGCACTGTCCTGTAATAGCTGCCACCCATCCAATCAAAGCAGGGCAGAAGCTGCCAACTTCTAGTATTTCCTTGCTTTCCTTGCTCGAAGAATGTCCTCGCCTCCTCTTGCTTGGATGTTTTCTGTACGTAACTTTGTGACTCTCTCTATTCCCAAGATCATGTTTGCTTGCAATTAGTGGAGTTTTTGAGCAGATAAGGCCACAGGTACCTAGCTCAATAATCACCACTTTTCCACTCTTTTCCAGTCATTCTTTTGTGATGGGCAAATACATTTCACAACATAATAACGTCCCTTGGCACATTTGATCTCATTCTTGTAATGCGAATGTTTATAGACAATGGACTCAATATGCCAGTTAAAGCAGATTTTGATTTTGCTTATCTGCAGCCAAAGTTCTTGGCCCCTGGTGCACAACCAAACCACGTGTAAAAAGGTATTCAGATCACTAACATCTGTTGCTGCACATAACATTTAATCTTCAAACCCCATCAACAACAACAGAAATCAGGCAGTTCAAAATGCAGAAGTGCATTTGGGCACTGTGAGAGCAGGCTTCAATTCTTCTTCACTGCTGCCGTGCCTTGTGCACGCTGTGGTGCTCCCCTCGCAGCTACAGTAGCCTGCAGCAGGAGTCCCTGAGGATTGAATCAGGAGAGTAAAAAAAATCCACCCTACTTTCTGAGAAGAGCAGCCCAAAATGTCACCACTCCTTGCCCATCCCATCCCCTGGGCACTTGGGTTCTCGATCAAAGCAGGTGCCGAAGGGTGGCCAATGAGAGACGTACTGAAGTGGTCAAGAGTGTTTATTATTATGGTCTCATTCTGGTTGCTCCTGGTAGTTTCCAAATGCAATTTGGAATCTCCTCTCCTTCGTGGTGAGAGAAAAAATAAAATCACAATTTTGCAACTACTCTGAAGAAGAGGAAGCGTCAGCCATGCCTTCACATGTTCTTTGCATTCATCATTGAGATGCCTTTTGACAAATTGGTATTTCTTCTCCCTTCTCTATGGTATCTCCTGGATCAGGAGCTAAATAAGGTGTCTGTGCTTTACACAACCTTTCAAAGTGCTTGGACCCCACCTTGGAGCTTTTTCCGAAAGCTTGTGAAGAACCCTGCTTCTAGATAGCTGTGTTTTTGCTCTTTGCCTATGCAGATGGTCTGGGCTTATTCACAGGCACCATCCAATGTTCCAGGAGTCTGATAACCTCCGATGGCTGAATCACACCCGTGTGCGGTCATGAATTCTTGATAACGGTGCTGAAGCCTCACATCTCCTCTTTACTGCTTTTCTTAGTCATAGGGATTCTCCCAGCATCCACTGAGTGCTCGCTCAGACATGTATTTGTTGTGCTTTGCTGATGGGTCTCTTGAAGCTGTGCTGGTTGTTTTTAAATACAGGGGAAAAGTACAGAGGCAGTGACAGTGGGAATAATATAAGAGACGGATGAAATAAAGTAAGCTAAGGTGTAATGCTAGCAGTGCAAGTTAGTTACGACGTTTTAGTTACATTATTCTGTCTTCCAGAGCTGTAGTTTGGAGTCTTTGAGGAAGGAAAGGTTTATTGAATGTTGATGTGTAACTTTGTTGTTGGAAATGTACCTGCTGGTCTGGTGCTATTGTGTTCCCCAGCTCCTTGACTGCTTTTCATTGATTCACAGATTTCATGGAAAGTTCATCATAGTCTTGCACGGGCTAAGAGGCTGTTCCATTAAATGGAAATTGGGGTTTCACGTCCTTTCCAGGAGCTGTGGTTAATGAGCCTTCACCAAGATTTCCTACGTGATCTGCGTTCGGTACCTGCGGTTATACCCTAGCATTCCTTGCAGTGAAACAGATGTTTGTCATATGCTCCTAAACATATAAATAGGCCTGGTCTTTCCAAGCCACTTGTGTGCCAAAGAATTTAATTACGGCTCGGAATGGGCCTGGCCCGTAATGCTGTGAGACGAGCTTATTTAACAGAAATTCTAGAGCGTTTGGCACGTTGTGTTTACCACGGTGAGGCAAACGGGGATGAAACGCGGTCCTGGAACGAGGGCTGTCATGCAGATGACTCACTGCAATCAAACACTTTGAGAAAATACGGTCTCTAAATGTTATGTCTACAACTAATTAACTGTATTTATTGTAGGACCTATAGAAATAAAGAAACTGTGAAGTTTGGGGAAAATTAAATGAGGTTTTCAAGCAAATGCCTGGCTGCCCAGCAATTTGGGGGATGGGGGAGGGGGGGTGGTTGGGTTTTTGTTTTTGTTTTTGTTTTTGTTTTTAAAAAAACCCAGCGTTCTCTTTGCCAAGTAAAGTGAAATATGTTAAAATGCAAATGTTGGTGTGTTTCAGTAAGGAAATTCAATCGCTGAATGCGAGCTTTGTTTTCAAAAATTGAAATATCAAAATCATCCTGGTTTCAAACCAAAAAGCAGGATCATATATACAGAGTCTTTATTTAATCAGCAGCTTTGCTGTGCTTTTCCCCAGATACTGGATTTTCCCCCATTGAAACATGCCCAGTTTACAGCCAGTATACTCACACTCCAGTGGACACACTTGCAGTAGAGCTGGCGGATTTAGTTCCAGATGTGACTGTATATGTATATACTTACGTGCTATATAGTAAATATGGTTTATTTTTTCATTTTTCATACTAATGCCTCAAAATTGAGGCATTTGAGTATACTTGCATAGGAGTTGATATTGCTAGTCACGTGGCAGTATATGCTCTTTATTATAAGAGAGGACAGGACAAGGTTCAGTAATCAAATTCCTGAATGAAAATACTGTGATTTTCAGTGCAGTGGTCTCATGGTTGGCAAGGTCCAGTGGTGCCTCACGCTGATAGACCAGGATGTGTGTTCGCTGCATAAGTATTTTGATGGTTTGTTAACGCCATCAAGACAAAAGAGAGTAGAGAGGAGATGGATGGACATTGGGTGGGTATCTGAAGGGCAAATCCTCTACTGGAGACAAAAATAACGCCTTTCGAAGTCGGTCTTTCTCTCTGCAAAAGCTACTGTTCCTCAGGCAGCACAGAGACAATGGATTGAGTAATCAGGAGACAGTGACCCTGGGCAAATCAACACTACACATGTCAATCCATTTAAACCTCAGATCTTGGAAAAGCTGTTTGAAGACCGGCTTCCTGAGCCAGCGGTAGACTGGCACTCTTCTTTCCTCATCAGGATAATGGTCCCTCCTCTTGGAAAGTGAAAACTTGCTCTGTGAGACCCTGCGTCCATGCGTCAGTTGGAGAGCAGCCCAGGAGAGCATGGCAGCGCTAGCCAGCCAGTGTGGCGGTGTGGACATATGAGGAGCAAGAACATCTTTCTTGAGCCTGATCAGGAGGGTGTTAGCCCAGCACCGAGTCTAAGTTCACAGGGAGCCCCGCCAAGCACCTTCTGGCTCCACGCTAGGGAAATGGTGCAGAGGTGCCAAGACAGGGAAGCCCTGAGGAAGAGCTGTGGCCAACACTGTAGAAATCAAATCTAGACCTGAAGAGAGCATTTCGCTGACCAAAGTTGGATTGCCACCAATTGCTTCTATTTAATGAGACCCTGTGGAAAGCAGGACCTTACGCTACAAACTTCCGAAAGGGGGAGCAGAGCGTCTAGGACGATGATTAACCAACTAGAATAATCAGTTGTGCGTGAGAGACTTTGGGGGATAGCTGTGATTCAGTTTGTGGAAAGAACGAGGTGTCATTTCAGTTTTTTAGGGATGTAAGTTTGTAACTAATTTTTGTCTCTCCTTGCCAGCGTAACGGTTTGAATGTTAATTTAATTTTGCAGAATATCATTTATGTAAATGTAATTAGAAGGGAAACATGATCGGGAGATGCACAGCACCAAAGAAAATTTATTACTCCAAGGGGTATTGCTCTAATCATTCAACTGCAATATTGAGTTTCCCCAGATTTAATCTAAAAGCAATAAATTACAAAAGGCTAATGTCCTGCCCAACAAAAAGCTGTCATGAACCCAAGTTTCTGTGGGGAAAAAAATTCAACTTCATTTCAGCAACAGGCTCTCCTCGTTTACACATTCCTTTTATGATTCCAGTCAAGTCAAAGTAAAATGAATACAAATGTGAGAGTTCGAACACTTTCCCTGAATATGCATGCGTGTCTGTTGGTGATTGTCATAATCAGCAGTCCAAGGCGCTAGGACTCGGTTATCTCGGGCAGAATTAGGAATGCACTTCCGCAAAGACTCAACTGCAAATTCTTCTCCCCACCTTCACATGACCCTGTGATTTAAGGGAAGGCAAACTTGAGTCTGATTAATTCCAGTGTTCATATTATGAGTCGGTTGCTAGCGTCCTGCTGTTTTTGTTCTGCTGACAAAAAGTGAATGAGAAGAAGCGAGCTGTCCTTTTGCCTCTGTCAGTGGCTGTAACCCGTGTCCTCCGTGGGAAGCACAGTCTGTGCAGGGAAGTTGCCCTGTTGACGCTGCTCGTCTGCATTTATTCAAGGGACACTTCAGGGAAGTGGAATGAAAACCAAGCGGATAATCCAGTAATAATTGTGTGGTTACTTCTCAGAGCCCTCGAACAGCGGTTCGGCTGTTCAAGGAGCATCTCTCCACTTGATAAAACCTGCAAATAAGCAACAGCTAGGCAAAACAAGAATTGGTAAATGCTGCCTAATGCGTAGGCTAAAGCGCTGTTAAGTGTGGGGTTTTGCGGTGCAATTTAGTATGAAGGCTGATGCCAACATGACACTACTCTAAGAAGCGGAGTAATTAGTACAGGAAATAGGTTTCTTATGTTTTATTCAGCCAAATTCATCTCTGGTTTAACTCCACTGTAGCCTGTATTACATTTGTTCTTACTTCCCAGTGTTCCTCTGCACGGTTCTTTATACCATGACCTTTAATTCACTGTGATTGTCTTTTATTTTAGGTGGGAGCCATAGTTCGTCTCTCAATTTGTTAGTATCAATTATGTTGTAAGCCCAGGTTTCTTGGCTCGCAAAATGGAACCCATCAGATCTGCAACATTTTTTTATGAAGTGCACGTTGGCAGGTTTACAGATTCCCACGGCTGCGCATGGGACACGGGGAGAAACGCAGGGCTGCAGCCTCAAAGGCACGGCGGCATGTGAGAGGACCGGGAGAGAAGGCAAGGGACGGAAAAATCCAGTGTTGTTAGAAGCAGGGGAAGAGTGGCTCATCACACGAGTTACTCATGTCCTTGTGGAGAAAAAATGGATGGCTGAAAGCAGTAACTAGTGCTCTGGAGAGTGAGAGGAAGTGACTGGGCTTATTGGGACAAGCTGGTGAGGCTCAGGATGTACTGCTGACCAACAAAGGAAAGCCAATTATGAAATCAATTACCCTAGTTCAAACCAGTATCTTCCTCCTCATCCCAACCAAGCTCTGGAAAATAAGGTCCAAGGGCTCTTGTGACTGACATGGGCGGAGAGCAGGGAGTGAGTATGTGCAGGTCTACACTGGGCTCCCCCACTGCGATGGCACTGACGGGGCAGGGAGGCAGCTGCCTTCTCTTCCTGCCGCCCCTTGTCTGTGTTGCAGAGACAAGTTCCTGTGCTGGGAATTCTTCTTAGAGGGCTGCTTCCATGTGGCAGGCACCCCAACTTGTGTTTCGTTTCAGCCTACCCAAAGCTAACCTGAAAGGCGGAGAAGATGATGGAATAGATCCATGAGAACATACCTACTGGATCGGCCTGTAGGGTGCTGGTGTAAAGCAGTTCTCCACCCAGGGGTGTTCAGGAGGTATAGATGTGCACAGCAGAGCACAGGACAGACTGCTGTGGCTACACTTACTTAACAGTGAACATGCACAGTACTAATCGTCTCGTCCTCGACCGGGTGCAAGTATAGTGCAGATGGTGGCGACCCGAACAGGAAGCTGCGGGCCTCTACTGTACGTTGCGTAGAGGATGTTCTGCAGCCAGGGCCAGTTCTGTTGCTTTTTGCAGGCAAATCAGTAGAGAATGACAAAACTGCAGAGCAACAGTGGGAAAAGTCCTACCTTAGTGATCTACACAGAATGCAAGACATAGCGCTAAGAGACTTGAAACGTATTTTTAATTTCACAAGATGTAATAGTTCTAGTTGTGAAATAACATTTAAGATTTTTTTTCCCTTTGCTTTTGCATAATGCAAGAAGGGGATTCTGCATCATGGAAAATGTTTCCTGCCCCAGTTGAAGACTACTGCTCTAAAATTCCTTAAGACGCATACATGAAGATTTTATTAGTCAAAGAAGTTTTCCAAGATCATCATCATAATTTTTTACAGTTCCTGTGTTCTTCATTCCAATGAGATTTATAATTATCAGCTGGTAATTAAAGAGGCTCCACTCTGTAATTCCATAGGAATTCCACTGTGATCTGACATTAATTAACAACCAATTATAAATTATGATATAACTTTTTAAACACCCCCCGGTGTCTGGATGCCTTCTCTCAGTTACAATGAAATGTTAGCAGGGATTTCACTTTTGTAAGCTGGAGCCTTTTTGCAGATCAGTTGGTACTACCATGCTCTGCGGGTGCGTTTCCACAGTGCAGCAGCCACAGGGATGGGCATGTTCGACCTGCTAAGGTTTTGAAAGAATTTTTATCCTCGTCTTTCTTTTAAGAGGCATCTGCCTCTCAGGATTTCAACCTTCTGTTACATCAACAAGTGTGTTCATTTCAATGCTTAGATTTTATCTGACTTCTTATATAAATTAGGGTGGATTGATGCATCCCTTGTATGCTTGATGCGAGCTCTTTCTTGCTTGAAAGTGTGTTTTAAATAGTTACAGCCAATCAGGAAAAAGAGAAAGAGTTCCTGGCTCCAGTAGGTATGTCTGTGGGATAGAAAAGATATGATAGCATGGTAAGGGGATAAACTTCCATAATTCGGGCATTAATTGGCCATCTGCATTAAAGATCTGATGTCTAATTTGTATGTCCCCAAAATCTGACAGGTAGAATGCTGCAGAGAGAGAGAGGTGGGTAATAAAGCACCTGGATAATCAATACTTAACATCTCTCTTTCCTTTTCTCTCCTTTTTTTTTTTTTTTTTTTTTAATGAACTTAGGTCAGTAATCATCATTAAGCTTGTCGGAAAGATGGGGGAAGCAGTATAACACCAACATCCATTACTTGCAAAACCACGCAGAGAACAACAGACGTAAAAGCCGACAGCAGTTTCTTTTTGCATGGATGAAATCGCGAGGTAGGTTTTCAAAGCCCTGCCCTGCAGATTCATTTCCACCGTCTCCACTGAGCCTAACAAAAGGCACATGTGTGTTTCTGACTATATCTTAGCATGCTCCTTCCTCACCTCTCTGCAGCTCCTCCCTGGGACCTTCCACAACTCCTTTGATCAGCCCTCCAAGACCTCTCCCATTAAGTGCGGCTCCTGATCTGATCTGATCCAGGTAACGAAGTGTGGCCTTTTTAGTCATCCCCACATCCAGCTTTCTTACAATGCTAACTGGTCTGAGCACAAAGTTATTTAGGAAAGTAATAGTGTGGCTCGTTTAGCAGCCAACTCTTGTTGGCTTTGGAGTCCTCCCTGTTTTCTCAGGGTCGATGCGGTTGCATGGGTGTGTGTCATTTATATCTTTCCATTGTCATTTTTGCCATTTTACAGTAGGGTAAATCTATGGGAGCAGTCCTCTTATTTAAACTCAGACAAATATGATATCCTTCACCAAGAAATAGTCCTGCCTGCTGCTTTCTCCCTCGTTAATGTGAGTGTACCTGGTCTCCTATATAGTAGATAAGGTTTCAGCTGGGAAGTTCCCATAAAAAATCTCATCCTGTTATTTGCATCTAAGCTGTTATCGGGGCATCTCTCAATAGCATTCGCCAGAGATGTGTCACCGACAGCAAGGAACAAAATGCAGCTTTGGCGGAGGGAAATGTTATAAACTTGCTAGATCAGATCAGCATCAGCGGTGAATCACCCTGCTCCCATTGGACCCAGAGAGAGTACATGAACTAAACTTGCTGCATTTACTTGTAACTATCCCTGGAAGGGATTCAGTTTTTAAGATCTGGCTACATGCATTTCAGACGTTAACACGTTATTTTGGTTCTGTGCCTGAAGAAGATTTAGGGGAATTTGGAGAGCAGCTGGACGCTAAAGCTTTAGGAGATCCATCGTCAAAGCAGGGCTCGTGGTAACCAACATCCTGTCAGCAACTCCTAATGTTCTACATTTAACTATTAAAATTATGTTTTGTTATTTTTGTCCACCTTCAACTCAAAAGTTTGGTCTCTGTAAGACTGCAGAACAAGGCAAGCTCAGTTAAGGCTATAAAAATTAGCTCATTGCTTTCTTTTTAGTTCACTGTTGATCTGATGGCAGCTGAAAGGGCAAATGGGAAAGGTAAGTATTATGTTTCAAGGGGAGAGTTATGAAAGTCTAAACTGCATCCAAAGTGTATTTTACTTCTAATAATGAGAACTGGATGAACAGCGTTTAAAAAAATATGAACCTGCCCCAACTACATTCGTTCAGAACTAACTGATCTAATGCAGTTTTCCAAAGAATAATTGATATTATATAATCATAACTGGCAGTTTATGTCATGAAAGTGACACTTGACTCTTTCCTGCTAACCAGTTTAACGTCATCAATTAAAACATCACTTGTGTAATGACATTTTAGTAACCAGTTTAATTCCATAAATTATGACATCACCTTCTTTTATGGCATCAGGGTTGAATAAAAGGTTTTCTTTAGAAAAGAGAAAAAGGAGAAAAGGGAGAAAAACTTCACACTGCCTCTCATTTTGTCCTTAGGAAAGGTACGTATGTTCTAGCCTTCTGGTCACCGTCCTCATTAGGGAGGATCTGAAAGCTGAAAAGTTACAAACAAGGGTGAAATAAGCAATTGAAAAGAACGTGCTTCAGGTTAGCACAGACAACCTCCCAGTAGACAGCAGTGTCCTTTGCGTAACACCAATGGAAATCATCCAGAAATGGAGACGAAAGTATGGGCATGCTCGTGGAACCTGATGAACTCAATTATAGTGCCGTAATATTTACTGAGATGTGGTGTGAAAGTTCAAGATTGCGTCATTACCCACCAGCCTGTTCTTTTTCTTCATGGTCAGTGGCTTGAAAAGTAATCCTTTATATTTATTCTTCACTGAATGGTCAAATTTGGGTGCTGGAGTCTGGTATTCTACATCTCAGACTATTGTGGGTGCTGGGTCTTATGAGTGCTGATGATTTGAGTCCTGAGTTGGCAAATGGCTCCATTTATTTGTATCTACTTAGCCTCCTGGAACCAGACAGGAGCCAGTCGTGAATTGGGTTCAGAGGATTCTCAGTTAAACACGGGTCTCTATGAGTGTGTGTCTTTGTAGGGTTAACTGCAAGGAGTCAGATGTTTTACGTATGTTGTGTGTTTTCAGAGCGGGCTTTCTAAAGGCACGTAGCGTCAGCTTCCCTCTCTTCCTACCAAGGTCAATGGAAGTGTTATCAGTGACCGCAGCCACAAGCAGAGCAAGTCATAATCAGGCATTTTCAATTTTTTCCCTGCAATTTTTTGTCTTGAAACTGAATCATTACCATATTAAGTTGTGCTGAACTCCACTGGGACTCTGCCCTGAGATAAAGCCTAATGTGTCTTCTAGGGCTTATGCAGAAACTTAACCTTGTACACACAGATGGTCCCTGTGAACTCACGTGCTTCTCCCACGGCTCGCCTTCATACCAGGTCCTTGTTTGCAAAGTGGGGAAAAAAACCTAGAGTGGAAGTCAAATTTGCATTTTAAAAACAGAAGTGCTGCTGTATATTGACTGGGACGTAAGTATGTCCCGAAGTAATCCAGACTGATTTCCCTTGCCAATTCCCAGTAAAATTCCCTGTAAATCCGAGATAAGACAAATAGGTGCTGCACACCATCTGAGCAACTATTCTGCCCTCAATCGAGTGCCAGGTGCTCGAGACATGCCCAAATACTGGCAAGAACGTGGTGAGTCGGTCAGTATGATAACACTTCTTAAGTGACCGACAAAATTTTAAGCAAATCCATGTAAATTGGCAGTGCATATCTTAGTGGTCTCCCGAGGATGCCATGATTTACCTACTCTCTTTTCTCAACATTTTCTCAAAAGTTTTTTTCCCCCATGAATATTTATGTCGATGCCTCATTTGCTGACTGAATTTCCACTCTGCTGGAATTATGCTTCCCCATAGTGCACCCAGGAAATGTGAGCCGTTAGAGGTGAGAAAAAGAGATTCCATGACCTTTAGGAAATAGCAAGTGGCACTAGATAAAACCTGTTCTGTGAGGGGTTACTTATGGATTGGTTGGACATAATTACCAAAAAATTATTATCTCTCTGAAACAATTAACTTCTGGTAGATCAGAGTCCAAATCTCCAGAAGCTCTGAACGTTTGAAAATTGGTTTTGCCCATTGCCACTCTTAGGCACTGAGTAATTCTTACAGTAGGAATGAGTGACAGATACCACATATTTCTGGTTATGAGTATGGACTTATTTACAGCTGGCATTTTTTTTAGAGTGAGTTGTAAATGTTAAGGTGCTAGATTCAATGCTTATGACTGTGTTTCCTTGGTGATAAAGCTTTCACTAAGCACGTTATCTATCTGTGCTATCTTATATGCAGACAAGAGATGATTCACACTGTGTATTATAGGTCTTGTGCTTTAAAATTGAATCCTCTATTGACTTATTGCTGAGAAACATAGAAAGCAAATCCACAGCTGGTTCTTCTTAAAAGTGAAGTTTTGGCAAAAGCAATGAAGGCTTTAATGCATCGCAAAAAAGTGCATTTTTTTAAAGTTGTTCCACTTCCTGTTTTCTCTCTACAGAACTCCCTGAACTTAGGAGTGCTCTTGTGTTTCAACTTGCAGTTCCAGCAGAACCTAGCCTTGATCTTGCATGCCCTGCTACTGCCTATTAAGTGCAAAGATGTTAGTTCCTGGGGGTACACAGATTAAATAAATAAATAAATGCATAGAATGAAATCTTTCTGGCAAAAAGGAGCGATTTATCTCATGATGAAGCAGTTGTGGTTGGAAATCTCTTCAGTGGAGAAACAGAAATGGCTTTGGAAAAGGTGAGGTGGGACAGAACGACTGAGTAGAACCCTCTGTGCACTGACAAAGTCACTTACATTAAGAGGGAGAAGTGCTGGCCCGGTTGAGGTCACTGGCACTTTTACCATTCTTTCCGCTTAACCTTCCTTCTCGAGTAGAATAAGGGAGAGTTGGCCAGTCGGATGTCTGTGAGTAGTTACCTAGGGCACCTCTGCTTTACTCTGCTTTACTTTTGCCCTCCTGTGAAAGGATGCTCTTGCTTTTCATCAGCTCCAGCACTCAGGAGCTTAGAGGGGTAGAAGAACACAGAAGGACAGGTAGGTGCAAAAGGTGCAAAGTGAAAGGAGACCTGCTCTCAGTGAGACACTGCTGATCACAGAAGCCCATCTTCCCAATACGCATGGCACATTAGGGTTTGAGAACTATAAATGGCATAGGGTTATGTGCATTAATTGCATCATAAAGTCGAGAGGCCCCAAAGGAGGTCTGGTCTCAGCTGTGCTTTACTGGGACAAACAATTAATGAGAGATCTTACAATCTCATTAGGCAGGGCAGAAGTAGAGGGTATGAATCTCCCATTCTCTGTGTCTGAGACTTGAGCTTAAATACGCCCATCATTTACACAAACAATGTATGGAGTAGAGAGGAATGGATGTGACTTTTCCTGAGTCGTATTCCCAATTTCAGGGATTGTCTTTTCTTTCCTACCTGTTCACACCAGCATGAGCTCTGAACCCCACCTGGTTGCACAGAAGTCATGAAAAACATTTAGATTTACTTTTGGTCTCTAATTTCAACTTTTGTTTCTATGGTTTACGTTTTTCACAGCTGCAGTGTCATACAATAAACTGCGAACTGTTCTATTCCCAATGGTCTTCTCTTAATTTTTTAAGTAACTCACTGCTGTCCTTGCACGTCCAAAACTGTCCTACACATTTTTTGAGAACATTATTTTGGGGCCTTCAGGTATGGTCAAGTGGCAATGCATTTCTGAAGGACCTTAGAGGGAGAGACTTTCTGACCCTGCAGGTTTTAAAAAGCTCTTGTTGGGTGTTTAGGAGTAATGAGCCAAATGTTGACCCCCTTTGCTTCCCATTTAGCAAGCTGTAGCCCAGGCTGGAGCAGCTTGGTGGCAAAATGGGTTCCCTGGTATGGTGTACTGCCCGCACACAGGTCTGAGTTCTGCTACTGGAACTGGTACAGACTTTCTGGCATCCCTAGATAAATCCTCTGTCATTTACAAAAGCTGCCAAGGGCTGGCATTGACTTTGGAGAAACCTTAGAGATGGAGCATAGGGCTACCACACCACAGGCCAGCCCTGTAGAAACCTACATGGAGACTGCCAAGGTTACAGGCTGTAGAAATGGCTTTGTGTGCTCTCTACCTCATGGGCGTGAGTTGGGTAGGACTTATCTGGAGAAAACTATTCATTGCTGGGTGGATGTGAATGTAAACATAAGGATCTTTCATGTCTACCTCCAAGTGGACTAACAACACCCTGCAGGTGGCTCTGGTTAGAGGCCAGAAGAAAAGAAGAAGGTACAGTGCCTCCTAGAGCCCATATTGCTGCTTTTGGATTTGCTGCCGTGGTTGACTTGGCTTTGGAATAGCTTTTGCTGGAGCTGTTGACTTGATTCTGATTTTGGCATTGTTTTGTCTTTTCTTGTACTGTCTTGTCCCAGTTTGTCTTTGGAAATGTCCAGAAATGGAAGAGGCACCACTCTGTCAATAGTGCAGGGGGCAGAAAGTTTGTCTCCTTCACTCTTGGTTGGCCTTGAAATTCCTTAATTATCATTAGGTTCTCACTCATATCACCCGCTCTGTCTATTCTGCTTAAATATACTACCTCCAAACATAATAAATCTGAAAAAATGTGCCTAGTATTTTTCTTTCTAAATCAAGTCCAAAAAAAATGAACCAGCAGTGTAGATCCACTAGAGTAACTGCTGGGTTTGCTGCTGAATTTTTTTTTGCCCCCTTCTTTCCTATTTCCTTTTGTTTTTCTCCGTATCTCCAGGATACATAAACTCCCTGTCACTCTCACAGCTCTTCTCATCTATGCAGCTGCCTGTCAGGGAGCACATGGTAAAATTCCTACCATTACCCGTTCCTTGCACTCAGACAAGCGTTAGGCCAAGATCCACAAAGGGGATTTGCTTGCCTAGATTTTACCCATTCCAAGGAGAAGTTTTCAATTTAACAGGAAACAACACAAAGCAAACGAGCTGCCCTCTAACCTAGGAAATTCCTCTAGAACTTCTCCCTTGGAAAATTCCTCCATCAGGACAATCAAACGTAAGGGGATTTGGAAGAATTTGGTTCCATGTAAACTTTGGCTGGATAATGTGTTTCCTAGAGAGCAGTTTCCATTGTGAAAACTGTGTGAAAGTGGAGTGAGATGAAAATGAGTCTTTCTCCTGTCCCATCCTTGTCCTAAGTGTATTACTGAGTAACACTACGAATAGAAAAGGAGAAAAGGACTTTGTAGCTTCCTGAAAGTTGTTCAAGAGGGACCCTTGTGTGAGCAGGAAAATGAGTTTGAGGAGTGCAGGTCCCATGTCCTCACATCTGAAGAAGTGTAGGAACTAAAACATACGTGATTGTCAGTACTTACTGTCAATTTTGTCAATATTGTGTTTCTCTTCCATTCCCAAACTGACAGATTTTTCAGGTAATAAGCCTTTTCAGTGCTGTTATTTCCTTCCACTAGGTTGAAGCATTGTAGGAAAAGTTACAGATCTGACAAACAAAGCAGTAAACAAAATCACACAAGGTAATGTTTGCTTTCCTAGTCACCGTTGGCATTTTTAGTTTTCTGACAATGAAGCTCTTTAGTAAGTCCCTTTAAATTCTTTCCCAGCAAGAGCCAAGCAAATTCCTCCTTACAATTACAATGTGATACTTACACCTGGTGTATCTGTGCCTCAGCGCCTGATTCTGAGCCAGGGATTAGGAACCAGTTACATTTAAGACTGTAATTTGTTTTTTTTCAGTTCCTCTTTGTCATTCCCCGTTTTTCTGTCTCCCTGTAAATATCTTCTAAGAGCACCTAAAATCCCACTAGACCCCGAAGGACAAAGGCGGATGCGCAGATGTTACAAAGACCCGGCTGTTCCACTAACCCGTGGCTTTGCGGGGAGCGTCCTGAACAGAAGCTTTGATTTTAAAATATTCTGTTGCTTTGGCACTGCTGGGGCGAGGCACGGTAAACAAGTGAACGTTACATCATATTTTATACGTATCCATTGGACTTGCATGGGTAGCTGATGAATCAAGCCTTCACTAACTACAAGATAGATAAGCTAATAGATACATCAGTTAAACCAAGTTGAGCTTAAGTGTCTTAGTTAATAAGGCTTCACATAAATTCTAATTCAGGCAATTTCAGCAAAAAGCGTAACAAGAAGCCAGTCTGGGATAAAAATGTTTTTATTTCAGTACCTTGTTCTTCATAACATCCTTCACAGATGCTATAACATTATTTTAGCCTTTAGAAAAACATCTAACAACATGATTGTCTCACACCAGGCGCAATCCCAGTGGAAATTAAAATTGCATGCATTTTCTCATCACTCTTTATTTAACAACTGGGAGAGTTTTAATATGTGAAACTCAGCAAGAAAATTGTCTTGAAACACAGAGATTCCTTTGGGGTAATTTCACTTTTGTTTTGTGTGAACTTTAGCTGAGCAATTTTTTTTACAGTACTATGTGTGGATTGTGTGGTGGTTAACAGGACTTTCTATATGTGCTTCTCACCTAACATAAAAGGAAAAATAGCGAAGAACGTTCAAATAAAATCATTTGAGTCAGCTGGCCCTAGTAATAAAGATGCCCTGTTTCAGGTTTTTTAATAGTTTCTTTTAAAACCGTATCACTGGGTTTAAAAGTGACCTGGAAAGTTGCTGTATTCCCGCGTGAAAGGCAATGCAGTTGTGACACTTCTTCAGTTGTCACAACAATAACATCAGACAAAAGAGGGTGAAAGAATAAACACATCTCTGCTATGACTATTCAATGCCAGGAACAAGTGAACGCAGGAAAATACCTTTAGACTCTGATAGCAACTGCAATTACAGCATCTTGTCCAGAGCTCTTTGATGACAAGAGCAGAAGTTGGTGCTAAGAGAGGACATCAGAGGAAAATACCCAGAGACCTCTGCATTGGGTACATGGAGTATCTTTGGAAAGCTTTTGCACTCTCTCTTCCCCAGCTCACCCTGGGCTAAGACAGCAGGGTAGGGCAGAAAACAGCATTTTTTCGTTGCTGACAAAAAATAGGGTGCTATCCCTGCTGTAAAGTCAGTAAGAAGGGGAGGGTTTGTAACTTTTAAGTACATACTTGGCCCCCATGCCAGTCAGAATTTTTCTTGGTGCTTTTGAGGACAACGATTTTTTGTATTTTTTTTCCCCTCTAAGTCAGAGGACATTTGGCACGCCAAAGAAATCTAGCGTTGATGGGACTTGGTAATGCCGTCTGCTTGACTCACAGCAGCAGTGTCCAGAAACCCATGGCGCACCCACAAAACGAGCTGGTTGTTTCCCTTCAGCAACAAAAGGACAAATGCTTGCAGTGCAAAACAACATTACAAGAGGCTCTTGCAAGCGGTCATGGAAAAGTGACAGTGGATTTAGTAGGGTTGATTGCATCAGCTGATTTCCATTAGAACCTTCTTCTTTTTGCCTGTAATCGACCCTCAGGAGTTTGGCTTGCTAGCAAGGCACCGTGGCTATCACGTCGTGGCTTCCTATATTCATTATAGCTGAGACCTCTTGTGCGGATTGAAGATTCAGAGGTCAATAAGCACCTTTCCGAAACACTCCGTGCACATTCAGGGAGCGTGGTTAATGCACTGCTTTGCATTGGGCATCATCACTCGTTCTCACGTGTTCAGCAGAGGAACGTCAGCACTCCTGTCATTTTGCTTGCGCTCTTGATGTTTCCATCTTCAGCGTTTCTGAGACAGAGCAAGACC
This sequence comes from Bucorvus abyssinicus, assembly GCA_009769605.1. Taxonomy (NCBI): domain Eukaryota; kingdom Metazoa; phylum Chordata; class Aves; order Bucerotiformes; family Bucorvidae; genus Bucorvus; species Bucorvus abyssinicus. The sequence continues at coordinate 1,251,795 of CM020024.1, read as the reverse complement.
TGCCAGTCCCTATCAGGAGTTTGGGGCTCGTCCCTCGACTGTTTCTAGCAAGGTCAGAACCGCAATGTCCAAGGCCTGTCTTTATGCAAAACTTCACGCTGGAGCTGATATTAATGCGTTCTGAACCTCGAAAACTGAGTTTAAATTGGTTGAGGCCAGGATTGTCTTTGTCCTGTCTATGCAGAGCCTAGCACAGCAAACGCCAGCCCATGGTCTGGTTCTGTTCGGTGGTGTTATGGAAGGCCAGATATCCGTGTCAAAAATTAACTTTATTTCCCACTGAAGAGCCTTGTCAACACCTTGTCCATGCTCAGGCACTGAAAAGATTTTGGTTTGTGTCAGTCATGGGTGACTCTTTGGAGCATACACAATTCTCACCAGATTATTCACTGCGGCTGCCAGTTATTTCTGTTTACAGACCACCTTAGTTACCCTTTTAAATATTACACCTCTCGTTATCAGCAGCCTTCAACCCTATCGAAGTCACCATGATTAATTCTTAGAGTCTGTTTCTCCTGTATTAGCATAACTGATAGAAGGCCATTTAAGAATTTCCCTTTTGTATTCCAGCCTGGACATCAGTATTTGAGGAACCAACAGGTCATCTTACTGGTAGACGTTATTTGTGTGCAGAAGGCATTTTATTTCTTATTCTCTTTGGTATTTTAACAAGGGCAATCCACTTAATTCCACATTCTTTTTTGCCTTCTGGGTAAAGAACATCCTTTATTTCCCCTTCTCCCCCTTTTCCCAGTCTTCTGCTGTGCTGGGAAGATGGAATGTATAGGTGATATCCCTTTCAGAAAATATATCCATCATATATCACAAGTATTGTCATTATGATGTATTAATGTAATGCATCATCAGAGAGCTGTCAGGGTGAAGATTTATTACTCTAAAATAAGTTATGGTGAGACGTTGGGGAATGGGTTGACAGAATTTTTGTTTATTTTTCTAAATTAAGGACTTCTAAAGTGAGTTTAAAAATCTCTTACCTTCATGAACTAATAGGGGTGGGAGGGTCACAGACAAGAGGATTTGAATCAAAAACACCAGAAGGACTCAGGAGGCCTCATAGAATAAGAATGTAATATTTTTTTCCCCAGGTAGTTTCCACAAGGTCTGCAAAGTTTACGTTTCCAGCTTAGATGAGAGCTACAGTGGGCAGTCAAAGTCATTTTAATCAACCCAAATGAGACTTCATTGTTTCTCTTTTAAAGGAAAACAGTCGCCAAAGCATGAAAATGGGCTAAAAAAGGCAAACCGGGCTAAAATGGTCTAAAAATAATTGTGTTTTAGCACAAAATGCTATTCCCTTTTCCAGGTGTGACCAGTGGACTTACCATAAACCTGGTACAAATGCCCTGAAATCAGAGGGAGCTGTTCAGCAGCTTTGCACAGACCTTGGATCAAGCCCCTTCCCTGCATCACGTGGTGAAGCCATGAAACTTGGCACATTTATAGCATTGTAACATGAAGCCATCTGTGTACAAGTACAAACTTTTCCTTTCTGCCAAAGTGCTTAATGTAATTACAATCAGGCTTGCTTCTCCTCTGCTCAGTTCATCCATATGCTGGGATGGATGTAAACCTGCGCTGGTAAAGAATCCCGCAGCATCTGAACGTGCGTGCCGCTGACAGCAGCGTGCATTGCTGACCTTGTAAATCCTGGGCACCGCTGCATTTTGAGGAATGCACATGAAGGTACAGACTGTCTTAGGGGAAACCAGTAACAGAAATATGCCACGAAGTTCAGCCTGGACTCCTTCCTTGCTAACTACACCAGACACCTGACGGAAGAGCTCAGTTGCCCTCGTTTCTCCATGTAGTCGATGAGGAATCAGAGGTGTCACAGAGTCTGACTACCTAAGATGGGAATTGCCTTCAGGAGGTGACTTCTACTCTTTGCTGGCTACAAAATGAATGCAGAGCTCCTGTTCACCTTGTTCGCTGCCCAAAGAAGGCTGTATTCATGCCGAGTGTCAGTTCCGCAGGCTGTCCCTGTCCATAAGCAGCTGCAAACAAGTTGTTTCATCTTATGATTCACTCTTCATGTTGACGTCAACTATTTCCAAATTGGATGTTATCCCTGGCATTTATTGTGTCCTCGCGTTTCCTATGTCATGGTGTTTGCATAGGGTTTCTTTAATACTGGGTATAATATTGGTCAGGGTAAGTTAAAGACCAAGGTTGCTTATAGGTTAATGAATGCGCTCTGCTTGCTGCTGACTGATGTAATTACTGATAGGTGGTACACTGAGCTTGACCCTACAGCTCATAGACGTGTACTTGACTTTTATCAGTGGGCATGGTATATTCAAACGGAATATTAACATTAAAAAGAAACATATGCAGTGGATGCATTTGCAGGCACAGGGAATAAGTTATCAGGAAAAAAAGAATTACTGAAGGCAAAAGATGGTTATGCCAGAAAAGTCTATGGATTTCGCTTCCTGAAGGAAAATAATTATAAGCTGCTTAATTTTGGCCAATTTTAGGATGACTATTTAGTTAATTATCTAAAATGTAGATGTGAAATGAGTGCCGAAGTTGTGCAGATTACCTCTACCCAAAGCCCTTTGTATCAGTGTAGGAAAAACCTTTCCTCCTCCATAAACTTCAGAATGGTTTAATCATGTGTAGTGACACAGATACATTGGCTCAAGCCAAACTTATTTAGAGATATTATCATAACTGGGTATATACGCATGCTAATAAAGCACCTGCATTTTGCAGATGCTAAATAACCTATTTCTGCATGTACAGAGAGCTTTACTGGCTGTCCATTAGGTTGTGTAGATATGTGCTTGTGATTAAAACTGTACTCCTGTCTGTGGACACTATAGATCCATCTCAAATACAGCAGAGATTTACTTTTCTAAACTTAAAACCAATTTCTTAATTGTGGTAACTAGTCAAAACTTTTCTTATCATGTCCTCGTGATCAACTAACCTGCTTAATGGAAGAAGGTGGGCCTGGAATTCTGTGAAGGGTGAGCTTGTAGGATCACCTTATTTGTGTTGCGATCTGTAGTCTGCTGGCAATAGTTTCTTTCCTAACTTTGTGATGCCAAAAGAAAGGACTTCTGACTCACACAGCAAGTGTTAAGAGGCAAATTAAGTCTTTCATTTGAAGGTTTCTGTGGGAGGTTGTCGCAAATGCTACGAGTCAGAAGTTTGTGTTGCATCGAGGTTGGCGTTACGGGGGGTTTGCCCAAACTGCTGTCCTCTCTGTGGGCAGGTTTTCACTCCAGTTTGGTATCTGGGGTGGGTGCTGCTCAGATCACCAGTTAACACAATCTCAGGTCAGTAAGCTTTAAAGGAGGTAAAACATCTTGGAGAAACCATATGAAATCCATCATGGCAAACCACTGATAACTGCACATCTTATTAGCTTCAATTAAGTATTTCCATGGGGATCTGTGGAACTGTTTAAAGTCATGATGACACATACACACACTTTGTTCCATCCAAAGAAATAATCTGTTTTCCAGATTTCCAAATAGCCAAGCTCTTTTGTTATTGTTTTTTTCTTTTCCTCCTTTTAAAAGAAATAATTTATAAGAATTTATCTTGGGTTTGCTACAGATTTAAAAGGAGGAAAAAGGTTTCTTCTGTCCGACTTTTAAATTATATGCATGACCAAAGATAAATATGTTTTTTATTTATAACTGTGGATAGATGCCAAACAAAGCCTTTCATATGACGCACTGCTGCTGTAGTAGAGAAGAACTTAAAACAGTTCCAGTGAAGCTAGGCCCCAAGACTTTTCATGCCACTTCATGCAAAATGGTTAAGACCTTTCGTTTATGGGTTTTTTTTTCCTTTTCTTTTGAACATCTTCAAAGGTTACAAGTGCAACATGCTTAGAGGATGCCAGGCTTATTCCCATCGAGCTGAGGTGGTCTGAAAACCACATGGAAACATGGGAAACGGCAGCTACCACAGATTGCAGCTGGAGGGGTGGGGGGCGCGGATTGCAGGCTGTAGGTCTCTCCTGCTCCTCCCCACGTGGTTGGGAACCGTTGGATGAAGGCCACGGGTGGAGGCTGGCAAAGCCAAGCATTGGTGTGCTGTTACGAGACTGGGCTGAATGGACTTTGACAGCACTGCTGAATAGGAATACTTGTGGAGCTAATACGAACAATTTGTAATTGTCAGAGCTGGAAAGTAAAAACATGGTTATAAACTGTGCCTAGGATCAGCTTATGTCAGCTTTAAGTGATTTAAAAGTCTAGTGTCTGGAGCTGCATCTTACTTGCCTGTAAAAGTCCTTAAAGAAGACTTACATAACTGTACAAGCATGTCTCTCCCTTCTTGTGTGTTTATTGTGAGAAATAACCCTTTGTCTAGCTGACGGGAGACAGGTTTTGAGGTCAGATGTGAAACAAAGCCTTCCAGATAAATCAGAAATTAGGGAATTTCTCAATTTAGGTAGAAGGAGGCTATTGCATGGTTGCAGTAACTCTTTTAGAAACTACTGGGTGTCCTTGCCTGATCTAAGGAGAGGCTCTGAACAATGTGGTGCTAACGCACCTTGGTCAGCTGGTGGCTTTGCGTTGGGCCAGGCTTGGAAACTCTTCCTGTGTGCATGTGAAGGAAGTCTGTAAAGGATGCAGACTCCTCCGAGAGAAGGGAAGGAGCATAAGAAAGCGTCCTCTGTTACCTAGAGCCTACCATCATTATACCTGACCCCTAGGTCATTATCCCGTGATATCTGCAGCAGACGATGACCTTTGATGACACTGCACAATAGAACGCCAAGGAGATGCCTTCCTTTTCATTTAGGCTCCAGGATGCCGGCCATGGTAGCTTCTTCCCCGTGCTGTGTCCAGCCTTCCTTTACTCAAAGACATGTGCAAACACTAAAATGCCACTAAGTATTACTAAGCAACACTGTTTAGGTACCAAGTTACATGTCTAATTTTGCTAGAAGTGCCTCTGCCTTCCCATCACCGAGGAGTCTGGAGTAGGCTGGAAGCAACTAATTTACCATGTAATAAGATAGGTTCCTGTTGACACAAGTCAAGGGCAAAGCGATTAAGTCATTAGGGCTCATGTTGTAGCATACTGATACAGAGACACGGCCGGGGCCTTTCAGATGTACGTCTGACCTTTGAGGATTGAGTTTCTTCGCAGCTTATTTTTGGTAATCAAAATCTCTTTTTTTCCTTCTGCTTCACATACATTGATCTTTGGCTGTGCTGGGTTGGCTTGCATAGCAGCTTCTGCAGCCCCGATTTGTCCCAGTTTTGTCAGAGGAAGTAAGGACAGAGGAGTCGTCACATTCTTAATCCCACAATACGAAAGGTTCATGATGCATTCCTTTGCGTAGCACTTCTCAGCTTGGCCCAGGGGGTTGCTGGTAGAAGGAAGTCAGGGAAATAGAGGTGGATTCGTCCACAAAGTGGAGAAAGTGAGGATTGCTTAACCCAATTTATCTCGATGTCATTTAAATTTATATACTATAACTGTGTCTTGCTGTGGCCCTGTGGTATTTTGGAGACACAACGCAGGACAGGTCCAAGTGAGAACATTTCTTGGCTCCTTATTTCAGAGAGTGACTCATAAAAGTAAAAGCATTAAGCCAAAAATTTCAGAGCTAAACAAGTCTACGGAGTTGACATTAAGCGAACCGATCAGGAGAGATAGTAAATATGGCAGCAGGACAAGTTTTACAGTCCCGTTGCTCTTCCCTCGCCCATGCAGTGAAAAGTTACACAAGTGCAGAGCTGCTGCTGTGCTCAAGGATACAATGGTTGGAATAATCATCCGGTCGTTGGCAAAACCATTAGATTTGAGAAAAGTTACTTCACCAAAATAGCACAGGGCTGTAGCAAGACACGTTTATGTTATACATATTTAAATAACGTCAAGGTAGGTTGGGTTAAGCAACCCGCACTCTCCAGGCTGTTGCGTACGTCCTTTGTCTAAAACTTACGACCAAAATGTTCGAGAGCATAGAGACAGGCTGAGAATGTACACCCCAGCCTGAGTGACGCCGTCAAAGCTACTCGCAGCATGTCATTGCTTTACAAGGAAGGCTCATTTTATATGGTGCTTTTGTTAGTTCTATAGGAACGTATTCAATAATGTGCAGCACTCACCAAAAAAAATCTGAGAGTGTTTTAAAATTCAGTTGTAAATGTTTTTTAAGTCTAACTTGCTCAAACATTTAGCTTGTCCTTCTGAACTGCTGGAGAGGATCCTCACTCTCGAGGAGGAGTTAGCAGGCCGTTCGTTCAAAAGGACATTAGGGAAGCAAGGCATCCTTGAGCTTATGGCAATAAGCCGCAGAATGCTTCATTTCACAAATGTCTGGGTTATCTTAATGTTGTGTTCAGCGTTTTTAAACGTGGTGGTGAGGAAATGCTGTATTTCATGAACTTGGGTTTGATTTGATTTGATTTTTGCATTCAGCAACTTGAAATAAAACGGGGATGGGAAGAAGGAAGTCGCACTAAAAAAGGTTTTGCTCTTAAGACTGTACGTGCTAAGGCAGGTCTGGAACGGATGCTCCTGGCTGAATGAATAAGCCCTGCCTGTAGAGGTTTCAAGCAGGAATTCTGACACTGTGACAGTTGGAGTGGGAGTCACAATAATATCCCCTGCTGCTGAGCACCACTGGTGTGTGAGCACGGTTGTGCCGAAGGTTAACATGCCAGTTTTACTTCCTTCTCTCTGCAGCTGTAATTTAAACGAGTTGCACGCGTAAGTGATGTTATATGCACAGGGTTCTGCATAAAGTTTACGATGTCAGATTTGTTTATAAAAGTCATATTTTGATCCACTTGCCCAGAGGCTCCGTTCCGGGGAGCCGCAAGCTGATTTCTTTTAAAGAGGCAGTTTTCATTTTCCATGAACTTTCAATAGAGATTTTGGAGCTTTAAAATTAGCGCTTGCCCAGGTTCACAATTAAGCTTAATTACTTAGCAACAGAGAGTTTAATCTAGTTTTACGTGTGTGTCACATGACCCTTTCCATACCTTACCAGGGTTGGAAGGGCCCCCTGCCTCCCTTGGGGAAAATTGCTTCCCAACATTTTGGAGCCCGTTTACAATGTTTTTGTTCCTACGCTGCAATGTTAACGTTGCCCATAAACCTAATAGTCTCACAGTAGTTAATAAGGGGCAGAAAGTTTTATAGTCTTTTCCACAGTCGTTAAAATCCTGCTACTGTAATTTAGTCCTTAGCACACAAAACCTATGGGCTGTGAAAAATAAAGTACGCTATGTTGGTGTATTCTTGGAAACCGGTGGAGGAGAGGACCTCTAGCTGAACATAATAAACTTGGGGATTATTTAAATTGCTCAGTTTGTAGTATAAAAACCCGAGGGCTGGCCAGCAGTGTACTTTCAGGATTTGCGGCTTTTCTGAAAAGAATAATTTTGGACTTTTTTTTTTTTTCCAGAATCCATTGCAATTAGCGGCACGATGGCAAAAGATGATTTATCCAATTACCTTTCAGTTACAGGAAACAGGATCTGTTAACGATGTTGTAAACATGTTTTTGGACAGGTTCGGCAAGAATCATTTTCTAGCTCTCTTTCTGTGTTAACTAAGAACATTCCCAGGGTACCAGCTGAATCATCCTTTGCGCTGTTGTAGATCTTCAGAATGGTTTTCACCTTCTCCTGCTAGAAGAGATACTGATGTTCGTGACCACATTAGTGGAAATGAGGTACTTCTCAAAGTTAGGAAGATTTCTAGAATCAAACCTGAACTGAACTGGGCTCCAGTGTAACTAGGGATTGACTACTACTGTTGGGTACGCACTTACTCCAGATCCTTCACCCCATCAACGGGGAGCAGGAAGGGCTGGAGCTGGGACAGGGTGGTCACTGGAAGGAGTGGCAGACAAGCACAGCTCTGAAAAGGAAAAGTTCACACATTTCTCTAAAAAGAGAATTTTTTTTTTTGCCAATAGCTAAACAGTTACATTTAAAGAATAAAATAATGTCACAACCGTCCTTACTTCAGAATCTTTTTCTCAGAAAGCACCTGTTCCACTAGTACATGGAAAACCAGTGTCGAGATTATTACACAGTCGTGAAAAGTGGTGGCGGAGAGGAATAAGCAAAAGCCTACTGGTTTCAGCATTGGAATACTGTGGACCCCACGAGCTCCTGAATGCAGTGACAGCGCGTGCTGTCTAAAAGGGCAGAGTTCTAATTACTTGGCTGCCATAACTGTACAGCGATGCTTGAGATGTTGTGATTTCCTTTCGATTTCATCTTCCGCCTGTGTGGCCTGGGATGGCAATAATGTGTTCTGAGCTTTCTGTAGCATTTCTGGAATGCATTTTTCCACAGCTCAGCAGTGCGTACTTTGCTCCTTACACCTTAACGTTGTTCTCCCCCATCATCCATGAGAGGAGGGTTACGGGCTGTCTTGGATGAGCTCGGCACTGCTAACACGGTGGGTTTTGCATCCTCTGAAAACTGGGTGTGGTCAATGGGTTAGAAATCTGGGGGTTTGGTGTGGGATTCAGTGGGACTTCTGACTGCAGGGAACAGGTAGTTTAACAATGAGAGAAGTGCAGGGTGTGCCACGTCTGTGGTGGGCTGACGCTTCTACAAGAAGGGTCTGTGAACAGGGATAGAGCCCCACACTTGCTCCCTGTGCACTGTGCCGAAGCGTTATCCAAATACCGCGCAGTTACACTGCCACCACGCTGTAATAGAAGTCTAAAATGGAAGTGGTGCTGTTCGCTCAGTAATTTCTGACCCTTTGCATGATTACACTACTGGATTCATTTTGAAACACATACATGGGAGTACCCCTGTCTAAAAATACAGCACTGCCATTTCTGGGTTGGTTTTTGAAGAGTAGTTGCTTAAAGCTTTATCAACATGCTTAATACACTGTGCCGTGCTCTTCTTCTAGGGCTGGATTGTTACTGGGACAACCAGCTCAGCGTTGCAATGGTTGCAGTGCCTTCCAGCTCTGGCACCCTCTGTGCTCTGTCTGTGAAATTCCCATAGCTGGCGGGCTTGATGCTGGAGGAGTGGGTAGGGGTAGGGGGTGCAAACAGGTCCCTGTGCCTGCCCTTCCCACACAGCCTGGCTTCCTTGCTCCTCGAGGATCTGCCCTCCTGGTCTGGTGCCAGATATTTTCTGCTTAACCACAGGAGGAAGCCAGAACATCCTCCTTGTTGTCTTGAACAAGCTGTGGGGAGAGCAGAGGAGGAACTCCTTCCCCGAGGTGCCTCTGGAGACCCTACATCTATAGACAACCCTTCAGTATAGGTTTGCTCCAGAGGTACAGTCTGCTGCTGTCTGTCAGGCTGCTCTTATCAAGAAGTCAAGCGCTGCTCTGGAAAACAGACTTGTCTTCATGCAGTGAGTTTGTTCTCCTAAGTCTTGATCCCAAAACCACTGAAATCAACAGTGTTTTGAAGTCAATTTCCACTGATTTCCATGGTCTGGAGATTAGATTTCACTGCCTTTTCAACCCTGGATCTCAACAATTCCTGACCGCCTCGCTCTGGCTCTTTTTTCTTCCACTGGGGGAAAAAAAGATGCATTTAACATGATGAGATGTAAATAACTGGGCACTCTGCATGGAAACTACAGCTCTATTGTTAGCTCCATTTCATAGACGGGGAAGCTGTATCTGAAATGATACCTTCAAACTGCAGCAAAGCCGAGAAAAGAATCCAAGTTTCATTCTGTAGATGTCCTAGTACACGGAAATATTTCAGCTTCATTGTCATTTGCAAATATTTCCTAACATCTTGCCTTACCCTTAGTCTCTTGCAAATGCAGCCATGAACTAGAAATGCTTCGTGTTCATTTTTCTATTGCATTACTTTTCTTTCATTTTCTTTGTTAGTTGCAGTCATTTACAGTTTGTAAATAAATCGAAAATGGGTGAAAATGTAGGTAACTTTTTTTCTGGTGCTCATTGAGGTAGACTGTTACCGGAAAATGCACTGATCTTTTCAAACCAAAATGGAGTATTTTTTTTTCCAGAACTGAACTGATTTATGAACCTCAACACTCATCACTTCAGCTAAGAATTGGGTTCCTTATAAAAGAGACCGAGACCCTTCTTAGATTTTCCATTACTGAGGAGCTATCCTTCGTTCAGCAGCCGGTCAGGGAAGGCACTTGGAGAGCCACATTGTAGGTGACACTTTGGAATCACAGGGTTTTGGTATTTGTCAACCGCTGCATTTTCAGCTTGAAGGTACCGGTGGTTTTGTGTCGTGTAGTAAATTACAGAATGTTTACATGCAATTAGGTATGTGCCTACGGAGGAGAAGACACCGGGAAACAGGATTTTCCAGAGGCGGTAGCTAGTTCAGAGGCCCAGAGCCACTGCAGTAGCTCTTGTCAGGGAGGACTGAGTGGCAGTTCTAATTACCAGTGTCTACCCAGGTTTCTCATAGGAAGATACAAGCTGTCACAATCCCTTGCCAATCACATGAGAGCTGACCGAGGGAGAACATCAACTGGAGGTGAGCGTACATGTCCAATAAATTCAGTCCCCACTGCATTAGCTTATTTTTAGGATTGTCCTGAAAAGACATTCAGCCTGTATCATAAAACCTTCGACCGAGCAGAAAATATACAGAATGATGATGACTTTAAATTTGGGTTCGTGCCCCCTGGGGCATGAATTCCTAGTACTTCGGGTAGGATTTGACAATGTACTGCGTGCTGAAGGAACACAGAATCTCTAGATGAGTTCGTAAAGACGGAGCATTTATGCAATGTTGGTGCTCTCCTAATCAAAGGAAGCAAAAGAAATTTTAATTTTACTGCAAACGTTATTCTTTTTTTGCAATGAAACCGTGTAATATTTAAGATATTTCTCTGAAACAGGATGCTTAAAGTTAGCACATAAATTTATGCGTGCAACTGATATGCCGTTTTCTGATTTTTCACCTTCTTCCATTGAATGTATTAGAGACTTGTGCTTGAACATAGTTTAGACAATACACGTGTCACAAGCAATGATGAATCAAAGAAAGCAAGCATCCAGAAAGGGAAGCTAACTAGACAGGTAGGCCCTCATCAGCATCACATTCTGTTCCGTTGCTACAATAACAGTAATCGAGTCAGACACATGAATTTTAAGTGCCTCCTAAAGAGGAAAGTTAGGGAGAGACACTGTGGAAAGAAAATTATATACTGAAATGTGGCATCTCAGTTTTGCAGCTGCCAGCCTTGTTCTGTCAGTAGCCGCAGCTGTTGCCTTTTCTTCTAAACTTAGCAGGGGATGGGTGAAACTAAAGAGAAGCAGCGCAGGTGCCTCAGCCGATGCGGAGGTGTGGGTCCGAGTCCCTCTGTGTAATCACAGGATACCTTTAATTAGCTTTAACTCTTGAGAGAGAGGTATTTTATTTGTGCGGACAGAAGGTGGTGCCAGGAACAGGTGTGCTTGCCTCGGGGACGGATGCACTCTCGGGATGGTCCTTGGCAGCCCTTCCTGCATCAGCTGGGTTTCTTTCTAGTTTTGCTGGTTTGCCACTTGCGTTTTGTCCATCTTGGGCAGCAAGCTCCTCAGTGTCAGCTCTCCTAATGACTGAAGGAGAGTATTTGTCCAAAAAAAGGAAAGAAGTCTAGTCTCTGTTTCTGCTGATGATTGAATATGGTCGTTTAGCATGTGGTCCTTCGCCCCAAAAGGCAGACCTGGTGGATTTCAAATCTGGAGTGATGAAAAGTACAGGCTTGTTATAGCAGAACTTGATGTCACTGGTACCAGTTTTCAGTAAGAGTCTTGCAATGCTCTCTCCAAATTTGTGCATATGGGGCAGGTTTTGAGTGTCAGTTTGGACAGCATGAGACTAAATACGAACATTAACTTCCTTTTCTTCTGCCCTTGGGGTTGCTGAAGAAAATGCAAAGACATGACCTGACATTCAAAACAAAACGCGAAGACTGAAACAAATTGCCCACCGTCTTTCGCTTAAAAGCCAGCTCTCTGCTTTTCGATGTGTTTGCTTGGGATTTTGAGTGCTTTGTCTTTCCATGTGACAGTCCCCTGCCAGTTACCCGAATGATTTGGGAAGGTGAACAAAATGCAGATGTAGATAATGGCAGACATGTATCCCCCCCGAGTCACACACTCTGAAGTAATCTCGGCGTTGGCGTAAGGCATGAAGACTGCTTCTGGTGCGAAGGACTGCTGATGTGCTGTTGGAAGACGCTGTGAGATCACCAACCCTGGTTTGATTTTGACCCGTGAGAGCTAGTCCTGGGGCAGAGTTACCTGCTGAATGTCTTTTAGCTCGGAGGGATGCAGTTGGCTCCTTCCAACACAGAATCTGGGAGTGATTTAATGTGAGGTGTGGATAATTGGGAGGGAAGTGGGAATATAACTTCGCTGACGATATAGACATAGCCTGTACTTACCTTACGGGTGAGCTTCACCCGGGGATAAAGTATTCTCTGCACCCAGCAGGATAAATCCCGTTGATGCTGAACTATTGTCCAAGCCACTGACTGTGAGGGAAGGAAGGTCCTCAGAGAGGAAATGTGAAAGTTTGTGTCATATACAGAAAATTTGGCCTGGCCTGCATGCCAGATGATATCCTTCCATCTGGTGAGGCTGAAGATGCCGAGAACAAGGATAGACGGAAGGGGACCATACCCCAGTTAGATCTAGGCACAATATGTAGTTGAAAGAAATAAAATATTTCTTGACAAGTGATTGATGAAGGCTAGAGCTCATAACTCCTGGGGTAATTTTGTCACTTTTATCTTCAGGGTGGAGATCACTACATGCCAGGCTGCATTCCTTCGTTGCATCTGAGTCATTCCTATTGTCTCCACAAGCTGAAAATGAGAAACAGACTGTCAGGAAAGTTAAAATTTTCAAGGTGGAAGAGCAGGGAATAGCCTGGAGTCTTTTGGTTGGGGTTTTTTGGTTGGGGTTTTTTTTTTATATATATTGGAAGTTCCTGTTGCATTTTTGCAGACAATAAGACACTGGATTTTATGATTACTCTATTTAAAATAAGATGAGAGTTTCCTATATTCTGGAGAAATATGAGAGCACCTGAAAAACCGGTGTACTCCAGTGTCGTCTATATCCAGCCTGGCTTTCTCTGCGCTCCGTGGGGAAGAAATATTTCCAAGGCACCAGCGGTTGCCATATCCTGTATGCAAAAAGATTCCATAAATGTCTTGAAAACAGATGGAATGCAACTTTGGAGGAATAAATGGATTTTTAATTTTCTGAACATTTTGGATTCCATCTGGTTGAAGTAACTAAGTGACCTAGTAGAATACTTTTACCTTTCTTGTTTAATAGGTGGAAACGTAGCTTGTATTGCTACTGACTGACACATCCCAAATCAATACACGTGTTTTACTTGCTCACACATTTGCTTACTTTTAACTCTTTTGACTGCATGATGAGGGGTACCTGCATGCCAGATCTAAATGTTGGCCCTCTCTCGATTGCAGCTAGTAAGGAGGACCTCTAAACCACCTGTCTCAGCCCGCCTGAAGAAATAACATACATTAGACTTATCTCCTTAATTTGTTTTGCTGCAAGCATTGGCACATGTTGGAAAGAAAAGCAAAACACTCTTCATTTTCTGTCTCGTTTAAAGGCAAGGAATAAGAAGTCAGGGCTTTGTATACAGGTACCAATCAGGTGGATTATTTCTGTTTATTGCTCTTTTAGTTAGTGCCACTTAGAATGATGTTAAACAAGTAAGAGTACATACGTGTGTGTTTTTAAAGAGGAAATGAGCATTTCTCTATGAATAGGAAATACAGGCATCTTGAACTCGCAAGAAAGAAGGCATAAAGTACTACTCTATATTAAAGATGGAAGGTGTAGGTTTATGGAAAAGACACCAGTTTTGTGCCTGTCTCAGAGAAAGCTAAAAACCAAATCTGCTCACCCTCCTCTGGAGAGGAGGTGAGACTTCGAAATCACAAATATTAAGCCTGTACTTACTAGTGCACCATTTATGAAGCTGATTATTTGTGATTGCCGTTCAGAAGGTCCTACTGAGAATAGCTATTTCCATGCCGATAAGTTCATAAGCAATAGTGGGATGTTGACAATGTGTTTGCTATTAGTTTTCATACTTTTTGGCGCTTTGAAACATTTCTCAGAGTTCTTGTTATGAATATGGATGAAACATTCCAAAGAATGAGGAATAACAGCCTTTGGGTTCTTTTAAGGGACAGTAGTGAGAGTGTTTTCCACTTCTGGAAGCAAGTATCTTTGTGTTTCATTAAAAGCTGTTGCATTTTAGGATCACAAATTTCAGTCTAGCAGAAAGCCTGAAAGCACTGGAAGATTTCACTTTTGCCTGACACAGTAATGCTGTGTAAAAAGTGCGTTTGCGCAGCCCTTAATAGAACAAAATACTGCATTTCCGCGAGAAATCACTTTTCTATAAAACTGGTCACTGTAACCCCATAATTCAAAGTAGGCTTGTTTCTTCTCCCTGAAATTTGTGATGACGAACTTCTGACGGCTGGCAGGACCACCCTCTGCTGCTGCCAGCGAAACTCGGGACGCCCCACGCTTGGGTTTTGAGCGTCTTTTGCTGGGATCCTGTAATAAGCTTGCCTTGTGTGGCAGCGAGACAATTGAATTCTCTTCGGCATTATACACTTAGGTAATTGCATTACTGTCTCTGAAGCCTTTTTGCCCCCATAAATGATTGAAACTGTTGTTACACAAATTTGGATTTGGGAGACATATTTAAACCTCCTTATACAGGCTGTAAGTGGCTGAAGGACTCAGCGGCTGCAGGCACAGAGGGTGTGATTTGTGATTTTCTGTGATTTTGTGATTTTCTGAAGGTTTAGAGTTTTGTAAAAGAGAAGTCTCTGTCCTACTAATAGTACTGGTCACATGTTCTCTCATTTGTATAGTTGAGAAAATTACTAATATAATGAAAACAACTCCATCTAAATAAGTTCTCTATCCAGTTAATAAAATAGTATCTACCCTCAGAGACCTAGAATTCCTCTGCAAGTGTTTTTAGTTAAACAAAGCGTTTTGTGTACCTATGGTAAATGTGATATTTATTTTTTCATTATTCACAAAACAACTTTAATGTCACTGCTGATTTTCCTAGTAGGACGTTCAGCTCCAGCATACCGGAGCCCATGCTGAGTTGTAGCTGAAGATGTCATTCACAATAAACATGAGCTGCTGTGACAGTATGATGGCAGAAGGTGAAGAATCTCTTTTCTTGTGCAAGGGCGTGCACGTGTCTCTCTCTGTCTGTGAGAGGGAAAGAGGGAAAGAGATTTGATTGTGTTTACAAGATTCATTTGCGGCACAGCAGGCAGTAGTCACATTGTAATATTCACCTTAGCACAGATAATTTGATTTTCAACCTGGTTATCATGCATTTAGACATAACGATACATGAAAATATATGGCTTAGCAGTGCATTTTAAACGAGGTTGCGCACTTTAAGTCGGAACACATTAGAGGCGAGTGTTGATTTTTGCAATTGCAGAAATCCTGGAAAGCACCATTCACCGTTCAACGCATATGACAAAATTACAAAGAGGAGAGCGAATTCTAATGGGTAAGTCTCAGGGACTGCTACCATTTCTGGGCTGAACTCAGCAGGATGGGCTTCCCCAAATTTGGCATCTCTTAACACTGTGCGAGTTGTTCCCATTGGAGAGCCTCGGCTACTAATGGAATTTCTTTCCTGAGTTCCAGGTTGCCTCCTGACAGGAAAATGAAGAGTCAGAAAGTCCCACAGCCTTTCTGCCCTTTACACTGAATGGAAAATGAACTGCCTGGTCATAGGATGAATGTTGTCTTGGGTCACCGTCAAGATCCTGACCTGCCTAACTGATGTGACACAGGGAAAGAGGTACTTTGATGCTCGTCAAGAGCAGAGCCTCATTACTGCGTCCTGGAGCAGCCTGAAAGATAAGAGGATCTACAGCAGTTTAATTATAGTCATAACACACAAGCCATCATGGAAGACAAAAAGGAGTCTGCTGTTTGCACTGTGAGATTTCAAGCTTGACTTCAGTCTAAAGAGGGTGGCCGTGGTTGGGCATGATTTTGTGAATCACCTGCTGCACATTTGCAACAAACAAAAGCAGGCATCATTCTCCTGAGTCAATAGAGTTGAACACGTTTATACAAATGGGACGTTTGGCTCAAATCCAATTGGAGTCTTTGCAGTGTCACACCTCTGAATCTTCAGAGGGTTTCTTAACGTCATTAATATCAAGGCTGTATGGTACCCAAGGTAATTATCCATTACTGTTCAGCCTGGCCCAGGCATTATTCCACAACATGTTGCCTCATTAGTATAACATAATGGAGAAAAACAGAAACAAACTAGAAACTAGGAAAATAAGGGTGCTAAAAGGAAAAGAGCGTGAAGAAAACAAACACAGCAGGGTGAGGTCCTCAGATGGTGTAAATCAGCATCACCTTCCGTGAAGCTCTGCCAGTTTACACCCTGTGATGCTCTGGCCCATGATTATTAGGAAAGTATGTTGTTGATATGCTCTATAATGGCTTCCATTACCAGCCCGTTCTAAAAGAAGCAGCTGGTGAAAGTTATGTTTATGTTCCACAGATGGATCGGCAATGGCAGCCACATAGCCCCGTGTCTGGTAAACAGGTGTTGGACTTTATGTGTGCTGGCTAGCCAGGAGAAGGCAGATTCTTGGTGAGGGGTGTAGGCAAAGGAGATCAATTGAGTTGTTGAAAAGGAAAAGACAATTATTTTTGGTTGCGCTTTATCTTCTTTTTAAATGGCAAGTAGTGTCCTGAAGTGCATCCTGCCTTTTATCAGCATCGTCTAAGTGACCAGGAAGAAAACTCAGCAGAGGGGCAAAACTCCCCAAACTGGTGGGGATGTTCAAATGATACTGTCTCACCTCCTTCCTTTCCTGCCCATTTTCAGCAGGAGAAAGAAGCACTTTGGCTTCAGACAAAGCAAAAGTTGCCTATAACGAGGTCAAAACTTCCCGTGCCAGAAGAGCGACTTCACCAGTTGCTGCGGTGCAGAACAGGACTACTTGAAATGACAGCAGAGTAGAGCTATGCCTTTTCTGGGAGGTGGAAATAGAAGCTTCTTTTTAATAAGAAAGGTTTTGCAAACCAATTCCAACACCTGTAAATTTAATACTTACAGGTGCACAACCAGTGCAGAAGGAGAAGAATTGTCTTTCAGCTTACTCAAAATAAACCATTTATTTTGACTCTGTTTATTCATTTCTGATTGCTCAGAAAACCAAAAAGCAGCTGGGATTTTTTCTGCTCTCTGGATGACAAATTCTTCTAGATGGAAGAATGACAACATGTAAATGCCTGGGTGAATATTGTTCAGTCTAAAATTCCTTAAACTCCAAGGGTTTGGGAGCATTTTCATGGATACCCAGCATTAAGCTGAATACTCATTAATAACTAATGTTGTGACTCTGTGAATCATAGTGATCCAGATTCAGCACTTCTAGTTGCAAATCAGGTGATTATTTTTCCTCTTTGACCAGCTCTAGGGAAAGCTCCTTAGTATGTAATGCAAAGAAGTAGCCTAAGGGAATAGAGCAGGCTGGCATCATTTGCCTAAAACTTTCCCACACTGCAGTCGGGTGTTGATCCTTCTGGCAGAAGGTTAAGTGCATCCTGCTGAGTCCTTGAAACCAGTGACCAAGGCAGGCACAAGTGGATCTCCAATACAAGGCATGACCTGGGGAGTGGGAAGAGCAGCCGGGACGACTGAAGAACCCAGGGTAGGTCTGAAGACGTGTTCACCCTCAGCGTCGTTAACTTGTTATCACGACTTTTTTATTGAAACCAAACCGCTCAGAGGTGCGGCTTTGGAATCGGCGCGTTATGTCGGGAAGGTGGCTGTTTAAATGAAGTGTGAGCAGTGCGTGTTTTCGAGCTTCTGTTGTAGATATAACGTATGAAGGAATAGCGAGAGCAGCAGGTGTTGTCAAAATTTATGGAGGAGCAGCAAGCCCAGGCGGCAGCCCCACAGGAAGAGCAGTGACGGTTACCGCAGCAGATGGTCTTGAGAATTATGAACATGGGACCTATCCCCAGCTGCCGCTATAACCCAGTCCTTCCTGAGCAGGAACCAACCAGACGTTGACTCCAGGCCTACACGGTCAGCTTGAGCAGCGAGACTGGTGGCAGTCAGGGCAACCAGCCCCTCTAGATCCACGCTGAACAAGCCGGACCCAAGCTGCGCGTACTGATCTCTGAGCAGCGGTGCTGCTGCCGACGAGGAGAGGTACATCTTGAACCAGTTGGGAATCCCAGAATAGAAGTACTGATAAAGGCTCATGGAGGAATTTAACTACTCAGACATCTGTTGAGTAACAAATACAGCTGAACATGCATCATCGTAGAGGTTCCTAAATTATAGCGAAGACAACTTTATGATCCAGAAAGTAGGGACTCCTGAGGAGAAGCCATCCTGGATCTACAGGAGTATATTAATGAAATTTGCAGATGAAACTTTGCAAGTGCATTAAAAATACAGCAGCGCTGTGGTTTAGGATTGACTTTGGCACAGTATCATACGTGTTTAGAATGGCCCATCTTCCTCATCCATTTATTAATTTTTAGTGTTTCACGGGTAAACGAAAGTTCAAGCCTACCTTCTCCTCTCTTTAAACCTGTTTGCATCATCCACGCGTACCAGGCATTTGAGACCTGCAGACTCTTAACTAATACACTTTACGAACATCTCTCTTGGACGACAGACAGCGCACGACAGAGACCAAGAGAATTGAAAAGATGGAGAGATAATAGCACTGTGCCAGTTCCTTCGAAAATGCAAGTGCGTACCTTTGCAGCGCAAAATCATTTGAAACAAATGTTGAAGAGGATGAGGAATCGTAAGAAGCAGAAATATTGAAAAGATCATAATGAACAGCAAATAACCCATGAGTTTTCAATAAGGCGACCTATAAAATTTTGGAGTACAAACAAAGAGATATTACATCACAGGGTGAAGTTCAAATAGGGCTTTTTTCCCCCTCCTTGTTTGTTTCAGGAGATGGAAAATGAGCTAGTGCACTGAAATGGGCAACAAAAAGCATGAGCCGCACTGATTCTAATGATGAACCAACAGTAAGACTTCGGCATTTTTGAAAACTCTTCTAGAAGTTTTGATTTTCAATGACACTTATTGGAAAAATAAAACCAAACGGAAAGCCCACATTTTATCCTGAAACAAGGGAATCTGTGAAATCTTAGGGGGAAAAATTCTCTTAAAATTTCTCACCTAAATCAGCTAATCTTTGCCATCCTCAAAGAAAAAGCAGCCCTGAATGAATCCTGCCTCATTCCTCAGATTCAATATAGGGATAATGCCAGGTTTACTCTCTAATGATTCATTTCCTTACATCTGGAGAATGTGTCTTTTAAAAATTCAGGGGGAAAAAAACCCAAGGGGTTTTTTTTTTTCTCTCTTGCCAAGTTTTAATTTGATGCATTCATTTCTCCATTACCGTTCTGTCCCAAAGTTTATTGTCTCACAGCAAAATCTTTCTCTCATCTCTTCAGGAAGGTAACATTTCAATTTACGTTTGTAAATTGAAGGTACAATCATCTCAGCAGGATGGTAACCTTAGTAATCTTTCTGCTAAAAACCTGTTCATTAGCTTTACGATAAAATACGCCTGTGTTATAAATATTTCCAGAAAAGAGCAAAACTTTTCACTTGTCTGTATTAATCCTGACATCTGCTATAGGTCACATAGAGAAGGAAATCGACCTCCAGAAGTGATTCCAGTTCAGCATTGTAGTAAGCCTATTATCAAATAATTCCACTCAGCTGATCAAAGGCTTTCTCAGCATCTACTGCTGGTAACAATCGTGGTCGTGAGCCTTTGCTTTTTCGAAGATTCTAGACTCTCCAAAGCATCACCTAAAAGGGCACTAAGGGGACAGGGAGTGTTCAGCTCTTTGATGAGAAAGAACCAAGAGCTCCTTTTAATCTTAATATTCTACTTCAGTACCCACACACCCACCAAAGAATAAGTAATCTCAGCAAGACTGATCTCAGTCCTGGCACAAGCAACAGTGGAAGGTGGTTTTTTTTTTTTTTTGGTCAAAGGCACAACCTAAGAACTACCTTTGCAAGCAAGGAATTTGGAAGGAGATGAAAAAATGAATGAGAATCCCGCTGCGGTTATTACTTCTGTTTGAATTCCAGTTCGGTTTGGACTCGGACAAAGAAGACTGGAGACAAGCACGCTACCAACCAGAGAGCAGCAGCAGTACACAAACCACTGCTAATGATCTCCTTTTGTGCGTCCAGGGAGCCCTTCTAAAGAAAGCCTACAAACACCCACCTGAAGGCACTTCTTGCTTCGGGCCAGGTGCCTCTCCTTGCTGTTCTTGCTCAAAGTTAATTTGTAATCTACAAAACCAGTCTCCTATTAAGAGGCAGAAACAAAACCTAAAGGTAAAAAAAAAAAAAGATGACAGAATCTCTATCAACCTGAAGCTTCAATTTTGCTGTCTGCTGCACCTGAACTGGCACACGCGGTCACTGAACTGAGTCGCTTCAAGGTTTCAGCACTGCGGTGGAAGCGAAGGCCAGTAAAAAAGGACACTTGTGGATCCCGGTTTCTATGAGGGAAGGTAGAAAAGGCTCTAAGCCCAAGCAAGGTCCCCAAGCAAGGTTATTAACTTGAGAAACACTTAGCTGAAACTCTTTCCTGGTGCATTGACTCATGCCCTCCACTTCAGCAAATCCAGATTACAGTGATTGGCCAACGATTTTGTGGCCGCAAAATGCAGGAAGGTATTTTAATTGCATCTTCCCCTGTGATCAGTTCTGTTGCCATATTCTGTGGTTGAAATCGTGTTAGAATGCTTTAAATAGAACAAAGACTTGGTTGGCTATTCTGCCCCGTCGCCTTTCCTCTTCCCCACCCAAACTGGTCCAGGTTGTTTGGGTAGAAATGCTACTTTTATCTAAAGGGTTTTTTGCCTAGAAAGTGACTGCAGATGACCAGTGCCAACAGGAACTCCTCGTAATCACTGACCGGGCTCTTCTCACTCGATGTTCATTTCCCAAAGAAGTACCCTGAAAAATTTGATTCAAGTTTTGAAATGGAGTGGTGAGAACTGACTCAGAGTCATCAATATGCTGATGTACCCCAGCCAAAGTTCCTGAGCTGCACATTATATTGAAGCTGCTGTTTAGTAATGAGCGGGATCCAGATTCTGGTGGTTTCACTTCCACAAAAGGCTGGGGAAAGGTTTTTATCACATTTTGCCTTGTGATCAGCTCTGAAGCCTTGCGCGCGGGCGAAATTTCAGCTTGGTCTTGTTTGCATTAACACAAAGACGGTTAAACTATTTGTTCTCTCCTGGCTCTTCACCCACATATACTCGCCTTGAGCAGTAAGGGTATCTAGAACTTGCCTTGTCCACCTTAGTGGTGGCAGTGCAGAAACGATGATCCTCAGGTTCCTGAACAGCCTCTCGAGAGATGTGGCCTCTTTGCTTACATCTCCTGAATTGCCTGGTGGAGCAGCTTACCTCGACCAGCATTTCTGTCACCTGCCTGAGGTCGACACCGCTCCTGCAAAGTCACAAAGAAGTATTTACTATCAGATACCAGTTCCTGTGAAATGTTGGCGTAGAAGCAGGGCTTGGGTTTATGCTGAGGAGGAGGGGTGGGGATGGAAGCACGGGTTGTTAGGTCCTCCTTGGTTAGATTGGATCTAGTCCCTATCTTGTGCTAATCCACCCCAGACTCCTGGCGGTAAGACCCAAAGCAGCATAAAGCAGATAACAGGAGAAGGCGGAGGGGGCTGGTCAGGGGTGTTTGTAAATAAATCTGGAGCCTGGGATCTGCAGCCTGCTTCGTTATGGTTTTGTGAAAACACAATTACGGCATAAAATGAAAGCAGGCTGTGCAATGAAGACAAGAGGAATGCCATCACCCAGGTTGGCTTGTTCTGCAAACCACCCTGGTCAATCATCCGAGATGAATGGAGGTATCCGCTGAATAACCTCACTTTGCAACTTTTATGTGAAGGCTTGATAAATGAAGTCAGGGAGAGGTACAAGAAAGTGATTAAAACCAGCCTGCGCAAAAGGCAATGATAACCTCCCTGAGCTTGAAACATTTTTTCCCCTTCTGCCTGAGTTTGTTGGATAATTAACCCTTTCGTCCTTTGGTCTCTGTACACAAACATTTGTATATTCATACGAAGCAGCTGTCTCTTGACAGGCAATTTGTCACAGGTAATAAATTGGACCCAGTGGCAAGGCCAACCACTTCCAGCGGGGATGCTTGCAGCCAGGTACCATGATCTGGAGTTTCATGGCAGCCTTGCTGTAGCAGAAGACCCTTTCTAAAGTTTAGCTCACTCATTTCTTGACTTTGGGCTGTCTGAGCTGCCCAGTAGCTCACCCAGGCTCCTCCTTTTAGGCACCCTCCTGGAAGAATATGCACCAAGCCGCCCTGGCCAAATAGTTTTAGAGAATGCCAGTCCGTTGTTGTAATGAGCTTGAATGTGGTTTAGATTCGCTATTAGGAAAATTTTCGTCCCCGTTGGGGTTGTCAAAGCCTGGCCCAGGCTGCCCAGGGCAGTGGTGGAGTTCCCATCCCTGGAAGTGTTTAAAGGAAATGTCGCTGTGGTGCTGAGGGACATGGTTTAGTGGTGACCTGGCAGTGCTGGGGGAACGGTTGGACTCGGTGATCTTTAAAGGTCTTTTCCAGCCTAAAGCATTCTTTGATTCTATGATTATCGTCACTAAAAGGAAAGGCAATTCTGGCATTATTGTCAGGCAGGGGCCAGGGTTTCTCTTTGTGGACCTGGAACCATCATCTGTCATGTCTTGCAGTAAAGCTAGTTACTGACTTGGAGGATGACTTGCGAATGCCAAGAAGCATTTTACCCACGTACGGTGGAGTCAAAGACCAACAGATTCCCCGTTCCTAGGTGGAGTCTGTTGTGCTCCCAGGTGCTTGCTAGAAAAGGGGCCTCACAAGCAGACCCTTGGCCAAGTGTGGTCAGAGGCAGCTGCTTGTAGGGTGGTTGCTTCATATTTGGTCTGCCCGTCTGCATTGGGACGTGGAGTCAGGCACTTACGGAAGAACAGCTGTCGAATGCGTGAGTCTGAGATGAGCTCTGGGGTGAAGATCTAGAAGTCAGCATTAACAGAGGCTTTCTTGCGTGTCAGAGAAGTAAGCTTGTCTAGGGGAACCCCTCCTAGCCTTAGCCCAAAGAATGGCAGCAGCACCACTGCCTGTATTGAACAAAGCTCTTTAAACCCACCCCGAGAAGCAAAATCTCGGCTGAGAAATGTCAACAGAGCTTTTACAACAGCCTGAAAATTAATTGTCCTCTGAAATGGCAGTCCTCAATTTAGGCATAATCTCTCTGGCATTACTCAGGCAGCTATTGTGAAGTATCACTCCGCTTGCTGCTCTCTCTGACAGTTCCTACATCCCTTCACCACGCCCACTGGAAGGAAAACAATCACATAAATCCCTCTTGCGGGGCATGCTCAAACTCGTTTCTTATTGTGGGGCAAATTTATGGTCGCATTTACTATGTAATCTTTAAAGGGGACTGGCTGGTGGTGGAAGGTCTAAAATTACAGATGACCTGGGTGTAAGCAGAAGTGGATTTGTTAAAAAATCTGTTTTGAAGGGAGGAGGGAAGGGGGTGAGAGAGGAGAGCTAGGTGTTCCCTGTGCAGTTTATGAGCTTTCCATAAAAAAAAAATTGAAAAAAAAATTCAAGAAAGGTAGAAAAGCAACTTTTATTCTGCGGCTCTAAATATCTGCTTGCCCCACTGCCATGGTGTGAGCGTGCCCAAGTGGGATGATTTAGCACTCTGCTGCTGACGACCAACGGAAGGACTCCATGTGAAAAGGTAGTCTGCCACAGCTAATGGGCTCTTGTTTCAAAGGGATGCTGTGTGTACATTACTAGCGTGTGGAGAAGGTGCGGAAAGGCCTCAGCAGACGTTAGGAATGGAGTGTTGTTGATGATGAAAAGGCACTTTGCTGTTGAGGGAATGGTGGGAGAGAAAAGGCGTATCTGTCTTTTTGATTAGAAATGCATGCTTCCTTTCATCATCTGAGCTGAAAAATTGGCTTCTGCTCTTGGTTTATGAAACCATTTTTCTTTTCCCTTCCTTCCCAGGTTTGCAAACTCTTTAATAAATTAGTTACTGTGAGGTGCATGGGTGCAACAATCACCTTAGAGGCTTTTCCCAAATGCGTCTTTAATATTTTATAAGTATTTAAATAGATTTATTCAATGTGAACGGCCTGATTTATTAACACTGGCACTCTGGCATGGAAAGGGGGTTCAATACAAATTATGTTGTGTCAGAAATTTTTAGCAGCTAGATCTCAATTTACCGATGGATTCTTGGAAGTCAGGAAATAATAGGACCCACCCCATGTTAATATTTAATCAGGCTTTGGTGCCAGATAGGAGAAGCTGTCGAACGAACAAGACGCAACGAGGGGAGCCCTGTATTACATTAAAACGTACATCACGTGTGTCCATTTCTTGGATGGGGGGAGAAGCGGGCCGGCTATTATGGCAAGTAAGAGGCTCAGGCTGCCACTGGCGAAAGATGCTTTGCCAGGGTCTGAGGGCGGACCGAATGAAGTTAAAGTCTCACCACGGACATGTGCGGGAAACCTGAGTGACCAGGTGCGAAACTCGTTTCCCTTTTGATGTCCGGGGTCCAGGAGACACCTTCCCTTGTGCATATTCAGAAAATAATGTACGACCACAGGAACGCTGAACTCGACACGGTGGCAGAGCTGCCTTGTGAAGCGCTGTGTAATGGTGCAATGAGAAGGGTGCTACCAAACTAATACTGTCCTACATAACCGTGTACCAAGAGGCAGGGGAAGGGCGGGTTTACCAGTCCTCTCTAGGTCAGTCCTCTGTACGTTACTAGTTTGAATTATCCCAAGTTCATTTTCACTCTGCAGTGCATGTAAGATTATTTTTAGCCTGGTACGTACCCTTATAAAAACAAATTTGTTTGTTTCTGTATGGAAACACCAAACCGCTTTCTCAATGCGGATTTTGGTATAAATCTAAAACGCAGGGAAGCTGGGAAGCAAGGTTTCTTGCAGTAAGTGTTCACTCGCTTTGAATGGAACAGGCGAACCTAAGGACGCCACTGCAACATAGCTCTGCGCATCAGCAGGGCTTTCCAAAATCACTGCACCCAGCATGGAGGGGTTCAGATGAGTTCAAAACCAGGCACCATCTCATTTCTGCTCAGTACCACTGACAGAGCCTCCCCAGTCTGTCCCACAAGGCGAGGGCTAAAGAGATGAATGATGGGTGAAGGAGAAAGCTTCAGCCAGCCGCAGTAGGACCGGTATTGGATAAAGAGGAGAAAAGAGGGCGTCTTAGATGTCACATGTGTTTTCCTGGAATATTTCAGGATGACCCAGCAATGAAGAATCCCTCTGGTGGTCAAGACTGCCAAGCCATAATTGCATGTTCGTGTGCGAGGGTTGGGTTCTTTGGAGGGTGTGAACTAGAGTGGTGTGGTTGAAGTGCTTGGAATAACACTGGTGGGCACTGGCTGCAGTTTTGGCCTGTAGCTGAAGTCCTGGTGACAGTGAGCTCGTCTTCTGGCAGGAACTTTATTCACCTTGTTTTCCCTCTTAATTGTGTTTATTTCTATCCCTTTAAACTTGCAGCGTGTTTAGTTTCCCCGTATGCTTGCTTTATTTAAAGGAAGAAAGAAGAGCGCAACTGCTAGTCCTTTGTAATGTTAATATTAAGAAACCTGGACGGTGCTCCGGTAAGATGACAGGGTCAAGACAAGAGCCTGCCTCACACACCTGGTTCTGCCAAAGTTTGGTTGGAATGGTTTATTGTAAGGTTGGGTGACCAGGGAACAACACCTTAGTTTGTGCTGTGATAGTTGCCTGTTCCTGCTGGCATCAGGATCTCAGTTCTTGAAGCTGAATATTTGGAGGGGCAAGATAAGGGGAGGAGTGGAACAGGATGTTCTGCATGATTTCTTTATGCTCTTTATGGTTGTTAAGTTTAATTTGTGTTTGTGGAGTGTGTGCGCGAGGATGTTTTGATGAGATGGTGGTAGATCCAGAACGAGGTCAACTCTATCTCTGTCCCTACTTACAGATCTCCAGCTGATCTGATACCTGGCGGGCTGGCCACTCAGGGTGGGGGCCGTTAGTTTCTTCCATGGGGTCGTAGTTTTAGCTGTTAATAATATATATTTACACAATTCCTTAAGCAGCAGCGATTTAGGAGTTACCTATGCTTTGACGGGTAAGGAGACATGTCTTTCTGCTTTACCCTATTAAGCTAGTCTGCACTTCAGGCTACTGCTTGCTTCTTACATGGTGCAAAAAAAAAAAAATGCATGCCACAAAGTTAACTTCTAAATTCACTGGTTCGCTTTTTTTAAACCACTGCCGTTTTTAGCATCCGATCTCAGCGGTCACAGTAATGGCATATCAAGTCTTCTCTGTGACACGCTATGTCCAAGCAAGGTGATCTCTTTGGTAGGCATTTTGACAGAGTCACAAGCAAACAAGTTTCTATTAGTTTATCGTTAGGAAAAGATTACCACCACCTACTCCAAACTCAAATATGTATGAATAGATTGTCCCCCATGTTTTTTCAAGTTGGGGCTAAATGGGAAAGAAGCAGAGGAGAGAATAGCAGAGGGAACAGGGCAGGTTTTACAATTCAAATAATGAAGCTTAACTATATTGCTGTTAGGAAAAGTACTAGGCAGACTATTGGTATACAAAACTTGTAGGAAGTTAAAGCAAGAGAGCTAAGTCTCACTGTTCAGAAGTTCATCTGGACTTCTAAAGAATTTGACCAGCTGGAAATACGCCTGAAAGCACCAAAGTTGCAGCCCCCTTCTTCGCAAAGGAGACAGCAGTTGAAACAGAGGAACAGCTTCTGCAGTCTTCCACTGACCAGGGGCTTTCCTGGAGAAATGGCCCCACTCTGGTCTTGAGGGCAGTTACGAGACATTACTTTTTGTGCGAGTGAGGCTGTAGTGGTTATCGTGGAAATCTGGATGTGATTTTAATTATAGCTTTTATTATTGGAACAGCTGTAACCAAGATTGTAACAGTCAATTGTATATGGAGCTTTACTGGCAAAGGGTGTTTAATATTAAACACTCATTGCTAACCGTGAACACACCTGATAGAATAATGAACTTTATTTGAAAGATCAGCGAAAGATAAAGGAGTTAAAGTTAGCTGTGCGGTCTAACAATAACAAGAAGCGATATCATGAACTCATTCTATTTGGAAACAGAAGACTCCGAATGTTGTTAGATTATATTTTTGAGAGCGTAAAGTAAATGTTTGGTAACCAGAGATTTGTATTGCTAGAGAGAATCACTTTCACTGAAGCTACAGTAACCGAATGTTTAACTGTGCAGGGCTGAGCTGTCAAAGCACATCTTGAAAGAAAAAGGAAGCGGCTAGAGCTGCCTTCATCAGTGTCCTTCTCTGACAACTGCGTAAGGTTCAGTTCTGTTCCCACTGAAGTCCGGGGAGAGTCTCCTGGAAAGCTGAAATGATTCCTGGCACGGACCTTACCAGGGGACAAAGGAGAAGTCTCAGAGCTCTGAGAAAGGAGCGCTGCTGTCCCACAGCACGAGAGTTATCTCTACCCGTGCCGAGCGATAGGGCCAGCCCACAGCACTCATGATGGTGGCTCGAGCCCCTCGCAAGAGCTGCGTCCCAGACAAAAGCTTTATCCCCTGCGGGGATTTGCGTCTCCCAGTCTTCCAGGTCTAAGTCACCGAGCCACTGGTCATCTTCGGCAGTTACAGTACCGAGGTTTGCAGCTTAACAAAAGGCTCTTTTTAGTTTATTTTAATGAAAACTGACAGTCTCTGCTAAGCAATGGTAGACTCAAGTCAGACGGGCTCCTGTGACAGAGTCTGCCCTAAGCCCACAGCTATGAAGCACTGAGGAAGTAAGTTCTGGCTGGGCTGTGTTCCCGGTACAGCGGGGTTGGTTGGGGTTGGTTTGGGGTTTTCTAACTCTCGTTTGTGTCGATGGCTACGTGGGCTGTTTGGCCTAGCGCGTGAGTTCTGGTGCTCACGAGGAGGCAGGCTATGAAGTGACCGTGGGCTGCAGGGACAGGGCAGGCTACCCTGGGCACCCGCACCCACCCTCCAGACGGCGCTTCCACACTGGCAGGAGCACAAGCCATGTCTCCTCTTTCCAGTCTCGGTTTTTCAGTTCTCAGAGGCTAAACCAGGACCCAGCATTTTGAATTGGTATTTGCGCCTGGGTCTTTCTCTTCAGTCCCACTCTCCTGATCGCTGCTGTTTGGAGCCGGTGGCCCAATATTCTGCAAACAGACGGTGTCTTTATCAGCGTGTAAACTGAAATACTCCAACCCGAGCTCTCTCCTGATCCTGGGTTTCCAAAATGCAGCTCAAATTCTTAACCGGGTAACCTGAACTTCGGTGCAATCTTTGTGTCTCTGGGTGTAACGGGCACGTCAGGGCTGTGTACTCTAACGCTTTTGAGTCGTATAATGGGCCTGTTCACTAGAAGAATAAACACACCGCACGATTTAACTGCAAACTGGGCGTTTGCAGAGGAGAATGTTCGCCAAAAGGTTATCTACGATGCAAAAGCAGTTGTTTTCCTTTTCCAGATTTTGGGGGTGGTCTGCAGCAGTGGTATTCTCCTTAATTTTGAGAATCGATTGTCTAACCAGGCCATTTGAATTGGGCGGGGGGGAGGAGGGGGGATGGGAAGGAATTGGAAAGAATTTCTGCTTGCAAGCACCTTTCAGCTCTTAAGAGGCTTTTGTGATGCCCCTGCAAGCCTGCAGTGGGATGTTGCAGAATACAGTACTTTCATGCAGAGAAAAGGATTAGGAAAAAGCCCAAAGGTGTGCAGTACAACAAAAGGCGGTATTTGGAGTTGCCCTGTTCGGAGACAGAGCTGAAGTCAATGGGAGTTTGATCCATGGAAGCACAGCAGGAGCGTGCCATATATAGGAAAGCCCAATCCATCAAAGTTAAGTGTGTAGTTTAGGGTACACTTGTTGTTTGAAATAACGTATTACCTCCTATTTATAGCAGAGCAGACTTACACAGTTCTATATGTCTGCATTGAAGATTTTCAGACAGAGAGTAAAGATACCTTTTACCTGGAAATTGTGGAGTCAGAGCTCAAAATTGTTAGCAGTAATATGAATGAATACTTGTGATTTTACAGGCATATAAATCTCAAGCTTCTGCTTACACAGCCCCGCGCTGTCTGCAGTGTTGGCTGGACCCGAGGATCACTGCTGGAGGACTACTAGGAAACAAATGAACTTGCAATGCGTAGTATCTTAAAGGAAACTATAAATGGGAGAGGTCAAGGACTAGGCATGTAAGCGACAGGGAAAAATCTTCCTTTTAGTTTATACAACTCCTGCTTCCATGCCGGCGCGGATTCCTAATAAGGAATGGTAACTTTTCGAGGCACTAGGCCTGTGCATATTTCCTGACCTTATAATTCTCACAGTTCTAGACATTCCAAGGTAGGGGGTCATTCAGACAGAGTTGTAATTTCTTGTGCATATTTATTTCCAAAGTATCTTTTGCATAGTTTCCCAGTGAAATCATGTGCTGGGGCTGGGGAATGCTAAATAGGTTATTTTTCAAGCCTGCATATAAAGGGCCTGTCAAAGTGGACTGTTTTGGACTTATCAAGTCCGAGTGCCGGAGCCAAACCGTGATGTTTGTAGTCTGTCCTTCCCAACCCCGTTACGAGCTGGGCTCCCAACCTTCCAACGGAAGAAGGGTAAGGAGCTCTGCTTGTGTTCTCGGGGAGGATTTTAGCAATGATGAGAGTCTTGAAAGCATACGTTGGCTCTAGAGGAGTGTGACCCGAGCCTTCCCCCAAACCTACGTTTCATTAATCCTTTGGCGTTAGATTTGTACTCCTTTTCCTTCCCGTTCTGTAAATAAACACCCGACAAATTTTAGGGGGGAAAAGGTTGTGGAAGCCCAGATTCTCTGTAAATAACCTTAACTGGTTGTGAAAGCACATTTTGAATTCATTTTCCCAGTCCTTCAAGACACATACTTTTTTTTTGAAGCAATTACGTTTATCTGATCGAAGAATTAAAATACATCAGGGCCCAGCCAAGACGTCATGAATTTTGAATATTCATTTCTCAAAATCCATCAGCCAAGCAGCAGCTGGAAGTTATGTACTGTCTGAAAGAGCTTTACACAAAGTATTTGTCTGGCCGTTTTCAGAAACAGAAAAATCTCAGCGAAAATCCTGCCGCTAATGTATTCATCGAGGAGAAGCTAAAGACTTTGCCCTGCTCAAAGCAGCGGTAAGGAAGGGTAGTCAGACCTCGGCTTTTATCAAGATGTGTCGAACTAATCTAAACTGAAATGTGGGCACTTTCTTTCTGAGCTCCAAAAGCATGTAATGCATTTGGGACTGAGCTTTTCAAGCTCTTGTTGAAAAGTAGGTGTAGGCTTTCTGCTTGCAAAAATTCCTGTGAAAAAATCTAACCTCTTCCTAAGCGTTTGAAAAGAAAGGCGAGGGGAAGATCCCGCGGACATTGGGAGCGTTTTCACAGATTGATGGTGACAGTCAGTATCATTTCATAAAACACCAGTTAGGCTGCATGTGACATATGGAGGTAATTTCTGCCTCGGCTATATTTACCTTTCCCTTTGATCTGATGGGAACGGCTCATGTATATTGAGGCAGAGCTTGGTCTGCAGTATCCTGTTTGCTTTGCGTACTGGAAGAAGTTTGGAATAGCTGAGCTGACACGTGCTGTTGTAACTAAGAGGGCAAGATGGTGCAATGAGCCTGGTTTAGTCGTGTGGAGGGACAGTTGCGAGGTGGGGTGAGTGAAATGCATTAAGTGCTGACTTCTTCCTTTATCGTTAGAGAATCATTGAAATGTAGGACTGGTGGGAAGCTCCATAGACCATATATTCTGTTCTCCTGCTCAAAGGCAGGATCAATTATACAGCCATTTAAGTAAAATATTACTGGAATGAAGAGATATTCTTTATATTTAGAAGGGGGAATACTGCCAGCACAGTTAGAAGGGGAGAAAAAAAAAACCCCAACTTAAAAGAGAGGTTATTCCAGCTCTCTAAGAGTTATCATTCAAATTAGTTTGATGATTTGCTTGGGATCATTGGAGAAGCCTGACTAGAAGATATAAGTGGAATGTAAGACAGGATACGTGGAAGTGAAAAATAAGGAGATACGATCATAGGAAGGCAAGGGAACAGGTTGAACAGGCTTCCCGTTGAGGTGGGGAGCTCCACAGGCAATAGTATATTTAGGCAACAACTGAATGAGCGGGTGGAATTCAAAAATACAAAGAGCTGTGGGTTGTGGTTTTGAGCTTTGAATTACCTGCTGGCTTTTTCATGGGTTAGAAGGGAGACTTTGCATGGCTTGCCCCCCTTAGTATCGGAGATTGCTGTGTGTGTATTTGCTTACACAGCACTGGTTTTATTCCTCCTGAACCAAAAGGCACAGTAGTTTAAAGATGCCTGCAAAAAATAAGTTTTAAAGTTTCTTGAAGCAATGCAGGAGAGTGGGAAGAACAGACAGCATTGCACTTCAGATCCATGTGGGTCCCGCTTGCCTCTGCTCTAGTCGCGTCGCTGTAAGGCTGTCTGCCTGACTATTGCAAGTTGTTTTTCTAAAGCCAAACTGCTTCATTCGACTTTCTCAGAGCTGCAGTTTTCTCTGCTCTACTTTTAAGTGTAAACACTACAATTATTTGCATGTTATTGGTAATTTATTTTATCAATCTAGTATTCTTATATTATGCATCTTAATACCACTGTTAACTGTTTTGGGTCATTTCTTATTTGTATACCAGAAAACCGCTTCCAGTGTTGTTACTTACTGGTCATAACCAATTAGGGAAGTTTTTAGACTATGGCAGTCTTATATAAATACACTGGCAAAGTTCACCTCCTATGATTTCTGACAATTAAATTGTTCTGTCACTTTGGGACCTTCATTAATCTCAACTTGTCATCCTTGTTTATGCAGGTTATAATGGCCTGTGTGTGTAAGTGAAATGAGATGCTAAAAGCCCTTGGCTGTTTAACTCTTTGATGAAAGTCAAGCAGGAATATGTTGTTGAAGGGAAAAGTTGATTTTTTTTTTTTCATCCCTGAAAATAGCACCATGGAAATTACTGCACTGTTTGATGACTGGCTGTGAAATAAGCCAAGGAAAAGTTCTCCAGGGGAGTGAAGAGAACCGAGTTGACGGTAGTGTTATCGCAGTCCTTTGTGTGTCTGCATGAGTGCTCATAGAAATAAAGCCGTGGCACTGTAAATTACTTTCTCTTCCAGGAAAGCAGTATGAAGACATCGTCTTCCAGCAGAGGAATCTTGATGGCTGGAGATTTTTGGATAACACTGCAGGATCAGTGTAGCTCAGGTGAAGGACCTGGCTGAAGTCTCTTGAAATTTCGAGATGTGAGTGTTACTAGTAGACCCTTTGGTTTGGGTAATTCTGGCAATCTGATTCCTTGGGGCCACTGCAGACACACTTCTGAGGACTTTAGGAGGTGAAAGTCCATTTACAGAATTTAATTTAATATTTGAGTTCCTGGGGGAGTTTTCAAGTTTCCTCTTTCTTATCTCCTAGAATTTGAAGACCTGCTTTCTGATGTCTCCAAATGCAGATGATGGTTTATCTTCTGCCCTTTTCTGCAGCTTTTAAGAAGGTCTTAAAAGAAGGCTTTTTAGAGTGGTCACTCTGCAGCAGCAGGACCATTGCTTGTATCAGCCTCGGGCAGAGCTCCTCACTGATCCTTCCTCCTGGAGTGGCCTCTCACATTACAGCCCTCTGAAGTATGATCAGATCCTCACCTGGAACTGTGCACTGTAGATGCAGGTACCTTTTCTTCCATGCAGTTCATCAAACCCGGGTTCCTCTTGGGCAAGTGCCTGCTGAAACTGAAACCCAGCCTAACAGATCTTCATTCTGAACCGAAACTGGGAAGGAGGGGCCAGGTCAAAGCAAGCATTGCACTGTCCCATGCTGGCAAAGCTGGAGAAGGAGCGCAGGTCTCCTGACCCGCTCAGACCCTCCACCCGTACGCCAAGGTTAAAACACAGGAATAGCCTTAGCATTATCCATCTCAAATCTAAAAGGAGTGTAATGATATGCTCTTCTCTGCACCCTGAGAAGCATGCGAGTGACATCGTCTCTCCGAGCACTAATTACCATAATTCTTAGACCAGAGAGAGATCCAGAACACTGCACAAATTATCACCCAATATCTTTAATAAATGTGGATGGTAAGTTACTTACAAAGGTGCTGGTTAATAATCTGGAACGCATATTCCCAGACCTAATTCATTTCAGTCAGGTGGGATTTATTAGGAGTCGGGCTGTCATGCAGTGTATGAGGCAACTCTTCAGTACAGTAAGTTCACACAGAAGCGAAGGGGAAAGCTGGTGCGTCTCATGGTAATATAAATGACGTAGACCGTACAGAGACGGACTTTCTTCTAAACGTTCAGCTATGGAGAACTCTCTGACGCTGTATAGTAAAAGCCAGTGGCACCCATCAGTCTATGGTAGGAACGCTGATGCCAGTGGGTTAATGTCTAGGCTTCCTAAGTTACAAACAGGAGAAATGGCAGAGCTGCTCTCCCATTTCTGCTTGATCCAGAGTTCACATCATAACCGCCTTTCTTTTTTCTTTTATGAGGTTAATTTATAAAGAAAACCAAATCCCATGTGCCTCAGGGATGCCCATGTTGGATATGGCTGCCTTTCTTTCTTGCCTAGAGAGGAAGCAAAGTGATGGGCTCCCACCAAAGATGCCTCAGAGTGTACGCCTGAAGTTCAGTAGGGTAAGTGCAAGTCTTGGAGGCAAACTGCCAGATGTTATTTGTTGAAGCTGCCTCTTGGCTGCTCTGAAGCACACCAACACATGTGTCAGGGCAGAATGAGAATCAGGGCAACTTTCCAATTTTCCTTGCTCCCAGAGGCTCTCCAAGGGAAGCCAAGTTTAGGAATAGAGAAACAAAGACCATGAAAATGAGAGATCGTTGTATTTTAGGTTCTAATGCTGAGGCAACTGTAAAGCATCCTGTCTGTAATTTCACCTTAAATTTTGGACACTAACCAATATACATGTCTTTCTAGATACTTCAGCGTGTGGAGAGGTGCACAAATCAGCTGCAAATGCTTGCTCCTGAAGCTGTGGGGACAGCATTCCTACTCCTGCTTTGACAATGCCAGCTGATCATAGGCTTCAGGAATGAGGTAAAGCTTTGACGGGCCTTTTGAAATAGACTTTTAAAAAGGCGCACTGGATTTTACTCAAGATCATGCTAAGAAAATCTTGAGTTTAGCCAGTTCGTTTCCGCCCGCTGCCTTCGTACATACATATAAAATAAACAGACTGAAACGTTTGTAGCATTGGTTGCAAAATAAGTGATTCATCCTACAAAAGAGAAAAACGCTTGCCCAAATAAACATAACATAGTGGTGAAGCACTGTTCTTGAAGTAACAACCCCACAAAGATGCTGTTGCTTATATTCTTCTTACATTATCATCTTTCCATGAAGAGGCAGTTTACTTAGTCCGCTATCTGTGGGGAAAATCTGGTTTTAGCATGTGTTTGTACGTTGGCCAGTATAGCCCAGATGCCGATGTCTGATCCTTGCCTATCGAAAGGGAAAAGACAGAGCTGAATGTAGTTCGAGAAGGAACTCTCCAAAAAGTTTACTAGGCAATGCAAAGGGTGGATATTTAGTTCTTTAATTCTCCATGTCTTTGCAGTAAGGTACAGCATTACAGAGATGACAGTGGGGTATTTATTATCCTACCTGACAGTTAATTTTGCAGGGCTTTTTCACCCCCTCTTGCAGCTGTCCCTCAGTGACATTCTCCATCTTAATGTTTGCATCAGACACTTTTGAAACTATGTAAATTACATTTAGTACATAATTTTGCACGGCCGCTACATTGCATAAATAAATTCTCATCAGTTTTGCTTGTGAACCCTGAAATGAGAACGCCTTTAGTCAAGACCTGTAAGTGGATTAATTGCACCACTGACCTCTTCCACTTCCAGGATCTGGTCTCTTGTGTCTGCATGATATCGTGTCATCTTATAGACATATAGTGGGATATATCAGAAAGCAGCTACCATCCCTTCGAAAGTGGTCACAGCGAGTGGAGCGCAGCGGCGGTGCTCTCCAGAAGTGAAGCGGGGTCAGCTGAAGATGGACAGTTGAAACGTTCCCTCCGCGCACAGTTCCTAGTGAGACTTGGAAAATCACTTCATGAGACTATTTTGAAAAGCTTGTTGAACGCAGTGTTCAAAATTGTGTTTGTACGATCAATGGGTTTGATGAAAAATGGAAATTTTCATGTTCAGTTCCCTCAGAAGCAGTTTTCCAATTTTTATTCAGCATTTCTGAGTGAAAATTTTTTTAATGAATTTCTGGCACATTTTTAAGATTAGCTCAGAGAAGAGAAGGATAAAATGTATAAAATGTAGCTCACAAATAATTTATTTCTTCACTACACCCTCAGTGTGTATAAATCAGTTCAGTTTAGCAATACCGATTAAACAAAGCGTGGCTTCAAAATCCCCCGGTCTATTTAAATAAAATGAAATACTTTTACAGTTTTTAATTGAGCAATCTCACATCATTAGTTTCTTTTAAGTTTTCCATGATCTCTGAAACGCAGGGACATTCAGAGGCCAGCTAATATGGTCCTAAAAATGTGTTGGGGGGGGCGGGCACTCACACATCTGTATGTGTGTCACCACGTGAAAACACACACATGTGCATATATATACACGCACATGCATAAAATCAGTGACGAAACTACTGGCGGCTGCCTCTCCAGGCGAATCGGGCTATAAATTGACACATTTTGCTTAATCTGTATGTAAAGCATGTTACACATCACCGTTATAATGCAGACATCTTAACTTTAAATGAGACGAAAACAAACATAAAATTAGCACTTTAGGGAACCCCCTGCCACTCAGTTTGTGTGGGGTTTAACACCTTCTTATTTTATATATCCTTCTACATAAACAGTTTTATATCAGCCCTTGATATGGTGCCTTCAAAGAATTACACGTTGAGCTGTTTAAAAGCACTAATTAGCAGCTTTAATACAAAGGGGAGCAGACTTATTAGTAAAATCTTGTAAACTTAGAATACCCTTCGGGCCCAGTCACTTGTGAGTGAAATAACTCAATAAAATTATTATAGTGTTAATCACAAAAACCTTCCAGGGAAATGATAGATCTGGGAAGAAGTATAAGCTGTACCTTTGCAAAGAAAGGAGGAGAAGTGACCATCCACGTTAAAGCCAAGCCGTAAAACCCCGAGAAGAATATCTGCCTTGATAAAACGCAGCTTGTTTCCTCGCGAG
Source organism: Bucorvus abyssinicus (assembly GCA_009769605.1). Classification (NCBI taxonomy): domain Eukaryota; kingdom Metazoa; phylum Chordata; class Aves; order Bucerotiformes; family Bucorvidae; genus Bucorvus; species Bucorvus abyssinicus. The sequence continues at coordinate 1,215,428 of CM020024.1, read as the reverse complement.
GGGGTTGCGCGCTGTACCCTTACGCACGTACGACAACAAACAGACATTAACGGTGTTTAGTTTGAACACAGCTAGCCACATAGTTATTGAATTAGCACTTCATTCCTTTCAGTAGTGTGCGACAGTGGCAAGGCTTTTTCAGGAGGTCGCTTTAGGTAGGAGTATGACAGTACTTCTGTACCTGCATCTTACGTACACACGTGCGTGTGGACCCTTGGAGATGTTCCTAAAGGCGTTGGGATCGATCTCGCCTGCGTTTGCTTTGTACAGAACTGTGTATGTACGCTTAATCTTGTCTGAAAAATTTGAATTCATGCTTGATAGTGCTGAGTTCTGCTTCTTTCAGTACATCGCACATGTTTCATGTTAATAGTTAATATTTTTAATGCAGGTAAATAATTATATTCGTAAGCGTTTAAAAAGGACACTGCTTCCAACGTTATTAAGGAGGTGGTGTTTCTAAATTATACAATGCGGGATAGCTGCGTGGCACTAGGTAACGGAAGAAATGTGCTTAAGTATGTAGAAAATCATTTGACTGACAACTAACGCTTAAAAAATAAAATACTAAGAATCTCAGAATTTGCAGCTGCTAGAAAAAAAGACATTTGTGAGTGATCTCCTGAGGTAGAACTGAAGAATTTCTCCTTAAAAAAACTAACTTTCTGCTAGTGGTTCAGTGAAAGGTGTTTGAACAGTACTTTTTATTTTAAATTTCAAGGGAAAAATTGTGAGATATGTAACCCTTTGGAAATTATTATTATTATATGTTTTATATGCCGTCGTGCAGAATCATGATTTTTCTCTGGTATCATCCTTCTCCTCATCTTTCCTGGGGAAAAAAAAAAAAGCTGGACATGCATATTTTAACCAGCATCATCATAATGATCATTTGCTGGTCTTAGTGCTGGCGGATTTTTTTTTTGTAAAGGAAAAGCAAATAAGGATAGTTTCTAATATTTGAGGACAATGTTAAGTGGAAATTTCTCTGTAATGAACAATATCTGTCCTTTCCAGCTACAGGCTGCTATGAGAAACAGATTTATTCAAAGCCCCGGTACATTTGCTGTGCATGTATTTTCTGAGTGTTTCTCTAACATGAAAGAGCTGGCCAGAGCTTTAACTTTTTTTTCTTTTTTTTCTTTATGTCATGCTTTGCTTTTTACGGTGTTTTATGTTACAAGCTAATTAGTATCTTACAGTGCCCTAACATGTACTTAGGGTGTAGGGTTTCACTAAATACACTGAACGTTTTATTTTGGGGGACCTCCGTGACACACTCTAAGCAGTTTTAAGCAGGCTAAGAATATGTTTGCAGTCAATCAAGCCTCTAGAGATAGGTTATCCACCTCTGCCTAATGCACTGCCATAAAACCTTCCCCGGTTCTGACTGCGCGGTGCACTCTGTTATTAAACCCCTAACGGTGCGCGGCCGCAGCGTTCAGGAGCGGGGAGGGAGACGATTATTTCCAGTACTTCGTAAAGCCTTCTTCAGCAAATTATCTGAAGATGAACTAATCGCAGCCGCAGCGTTGGATGGCTGGCCAGTTTAGGTGTGGCTGATCGGACGGGTGCTTCGTGGGCTGCGCTTTGGAGCCTGACTTCACGGAGGAGGTCTTTGCGGGCAGGTGGTTCCATGGATGGTGAACCAGCCCTGGTATTTGGTCTGCCCCGCAACAATAGAGGGAAGAAGCAGGCGGTGCTCTGAGCTCCTCTGAAAACCGGTTTGGAAAGCCCGTGAGTTCTCTGAGCGTGGCGGTTTTCCTGCTGAGGATTAAGTGCACCTGCACAAAGCCCGCGTGTCCCGCAAATCAAAAGCAGCGTGCGTGGCGAAGGGGCAGGCGATGGGAAGTGCGGTCTGGAGCGCCGTGATGGATTAGGGAGAGGGCCTTGTGAATGCTCCCTTTTCTGAGTGGGAGACAATCCCTCAGTCTCAGTAGGGCATCCTGTCAGAGCACTCCACGCCAGGTTCCCTGGTATCCTCTTCGGTTTTGTATCTGTCCTGTGGAGGGCACCAGCATTCAGTGGCAGTCGCTACCCCGGGCTTTTGAGGAGAAGCTGAGGACAGGTATTTGGGCACATTTGAGAAGGGGACTGGCTTTCTCCCTCTCTGCAAAATGGCTGTGTTATCTTCCAGCTTTGGAAAGCTGGGGAGAAGGCAGCCCAGGATGTTTTGAAAGGCTAAGAGCACTCTAGCCTTGCTGTAATAAAATGCAAGTTAAATTGTTCATGTCTAAAACACCTCCAGATTCAAATGGGGCAAGCTTGGTCCAGTCCCACGCAGGTAGAGCACTTGCTGAGGTAGGAGGGCTTCCCAGAAGGAAAACCTGGGAGAAATCTAGGCTTAAAGAGGGTTTATGTTTACCCATGAAGGGATCGCCCCGCTCTCCCTACAAAGACCTTTCATTTCCATCTGGAATGAGTATACGATAACCTAGTCAGACCAGCCTCTCAGTCACCAATCACAACTCTGACTCTTGACATTTGCCTAATTATCTTTTCTCATCATCAGTCATCTCTTGAAGTCTTTGCTTCATTCAGATGCCAGGTATTTCCGAAATTAATCATGTCATTGAAAGCGGCATCTTTTCATGTAAATGGACTTTATTATCTGGATCGAAAAGCTCCCCCCCCCCATCCTTTGAGCTGCAAAAGCCCATTTGTAGAGAGAGTGTCTGAAATCTGACATGCTGCCTTCTCAAGAAAGATTCCTAGTGGTGACCTCCCAGCAAGAGCTAAGCATCCGTCACTGGCAGTGCGTGTGTGCGCTGCTTGCACCCTTGGGCTGGATGCATGCTAATTTGCCCCATTGTTTCGGGGTGAGTGGCTTTCCAGCACTTCCAAACAAAGCATTTTTGCATAAGCTTCTGTGTGCACAATTATTTTATGTTCACCTCATTCCATCATCGTATCTCTTTTCCTAATATAAGAGGGGATGGAAACGTCTTTGTTTTCTTGTTACACTGGGGATTGCAGGCTGGGTTTAGCATATTGGCAAGGACACTCCTCTTTCATTAAATCCCACTTGACGAATGTTTGGGACCGTAGGAGTGATCAGCCCGTTGCGCTGCTTATCCTAGCTTTAACTTTCAGAGGGGCACCACCTTCAAACCTCGTTGCTTCAGCAAGAAACCAGTGTGCAGTGATGGACGGTGCATGCCGGGTGCTGCAGGGGTGGATGAAGAAGTGAAAATGGGAGGTGTACTCTCAGCAATGGTGTCGAAGCCCCAGTAGAAGAATGCGTTCGTTTTTCTGATGAGGCTTGTATGTAACGAATACTCTGATGAGCCGGGTTGAGAGTAGGTCAGTGTTGATAACACAGTCCTGCCTTTTGGAGAGGTTTTAAGTCGGTGGTGGCACATTTTACAAACTCCTTTCAAAAGCACCCTGTTATTTTTTACCCACTGAGCCTCCCCGCGGGACCATCTGAGGACAGCAGTATTAATTGCTGGCTAGCTCTATGCTCAAGTTAAAAACCTGAAACTGCGGCATCATCCCTCTCAAAAGGGAGAAGTGGAGAGAGTCACTGGCCTTCTGTGCGTACACTCTGAAGTACTAAAAGATGAAGGCCATTGTTTTCAGCATTGTCAAACCAGGCTTGATCTGAAAGAAGCTACAAGTATATTAGAAAGTTTTCAGCGTCATGTGCATCATGTGTCGTGTTCTGTATTCCCCCGTAACAGTTTAAGAGCATGAACAGACCGAAAGTGGGGTTTTTTAGTAACAGACACACTGCTGTACCTCAGTGAAGATAGCTGTGAGTGTTTGGACGTAACACATAGCTTACAAATGGTCGGACGCTAAAGGCGGAAAGAGCAATGCCATTATCTCGTTTGCTTCTCTGCCTAGTAAAGGCTACGGGACTCCTTGAAGGTTTTTTATGATGCTGTATCTTTCAGCAGACCTTCCAAACCGGACGTGACAATACCATGGCGGTGAAGCCACCGCCAATATTCAGTAAATTGCTCCCATCGCTAAGCACTCTCACGGTTAAAAAATTCCCCTTAATTCCCGGCGTGAATTCATCTAGCTTCAACCTCCAGACGTTCGATCTGGTTTTACATATGTCTTTGTTAAACTGAAGAGCTCTCCATCAAATTTCTGTTTCCTGTGAATGTTCTTGTATACTGTGGTCAAGTCACTCCTTAACCTTTTCTCTGCTAAGCTAAACAGTCTGAGCTTCTTGAGCCTCTCACGATTGTTTCCTAATCCTCCCAGTGTTTTCTAGTCCTTTGGCCATTCTCTTGGCTCTTCTCTCTAATTTATCAACAACCTCTTGAAACACAGGCACCAGCACTGGATTCACTGTTCCATTAGTGGTCACGCCAGTGCCACAGACAAAGATAATATTACCTCGGGCTTCTAGGCTATATCCCCCTGTTTACATATCCTAAGTTCTGAAGTTACCCTTCCGGCTACAGAGCTAATGTGTAGCGGAGCATCCAGCACCCTGCCTTGTTCTTTCCGGAGCCATTTCTTTCCAGGAGAGAGTCCTCCCCTTCTGTAACTATTCCCTACAATCTGTTTACCCAAAGCTGTCATTTTACACTTCCCCTGGCTTATTGTTTCCTTTGTGCATCAGTGACCCGCTGTCGCTATTCGCTGCCTTCCCAGCCTGTGTCACCAGTGACTTTGTGTTTTCGAACAAGCGCTGAAAACATTAGACGGCACCTGTCGAGCCCAGAAATAATGCTCGGCTCCCAAATCCTCGAGAACGATTCCCCGTGTAAAGTGAACAATTCCCAGCTGTCCTCCCGCTCCTTCCTTGCTAAGAAAATTGTGCGTTCTAAACCACGGGGAAGAGGCGAGACCCTTCATCTTGCCCGGCGCTTCGCATCCCTCATGCCCACTTCAGCGGGGGGGGGTTGTTCATCCTCATTTTCCTTTCCACGCCATCCCGAGACAGTACCTATACACCTGGGTTCAGAGGGGAGCTACTGGGGAACTCCCGTCTCTGCCAAGGAAGCGTTAACCCCCTTGCCTGCCTGCCGGAATGACGGGTGCCAGTGCCGGGATGTGCTTCACCGGGTGAAGGCTGCTCCTAGGAAGGGCACTGTTTGCTGCTTCACATTTAGAGTTGTTGCTTTGTAGCGCGTTGCTGCAGCGCTCTGAGATCGACAGGTTGCGTGGTGTTTATTATTCCCCGTTAATTATCGCTGTCGTTATTGCTGTGGTGCTGCTTTGGTCCTGAAGCGATGGGCAGAACCCCTTCGTACGAGTCATGCTGCGGGCTTGTCCTAAGGAATTGTGGGAGGGTTTTTTTCAAGAAGTAAAAATAATAAAAGTCCCTCACCAGTTTTAAATTATTTATTGTTGTGAATGCATTTTAATGGATTTCCCTGTAGTAACCATAACATTTATTTTTCTCAATAGTTCTCAGTAGTTCTGGGAACTGTTTTTCACAGAAATGTCTAATTATTATCACCAGTAATTAAATTTATTTATTATGTTTTGCTGTTGCTGAAGGAGCTTATGCCATTGACATGCTCTCGTACACTCTCACCAAAGACGAATGGAGGTGTAATCAAATTGCAAAAGAAAATTGTCAGTGCTGACACTGTTTCTCCTTCATAGGGCTATTTATACCCATCTACGCTTTTTTCCAGTTTGAAATTATTTTGTTTGTTTTCTGTGTTGTAGTTTTTGAAGGCGCACTTTTTAGCCTCGGTCTCTTCTACCCCCTTTTTTTATTTTCGTTCCTCCGCATCCACGGAATGTCGTTTGTATTCTGATAACTTTTCAAGAATGCTTGCAGAGCATCAGCTACAGACTTGGACGTAGCCTCTTTAGCCAGAATTTGTCTTTTCCGTGTGGCAGTTTGGAAAAATTGGTGCAGTGGAAAAAGAGAAAGTAAAATGAACAAGTGGAAAAGAATTCTCCACCCGAAAGAAAACATTAACTTCATCCCTTTTGGTAGCGAAATATACTGAGATTTTTTTTTTAAAAAAAGAAGAGAAAGAGGGAAAGGGAATGTTAAAATTTTCAGTTCTGATGGAAAAAAATTAGAGATCTTGAACAACCAGAAGCATCTTTACAGAAGGGTGTGGTTCTGAGATGGGTAGAAAGAACAAAAGCACAGCGGGGTTGGGAGCAGAAAGAAAAGCTCTAGATGGCAATTCTTTTTTTTTCCCCTAGCGCTTGCTTTCTGCCCTCCTTTCATAGCGCGTTAGGACACACAAGGGGTTAAAGGGCCAGGAAGAGAGCTAGGGAAGAAAAATCCCTCTGTTAATTGATCTGCCTGTCTGGTGACGAGGGCCAGCCGAAGCTTGTCAGAAACTGTAGGAGCTGGATGGAGCTTGGGGCCCTAAGTAAAATAGAGGCACCTGGAGCGAGGAGGGGCTGGCTCGCTCTGTGAGCAGCTATTTAGCTGTTCTTTTAATGTAGGCGGGGAAGGGAAAGGGTCAAGCAGCTCCGAGCCCGGGCTTGAGGGATGTCAAATAGTTTTTCCACTGAAAAGAAACAAGGCTAAAGCCTGTTAATGGCATCTAATGCTATTATTGTGCGAGGCTGTGCGTACTCATGGGCTCGCTGGGATAGTTGGAGGCGCATTTTGGCAGCTGGGGAGGCGTTGTCGTTTGATGGTCTTGCCCGTCGGCACGTCGCTGGGCACGAAGCGGTGGAAATCTCAGTGAAGTCTGCACAACTCAACTGCAATTCATGCTGTTCAGGGCAACGTGCTCAGAGGGGCTCCTTTACCTCCTGCCCTCCTCCCCTCGCCGAAGGATGAAGTGATCCAGAGTACATCCTAAAAAACATTTTTCTTTCCCCCTACTCTTGGGCTCTGCCTCCAGACCCCTCCACCGATGCAATCTGGCTGTGATTCTGCATGCCACTTTGTTTGACCCTGATGACATAAGTTGACGCATGTACTTTTGAACCTTCCCAAGAATGAATAATATCCCTGCAATAAAATGAAATCCTAGCGTTTTTAACCCGCCGAGCCCCTGTGCTTGTTGGGGCCAGGCATGTCAAATGGTGGCTCAGCCGCTGGACGCCTGAAATGGAAGGGGATAGATTTCAGCCCCCAAACAAACAAGCCATTGAGAGCTGGCACTGGTCCGCTTTTCTCGTGATACCTGTGATGATGAGCACATCTGAAACACTGAAAGCTTTTCTTGTGGGTAGTGGGAGGAGGGAGAGAGCGAGCTAAAGAAGGTGCAAAAGAATAGAGAGACTTGCGGCTTCAGGTTGTAAAGGTAGCAAGTAGCCTAGGAAAGCTCCGGGGCTGGAGGCGGCTGGCTGGCTCTCAAGCTCTCAGCCGTCAGGGCTGCTTTCATTCTCGTGGGTCAGGTATGACTTGAAATGGGTCTTTCCCTCCGCTTTGTCCCGACTTCCCAAAATACTACCCTTCAGTTAAAGATGGGCCCCAAGTTTACACCAAGTTCAAACGTCTGCCGAATTTAGAAGGGTCCAACCCAGAACGGTATTTGGGGGTTTCTCTGCTTTTTGAAGACTTCCACACGCCTGGCTGAGCTCAGCCCTAGGACTGAGGACTGAGACACGAATGAACTGCATCATCATTGTTACTGTCAGATCTTGAGCCGTAGCAATGCCATCCCGGCAGCTTTCCCGTTTGGTGCCAAGAGCAGACCCCAAGTGTGACGTGAGCCCAGCCCTCTTCTCCAAGAGAAGCCGCCAAGCTTCCCTTTAAAGTCCTTGAACCCTGAGAAGGCACAGTGAAATCCTGCAGTCGTCTGGGCTGAAGGAGGGCTGTGCTGAAATCAGGATGCAGGAGTTAGTGTCTGGCTGAACTGGTGCAGTAACTCTGCGTGACTGAAACACAGCCTTGCAGCATTTGCTGGTGGATGCCAGGAATCCTTTTCCTCTGGCCTTCTAGTGCTATGACACGTCTGTCAGTGGGGCAGGAGGTTTGCCCAGCCATGATAAATTCACGTCTTTATACCCAAATATTGCATTGAAAGCAGCAGGAGCAAATAAATGTGCATTGGAAGAGGATTAGGTTTCTTTGATTAGAACATTGTCTTAATATATAAAAAAAAAAGTCAGGTTTCACTTTTTTCACTCAGTTAAAATGAGAAGACTACCTTGAATCTGTCTTTCAGACTGCGGTTTTGTTTTGTTTCTTCAAGAGGCGTGCTAAGGAGAGCTGGTTGCAGTTATTCTTGACATTTTAAATGGCCGTCCTTTTCCTCATGGATATGGTACCCAGATGGATAGTTAGAAAGTTAAAGTGGCTCTGCTAAAGATAAGGATGCTGTGAGCTTCAGTTCTACAGCTCCTGCCTTGGCCTCCCAGCCCAGCTGATTGAGTAGGAACGAGCTTGCCCCACTCACAGAAATTCAACGGGGGGGCGGGAAAAGAGGGGAGAAAAATAACAGTACTCCAGCGACCTCAGCCCCAAAAGCACCTGCAAAGCTGCTTGAGCGGGATGTCGGGAGCAATCCTGGCTCTGCAGCTTACCCTAAAGCTGGGGGCCGGGGGAGCTGCCCACAGCAGGGAAGCTGGGTTTGGCCCAGGCACTGGTACAGGCAGGAGCTGGGGTTGCCTGGGTTGAAAAATGCAGGAGATGGTGGAAAGATCATAAAAGGAAAGTGTGGTGAACAGATTGCTTGAGCAGAATATTTTAGCTTAATACAAAAAAAAAAAAAAAGAATAAAAGAAATCCACAGCCAACCCCCTCCCCTAAGCCTACAGTCTCCTGTATGAGGCTGATGGAATTTATACGAGAGAGAGACATAACGAAAAATTGTTTATTTGTTTGTTTGCCTTTATAAAACCCATTTGGGAGGAACATCAACGAATATACCATACATCAGTTATCTGCCTTATACCAGTTACACTGATGCTGGAGACGTCCTTTGTTAGAAATTAATGTATGTAATAAAGTTTTACATTTTTCATATGTTTTGAAGTATGTGGGCCATAATTCTTTTGACTGCATAATTACTTTTTGTACACAAGAAAAATGAGGTGCTTAGTCCTAAGTAAATAACCTCAAAACAAACCAAGAAAAACAGTTGCATCTTTTTTATCTTATGGGTCTTGCACAATAAATATTTTGTTAGAAACTTAAGAAAAGAAAAAGTTATATATCCTCAATATAATTTCACTTAAAAAAAAAAAACCCCAAGCTCCTCTAGGATCACATTGAAAAGTACACTGAAGTTAGTGAGGAAGAGAAATGTATTATTTTGCGACATTTTTAGGTACAGACAAAAATAATAGTTTCTGGAAGGGTTTGCTTGGTTAATCCTTTTAGCTGAGTTTTTCCCCTCTCCAGCTTTGGACCATCAGAAAGCTCCAGTAAATGAATTTCACTAAATCGAGGACCATTGAATGCTCTCGCTCCTCTGTCACCATTCCCTTTCACTGAGCCTGAAGCCACGACTGAAGAGCTGGAGCGATGCGCGGCCGCATGAGGAGGACAGTCCGGCTGAACCAGCCGGCAACGGAGACACTCTCCCTGCAAGTCAGGCTGGCTTTATTTTGGTTGCTAATGGCAGGCACTGGAAAATGGTGAGATAACCTCCCAAAGTCAGGAGGGTGGTTTATACACCATGCCACTCTGAGAGAAGGGTTCATGCTGTGGGTTTTGTTCATATTTCAGGACTCTTTGTTGCCGATGTGGTTTTCTGAGCTTTATGGATGATGTTAGTTTGGGTTTGTGAGACTTTCTTTTTTTTTTATTACCTGGGGACCAAAAGCTCTTTAGAAGACTTTTAAAGAAAGGAAAATAGGATTTGCAGGGATAGGAGCCACAGCTTAGCCTCCCCAACCTGTAAGCAGCTGTATTTAGAGGGTGCAAGTGGTTGCTCCACCCATGGACCACTGGCAGCAGCTCAGTTCCTCAAGGAAAGGAGCCCTGGAAAGGTCGCAGCCAGTTTACCTCTTCTCATCCTTAAGCACTGAGCTAATGTCGACTCAGGGTCACATAAATAGAGAGATAGGAGAAGAGAGGGAAGGAATGCTTTGGGAAAAAAATCGAGATACGCTTTTTTAAACTAAACTGAAATAAGTTACTCTTGGGCAGAAATCAGGGAGTCACACCGGGTTTGGCACTGGCTTAAATAAATCAGTTAAAGTACTGATGTAAGTTAAACCAATATGCTAGCAAGGCCTTCGGTTTTCATCTTCCAAAGACTTATGTGCATGCTTGGCTGAACAGTGGGAGTGATTATCTGTCTAATTCATGGGAGGAATACGGCCTTATTATTTAAGGATTCAGCTTTGTAATCTATACTGTGTTTGCAGATCATTGCCTCTGTACGGGGTTTCTCTGGATCGGAGACACTTGCTCTGGGTAAAACCTATTTCCAGCTCCTCCACCCACCCCATACACTCTCAGGGTCAGCTCTGTCGGCTCTCCCTCCTCACCCCCATGAGTTGCTGGTGGTGCTGGTGAGGGACGTGCCGCTCCTGCAGAGCCGAGCCACTTTTTATAAATATGTAAATAAAATTTACCTCCTTTCGCTGACCCCTCGAAGGGCAATTTTTGGCCTGCAGCAAATATTTATGTGTGAGCTGTAAACCCCTGAAACTGCGGGGTTATAGTGGAAATGCTGACAGAGTATTAAGAGACCTTTAACCCTTGGTTTAGCTGGCCCTGCTATAATTACAGGTCTGTCTGTTATTTTCAATGGCACTCATCATGACCTTGCCTCTATTTTTTAATTATGGTAGAACTTGTGAAGGGAATTATTACTAAGTTGGGGGTTCCCCCTCTCTCTAAATTCAACCTTTATTAAACATGTAAACCACTGAAGAGGCAGCATTGGGCTAAGAGCCTTTTGCGTCCCTTCCCCTCCCTCCTCTCTGGACTGCGGTTCAAGTTGTGCCTAAGCCTGGAGTAAAATGAGTGCTGTGATTTGAGCCTCTCGAGGCCCCTGTGAGCACTGGAACTGGCTGTACAATAAGCATCAAAGGTTAATGAGCAAGGGAAAAAAGTTGACATTTTATTTGGTAATGGTTCTGGTGGTTGAAATCCAAATGGAAAAGATGAGATCCAAGAGGAGGTTGCCTTTTCTCTTTCCCTCCCTTTTTTTTCCGAAACATCCGCGTCTGGAGGAGGCAGGTCCTATCGGACCCCAGAAATGCCTCTTTAAAAATGTTTGTGATCACAAACAACTGGGCCGTGGCTTGCAGTTTAGGGAGAGCAGCTGGAATACATTTTTCAAGCAGTGCTGTCAGTCCCCGCGCTGGCTTCTTTGTGCTCGCCCCTGCTCTGCGGAGGGAGGGAGCTCGCTGGGGCGATGATATCCAGCCTATTTCGCTGCTGACCCACAGCGGTTCTGGGAGCTGCTGGCGCTCGACGTGGAAAAACACCCCAGTCTCCTCAGCTGTGCAATGTCCTGTTGGGCTTCCCAGCGGGCCCCTGCGGAGGCTCTTTCGGCCCTGGCTGCCCGAGCTCGATGAGGTTGAGGTCACCCAGCGAGTCCGCAGCACACAGGGAATCCCCCGGGAGCAGGGGTGTTTTACAGCGCGGGGTACCGTTGCTACAGGGGGGATAGGGGTGGCGGAGGGATGCACGCTTCCCTGGCTGGTGAGCATCTCCCTCCAGCCCGTGGCGACCTGGATATCTCCATCTTCTGGTGGAGGAGAAGCAGCAGCCATCTCCAGTATCAGCGTGGGGCTCTCCGGTGGCAGAGGTGTTCGCAGGGTTAGAGCAGCAAGGGGGCCGCAGGTCGCCTGGAGAAAGGGGGATCTTCCGTCTTTAAGTGATCGGTTGGGGGAGAGTCCTGGGACTCTGGATTTTGCATAGGCGAGCCCCCCGGTGCCGAGGGGAGGCACGCAGAGAGAAAAGTCCCGGTGTGGAAACGCACAGCGGCTCCTTGTGTGGCAGCACTGGCATGTTAAAAAGAAGAGGATGACGAGAGGCAGGAATTTGCCTGGGCTCCTCTGGCTTCCCGCTCGGAGCCTCGAAATGAACCCCAGGAAGGGTGCGGGCTTTGTGTTGGCTCTCGTCCCCCTGGGAAAGGGGACCTTGGCTGTTCTTTCAGTATCTCCCCATCAGATCCGCAAATTGAACCTTTGGAGCAGTTTCGGTATTTTCTTTTTTAATGGGAGTGATGGATTGGCCTTCAGTGGCTGGGTGACCTTTCTGTTCCAGCCTAGGCAGCTGCGGAGGGTTCGAGAAGCATGGCTGGATCAGGCCCTTAGGAAATGCTCTCACTAAAGCACTTTATGTACGTTCGGGGAGCTCATGAATCACTGGGCTTCACAGATTACTTTACCCTTAAAATATAGTAGATTATCTTCATTTTAATATTTACCCAGGTAGGATGCAAAGCGTGTGGCCATGAGGCGTAGCGCGGCGCTGAGCGATGGCTTGTCTGCGTTGTTTATAGATGAGTAATTAGAGCTGCTGCACCGAGGCTGTGGGATGGGGACCAAACTGCCTGGATATTTATTTACAGGACTCAGTGCATGAAACTGAGTTGGAAGCATGACTTAGAGGTGTCGTTCCTTCTCTCCCCCCTCCACCCCCTGCCCCAAAAAAGCCATTTCGGAGTATCCACAGCTTCTTTCCGCTGTATCTTGACACTACGCAGTTCGAATCACCATCTTCCTTTACTGGGGTATAAGGAAAATGAATTAGCACGAGCTGGCGCAGGTAATTAATGTTGTGTGGGCGAGAGAGGGAGAAGACTTTTTTAATGGCTTGCAGCACATTTATAAATCTGTCCTACCGTGTTCACTGCTTGTAGTTACGGCTGAGGGTGCTCACCTTCCCCTCGTCTACCACCCCACACCACTGGCTGCATTCTCCCGTTTGATGATGCCGTCACTCTAGAGTATTTTACCTGCTTTAAATCAGTTTAAAGCTTAAATTACCTATTTACACTTAAATATTGCTGATGTGCAATTATTAGTAAAAGAAACTGCCACATGTTGATCAAATGTGTAAACTTTTGCCCAGGGAAGCTGAGCATATGGATAAACAAAATTTTGCAGTGGAGTCACCTCTGTAGGTTGAACCAACCTTACCAGTGCTTTCTCCAGAACATTTTTGCCTGGTTTTAAGTACGCATTGTTAGGGAAACTATTGTTAAAAGCAGGACTGAAAGTAAGGCATTATTCTAAGAAAAAAAAAATTTTTTTTTGTCATAGACTTCAGATTTTAAACTACTGAAAAATGTGTGAAGTGTATGAAAAATTAGACCCTTTGCTCCAAAATAAAAATAACAAACATTTCTATTCCCAGATCGATTACAAGAGTGGGTTTCCACTCTTCCACCTGCTTCAATTAAATCGGTAACTAGTCTACGCCATCGTTTTAGCTCATGAGGTGGCAGGCGTTTTGAGGGAAGTGTGACCTAGAAGGGTCAAGCCACGTACACGAGGTGGCATAAAAGGAACAGGCTGAGCAGGGACCAGAGTCTCACCAAGCATCGGGTTGTGCTGGTTTGGGTTCCTCTACATAACTAGCTCTTCTTGTGAAGGACTGAAATGCTGACTAGCAGGTGGCTATTTTAAATACCCGTCCAAAGCCGCTGGACTTGTGTCCCCAGGTCAGTCACAGGCATGGCTGGGCTCTAGGGCAGTGTTTGTTCCCTGGCTTTCTGGCAATCTTGGCAGTGGCGCAGGTGGATTCCCCCGCCGTACGCTACGAATATTCCCTGTGCATCCTCGTTTCTAAAAGGTGTGGTGGCTTTGTTTTAAGGATCTCACAAAGCGGGAGAACTAAGTGGGGGCAGCGTGAGCTGGCCAGGAGCCGTCTGGTCGGCGTGTCCCGCAGGCAGCTGACCCGCCGGGGAGTGCCCAGGGGATGGCTTCGCCAGGCTGCCTGCTCTGCATGTCCGACCACTTTCTCATAGGAGCAATGCATCTGCCCTTTCCACGGCTACCGGGACTGGCGTGGATAAATTTTGACTGTCACATATATGTGTAGAGAAGCAATGCTGGGCTGACTTCTCCAAACTACTCCTCCTTTGTAAGTCTACCAAAACCCAAACCAAGACTGCTCGTCCTGGCACGTGGGGTCTGCCTTTCCTTCTTTCCTTCCTGTGGTATCCGTACTTACTGAACATGGCACTTACTGTTGTTGAAAGCAGCTTGCCTTTTTTTTTTTTTTTTTTTTTTTTTTTACATATAAAACACTCAGAAACAGTTATTTCCTTTCTGGGGGCAGTTATTTGCTCTTCTGTAATAATATGTATATTCCCTAAATGCCAAAGGGTTATTCTTCCTGCTAACTCCAGCTAAAATAAAATACAACAGAGGAAACCGCTGGCTGTATGTTCAGGCAGGTCAGGAAAGGGGCAGGTTGATTTATGCTTTTAAATGACCCAATGCCATGAAGTGTTTAAAGGCACACGCGCTTGCAAGCGTGTGAGAAGTCCCCGGCTGCCACCGCCACGCACGGCAGAGCAGCAGCCCCCGCGCTGTCCCCGGGAGAAGGGTACCGGCCGCTGCCCACACCCTGCTGTGCAGGGAGGTGTTGCTGGTCCCACCTCTGCCCAAGGCAGAAGCCAAGAATCAGGGAAACTCGTGCTCTTGAGACATTTAGGTGCTTCCCGAAATCCGACATGATCCACCAGAGTGCCGAAGTGAACGAGCAGATCACAATTTTAACGTTCTGCTCATTTCGTTTGATAGATTGCCAAGTGAGACATTTCAAGGGGTCTGCAAGTCACTCAGGTGAAAGAGCGACTTTCTGCTGTATTTTTCATGTGAGCAAAATGCTGAGCTCTAAAGGATTAGGAGCCTTTATTCAGAGTTTGAACTTTAACATTCCTCCAGCCTCGAATTTTTAATCTTCAAAAGAAAGTAGTCATTTCATGGTGAGTTATGAAACGTGAATTATTTATTCCACCAGTAAATATGTAATTAGGCATATTTTGAAAATCTGTAATTAATCCCTCACCCCTTAAACCCGTAAGAAATGCTAATACGCCTCTGAGGTAAGGCAGGTTTCTATAAAGGGCATTATGTAAGCTGTTCTGATTTGTTGTGTAATTATGTTTGCTGTCTGTAGTGGAAAAAAAATCCTAGTGAGAATTTGTTGTGGAGGAGAGGGGAGAAAGGGAGGAAAAAGCTTCGCTCCTCGTTGAGTGGGAGGCAATTATTACATGGCAATGCATCCAACGCTTTTCATTTGTTTGGGTTGGGTTTCAAAGGGGACGGTGCAGGCATCAGGCAAGACAATCACCGCTGGTTATGTTACTTGTACTTGAGGTAGCAAACCGCCAGCCCTGCCTCAGTTGCCCCGTAGCCAAGGAGCCGTTCTGGCCTGGCTTGTGCACCCAGAGCTTAGCACAACTTTTGTCCCCCTCTTATCCATTTGTTCCAGCAGCTCCCCCAGTGGATTTTCCCTGATTAAACAGGCAATTCTTGAATCCGAGCAGCACCTTGTGAACCATTTCGCGTTCCCTTTCTCATCCTGCATCCTAACACAGTATAAAGAAATGTGACCAAAAGGAAATACATTTTTCTATAAATATCTATATATCTATATATATACAAGAAGACTTCCCAGCTTGTTTTTGGAGCAAGGAAATCTGTTCAGAAGAAAAATATAATTGATCTGACTGATGTTACCATTGTGGAAAGCCCAAGAGCAGATTGCCAAGCTCAAACGTGGTTTTAGTTTGGAATGACGGGACGTATTTTAAGAGCCTTTCACTAACAGCAACTGCCAGAGTTCTGTCACTTCACTGTAGGAGTCTCTTGTTGTCATTTTACCTTCACTAAGAGGACAAGCGCACCCTACTACTTGAGCCGACGAAAGCAAGGAGATTTAAAGGTCATTGAATGCTCGAATGGTCAAAATTGGGCACTTTGGCACATAGCGTAGGGCTTATGGGGCTCCATAAGGGGCCAGCAACATTGTACACATCAGAAAATACGATATACGTTGGCTCAAAAAGCAAGCAGATGAGTCCATGCAGGTACGTTCACTGGCGATTTGTAAATGCGGCCACCTGACTAGAAGCTCAGAAGCAGCAGGCTCCTGTTTTCCGGAACAGAGTAGCTGGGGAAGGATGTTTCTGTATGATGTGCCCTGTTCCCTATACTCAGCCATCATCAGAGTCATAACGATGGAGCTTAGTTCACTATTTCCTCGGCTCCCACCAGTGGAGGTAGGTGGGGACCGTATCTCCTTTTTCTGCCTGTAGCTTTTTAATCTTTGTCCCAAGGCAAGGACCTGGGGTCGAACCCGTGGCCTCAAAATTATCTGGCCTCAGAAGCCCTCTTGAAAGAGACACCTTTAAATGTACGCTGAGCTTGCCCACCACGCTGGGGAGCAGGCAGCATATGCTAACTCAGTACTTCATGAAGACAGGCTCGCTCCCAGACGTCAGCCGAAAGGTTGGCCATCAATCAAGCAGACGTACAGCCTGTTCTCTTCTGAAATGTAGGCAGCTTCAGGGTAGGAAAGTTGTAGCTCCTAAAACTCTGCAGGAAGAAGAAGGTGCCTATAGAAACCGAAAAATGCTTGTCAGGCTGCTCCTCAGCAGGAACATATCCCAGAGTCAATGATATCTGCCAAGTGGTTACAGCACCCACTGACATCAAAGTGGCTTTTTTTTAGTCTAAAGCAATCAGGAATACAGCTTCCTGCAGAAAATATTAACCTGCCGTGAATTTGTCACGGGTGTTTTGATGTTTGTCGTCTTTATTAAAGGCCTTGGAGATGTGAGATGTGAGGATCTCAGCTTTTGTATGAATAAAGCAAGCGTACCGACGGAGAGGACGCTGCTTCACCGCAGAGAAAGTCTGTGGACGTACAACCTGCTCCGTTAAGACTTATTGTTCTGAAAGCCTTTAATGCTTAGGCACCCTTTTAGGAGAAAGAAAGACCTTTCCAGGGAGTCGTTTATGCCACCTTAAATAGATGTGTCGGCTGTCCCGTACCCATTAGCCCACAGCAGATGGACAAGACGTTTAATTTTCTGGTGCGTGAATAGTTGACTGAGGCGAGTAGAAGCCCAACTCAGGCTCTCAGAGAACCTAGCCCAGATGGCGATTATGAAGGGCTTCATATGCATCGCTGAAGTTTTATTATTTTTAAGCCCAGATGATAATTTCTGGGATCCTAAATGATGACTATTCAGCACTGGTGCTTGGCAAAGCTGCGTCTGCTTATTTTTGTTTCAATTACACATCAGTCAAAAATAGTCGTGTTTGTATTTTAAGGGACGGTAAAAAGGGAATATAAATTCCTGTTATGTGATCATTTCAATGAGGTTTTGTGTCAGTTTTCAGTTCATTTTGTAAAGTGAATTTACAATAGCAATGCTGCCAGTGGACGTTAAAGCTAAAAGTACGCTGGTTTCAGCGATGGGGAGATCATCTTCTCAAACTGTGCTTTTGGTGCAGAGAAGTGTCTGTGTCAACAAAACAATCCTCAAAAATGTGAAGGACTGCTGCAAAGAGGAAAGGAACAATCCGTTCTCCACGCCTCTTGCAGATAGGACAAGAAATAATGGGCTTAAATTGCAGTAAGAAAGATCCAGGTTAAAGTCTTGTTGTGATAAGGACAGTGATGCACTGCAAGACACTGCCTGGGGAGGTGGCGGCATCTCCAGCAGTGACGGTCTCAGAAGCCAAAAGATAGGCATCTGTCGGGAAGGACAAGCGCCATGGGCCAGGGAAGGGAATGGTGGCCCCTGGAAATCCCCTTCAGCCCTTTGAGGTGATGGCTCTGGGGGGATGCGTTTTGGGAGGACTGTGACGTGAAGCAACTGGAGAGTTGTGCCTGTTACTGGTTGTCGCCTGTGAGAGGGGCTCCACATTATTAGGTCTGAGGAGCAGCAACAGCAGGACTGGAGCTCTGAAGATTGATGAGTGAGTTTGGAGGAAAGGAGAAGGAGCACAAATAAGAACTAATGTACCTCGTTTCAGAAAAAAAATAACGTAGGTAAATCAGGCAGAACGAAGTCCAAGTCTTTCAGTGGACCCTCTCCTTGTTTTTCTGCTGATCTCTCAGGATACATCACTGCCCAGCTTTCTGGCTGGCCACAGATATCCCTGGGTGAAAAACTGGGAGAAGTTGGAGTGTTCCATTTGCGCCGTGCGGCAGAACACGAGACTTCCAAAACCTAGAAGAGAGGTGAAAAAGGATGGGCATGGGGGGAATGCAGCAGGGGGAGCAAGGGCACTGAAGTGTGAGGGCGGTAAGTATCCTTGGAGGGGAAAAAAGAGAAAGAAAGGTGAATGTGGTAGGTGAGAGATGGGACAAGGTGTTCCGGAGGGACCCAGAAGGAAATGCTCCAGGATTTTGGTTGGCAAACCTCCAGACCGAACCAAACTTCTCAGGGTTGTTTATACCTGACCGGTTTCTAATAGTGCCCGTGTTACGGAGCTTTTGCTAATAAGCAGAGGTGAATAGTAGGGGTACAATAAACCTGTTTGTGCTTGGCCCCTGCCCAGATGCTAGTGCAAGTTGGGGTTATCTGCTTTTGGTATAAAAGAATCCAGTTTGGTGTAAAGAATCGATAATACCAAGAATATCTGAAAACCTTTATATGTTCCCCTGAGCTCTCAAGTGCCACTCCGTGGTCCCTCCCCTGAGAAAGAAGCAGATTCTTGGTCCCGATGTATAAACAGGTGTACGTGTGCTTCTGTGGGTTGTGTGTGGTGCCTACGCCGTGCCTGGGGTGCACCTAACCCGCAGGGAAAAGTGGAAGCAGTCGCTGGCGGCTTGTGCGGCTGCGGTCGCCGCTGCAGTCCTGCTCCTGGGCATCCCCTTCTGAAACCTTTGCCTCCCCAGGCAGAGGTCGATCGTACCAGTCCTGAACGTAGTCCCGGGCTTATCTACACCAGAGCAGCAAATCGTGTCTGAATTCTGTCTCTTAGCACCGTGAGGAAAACTGCGTTTCGTTTGCCAGGTGTTTCTCAAGGCAATAGGTGTCTGTGCCCCTCACGTGTTACCTGTAACGTGCGGCAGGCCAGGGACCCTTGGTGTCCCCTGCCTCACACCGGCAGAGGTACGATTTTATCAATGACTTGTGGGATTCGGCGTATTACTGTTTAGTTAAGATATTCCCTACCCTGTCAGATGATGTGCTCGGATTAAGCTTTCGCTATCTGATAACTACAATGTGCTGTCGCGCTCTGGGTTTCTGGGTTTGGTTTTCCTAGTGAAATTGCTCGCACGCTGCAGTGGCTGCGCAGCGCAGAACAGCGTGCTGCCGCGCGGAAACGCCTGCCTTGCCAACTGCTCCTCGTTAGTTGGTTTGAGTGAAAAAACGGGGGGGAAATTCGAAGTGAGGCGGCGTACGAACCCAAACCCAGGATCTAACGCGCCGTAGCTGCTTGGCTAGCTTGTCCGTGGGTCTCCGCTTCCCGAGTATGTTTCATATAATTACTACGTTACATTTTTAATTATGTTTGTTTTCCTCCTTGCAGTGCCCATTTCTTACATTTCTTCTTCAATGTATGTAGTACCCCAGCTACGTCCACATTTATAATTACAGAAGATAAAGTTATAATATTCCTGAGGCAAAACTGCATTTTAACAACTGTGCTAATGTGGAAAACAACTTGTGCAGAATAAATATGCCCTACAATTAGTGGTACGCCGACATTTTTCGTGGTTACCTTACATATAAATAAACTCAAGCCACTGACATTTTTCCTGAGGGCTTTTATCTTGCAGCCCCAAAACTGCAGACAGATTTGTTGTAAGTCACACTATCACCATAATAAGTTTGAGAACCCATTATTTAAAAAAAAAAAAAAAATTCATCTGCTTTTGCATCTGCATAGCTCGGGGCTGGGCTCGTGGGTCTGATATTGTCTGTCTGATGACCCGTCGCCGCATCCCCGACCCCCCGAAGCCTATCATTTGGCTGAGGCTAACAGGAGGCGACTGGGCACAGCCGTTTCACCTGAGGGTGGGCCAGGTCACAGGTCGCTTGTAATAGCTTCTCCATGCATCTCCAGACCTGCAAATGAGCCCAGAGCCCGACTCACCCCACTACACTTCCTTTGTCTTAGACGGATGCGCTAATCAAACAAATTACCCAGCCCGTGATCACAGCCACTGAGCCAGAGATGGTTTCGCAGACGCTTGTCTGGAGCCCTCCGAGCCCCCTCGACCATGCAGCGCCGCTTAAAAGGAAGGGCTAATGCTTTCCACCCAAGGTAATAAAAAGACGTGCGGTCACTTGGCTAAGCTGGCCTCGGAAAAAATTCCCCGGGGACACGGCGGGACACATTTTGACACACGCAGCACAGCTTCCTTCGGCGAAGGGTGTGTGGGTGAGATAAGGAAGGGGTTGGCTGCCGTCGGTGCGGTTGTACACGTGTTACGGCCCTACCGACCCAGCGCTAACCTGGCTTGGTAAAGCCCAGGTGCCACGTCAGGAAGAGAGTAGGTGTCCCTTACCTCCAGGCAGTGTTACACTCCACTTAGGTTTTGGTTTTCTTTTTTTTTTTTAAAGGGGAGAAAACTGAGATGGACAAAAAGTGCACGTGTAGGGAAGAAGGTGAGCCCAACCCTAAAGAAGGGGGCTCAGCCAGCACCAGCAGAGAAGAGCGTGCAGACGGGGTTTGTTTGTTGTCAGATTCAGCCTCAGGCAGAGGATTTAAAACTGATCAGCCCACTACAAACATATTGCATTAGTCTTGTATTTATTTATTGCACAGTCCTTTAGTTTTATTTATTGACTGTCATTCCCGACTGTACTGCAGGCAGTGCTGTCACTGTATTTTCTTAAAACTTTCACAGTAAATTTGTAAACGTAAAAAAAAATTCCAGCCGTCCCATATTTTTCTCCTGCGTTTTCCAGTCACTTGGGCTTTTGTAGTAGTAATGTTGGTTGTTTACTTGATTCTGACTCTTGAAAAAACCTCACCCTAGGTACTTTCTAGTTTCAGATGGTTTGTGTGCGTGTAAAAGAGAAAGAAACTGGGTTTGACTCAGAGAATGAGCTACTGCAAACAATCTGTTGCTAATATAGTCTAATTGCTAGTGATATTTTGCAAAAACAATTAAATTGGAAGTGGGGTTACTTTGGTGTTTATTGTCTGTGACAGCTTCTTTTGGAAGCAGGCTCGAGGAGCTGCCGAACTGAGGCTGCAGTGATGTCAGAATACTACTTATCATCAATACAGAGCCAGCCAGCAAAGGGGATGACAAAACCGGGGCTAACTCACCTGTTAGACATGTCAGGATGGGCAGAGAGATGTTGCACCATCAGAGGTGGGTCCTTCCGCTTACCTGCATTTACATCCTGCAGCATTGCCGCCCTCCTTTTATTGCACTAGGACCGGGAGGGTGCTGAGGTGCCTGCTGGGTGTGAGCTAAAAAATCTGCACGAATTTTGTTGTTGGAGGGAAGGGTACCACGTACTGGAAAAAATACACTTGAACCACGACTGTAACAGCTCAAGGGAAAAGTCTGGGCACAATTCCCGTGAATTTCCCTGCATCCAGGTTTTCACTGCTGGTTGTCACTGCGATTAGTTCAAGGTGTAAACAGACATGCCCGCTGCAAGCAGCTGTGCTGAAAGAAGAGGTTGCCACCTACCACCGGACCTCCTGCTTGTTCTTTATCACCCTCTGCTGGAAAACTCCTCCTAGCCACCAGCAGAGCTGCTCACCCGGGTCCAGCCAGCCCCATTTCAAGCACCTCCAGACTGTGCCCCAAAAACCTCCTGCTGAGATGAGGCCATTCCTGGGCAAACCTCTGCCTGATGGGTTGCAGCCCTCAGAAGGAAGCTGAGCAGGCCTGTGAAGATGGGCCTGAGGCTACCAGAAATGCTGTGGAGACTTTGTGTAAGCCGGCCATATGGTCGGGTCAGGAGTACCGCGTTGAGTTCTGGTCAAGCCGTCACATACAAGCTACAGCAGAAATGGCATTGAAGGTAGAAGAGGCTGCAGTCATTAGCGAGACAATTTTCAGTACCAAGAGGCCAGCTCTTTGGAGGTATGTAACGTGCCACACCGCGGCTAGCCCCAGGGGAGGGAGGGCTGTAGCTGTAAGGGAGCAGATGCGGCCCTGATGCCGGTTACTGAACTTGGTACCACTGCGAGAGGTCAGCGCCGGCCCCAGCCCAAGCCATGCGGGTGCATCCAAGTGCTGAGCACGTGTTGTTCCTCCTTGGTGTCAAGAAGTCCACATGTGGCAGAGGAGCCTGTTTAACCCCGTCTGTATTGGGCTTGTTGAGTTGCAGAGTTTGCATTCGCAAGCTTTTCTACTGTGGCGCAAAGGCTAGAAAATACTCCTATATATCTCCTACGAGAGCACTGATGCTCACAAAAACTTCTGGCTCCAGAAGCTGGAGATTTAGGAAAAGCATCAACTGCCACCTAAGTAGGAACAAAATCAGGTGAAGAGTTTTGACAGCGAGAGACAGTGTCTCAGGAGCTCTCTCATTTTTGCCCTCTATGCAGAACTGCTCGCATCAAGACCTTAAACCCCCTCTGAAAAAGCTGTTTGCATGCGAGCAGATGGTATTTCATTGTCTTTTGCTAGTGATGTTGAATTATCAGCCTTTATAATGAAAATGCCAATTCAGCCTTGACTGCTCCGCTATAACTCTACCAGGACCACTATAATGCACATACCATATATACTGAATATTTATTATGGTACTGTGCATATTATTTATTGTATACGCAACATATTTTGTAGGTGAAAAATGATACCTTATCTAAGTCAATGAGCATAACCAGGAAAAATATGGCAGAGTAATCATGTGATTCATAATTGACATCTGCTCTCCAAAGACTTGGACAGAATCTGAATTTTCAGTGTGGGCTGGAAACGCTCCTCTGTTTGCCGGCCTGGGCATAACCATGCCACCGCTCTCCCCGGCAGCTCCATCAGTCTTCGGTATTTCCATGACTCCCTGGGCACGTAGGAAAGCTGGGCCAGCACATGCTGAAAAGATTTCAAGAAGCTGCAAAAAAGCACCGATGTTCTTCGGTGTCCAGAAACAAGACAAGGAAGTGGTTTTCTGTGTGTCCAAACGCTAATGAAGACCAGCCTGTGCGCATCCTTAGGGTTTTCATAGCTTTGCGGTGGGGTTTTATGTGCCTGTGTATGCGCGTGTGTTCCTGTTTATATCAACATATGAGCACCGGTTTTGGGGAAGCATCTTTTGCTCTGATTTTACCACTCTGCACCGTACAGCCTGGACGTGGCTGACCAGTGAGACCTCTGCAGCCTCACCCCCAATCCAGCCATGACTCTTTGGTTCAGTCCTGTCCTAAACCCCCACTGCATAACAGTGCCTTTTTCTGACACAGAATACAGGTTCCTCACACGTGTTTGGAGCAGCACGTGCTCCAGCTGCTGAGAAAAGAGAGTTTGGGGGATGGAGTCATTGGCTTCTATCATTTCTGCTTCTGCTGGTCGTAAGAAGCTCATGCTGCAGTGGGTGACCTGGCTGCACTCAGGTTCTTTTAACAGGTTGTCTCGTCAGCCTAATTATTGACCGAATTTCCAGCAGGTTTAATGATTAATGGGCTACACAGGCATCAGTGAGCAAGTCCCCAGAAGAGAGGAGGGACACAGGCAAATCCACAGAAATTACAGAGTAGGTAGGTTCGTACCTGTCCTACAGAGACTTGTCTGGGCTTACGGAGAATAGAAAGGAGGTGAAGGTGGAATTTGAAGAAGTGGAGCAGAGTGAAGCTGCTTGGTTCAACAAGCACCATGGCTTGGGAAGTTTTCCTTTCACCAGCTTAATTTTTCTTGCTTTTGTAGGTTCTTTAGTGCCTGCTAACGTGGCTGGGAGAAATATGGAGCCATCCCAGCCCATCGCACCGTGGCTGCGATATGGCATCCTTGCACGCGTGGGAGGGAGGGTGAGGGCGCAGAGGAGGGGATGATGAAGGGCTTATTAGTGTAAACAACAACAGGGATGTAGCGAGAGTTTTGGAACAAGCGTCCAAATCACGTTATCGACAGCATCTAGAGACCAGCCCACATCTTTATTGGCGTTGCTCTCGCTGCAGGAACGTGGCCAAGTTTGTCTCGGCATCTGAGCTTGTCTTCCTTGTCAAAGTCTCTTTTTTCTGGACAGATAGGCTGTGTTTGTAGCACACAAAAGCAATAGCCGAAGAGGACAGAGACTTCACCACTTTGATATGCAAAAAACAACAAATTTTATGTTTATATGTGGGGAGCTAATCCTGCTCTTGCTGAAGCCTTTCGGAAGATTCCCAGTGACTTTGCAGAGACTTTGAATTATGGCCAGCTTTTTTTTTTTTCCTTTTTTTTTTTCCCCTTCCCCTCTCGCAAAATGTCAGGAATAAATATTTTAATTCAAAATGGCACTGTGGTGCCTTGCAGCACTGTGGTCCGGGCCCCTTTCCCGGCAGCCTCCGATGCTTTTCCCGGCGGCGAGGCATGCAGCCCTTCGGCAAGCACAGCCACGCCAGGGAGGTGCCAAAGCATTGCAGAGCAAGGCCATCATCAGCTATCAGACAAGCTGGTTATACATTCAAACCACACGAAAAATAGACGGTTTAGCTGGCTTGGTGCACTGCTGGGGAACCTGCATGCTGTCAGTGATGTGCTTGCTAGAGAAAAAGACATAAAAAGTCATTTTAGAGATAATTTTAAAATATTTCAGGTCTTCTGGGTATGGCAATAAAACCAGCAATCAGTGCTTTGCACCAGCTAACCAAATGTGGTTTGGTTACGCTGTGCTTGCCCCTGCAGTTCTGGGAGTCAGTCGTATCTTTGTACACCCAGATTGTGCCCATATATAGAGATCGACAGATCGATACGCATCCAGCCCACAGATATATGTGCGTGTGGGTATCAGTCTGTGTATGTACCTATGTGCATCTATGTGTACACTTATATTTATAGGCACACTGCGTCGTACTGAATATTCATGGTATACCTGTGTCTGCATACAGATGCGTATATGCTTAAGCTTCTATACATTTTTGTGAGATAAATCATAAAAAAGAAAAATCTATGTAATGTAGATAAATAACAAACTATAATAAATACACCTATTTAAGTACATCTCCAGGTTTTGCATATATACAAGTGTATATATGAAACAGTCTTGTAGGCATTGTACCTTTTTGGATAATATAGGGTGAGCCAGGTTATATCACATCCACTATGAACGTGGATAATTGCTATGAAGCAAATCAGAGGAGCCAAGCTCTCCTCATCATGTATGGGTGGACTTAAAGAGACCCCCTGAGTGGCAGGCTGAAGGGCTTCCTCAAGAGGATTTCTGCAAGTGGAAATGCCCCTGCAGTGATGGTCTTTGGCTTTAACAGGTGGCCAGGCTGCCTCGGTGGGGTGGGAGGGGTTGGCAGGAGCAGCCCCGAGGGTGCAGCCAGCACCCAACACCCACAGCATCACTCACCCTCCAGCTCTCTGACAGCAAGTGGGATTTCAACATGTGGGCATCAGCTTTAGGTATGTTTGAAAGTTTAGAAATGAATCATCATTTGCTGATGGTCCTATCTCCTAAATGCTTCTAGTACGCTTATTATCACGTCATTTCAGCGTCCAGAGTGGTATTAGGAAACACCGGTCTCCTGCCAAAAGAATCTGAAGGGCATTTTCTGGCTGCAGCGTCAAGTTTCTTCCTGGGGCTACTAAGCCTTGATGTCGTCTTCCAGGTAAAGCAGAAAGCGATTTCCTCCTCCTGCCAGGAGGGGTAGAGCAATATTTGTCCTGAGTTCTGCTGGCAATCACTGGCATGCTGCTCGGAGCGGCTGGTACCCTGCTCCTGCGAATTTCGTTCAAGAGAAGAAACAAGGTATTGGGAGGAAAGAAATCATGAGAAAATTGATAGTGCTTCTGAAAATCGAATGGGCGTCTCTGACTCCACTGCGTCACCTGCCTAATGCTGAAAGTTACCGCTGAGCCTGGTTTTCATGGGGATAAACCCAAACCACCACACAAGGCTGATGCAAGCAAGTCACAGCGACAGCCGGGGCAGAGCCCTCCAAGGCAGCAGGTCTTGCCAATGCCCAGCTCAGGTGGATGCTCCATACTCTCCCTGCCCCAGAAAATGAAAAGCAGAGGTGGCTTATCATGTCTTACAGGTTCAAGAAAATGGAGAGGGGAAACTTGTTAATAGGGACCAAAATTATTCTGAGCTTCTCAGGAAACAGTGTGATGCTCCTTCTCTGTGGTACTTGGCTCCTCCGGCATGTGCCCACGGGCGCAGGGAGCTGTGAGGTCTCGGCTGCAATGCTTCCTTCACCAGAGGAGACCTCCTGGGCCCATGCGTCGCAGGAAATTTTCCTTTTCCTTTCAATTCCTGGTGTTTGAGGTCTTAATTTGTCAAGCCTTTGCTTTGGGGCAGAAGGAAAGAACAGCCCTGTGAGAGCGATGTGGGATGCCCTCCCCTGCGGACAGGACCAGGGAGGGAGCAGCGGGCTGTTTCCCAACACTTTTCAGATGCACCCATTGAATGAGAGAGGGGGGAAAAAAAGGAGACGTCAGAAGTGCCAATGCTGAAGGAAAGAAAGTACGAAGGAAAAAGCACACACACATCTGCAGCTGATTTAACTGTATAAATACATGGAAGGTTCCTTTGGCACTCCCAGCACAAATAATTAAATGGTGCATTTGGGTACTAGGACACCATTGACCTAGGGATACAAGTGTGTGTGTGTATATTCATGACATCTCTATATTTGTCCCAAATCATATGTTTATCTTTTTTCCCCTATGCAATTACAAATTCATCGATAACCCTGCGACTGAAAGCAGGGCAGGGAGGCTGGACAGGGCCGTGCGTCGGACCACGCGTGCAGGGAGCTGGGAGCTGCTGTGCTTGGAGTGACGCCGGGGGTCTGGTTTTACTTAGGGCCACGCCTCGGCAGTTTTAAGACAACACAATGCAATCACCCCGACCACAAAATGTCTTGCGAGAGCCCAACTGTCCCTGATGCCACCGGGAAGGGGGATGCTGGGAGTGGTCCAGCCCCTGCCAAAGGCTCCCTGGTGGGGCTGTCAGCAGTCATCGCCCTTCCCACACAGCCCCTAGATGTTAAGGTGAGCTTAACTGCATATATATGTGCCAGGGCTGGGCATTCATCTCCCGTAACTACCTGTTTCTCTCAGCTGGAGGTGTACAGCTGAGGATGGGCGAGAAGGTTCCTGGCATCCGGAGCATGAAAAATGTCCTTTCCTCTTAAGAAACCCCTTGCCGACGCTGGGAACCTGCTGCCCGTACTCAGGCGGAACTGCCCTGGCACTTCGGCTAAGGAACAATGAAGACATCAAGCCTTATACGGATTCCATCATGATTTTGTTTTATTGTGGTGTTGTTTTATGAGGGACTTGAGGCCCACGGGGAGCAGGAAGGCACTACCATCTAAGCTGGGGTGGGGAGCAGCGGAGGCACGTCAGGGCTGCCTGGTATCGGGGAATGATTTCATCCCAAGCCCTGTTGTGGTGGGGAAACAATTCCTGTTTGCCTACAGGCCTGCTATTGTGTGCCGGTGCCAGAGGAAATCTGCGGCTGAGCGGCGTTGCACAATTGCCGGTGTGGCCCCTGCTGGAGCGCTTGGCTCCGTGAAGCTGGGACAGCGGGCAGGGCTCGGCACAGCACGTGGGTACTGACAGACCTCGGCGAGGCAGCCCGCACCTCTCTGCGGAACCCCCGGCTGTTGGTGTTTTGCTGTGAGCGTCGGGAGACTGATCCGTGCTGAAATACACCCTCTCCTACTTGCTTTCCCACCCTGTGGCATCACTTTGGGGTCCCTGGGCCAACGCAGCTTACGGGCGCTGCATGGGGAACAAGGAAGAGGAGGGTGAATGGACTTACACCACGCTCATTTTTTTTAAGCTGGACTCCACGTAGGTAGCGTTAATACCAAACCAGAGAGACAGTTGTGGGTTAAGATGGTGAGTGGTGTTAAAGTGGTTCAATCTCCTCATCTCTTTCCCAGACTTCTTCATCCGGAATTTAGATCATGTCAATGCAAACCCCACACCTTGGGCTTCCCCTTCTTCCATCTCTTTCTCATTTCACCCCATTCACTCTTAAATCAGGCATTCAGTTTCAACCTGTGGGCAGGGACAGGGCGACTTTGCAGGGAACGTAAAGCCAGACGATCATGAAGGGTGAGGTAGCTAAGTACCTAATCTGTGGTTTGCACACCCAAACTCTGCTGCCAGCATCTCAGAACTGAACCCTCGAAACCCTCCAAGACAGGTGATGTTGTGTGTCTGGACAAGAAACCTGCAGCCAGTGCCTGTCCCCGAGAGGACACAGCATCCCAGACAGTCAGAGAAGGCTGGAGGGTCAGGGAGCTCCTCAGTGCCTTCGTAGACCCCTGCAGCCCAGCTCCACGTCGCCTGTGGGGCCATGGCAGCTCCTGAACTCTCTGGGACTGGGTTTTAAAATGGATGTAGGCGTAACCTTCAATAACACAGCTCCTGTGGCTAGGGCTTCTGTACCTATACGTGAGCTGACTTAGACCAAAGTGCTTTGGGTGCTGCCAGCAGTGCAGACCCGGTCTGGAGCAAGCTGTGGCAGGGATCTAGGATTCACCTGTGTTTCAGGAGCGTTTTACTGCCCATCCTGAGCTCCCAAAGCTCGCTCTACCCACGCTTGAAGCTAGTGCAGCTATGTCCCGTATTGTACAGCAGCAACACCCTCCAACTCCTCCAACAGAGATCTGTTTGCTTTCCATCCTCCAACTTCCTCACCCCCCCCATCTCCCTTCTGTGGGGTGCAGCCCTTAGGGTTATCATTACCTGTCCTGCCCCAGACAGCAGCATTGGAAGATGACAAGTGACCTGGTGTTCCTCATCTCCTTTGAAAACCGCTGGAAACAGGGCTATACACGAGCTCACCTGGGCTGCGGCAGTACTGACCAACGCATCTCCCCCCAGCGCCTGGGGACTTCTCTGCATGCAAAGAGAACGGGACACCCCTGAGAGGACAAAACAGTCAAAAATGCCTTTAATTGACTTCCTGATCTGGTGTGTGGTCAGCAGGCAGGGACTGGGAGCAGCCTCCAAGCCTTGTTGTCTCTCCAGTAAGGGCATTGATTGCAGCACTCTGTCCAGGCGACACCCGCTCCTGTGGTGTCGTGCCAGCATTTCTGCAAATACCACGTGATTTATGCGCATGTGTTTTGTTTTGGGCTTGGTTGGGTTTTGTTGGGGTTTTTTTTTGTCATAAGCTGCTGGCAGATCTGGTCCTGTTCCCTCAGCCTGTTAAGAGTGTATGCAGAGCCATTCCCAGCCAGTTGGAGCTTTTCCACAAGATGGTACGCAGCCCAGTCTGTAATTGAAACAGGGCACGGATGCTCCTGGGGAAGATAGACGTCAGCCAAAAACCCAGGCTGTGATAGTCAGAGATATTTAATATACAAATATGAAGTTGTTTCATAAATATCTTATAAAAACTGTAATTTACTTCCCAATATTTTAGCAGATTATCTTAATGCAAACAGCAGATGTATTTCGGAACGATGAGACAAATGTTTAGTGAAATTGGAGTTATTCATGTGCGGTCACACAGGGAATATTTGCATGATATTTTACTAATTGCTCCAAAATTTGACTTGTAGCAAATAAACAAATGGGGAAAAAATAAACCAGTAGAAAGATTAGCCCCAGGCCCCTCTTTTTAAGTTCTCTGAGTCTTTCTTCAACTGCTCAACTTTTTTCTCTGGCAGCCTGCAGTTCTTCTCCAGTCTGCTCATCACTCTTTTCAGGCCCATTATCCCTTTGCAGACTTCTAGTTTTCCCCTGGTAACCGGATTTTTTATGAAAGGGGCTTGATTTTCTTTTTCCTTTGGAGTCCAAGTGCCTTTTCTCGGTCTGCACATCTGCCTGCTCCGGTGTCTTATGGCTTGGCTGTAGTCAGCGAGGTCCAATTTCCAATTGTCAAATTTTCTTAATCGTTTTGGGGAAATACTTTGCTGTTTTACCTCGCTCAGAGGTTGCCCCAAATAGGACCAGCCCTACAGAAAAACCCAACACGAAAGGAGTGGGTGCGTTTTTAGTGGCCAGGAAATCAGGCTTGGGTTACTTTAACCTTCTCTTACAAGTTTCGAGTTACGGCAGCGAGAATCGAGTTGTAGTTTCTGATTGTTATGACATTATTTTATGTCAGGTCTATTTATTTGCCCTCCTGGAAAAGAGAGCGTGTTTCGAGACGTCAAAATATTTTGTTCAGCTTCATTCAATTGCAAGAGGAGCCTTAGGTGAGGTAAGAAAAATGTATGTTTATCAAATTTTGGTGCGCGGTAGACGGTTACATGTTTGTATAGATTTCCTACTCCCAAACTGAAGGCATGCTGAGGGTGCAAAAAAACCAAGCAGTGGGAAGTTAGCAAAGGTCAGAATGGGAATTAATACATCTTGTATAGAAATCCCATTGACTGCAGGAGCAGGTGAGCTGCAGCACTGGAATGAGAAGCCCTCAGTTTCACAGAACAACTGCTTTTTGCCCGAGGTGCTGGAGCATCTAGCAACAGTGAGTGCCTCTTACCATCCTTCTGTCAGTCACCGTGGGGGGATACGGAACGCACTTTTTCACCTGACGTCTACGAGCAAAGGGGGGTTCTTTTAAGCATCTGAGCCTTTAAGATCCCAAATCACATTGTAAGTCACGTCCCCAGCACAGAAAATATTCCCTGTTACGAGTTGGATTCTGGAGGAGAGGCTGGGAGGCTGGGAGGGAAGTGTGTGCAGCCACTGCTTGGGCACTTCATTTCCTAGACAGGTCTGTAGCAGCCCATAGCGGAGCAGGGGACTGTGAGCTGCTGCTCCCCACAGTTGGTGCCCGGACAGCATCCTGGTGTGGTTGGGGCATTCATCAAGTCCTGCTGTCCAGCCTGACGTGGGATGCACACCTCCTCTCAGCTCATATAACGTGTATTTGCAGGGTCCTGCTTTTCATGCTGGCCGTTAGTGGACCATTTTGACAGGCATTTTCCTGGGGGCTGTGAGGTGCAGGTGGACGGGGATGCTGAACTAAACGCACAGGGAGGTAGGTGCTAAGGCGTCCGCACAGGTGTCCAAATAATAAGATCAGCTGTATCCCACACGGTCCTCCAAGGTTTTGCTAAAATACTTCCGTAGGGTCAGTTCTCCTCTAACCTGATTTTTTTTTTTTTTTTTAACTTGGAGCAGCCAAGGTAACACAAAAGGTGACTGGTACGTTATCTGACTGAATGGGAAACACAAAGGGGGGAACAGGACATTGTCGTCATTATTCTTTTCTCTTTAAAAGAGGAGGTTTCCATTCCATTTTAACTCGCTACAGTCTTTCTTTGGCCTCTCCCATCCGCAGGTCACCACAAGAATATGTGAAAAGGAAATGTTTTATTTTAACAGAGTTGAACAAAGTACATGGAACACACCCTTGCCACTGTATCACATTCCTTCAGTCAAATTGCAGAACCCAGCATAAACTTTTTTTTTCCTTACCCCCTTGATCTTTTATTTCATTGAGAAAAGCCCAAAGTAAAACATTCTTTCAGGAAGCATTAGTTGTATTGCTGGAAGCAATAGCGATCTCCTGAGCAAAACCCCGGAGGACTCGCGCCACTCTGCTGTCTGAAAAGCTGCCTTCAAGCACATCCACTGTTGCCTCTTTCCCGGCAGGCGTCCCAAGTGTTGCGCTCGTGGTTGTGCACGCGGAGCTGCGGACGATGCCAAAGCAACTGGATATATTTGCGTTAGGGTTTTCCTGGTGTTTTGGCCATTATGGGAGTCCTGCGTCTCGGGAGAAGCTGTCGGACTCCTGCCCAGCCATCCTAACTTTGGTCCCTCGTCTTGCCTTTCAGTATGCATGTGTAACTCCTGTGAATGTAAATAAAAGTTATGTACATGCACGGAGAGGGAAATGGATGCATTTGTCTTGGCTCAAGACAAGCAGCATCTCCCCAAGGAGCCACTTAGGAGGTTATTGAGAAGCCAACAGCAAAGTGCGGTGGGCTGTACCTTCCTACATGTGTGTTGCAGAAATTATTGGCGTGTTGTTGATGTTTATGGCGAACAAATAGTTTATTTCTGGGCTAAGAAAGATTCCAGTGTAAATACTCCACTGGCAGCTAGCTGGAAGTTTGCCACTTGAAGTTAAAAGGCCCGTGACCAATGGTGTCAGATTAACATTTCCAAGTTGGACAATGTACAAATGGTGTTCTTGGACTGGAATAGAAATAGATGAAAGTGGTCTACTGCAGTGCAAATAACAAACTGGCAACCAGCTGGTCATTGGAAAGAGAACATGCTATGGGAATATGCTTTCTGCAGAAATGCTTTATTTTGGAGATAAGCATTAACAATAGGAAGATGAGGCTTGTTTAACAAGAACCATATGGTCTCATCCTGCTTTTATTTCACTCAATGGCAAAGCCCTGATTGTCTTTCATGAGTGTGGGATGGGGATTACTGATTGATAATAAATAAGAGGTACAATAAGTTACCTGATTGCCTTTCAAGAGGTGTAAACAGATTATTTTTAACCCACATGGTGGTATTTCAGGAGGCAGTAACTGAAAGGAAACAGAATTAAAGGTCCTTGTTGAAAAACAACTTCTGACAAAATAAGCCCAGACAAAGATGCATTCAAGTCAAAGTTACCAAAGTATGTGAAACCAATACTGCGACATTTGCAAGCTGCTAAGTGGAGAAGTAGTGGGGGGAAAAAAGCAGTTTGGATTTTTGTAGGGAGAAAACAATAACCTGTAAAAAGTAGCTTACATGCAGATGGGGGAATAAGGCAGGGGCTTTGCTGAGGTTTAAGTAACTACACAGTTTATTCTGTTAGCAATATAATTAAAGATAACAGAATTCAGCGTCACAGTTTCAGTATAGCTGCAGAATTGATTTGTGCTACCAAAAAAAAAAAAACCACCACCAAAATAACAAACAAACAAACAAACAAACAAACAAAAAACCAGAAAAGAAAAGAAAATGCAAGCCAAGGGACTCGCAGCCTCAGTGGAAAAGCTTGTTTTGGGAACTTTTCAAGGATGTAAAACATCGTCTTGATTTGTTTACTTTTATGGGTAGGAAGTAAAAAGGCAGTGAAGTGAGGGTGGAGATGGCATTCTGACCACAGTTGGAAGGTGGCAGTAAAACCGTTACAACTCAGCACTGCAAACTCATTTTTAAAACTGATTTTGTCTTTGTTTTGTTTTTTTTTTACAGTGGCTAAGGTTTGTTGTTTTGGTCACAAAAAGACAGCAAGATGGAAACCCTATTCGTTGTCAAGAAAAAATCCAGATTTGAACACGGAAAGCTATGGATCATGTATGCAAAGGCTCGCGCCTGCCGTTGGGCGTAAGTACTCAATCCCGTTGATTTCCACGTGTCTGAAGACCGCTTATAACAATCAAGGATATTAAAATTACGTTATGCTGCGTATTTAGATACATCGCATCACTAACTCTGCTGGTTTTGCTCCCAGAGTTTCTCTTCCCTCTCTTTTTGCTTTAAAATATAGTGAATACTGGAAGCGGAGGGAAATGATTCAGAATTTGGAGCACGTTGAGGATTCAGATGTTCAATTTGTCTTAGTTCATCTCCTCTTTCAACTTTGAACACCCCTTTTCTGGGACTTGTTTCTCCCTTGTCTTTACGCTGATGGCAGAACAGCCTTAAACCGTTTCTCTGTTTCTTTTGGGTTCCCGATGCCCACCTCAACCCCAGCATCTGAACAACGCTGGAGGCGATCCCGCAGTGGCTGGTTGTGCTTGTGATGGAAGTACATGCCAACGGTGGTCCTGATCCAGAGCTCCTGGAAATGCTGGGAGGTTCCTCCTGCAGGACGCAGGGCAGGTCGTATGCAGGTGAACCCTGGTGGAATGTGACTTTGGCTGCCGACATTTCAGGATTCAGTTTTTCCAGGTTTCCAGCAATTCTCTGATAAAACAGAATGAGGGGGGACTTAGATCCAATGTCCATTTATGGGAGCCGTATTAATTTGGCAATATCACTCATAAATAAACAGCCATGCTCCCCCAAAGAGTGGGACTGCACTGCCCCACCATCCAGCTCCCCCAAAGCCAGGGAGAACCCTCTGATTTCATCCCGCTTACTCCCTCGTGTTTCTTTTCCCCGAGCAGCGGGGATAGCTGATGGAGCCCGTCATCGTTTTATTGCTGTTTCTAATAAACACATATGGTGATGCATATAACAAGAACAACAGTGAGTCGCTATTGTTCAGCGCACAGCCATATGTGGGCTGTCCAGCGGCTCGGCAGCTGCATCGTGAGCGCTCAGGAATGTCGATAGCCCAGAGAGAAAGGAATGATTTTTAAGAGCTCTGAGCCTCACAAATAGTGTGTCTGCTTTACATACCGCTGTTGCTAAAACAACTTCTGACCGTGGTGTGCCAAAAGCATAGATGTGGCATTAGTCACTGCAGAAGTTTATAAGGTGATTAAATTGCAGTGCAGAGGCTGAGAAATTAGCTGGGACCATGTTGAAGGGAGCTTTGCAAAACAAAAATACCCAAATAAATATATATCTGTATATGTATAAATATTTTGAATGTATGTGTGTATTTATACAGTTGGTACTTTTTTTTTTTAACATCAGAAACTCAGGCACTTGCACATCTTGTACTTCATGTAATAAAAACTTTGACCCTAGCGCTAATCCATATTTATTTTATCCTGTTGTGCAAGGTTGAAAGGCATGCGATTTACCAATAGTTGGTTCTCCGTTAGCTACATTTCCCTCTGGCCTCGTACGGCTCTGCTTGGGCTGGATGATGCATCCTTGAGTGATGCAGAGGCAGCCCAAACGCGATGGCTGGGATGCCTTGCGTACGTCTGTGTTTCTCACACTCCTCTTTTCCTGATGCCATATTTACACAGCAACCTGACTGAAAATGAACAGCCCATCTGTACATCTTCATTTTCCCATCAGTGTGTTTGGGGGAGAGAGAAGACTGTCACTGAGGGAAAGAGAAATAAAACTTAAAAGCAGGCAATATTTTTTCAAATTTGGGCAAACACAAGCAGGCAACCATATCGTTATTGAAGCACTAGAATAATTTAACTGATTTGTGTGTGTGTGCACGATGCTGAGTACCTACTGTAAATAAGAGCAAGAGAGAGAAAATTGTAAGGGATCCAAAAACCAACTGCTTGCATATGTCGCCAAGCATGGATTTTAGATGTCTGATTTAAATATCAAAGTGCAAACGGTTTTGGACAGCGTTTCTAAGGCATGGCAGAAAGTCCTGGGCCTTGTACTCCTTCTGCACATGCACCCCTCGCCCAGACCTTCTTCCCGGCACACAGATGACCTGTATAACGGGACACGAGTTGAGTAACCCATAAAGCCCCGGGAAGAATCGCATCCAGGCACTCACAGAAACCATAGACCAGCTCAGACTGCCAAACCCCACAACCGGTTTTGCCCGGTAAACGAAACCACAACGATTTGCACTCTCAGATATCCCAACAAAAAATAGATGTTCTGCATGACAAACTTTTCAATATTGTACACAGCAGTGCAAACAAAACGGGGGGGAACCGTTAACTTCTGTTTACCCCATCCTAGGTAGTTCCTTCCAGTGGGTAAAGCTGAAATGCCCACACAGACTTTCCTTGATAATGAAGGGCCACGCTTTTCCCCCGACAGACATACGTCTCTGGGTTCCTCCTGGGAGTGGTGGCCGGACTTCAGATAAACCCTGCACCAGGGGCTGCTTTTCAGAGGTCCCTGGCACCCCCGGGTTCTGTTGACTTGTAAGCAATGTGCGGCTTGAGGTCCTACTCGTTCCTCAGCTGAATTTTTCAGAACTCGTGATTTGTCAGCGTGAGTCAGTGTTTTATGTAACCCCAGCTTGCATTCCTCCACACCCCTCCTGAGCTGGGAGCGCTCCGACAGCCAGCCTCAAATCCTTCATCCTCACAGCTGACAACTTGGGTCCTCCTGCAGCAGCACTGCAGGCTCCTCGTGTTGCTCCTGGGGCTTTTTGGGACCCAGTGTGCCTCTCCCAGGCACTGCAGGGACAAAGGCTGGAAGAAAGCTGGGCTGGAGGAGGGACCCCCACTCCCAATGGGCAAGATGTTGGGCTTTCCTGCAACAGAAATGCCCATCGCCAGATTTGTTCAGCTGGGTTTGTTTCACTTCCCTGCAGCAGCATCAGTTTTATCCATGACCCTGCCAGAAAAGAAAGAAAGATTTTTCATGTAAAAGCGGTAGGAAGGGAGGACATTGATTAGATGGATCCCACTTGCTGTTGGTCCTCTGCAGCTTCAGTTCACACCCCGTGCCCCTGCTTCACCCTGAAAGCAGCATCCTGAAGGTGGGCACCTAAACAAGCTCTTGAGAGGTGGATGATTACACCATAAGTATTTTTTCTCTGTTATCTGTGAATGCATTAAAATATATCAAAGCAGATAAAGTCAGTGGGTGAGAAGCTAAACCATTTTCAATTCCATTTCAGCTGATTTTCCCTTGAAAGGTGGAAAATCTCAACCTGCGATGCTTCCTCTGGCAGCTTCCTGTGCCCATTTCTAGGGGGATCTCCTCGCTGGTGGGATAAACCCTCCCCAACCTCTCGGCATCAGCATAGCTCTCCCGTTCCCCCCGGGACAGCCAGGAACCCACCTGACACTCACAGTCAGAGGGATGCCCGTTCTGGTCAGTCACCCCATCCCCACCACGGCCAGACAGGGGTCAGCAAGGAGCACTGAGTTCCTGATGCACTATTTCTTCCTCCCCTCTCTTGGAGCGGAAAAGTGCCCCTTTTCATTAGCTGACGCCTACCTTCTCTGTTCCTACGGCTAGTAGGAGTCACAGCATGGTAAAACCTAAAATGGCTCTTCCCCTCCCAGAATAAAGCCCCAGTTACTGGAACAGGGACTTGTGGACATTGAGTTGAAGACACTTCTTTACTGGAAATGTTTGATGATGCTGGAGACTAAAGCATGAGGAGATATTGGGCTGCTTGATGTAGTATGGTAGGAAGTAGCTGGGAGGGATCAGAGAAGATACGGGCAGGGCTGAGGCATCGCCAGTATTTTGTGTGCAGCATTTGTACTCTGGCCTGGCTCTGCTTGCTGTTTGAAACATGGCCAACGCGTCCAAATCAATGAAACAAGTAGCTCAGAAGCACATTTTGGGGGTGTTTTTCAGGTATGGTTGGCCTTTTTAATCAGCCAAATGATTGCTTGTCATGTGAGATCAGTACCTCAAATTCAGGCCCTCGAAAGAACGACAGGAAAAAAGATTAAAAAAGAGGAGATTGAACAATTTTCTAAAATAGTTGTTATTTCTTTGTCTTGCCTTCTTTAATCCCGTGTTTGTAAGTGTGTACAAATATGTGCACTCCGAGGCAAAAATACCTGCTGATGCTAAAGTAGTCCCGCACAAGAGATGCTTTTCAGCGTTTGGAGAAACCATGCAGGAATGTGAGGACCAGGTGAGGGGGAACCTGTGCCAGTTCACTCCACTAACCTACTGAGATGCAGCTTGGTCACGGCAAAATAACCTGGCACCGGATGCTCGCATGTTGTGACCGTGCGCTGGTGCTCTGCAGACCTCAGGTTTGGAAACCCTCTCCTAGAAGAATGGTGGGCTATTTCTTGTCCTCATGAGTGCATAAATGTTAACTACGTGGCTGTGAAGTCACAGCCAAGTTTCATAATTGTAGTGATTGTAGAACGTGAGCAACGTGCACCACAGTGTGGTATTTGTCTCTCCGTCCTTGGCAACCCAACAAACCAGCACCCTTCCCAAGCCGAGGGTGTTGACACCTTCATTCTTTCAGGAAAGAGCTGTGTTGATACATTTTTCCCCCCCCCAAGTCTATCAGTTGGCCTTATAAAAGACGTAACCTCTCCATACGTGTGTGCCAGGCCTGTACTGATACGTAACATTTCGTGGCTGGCAGTCTACCGCATGCTTGGCCAGGAGCCCATGGGTTGGCCGTGGTTTTTCCTGAAGAACTTGGGTTAAATCCTTTCGCAGCTTGCTTCGCCTATGGCCCGCTTTTGTATTTTCTTCACTGCAGACCTCAAAAGCAATCCCCTCGGATGTGGTTCCGTGTCTTTCACTGGAAGTGAAAGAGAACAAAGCAAACAAGAACACAACGAGGCTCTTTCTCCACTTTGGTGCTTTCTTCAGGCTTTCTACTGAGGATTTCCAAGTTCCTTTGACATCAGATGGTAAGGGCTCTGAAAGAATTTATTGATGGCAGCTGCAAAAAAAAAAAAGGGAAAAAATGAATGAAATCCCTCGAGATAGAAGGTATGTCATGAACTTCCCCGAGTTATTTGCAAATGGTTCTGCCGGTATCGATAAATCCCTCAAATTTCAGGATAGGCTACATTAATTACAGGATGGCATTATGTATTTAAAGGTTGCTGGAAGTTCTATCTGCGATCAGTCGTGTTCAACTGCAGGTTCACGTGAAATATTTATTATTTTAATACGTAGGCATGCCCGCGAGCAGCGCTAACATCCATGATGTCTTAATAGGCTTTTATTGGTTCGTCCTCTCCTTGTAATCTTGTTTTACAGTGTGTGCATTCAATGTGTTTGTGTCTATGCTCTTCATGCACACATCGCAGGATGCCAAAACATCCTTCTGCTTCTGTGTTTCCAACCACTTAGTCAGGCACTTGAACGCTTTCCAAATCTTGTTAAAAACCAGAAATAGCGCTATCACTTCTTGTTGTAGAAAGGGAGCGAGCGGTGGAAAGGTAGAGGAGGAGGCTGAGCGGCTGGGAGGTGGGGGCGTCCTCAGGGGCGAGCTCAGAAGAGCCTGGGTGCCACAATGCCCAGCCCTGATCTGGGGCTTCCCGCTGCCTCACCCTGAGAAGGTGGGGGTTTGCTTCGCCTGCTGGATGGGAGAGCGCTGCAAAGATGCTCCCTGTGTGTTACCTCCGATTTACAGAGTTTACGAAGCAGAAGTTCCCTGCCCAAAACCCACAGGGTATTTGTTTGTGAGCTGACATGGATTAGTTTTGTCTATATCTTAAACTATCCTTCTTTCCCCCTCCCCGCTCCCCCCACCAGGAAAATTTCAGGAAAAAATCAACTTCATTTTATTCACTACTTTTTCCTGAAACTAAACTAACTCGACAGGCTCACCCTAGATTCAATACGTGCTTTGAATGTGAGTTAGAAATTGCTCCTGAGCCTGTTCAAAGTGTTTCAGTCAGGTGCAGTCCCGCTGGGTAGCACTGGGACTGTGGAATGCAGGTGGCCTGGTGTTCCCAGAGAACATACTCGCCGCTTCTACCTGTTTTTTCTGGTGGGACTAGATGTTTCCCGGTGTGTCTCTCTTAGGCGAGGAAGCGTCAGTTTTAGCTGGAGCCTGGAACCTGTGCTGTGATTTAAAAAAAGAGCAATATTAATGAGTGTTCATTAACTGGACGCTCACAACCGGAGGGAGCAGGGCAAGGTATTTTCCCTTGGATAGGTCTTGCAGATGTGGATTCTCTGGTGCCTACAGACGGTTGAGTTCAGCCCCTCGTCACCGCGGGAGGCAGCCATGGTCGCCTTGGTTTCCTGTCTCCACGAGGTGGGAACATCTGTCCAGTTTGGCAGCAGTCACCCAGTGGGTTTAGAAGCGTGTGTTGACGCAGGCGTGTGCCCACACCCCTGTACATCCACGCGGAGCGTGATGAGAAGACAGCCCCTGTAGCCTTAAGAAACCCAGATAAAAATAATGTTGCCTTAAGAAGCTTATGCTCTGTGTGAGTGAGATGACTGCAAGGCTCCCACTGACTCCTGAGGGGGGTCCGGATTTCAGATTCCATTAAGGGACTTGCCAAGGAGTCGTGACGCAACCCTTGCTGGCTTCCTACGCGGCAGCCCACGTTTGTTCGTGGTCAGCTAAAAAGCTGGTCAAATAACATTTATCAGGTTGTTTACTTGGCATATCCCCCACAATCTGAACAACTTATTTTACAGGAAGGGTTTTTCGCCCAGATGACAGGCTAGCCACAGGGCTTACTAATGAGATGATCAAAAGCAGACCTTTGATGCGGCTTGGGAGAAAGTTTGAAGACAAGTGCTAGGTTTGTCAGTAAAGCAATGCCTGTGGCCCCAGCCAACCACATACTAAGGAGCTCAAGACCCATGCCGAGAATTCTGCTCTTTGCATCTCCTTGCTGACATGGCCTCCATGAAACGTCATGGCAGGTAAGAGCTATCCAAACCAAGCTGGGTGGCAGGAGTCCACCTCCAGGGCGGGGTTGATGGTGCGTCAGATCACAGAGCCTGCCGCCCTGTTACCAGACTCGGTTAAAAGGGCTGCTTTGCAGAGAGAAAGAAGCAAGTAAAGAGCTCTTACAGGATGGTCTGCCCTCCTAGAGATAGCAAGCCTCAGCTCTAGCCCTCGGGGTGCAGAAGTGGTGAGAAACAGTGGCGTATTTTTCACTTTGTAGAGGGTGCATCTGGTTTGATATCATGGGTTGGGTCTTCTTGCTCCTCCAAAAGCAAAGGACATGGGTGAGCCTCTCCTGTTATCAGCCTGTGCTTGGTGCAGCAAGGATGGAGGACAGGTCATGCAGGCTCAAGTTAAATTGCCTTTTTCAAATGAGTGGTGTCTTTTTTTTGCAGGAGAACAGCGACCCTGTTTACCTCAAGGCTGACACGCTCTTGGAGAGTGAAATATGTAGGCTGATAATGATGGCGAGTGGGAAAAAAAATCTCTTTCCTAAGAAAACATGGTACATATCCATACATCTCAGGCCACATCTTCATTTCACCCATAAGTTTGTCCAACTGTAGAAAAGTCCAGGTTTTTCTCCTGCCCCTCAAAGAAACATAATCCAGAGTTTCTATCAGATGGTTTATGGGAGTTTATTGGAATATCCAACAGGGTTCATGTAGTGTGTCATAAGGTAAAGCCTGTTCGTTGGTGATTTACAAGCAGTGTGTGCGGGTGTTACTGTAATTTATAGAC
Source organism: Bucorvus abyssinicus (assembly GCA_009769605.1). Lineage (NCBI taxonomy): Eukaryota > Metazoa > Chordata > Aves > Bucerotiformes > Bucorvidae > Bucorvus > Bucorvus abyssinicus. The sequence continues at coordinate 1,174,677 of CM020024.1, read as the reverse complement.
CACAGATGGTCGGGGGTGCCCCTGCTGACTTGTAGCTAAATGAGAAGCTGAGCCCGGCGTGTCATCTGCTCTGGGTACCTCTGGCTCACTTCCCCAAATTAGCACTGATTGAGATCTGCCTTCAAACCTGGAGGGTCCTGAGACCTCTGCCTTGCAAGCTGGAGCTGTTTCAGGAGGGGAGAAGCTATAGATTATTAAGGCTGGGGGAAAAACCCCAAGCCTATCAGAACACCACCAAAGGAAAACCGCTTTTTATGATGATAACTTCCTTTCTCAAGGCTGGTACTTCACTTGACGGGGTTTTGTCACTTATTAAATGGAGAAGGAAGAATGTCAATCCCCCCTTTCATACTTCGCTCTAAGACAAACATTTCCTCTACAGAAATGTATATATATTCATAAATCTCCCTTATAACAACGTCTGACATAGATCCTATCTTTGTTCTCATCGTTTTACCCTTTTAGGTAGTTACTCTTTAACTATGTTTTAGTACAACTTTCTTTGCTGCATCATGTCTTTCCTTCTTTAAACCTTATTAAATAACTGTCTTTTTATTCCGGCACGTCTTTCCGATCCCCCAGGAATTTGCTTCTGGTGGCTGCGGGAGGCAGAGGGAGGACAGGGCTGGCAGCACGTCCCACCCAAGTCTTCCGGAGATTTATTTTTCTGGCCAGGGAATCGGGTCCCTTTTCACTTTTAATGTCTGGTTGACAAGGTTCATCACTTTGCCTCCTATTTCTCCCAGATGTGCTTATGTCCTGCTGCGTGTGGCCTTGTGCCGCTCGCAGAAATACCGTGGTGGTCTCTGGCAGGACCCGGCAGCCTCTGGAGCGACGTGCCGGATCCAGGGGCGCCCGGCGCTTGGCTCCTCCGCTGCAGCAAGGTCATGCATTTTAACAAGGCGCCACCGATTCCCTTTTTAAAGGGCATTGATTATGTTTTGTTAAAATGAGCTTTGAACTCGGCTGACCCTTCGCCGGTAGGACATTTCAGGGCCTTTTTCTGCCCGGACCACACTTGACACCTGTTGGCAAAGGCGGCTACGAATGCCCCTGTGAGAAACCTGCGTCTGAGCTCAAAACTAAGTGCTTTGATTTTTTTTCCCCAAGAGTAATCATAAGAGAATTTGGTGGCTTCTCTAGTTTAGTTAATAAAAACAAAACAAACAAATAAAAAAAACCCAACTTTTTTTTCTCCTCATCGAAATGGGGGGAAAAAAACACCCTATAGACAAAAGAAGCAGAAGGAGAGCTGTAATGGAAATAAAATTGACAGCCTCTCAAAACTCAGGTGGCACTTTCCTTTTCCAGTTAATTACAGTTTTAATTACATGGCTTCTTGTGACTCCTTGATACCTAATAAACTAGACTCTGTGGGGCGGCAAAGTTGAGTTTTGCTTGAACTGCAGGTGTAAGGCTCAGCATGAAACATAAATCAACTTCTTAAACATGTTCCCAGGGTGTGTTCAGGCTTTTTCTTCCTATTCGCTTGTAAAAATCACATCTTTTCACCATTGCTGGGTAGAAAAAAAAAAGAGAGAGAGAAATTGAAGCTACAATGCAGTCAGTATTACCTTTTTGTCTTTGGGTATAAAAATCCCCTTTTAGTAGGGACAAAAAAAACCAAACTTTTTTTTTCACCATGGATCTGATAAATTTTAAAGGAGTGATGTATTACCCATAAAGTTCCTCTCTCATTATAATTTTTTTAGTGGGGGTGTATAAGGTAGAAGAGGAAAGTACATTGCAGCATGAAAACGCGGGGAGATTGGTGTGTGGAAAATAAAAGAGACATTCAGCCCATCGGAGCTGCCTCTTCTGGAGGTTTTGAAAACAGAGAGGGCCTGTTTATTCTGTGTGTGTTATGCCATGGAAACCTGTGCTCCAGTCGGGTTCAAGCACAGCTCCATACATTGCTTCTGAGCGGGGTGACACGTTGATGACCTGTTGCAGCAAAAAGCCTGAGGCAAATATGGTCCAGAAGTTCCCACTGGTCTCAGTTCTGAGACATCTGATGGGACCACGAGCCTGCAGTGGGAAGCTCTAGTGTCATGACTACACGCTGTAACAGTCAGTGGGGATTTCGGTGGAAAATTTTCCTTCCTCTTCCCAAAACCAAACAAAGTCATTAAAGTGTGGGGTGGCGGGGAAGAAGAAAAGGGAAGGAGGAAAAGATTCAGGAGAGCTTTACACATGGCATTTGGATGTCAGTGCAAAACATGAGCAACAAGGTTCATGTGTGGGACATGAGCGTAGCAACAATTCCTTCTTAACCTGTGACATACAACCTTCAAAGGACTCGTTTTTTAATGTCATCTTATCTTATTAGGTTTTTCTTCAGCTTGTGATTTGTCTGCTGAAGTTCTGGTTTTACATGAGTGCAAAAAAGCTTTATTCATTATTATTAGATTAGATGTTAGGAAGAAGTACTTTACTGTGAGGGTGGAACAGGTTGCCCAGGGAAACTGTGGATGCTCCATCCCTGGCAGTGTTCAATGCCAGGCTGGAGGGGGCTTTGAGCAGCCTGATCTAGTGGAAGGTGTCCATGCCCGTGGCACAGGGATTGGAACTAGATGATCTTTAAGGTCCCTTCCAACCCTTCCACAGCTGCCTGGTTAGCAGCTTTCCATGCCTGGTAAGGGAAAGGTGGGAGAATTCGCCATGTCCTTCTTGCCTTTCAACACGAATGTTTGGTTTCCGGGTTTTTCCCGTTGCTGATTACCTGAAGTAGTGTCACTGCACTAATCCTTGGGTGGAACAAGCATGCTGAAGGCAACTGAGGGTCTTTCTTGCTCCTCCAGGAGCTTCATGACCATCCTCCCTGCTGCCCTCCCACCTCTCCTAAGGTACATCCCAGCCTCAGGCCCCGTTCTGTGAACGTTGGTGACATCTCGCTGACCCCCATGGTGCTCAGGGCCACCTGAGGCATGGCCAGAGGCATCTTCCTAAGTAAACCTGTCATGTGGCTTGGACAGAGCAGGCAGATTTCAACCGTAGCTTCAGTAAAAATCTTGCCTGAAAAACAATCTCCCTGCAGACTAGACTTGACTGGTGTCCTTTTGACTGGAATTGGTGAGCATTCCTGGTGGTGGTGGTTATTAAAGATCATAATCTTTACTCTTTTTCACAGTCTGGCTGTCCTGTCATCTTTACTTCTGCATACGTTGCTTGCCTGAACAATTGCACTTGCAAAGCACGGTTTTCTCTCAGATCAATATCGTGTTCAATCATCTGGGTATAAACGTCTTGCACTCTGGTGGGCTGTTTGCATGCAGCGTTTGGGCAGCTCACAGCAAAAACGTGGGGAGCTGGTCTCTGGTCTGCAATTTCTGCGTGATGCTACAGGTGTTACCTGATGAAAAGGGAAAAAGCAAACAAGGATACCCTTTATTTCAAGGCTAGTGTAGCTTCATCCATGACATCGTGGCACAGTTTGGGGAAGGGTGTGTGATACGGCACAAGGAAAGTCTGGCAGTGGTGTGTCCTGACCTCAGCATCCTGGGTCAGGTGTCTAAAGACGCATTCCCCAAGTGTTCCCCCGGTGACAACCTCTGCTGCCAGATGCAGGCTATAAATTTTCCACCAGAACCATCTTGCAGCAGAGGCTTGGGATTCTGGTTTAACAACAATCTCCATTAAAAGCAGTCCTCAGGAAAGAGTAACTTTTCAAAAGATAAGGAAAGCTCAGAACAGCCCATCAGACCAGGCATCCCCGCTTGTCCACATCTCCCCGCGGAGGTGCGGAGGGAAGGCACTGCTGCGGCTAGACTCCACAGCTGGATCTCCTTTCCTTCACGTGCTTCTGCAGCCCCTGAGCAAAAGCCATCACTGTTGCCCTTTGCGAAAAGCCAGCTGGATCTATGAAGCTATTGCTCTTCTCCTCTTCAAATCCCCTCCTTCAAAATACGCCCCTGCTTCGATGAAATGCAAAAACTGAGGGCAGATGGAGCTACTTAACACGCGGTTTGTCTATGTCTGTGTGTAGCCTCGCTGTGTATGGTGGCACTTTCGTGTTGCGTGGTCCGCACAGGTGTCATCATGACATGGGCTTTTGTGCCAGCTGTGTCCTGGAGGACGTCAGTGCCATGGAGCCTGGATACTTTGCAGCCTAAATCACAAAAGTGGAGCAGGCTCACTTTGGACAGGCAGCTCAGCATCTTTAAATACCAACATTAACTCTGAAAAACAGCTGGGGAAACAAAAATACCCCAACCCTACAGCCAAGCCAGAATTTGCAAGAGGAGAAGAAGAATTCCTCCCACTTTCCTCCCAAATAAAGTGTTTCATCATCTTTTTCAATTAGTCTCGGTTTTATTTTCGAAACCACACAGAGAGGCAATTACAGATTTTCATATGTTTTCATACACGATTTTTCCAGAGTGGGAAAGGCAGGGTAGAATTGAGAGAGCTAGGGAAAGGAAGGGGTGTGGGGAAGGAGAGCAACAGGAGTTTGAAAGATAAAAGGAGGTTAAAAAAGCCAAAAAAACCCCTTGAATGTCTCTCATTCTAGCACTCCAACTGGTGTTGAGAGTGAGAAGAAAGAGGAGGAAAAAAATCAAATATCCAAAAGGTTTTAGTTCACAACAAAGAAATCACAGAATCGTTTTGGTGGGAAGAGACCTTTAAGATCATCAGCTCCCACCGTTCCCCCAGCACTGCCAGGTCCCCACTGACCCCTGTCCCTCAGCACCACACCAACACAGCTGTTAAACCCCTCCTGGGACGGGGACTCCACCACTGCCCTGGGCAGCCTGGGCCAGCCCTGGACAACCCTTTCAGTGAAGACATTTTTCATGATATCCAGCCTAAATCTCCCCTGGCACAGCTTGTGGCTGTTTTCTCTTGTCCTGTTGCTTGTTCCTGGGGAGAACAGGCCAACCCCCACCTCGCTCCAACCTTCTTTCAGGGAGTTGTCGAGAGCGAGAAGGTCTCCCCTGAGCCTCCTTTTCTCCAGGCTGAACCCGCCCAGCTCCCTCAGCTACTCGCTCACAGGACTTGTTCTCTAGACCTGCACCAGCTCCGCTGCCCTTCTCTGGACACGCTCCAGCCCCTCAATGTCCTTCTCAGAGTGAGAGGCCGAAACTGAACCCAGGATTTGAGGTGCAGCATCACCAATGCCCCCAGTATGGGGGGACGATCCCTGCCCTGGCCCTGCTGGCCACGCTACTGCTGATACAAGCCAGGATGCTGTTGGCCTTCTTGGGCACCTGGGCACGCTGCTGGCTCCTCTTCGGCCACTGTCACCAACCGCCCCAGGGCCTTTTCCAAAGACGGATGAAGCAGAACTTCCCAGCTGAAACAAGGTATGCATTTTGTTTGCTTCGGAGTGCCTCCTTTGGAGGTTTTTGGACAAGGAGGGAGAAGGATGTGTGCATGTCGGAGTGGGGGCAGACACTTGTTTCTGTACGTATTGAGCTGCCTGTTCCTAGAGGAGCAGTGTCCTCCGGCTTGCTGGGACCTGAACTGCAGTGACCCACTGGAGAAGGCTACAGCGGTGAGCTGGGGAAAGTGCAGGGAGGTGTTAAGGAGGACCCTATAGCGAATACATCCCTGCAGCATTGCTGGTCCCGTCGTGGAAGAGGAGGGCAGTGGTGGTGCAGGAACAGCAGCATAGTGAGCACTAAACTGTACGACACCAACCCATGTGGCAATGTGGTCCAAAGCTTTTCAAGGTGATTCCAACTTGGAAAAGGCTTGAAAAGTTTTCAAATGGGATTTTTATGGTCTGCTGAAACACAAATGACCATTTTTCATTCTACAGGGAAAGTTTATCTGGAGGAAGGCGAGTGAGAGGCAGCCACCCTCAGCCCCAGCTGCCTGGTTCCTGCTCCTGAGCTGGGCGGAGGAAGCGTCGCAGTGTGGGGAGCATATTTCTTCCCCAGTTGTCGGCAAGCTGTGCTTTAATAGTGGCGTAACAGATAGTGCATGAAGGAACATTAGCTGCAAAAATGATCCCATTGGGAAGGAAGCTTGGAAGAGGTTTTTCTTTCTAAACTTGACACCAGGGCTGAGAACCCGGCACACATCTGTGCAAACCTGCCTGAAGACAGAAAGGATCAGGCGCTAGAGATCTCGCCCTCGCTCAAGACAGCCCCACCGAGGTGGGGTGGACTTAGCTGGGGAGGGTTGTTTTTCACAGTTGGGCACCCCACATCATTCTGGGATGGGGTGTGTGAGGCATCGGAACTGCAGCAGGGGACGGGAGCTCATGTTGTGGAGAAATCACGCACAGCCTGCAAGGGGGTGGGCTGAATGGAAGGGTGGACAGCAATGGAAGAAGCAGCAGCACCATCCTCACGGCTGCAGGAGCGGTTGACCGTGCCTTGGCAGGAGCAGCGTCATCAGCACCCACAGCCTTTGGCTGCTGCCCTGGGCTCCCAGGCGTATTGCTCATGTGCCTATGTCAAACACAGGGATGATGGTGGAGCGTGATACGGAGGAGCCTTCATCCCCTCAGTCCTCTTTGGGATGTCATTTGTTCAAACAGAGTAAAGCGTGAAGAAGCAACAGTGGCTTGCAATGAAAGCTGGTAAGATCCAAAAGGCATTGAGTAAAATGGCTAGGGAAGAAAAATAAATCTGCTTGCTCCATGTGTTTTACTCAACTGTAAAATGTTATGGCTACTGCAAGGTGAAGTGTCCAGCTCCATGGCGGGCATCAGGGCTTTCTTACTAGTCACATGTTTGTTGGTGGGCTTTTTCCCTAGATTCTGCTCCTGGCATCTTGTAAAGGAGTAAAACAGTTTCTGGGAAAATGTAAAATAGTCCCTAAGCTATTGGTAAAAAAAAAAAAAAAATCCTAAAAATTGAAAATACAAAAAGAAATAACATACCCCAAAGCTGCCCCTAATCTTGCTGTCCTTTAATCTCACGGATTTGGAGAGGTCTTTATGATTCTTGAAGATCCCACTTTGTGGCGTGTTTAAAGCTGGGCTGGAAAAGGCGTCACAGCAATGGAAAAATGCTCTGAATGATGGTCACGTACCCACCTCAGAGCAAGTGAAGAACACAGAGAGAATAACAGCCCATCCAGCAGTGTTCCTACCTGTGGTAAACGCTGCAGATCTGGTGCCTTAGGGGATCTGATATTTTCTGGTTAAATAAGCCTGTTTCTTATTTCAACCGGTTTAGCTGTTTTTGAGCTGGTCCCTCACAAACCCAGTCCAAGCTCACCTGAACAGTGCTGGGTTTTAACTTTTAAGGGGAACGTGACATGATTTACTAGATAGCTGTGGCGAGCCTAATGTAATAAAAGGCTGACCTGTGTGGTGTGTATGGGCTACTGTATTATAAATATTTAATAAGTTACATGGGAAAAAGGAAAGCGTAGGGGTTACAGAAATCGTAGTAAAGCAACTAAGTAAATACAAAGAAGGTTAAAGTGTCTAACTCTATACGGCATAAAGGCTAAAGCAAACCAGATCCCTTTTCTAGGTGCATTTTCCACGTACAGCAGAAAATGGGCTGCATAAAAATAAGGCAAGTATTTAAAGACAGGCAAAAGGAAAAAAGAGAGAGATCTAAAGCATTTGGTTGGCATTGACAGCAATCATTTCAAAAAGCCCTGGAACATTTAAAGAGAATTAGAAAGGATTTTGCTGGAACCAAAGGGAGAGCGCTCCCCGTGGCTGGACGTGTATTTGGGTATCTGCAAGCTGATTACATCAGAGTGAGCAGAACAGCCTTGATCATCCAGGACTTTAAAATCAGAAGAAAGGGGTTTTCCTGTTTGGGCTCTTTTTTTCTCACTCACACCTTACAGCTTTTATTCTTCGTCTGCTTGATGGTAAAGTAACATTTGTTTTGGCACAGAGGCTTGTGGAGCGTTTTGAAAGGCCCTCTGGGTCCAGCAGCTACAGCATACCCGAACCCGCGGGGGTGAGCAAACCTGGAAATATTTAGGTGTACCTTGGGAATCACTCTGGGTGGCTTTTTTTTCTTTCATCCTAACGTAAGGGGTTTTTTTTTTAAAGAAGTGGATACCTTCACGCTTAACCGCCATATCCACCATGGGGATATACAGACAGGGGTCCTGGCTCTCTGCCTCACCAGCCCGCCGTTCCAACGCCGTTCCTCCAGCAAGACCAACCCCATGACAAAAAAAGGTTTTTCGCAAGAGTTTTGCCCTTTACCTGTGGTGTCAGCCAGCGGAAAGAGGCGCTCGAGCCCACCCCCACCCTGGCTTGCCCCCACCTCCTTCGCGCTGGTGGTGCTGGCTCTCTTGGCTCTTTGCTGCGGTCCCCCTGGCTGACGGGGAGGTTGCTGGCTGGTGCCTTGCTCAGTCATCCTGTGCCGAGGGTGTGTTTCTGCTCGTGAAAAACCAGGACTGTGGAGAGGAGTGAGGAAAAACGTCGGAGGCAACCTTAAGTCCCACCAGTGCCAAGAGGGACATCTCCTCCCCGTGCTCCGTCCGTGGGAGGGCACTCACCAAGCCCCAGGAGCTGGTTTGACTTGTGAAGCCTGCTGAAAACTATTCCCGCTTCTGGGGTGTTTCTTTGGGGGTTTTTTTTTTAATTTGCCGGTTTGGGGTTTTTTTTTCCCCTTAGCTTTCTTCTGGCCTAGGCAATGGATTTGGCCAGCAAGAACTGTTGGAGCAGGGGAGAGGGGACTGAGGCGGGGGGAGCGAGAGGGAGACCCTCCCCTCGCGCAAAGGCTTGCATTGGTGGAGCTCCCGCCACCACCCCACTCCTGCCTCCTCCCTCCCAGCACTGGACAGAGGAGGGCAACACAGGGGATGGGGTGAGATCAACCAGATGGTGAGAACTCGGGGTGGGGAGAGTTGGGGGGCGGTGGAGTGGAGTTTTTTCCCCTTAAGTCCCAACATATGTTTGATAGAAATTTTAAAGCTGGAAATCTGTGGTGAACGTGGGACTGATGTACAGCAAATCCAGTGCAAATAGGCAAAAATGAAAATTAAAATACATTCATGGTCCCACCCCCCCTTTCTACTGTCTCTGTGCTGTCAAATTCAGTGAACAAGCGTACAAGGTAGCCCAGCTCCCGGCAGAGCTGGCAAGCGCCTTTCCATTTGATGGCAAACCTAAGCTGGCTTTAGGTTGGGGAATGTATTTTCTTGTAATTTCCCCTAATGATGTTTACAAGTCATGCACGGGATGTCCAACACACCCCAGGAACTGCTGTGGTTTTAAATCCTTCTGTGGATTCCCACCGTGACTCGTGGAAGAGGAGCTAATCCTGCGTGGGCTCCGGCGGGATGCTGCGGTACCCGGAGCGGTGTTTCCCTGCCTGTGCCCAGGGTATCGAGGGCACTTGGCCACACAGCTTCTCACATGAACGTCTCTCAGCTCCAGCCTGCGGTTCAGAAGCCTGATTTAATGCAAAAGGAGGGGCAGGAAAACTCACTTCCCACTGCTCATGGAAAGCAAATCCCAGTGCGAAGAGGGCTGATTGACCTATTAAAATACGCACCTTTTTTTTTCGTTTCGCAGTATTTTCCCTGCTACAGTTATCATCCTAAATAACACTAACCCATCTCACTGCTACCAACAGAGAGGCTTTACAGTGCTATGGAGAACTATTGGGAAGGTACAAATCACTTGACCTAAAGACTCTCCCTGGAGTGTCAGCTCTGTGCGCTACGTTTTCACCCTGCCAAACCCTTTATTTAGCACATGCTAAAGAACAGTTAACAGTTAAAGATCCCTTCTGTACATCCTCTAAATGTCTCCATCCTTTGCTTTTAGATTAATATGTCTTGTGTGAAAATGAGATAATTGATTACAGAGCTGTATTATTTACAAATGAAGTGTTGTTCATGTATTGACCTTTCATTTCTGTAGCTCAATACTAGTCCTTGTACAGCATTTTTAATTAGCAAAACTGCATGAGAAGGGGGACAAGAAGAGCTTCTTGTGGATGCTTTTGATAAAAGGAAACTTTAAGATGACTTGCACATTTAAAACTGCAAAAATTAATGTTTCACCACATTCTACATCCCAAGTCTCTACTTGGAAAGAGAAAGAAATCTTCTGCTTCCAAAGGCACCACAAGTGGAAATGCAGGGAGAAGGGGCTGATCAATAGACACAAGTGAGTGTTTGCCCTTCGCCCTGCCCCAGAAGCTCCGCTGTGCCGGGGATTCATTTCAGCCCAATTCCAACCAGCAAAGCCCACCTTACCTTTTCAAGATGAGTGGCACTGAGAAAGCCAGGGGACCTGGGCATTGCAGAAAAGCAAAGCTCCCAAAACTGGTGGCTATGGAGCACCGAACACCATTGTCAAAGAGGCTAGAAATGCCAAAGAGGCAAAGCGTAACGAATTCGCCCTTCTGGAGCTGGACAGGGCCACCTGCCCTGTAGAAACAGGCTGCATTAAAGAGTGGTGCAACCCAGAGCCTGGACGTGTTGGGCAGTGACCGGTCCAGGCAGCCTTTCTGAAGCCCAGCCCTCCCTTGCACTCAACAGCCGTGAGCTCAGGATGGCTCAAACCCAGCCGAAAGAGGGATAAAGAGTAAGGAAGCAGGAAGAAAATATGAAATATGGCATAAATAGAATCCGCTGCAGTTCAAGGTTTAAAAAGAAAAATGTTCTGCTTGGGAAGGGGAAGGATACCTCATGAGATCCACTTGAGCTAATGAGAGGCTTGGGAAAGCTTTGGATTTCGGGGACAACCAGGTTAAAAAACCTCTCCTGCCATGAATCTGGCGGAGTCCTCGTGTAAATGCATCAGTCTATGTCTGCTTTGGTGTGGCCTCTTGAGTGAGCACCCATTTCTAAGGTACCTGGGGAGGGGGGTGCTGGAGGCAGGCAGCTCTCCGGGTTGTGCAAGGAGCTTGGCTTCACGTCGCTGGTCAAAGGCAGAGATGCTCCCAACGCGCAGGACGCATAAACTCCTGCAGTGCTCTAATTTCCACTAATACGAGCGGACAAACAAGAGCAAAAACAAAAGCCTCTAAACGTAGCTGGACAGTGTGCTTCCCATAAAACTGCAAACAGGCAGAGCTGACCTCAGGTTGATTCCAGCATCTTCCCCAGGAGGGTGGAGGAGGATTTTTTCACAGGAACTTCAATGATTCAGACCCATGAATATAAATATCTGGAATAGAAAGCAAATGATTTTGTTTCTCAGTAACCAAGATGCTAGTTCATATCCTTAGAGCTATAAAGGAAGTCTTGTAACTGCGGAAGAGGGGTTTTTTAATATAAATCTGTCTTTTTATTAACGCAACAGAAACTTATTAAAAATGTCTGTTGTTGCAAGTCTGGAGAAAAATATTAGGCTCAAATAGGGTCATCGAGGAAGGATAGAAGAAAGTAACGGAGGGAAGGCTCTAAGCACATTTTCAGCTTCAGGATGCAGACAAATAGTACATGTCACTCTTCAGCAGGTCTGTTTTGGGGCTCTTTTGTCCCAGTATACATGCAACGTCCACTGGACCTGTGAAAAAGAAAAAAAACCAGCCCACCACATCAGTATCCTTCAGCGCTCTTTGGGGAATGCGAACACGCTGCTCTGCCAGGGGAGTTGCTTGCAGCGTGTGCTTTGTCCAAGGCCTCTCAGCTACCGTTTTCATGCTAAGGGGCTGGTCTTGTTCCCCTCTAAATACCATCATCTTCTGGCCCCAGCAGCGACAGCCTGCTCTTACTGAGCTCCTATCCGATGATGCTGCAACAAACAAAGTCAAATGTAGATTCACGGCAGTTGAAACAATTCCGCTGTTTGGGCGCGGGTCTCCCACGCGAGGTGAATCGTGCATCTGGGACACAACCCGGGCTGTATTTTTGCTGGAGGTGGCAGCAGGCTCCCGGCATCCCCAGCTTGTGACTGTCCCAGTGTCTGCGCGGAAAAGTCCCTAAACGGGGCCCAACCACCGCAAAGGACCGAATTTTAGCCTTCACCGCGGCTGAAAATAGGAGATGGGGGGGCCCGCTACCTGAGGACAATCTATCCCACACATCCAGCTCGCTGGGCGAAGCAGCATGCAGGGACCCCTCAGATGCGGAGCCAATAGGGAGCACTCTGGCTACCTGGGATTTTATAAATCTTTCAGCTATCAGTCTTTCAGAGCTCCAAATGCAAAATCCAGCAGCCCGGGATATCATGTGGATTTATGACTTGGGATTTATGAACTGGTCTGGATAAAATAAGAACTGTCTTGACTTCTTTTTTTTTTTTTTGAGATTTGAGGAAAAGAAATAATAAAAAATGAAGACCTGATTTGTTTTTCCCTTTTCAAAGCTTGCTGTTGATATGAAGGTGGATGTTTGGTATAGATTCAATTGTTTTTATTTTTCTTCTCACCTGTGTGCTTCCTGGAGCTGGAAGCGAAGCAGCACGAGCAATGCTGCTCTTGCAGCGTTTCCTGCCTGACAGGATTCGCTCAAGACAACGTAGTCTGGAGACACTCCCAGCCCCGCTCCTGGAGTTGGGAAAGGTGCTGGTGAATATTTAGGGAGAGCCTGAGTGTTGCCCAGCAGTAGGTAGCTCCTCACAACACCACTGCCCCAGCTCTCATCTGCTTTCATCACTTTTTCTTTAAATAATTTTGCATCCCTTGTTATTTTTCATTTGTGGCAAGCTGGCTTTGTAGGGGAGGGGTGTGTATAAATATATATGTGTGTATGTGTACACGTGCACATATTAATGAGTGTACATTTGTATCGCTCTAAATAGCCCTCAACTATATATGCATACATATTTATGTGTACGCATGTACATACATGTACATACGTGTGTGTATATATTTGTACACACATGTGCGTATAATTACGTGCCTATTTACAGCTGTATAAACATACACACAAACGTATCCATTTATGAGAGAGTGTTATGGATGGTTTGTGCATCAATTCTTTGGTTAGAAACCAATGCCAGCTCTCACGGTGTATTAGCACCATTGAACATACCTGGATTTTGCCTAAGAGCCCATGCCAAAGGACTTTCTCTCCTTACCTTATGGCCTTCCTTTCGATTTTTCTCACCTTTAAAAAAAGAAAAGATGGTGTTTGCCTTGGTTAGGAGCAAAAACTGCCAGATGTATTTCTGCCACTTCTTCCGATTGACCCTTTCGTACCTCTGCCCACGGTTTCTGGGTGATTTTCTTCCTGCGATCCTTGAGTCCTGTTCTGTCTTTTATGGATCAAGGTACCCCTTAGGAATAAAACCAACCAAATACATAGTCCCAGCCTTTCAGTCTACCACCTTCTCCAACCCCTTGGGCACGGACTTACCCATCTGCTAGCATTGCCGGACCGTGCCAACACCTTCACCCCAGGTTGCTGAAACCTTTGCACACATTCTTCACCTCCTCCACACAGATGCTGATAACGCTGCGTTTAACCTCCACGTGAGACCTGCACGCGCTGGTGAGTATCTCCTAGGGCTTCTGCCAGCTTCCTAAGAGGTAAAGGGGCTGTACAGGAAGAAGAGGCCAGGGAGAGCGGCATGATGAAGGATGCTTTCACCCCTTCTCCTGATGGTACCCCAGCCACGTAGACAATGCCACACCAGCACTAGGGGAGTGGGGATGATGCTCCTGGAGCAGCTCAGTTTTGCTTTGCGCAGGAAGAACAAGCTTTTACATCACCTCTGGTGCCCGGATAACCGAAGGTGGAGGTGCTCGTCCAGGCCAAGGAATTCAAACCAACCAACCAAACCTTCCCAGGCCCTCTCCCATGGACCATGACCTGGAAACGCAACGGGCTTGATCTAAAAAACGTCAGCAGGTTACTCTTTGTGGGTCTGAAGCAAAATGGTTTGCTTTGGTTTTAATGACTGCACATTCAGATTGGTTTTCAGCGGGGCTTGTGTTCCGGGAATAATTTGATTTAGAGGTTTTGTTTCAAATAAAATTGAGGAGCCCAAACCATGTCTCAGAGCTAGATAAAACTGCTGCCTAAAAAAAGAAACCACGATTTTATTGTTTTTTAATCATTCAGTGTGAATTTTCCGATTGCCACCCCTTTCTAGGCTCAGAAATGATACCGTGAGCCACCAGGTTTGGGGTGAGTGGACCAGCAGACTGTTCCCCACCTTGGCACCTCCCTAACCTCAGCTTCTGTTAAGCAAGTTTGCTGAGGATTTCCTGGGAGTTAATGACATTTAATGAATAGTGAGGGAGCTGGCGGTTGGGAGTACATCTTTCCCGTTTTCACCCCATGAGCATCTGTACCCCTGGTACCTCAGGTGTTCACCGTGGTTCCCATTCAGGTGCTGGGGGCATTTTGGGGGCAGAGTGGGGAGAATTTGAAAAATATTTTTTCTCCTCTGCAAGCCTCTTTCTGTCCACTTTTGACAGCGCTGGCAGCTGCAGAAGGGCAAGTGGCTCTCACTGTGACACCAGGGACATGGTATCCCGCACCGGAGGGGCCGTGTCATGGGGCATCCTGAGCCTCTCGCCCCTCTCTTGCAGCATCCAACACTAACAAAACCCACCAAACCGGTGTGCCAAAAGCATCTTCAGCTGGCTGCTTGGTGCAAGTTTGTGGCTCCTGCTCTTCCCGGTACCATCTCTGGCGTGGTCTTACCATTACAAACTCTCTCTCCATCCAAGGGCGAGGGAGGGGACTGGGGGCAGGCTCTCGTGCAAGGCACTAAGAGTCTGGACCCCGCTAAGTTCAAAGGCACCCTTCCTCCCACCCCAAGGAGGGATGTAGTCGGCCAGAGGATGGCTGGAGGCCACGCAGACGGGAAGGTATGTAACAATCCATTTATCACTTTGCAAATATTAGTGCTGCTCGCATTTGCTGCAGCAATATTTCTTCTTGGAAATTGGTGAAGTGAGTAATAACAATGTTATTTATTCTAAGACCTTGGAACTGAGAAGCAATAACAGGGGGGACCGTTCCCTTGAAAGCTTCGGAGGTGCTGGAAATAAAACGGGGCGGGGTGGCGGGGGGTAGAAAATAGACCAACAAAGGTCTGGAGGAGAGAAAGCTGTGGAAAGCTCGTGTTTAATTTTGTGGCCCCGGAGGTAATAAAATGCATTTTGTTACGATTTATATATCAACAAGGAGGGGTGGGAGAAGGGCAGACACCTGAGATTCGTCTCTGGCTGACATCCCGGGGGGGGGCCGGAGCATCCCTCCCTGTGCCCCGCCGGCTCTACCCCCGGTGCCCGCTGGCACCTCGGCGTTCGTCTCCAGCAAAGCGCCTCCCTCGCCACCGAGTCTGCCTGATTTGACTTTTTTTCTTTCCGTCCTTCCCCCCGCCCCCTTGCATCCCTTATCTGAATATATAGGGCTGCCCTTTGCTCAGATTTATGGGCTGGAGCAGCGCTGTGTGTATTTACAGTCTCCTGACCTGCAGACCTACAGCTGAACAAGAGCAGGAGGAAACCGGGGCCGTTCCATAAACAGAGACAGATACGAGGGGGAGGCAGCAGGAGTTGCGAGCAGCACTTAACATTTTTAACTGCTTGGCCAAGCCAAGGAATTAGCGATTAGATTAGAGGCAAAGGAAAACGAGAAGGGGGTAAAGGATTTGGGGGGGCGGGGAGGGGGCGGCAGCGGCCGAGAGCGGCCCCCGGGTTTGTCGTGGGCAGAAATTAAAAGTTACAGGGGTTTCAGAAAAGGGTTTCCGGGGCAGCAGGGAATAAGGATGAAAGCGACTCTCCAAAGCGTTTTAATCAGCGCTGCGCTTTCCTTGGGTAGAGACAAACGGCGCTTTTCAAGTCTGATTACCTTTCGAGGAGGTAGATTACTTAGTCTGTGTTTATTCGGGTACTAATTGCCCCAGATTAAGTGAAAAGAAAACCTTACGTGGCGATAATAAATATTTCTTACGTCCGTATCTATCAGTTGGTTTGTCGGCAGAAATTCGGTGCAGACGAGACATATTTCAAAGGGGCCAGAGAATTACTTGACTTCTCTGAGGCGAAGGCAGCAAAAGTGGCAACAACCTGGAAAATAAATAAATGAAATGCAACGTATGTAGGGGTCACGATTCAGCATAAGTACATCAACATGATGAACAGCTTTGATGAAAATGGTAAACAAAACCACCCTCTCTTCCTGTGGCTTGTTTTACATTGCAATAAACCACTGACTCTATAACCTATCAGAACATGCTGAGATTTTATGCATCATTTCCAACTACTATTTGAACATTTGGTTTAGAGTAGTCATGAACTATAATTAATGGGATTTTTTTTTTCCCTGATAAAAAGCACGCTTTATTGTATTTTATTACCTGTTGGTCCAAAGCTCCATATAGATGACGTAAATTCATTGTAGGTTTTAGGACGGGGATAAAGAGGGGGGGAGTTGCACGTGATTGTGATGAATTAACATTCACCATCTGTAATCGAACCCAGAAGTTTAGCTTGCGATGCCCCGTCCAAATTTTCTTTGCTCCTACGAGCGAGCTGGTAGCGCAGGGACACCGAGATTTCGGCCCAGCTCGCTCTGCCAGGAGGAGGGGGGGGAAAAAACACACACAACCCAGGCACCACAAAGACCATTGAGATGAATGGCTCTATTTTATGAGCCATAAAAGTTTTATTCATCTTGACACCGAAACAGGTTTAGGCAGCGAGTTGACACGCCTTAAATAAATAAGTGGAATTAATTCCCCAGCTCTTGAAACAATAGCGGCATACCCGTAACGCCGAGAGCTGCCCCCTTGTTTCCCGTTGCTGCTTGATATTGATATTATTTGTGGGTTTGGTTTTTTTTTTTCCTCCGGGGCCTGGTTGCTCCACTTCAGATTCTTCCCGTTTTATTAGAGGTTGAAAAAGGTTCAAGACCTGGTTGTACCGCTGCTCCCACCGACAGCTAAGGAACCAGTTTGGCGTCTGGTTTGTCTGTTGTTTTACTGCTGACCTTCAAGTCAACTTTCCCCCCTGACCCCAGGAGGCATCTATCATGACAAGAGGCTGTTTAACACAAATGGTGCCCATTTATAGGGGAAGAGAGTCAGAAGATTTCCTTGGTTCTTGGTTGGTTTGGTTTTTTTTTTTTTTATGAAGAATTTGGTTTTTTTCACCCCTCTTTTCTCAGTCACCACAGGTGAAATCCCTCCTAGCAGCTGGCTTATGAAATAATGCGAGGGGAGGCCTTAATGAGCTGAAAGCACCCTCAGCTGGAGATAAATATATGCAAATGAGATGCACAAACAAAGGAGCCCGGACAGAGAAATATCTGCAATTCCAGCAAAATGCTGCCTGCAGCTAGAAGATGAACAGCTTTGATAAAATGGTAACAAAAAGCACCTTTTTCTCCTCCAGCTTGTTTTACATTGCAATAGAGCATTGTTATTGTAACCCATCCGAGCATGCAGAGGTTTTCTGCCGCGCTTCAAAAAAAAACCTGTTTAAACATTTGTTTTTAAGGCATTCATGGGCTATGAGCGGATGTGGTGGCTTGGTTTTTTGGATGGCTCGGGGTGGGGTTTTGGGGGGCTCGGTTTGGTCAGGGGGAGTGTTTTGGGGGTGTCTTTTTTCCTTTTTTAATCTTTTTTACCTGTTGGTCTCTCTCTGCCTCGGGTTGCTGGTGATTTTGTGTCGTGTGTTTTGCAATGGGGGGCGGCGGTTGCTTCTCTGAAAAAAAAAAAAAAAAATTTGGAGTTTTTCCTTCAAATTTGGAGGGAAAATCCAAGTTGACAAGTAGTGAGAAGCAGCTCGGGGTGGGGGGATAAGGGGGTTAAAAACCGGACTTGCGCATTCACCAAGCAGCACCTAAACAGGCAGCTTTAATGAAAGCAGTCGAGCCTCTGAGCTAATTCAAAGACAGACCTCTAACATGCTGAGTTTAATAAGCTTTTAAAAGGCAATCGCTAACTTTTAAAAGTCGCTCTTTTTAGTTTAATTGGAGGGTTTGGGTTCATATATTGCCCAAACAAACACAGCCACTAAAATATGTTTTCAATATGTCTAAGTAGCATATCTAGACAATGTTTTAAATTAGCCCCGTGTTTTGGGGGTGGAGAGGAAGGCAAGAGGCTTACTTCAGATGAGTCGAAGACGTTTCCCAAGCTGGGCTCGTCACGTCCAAATCATACCTTTATACTCCCGTCCCTGCCTGTCTGAATCCTCCCGTGTGAATGTATGGATGTCTCTTTACCTACGGGCTTCTTCAGAAGACGTCGTCGATCCTCTCTCGGAGAAACACACGTTACTTTCTAAGAGGCAGAGGAGGAAAAGGCAGAGAAAATATAGTACTGCTTAACTTATAACCTTATGATATCATTAAATAGATCGTTACAGCTTTATAAACAGAGGATAAACACTATAAAGTTCAGAGGGCCCTTTAGTCAAGGCACCAACCGCAATTTTTATATCTGGCAAGAAGAAGAAAAATAGACTTACCTTTTTTAAAAAAAAAAAAATAAATCCCCCCTCTTGCTAGGTCGTACGGCTTTGGCACCTACAGATGTTGGAGCAGACAAGTGTCGGGTTTCCCGATGTCAAGCAGATTTCCTAATTTTTCATAGACTTCTCCTGTTGCATTTTTGGCCTGATGTGAGAGTCATCAATTTAATTTGTGGTGCTACGCGCTGGAAATCGGGATGTACGCGTGCTTTAATGACCCCTAAAAGCTGACAGGCAGCTCTCTGCCCCAAGCTCAGGGTCTCAAGAGTTAATAAAAACTTGGTTATGGTAGGAAGGCTTTCTTTCTGCAGCCCAGGTTTGCAGCAGCATAATTATGTTCAACTGCTGTTATTTGAAAAGGGCAAACAGCATCTTAGGCACAGAACAATGAAATTACAGCTGAGATTTAGGTTAGCAAAAGCCGTCTTCTGCAGGCTTTTATGATTCATTATTTCCCATTAAATACAGTATTAGAAGTGTACACCAGATAGCTCATGGTTGCTGCGCTCAGAGCACATTATCTATATTACACAGGTCTGGGGAGCAGAATTAGAAAACTTTGGGGGAATGAGCAATATGTGTTTGCTGATAGAAGTACCATATGGCTCATCTTCCTCAATTGCTTTCATTGCGACTCTGATGCTGGAGAAATTAAAGTTTTATTTGATGTGGCACAGCTTAATGAACTGTCTTCTGTTAGGAAAATTGAATATGTTTCCTGTTATTTGAGCACAGAGCCCTCATGGTTTTGGCTGATGAGGGATGCATTATGTATTGTTTATTTAGCATTTTGAAAACAAAAGCAGATATTGGAGGTAAAATTGATTACTGCAGGAAGTGTTATATAATCGCATTTTTCTTTCTTTCTTTAAGTTATGGCGCTGGCTATTATTTTTATGGCAGCTTTTTTCTGGTGCGTGTGTCCCCCACCTCCGGGAAAAAAAAAAAAAAAAAAGGAGGAGGTGTTGAGGCAAAGTATATAATCTCTGCTTTGTTTAAAAGCAGAACTATAATTTTTTAAAGCTTAGGGAAGGACATGAAAGAATAAAAGTGCACTCACATGTGTATTGACCTGCAGGCCCAGTGGCCGCCGTGCTGCCGGTCTGGGGATGCTCGAGGACCGTGTGTGCACCGGGCTGTGTCCTTAGAGGAACACTCGTTCCTCCATCGTAGCCGGAGGACACAAGGAGGGGAGCGTTCAGACGCCAGTGACCAGATGCCCCAGGTCTGGGGAGCGCGCGGTGCAAAGAGGCAGTGCCTGGAGGGGAGGGGGCTCTGAGCGGGCAGGGTGTCGGGAAGTGCTGGTGGAGCAGAGCCCACCTCAGCTGGCGCTGCCACGCCGGTCACTTATCTGTGGCGAGGAGGAAGTTACTGATGGAAGGTGGCTCACATCAAAGGCGACGGTGGGTTTGGCTTTGTTTTATGGCAAACACGCGGGCATCCCGAGGCGTTGGTGCCCGGCCCGTGTCGCGGGGGCGGTCAGCAGCAGTAGGTCCAGCGGCAGGCAGCGCTGTGCGTGCTGACCCGGCTTCTCCCCACGTTTGTGAGCGGACGACTGGGTTTGAACTCTGGAACCTAGAGGCCAAAAAACCCCCTTTGAAGTCGGTTGTTCTTATTGACTCCACATCTACTTGTTGGAAATTCTGCCCCGTGACACCCTCTGGCTTTGCTGTTCCTGATGTCCCAGCAGAAGGGGGGAGCAGAGAGCGAAGGTAAAACTGGCTGGGGTAGCGCAGTGCTTTTTCCCTGCCCTCCGCGCTGCTCTGGCAAAAAGGCAATTTGTCTTGCGTGCCCCCACGATGTTTGAGGACTCTGGCAAACGTGCATGTTAAACAAGCCCTGCGCAGGATCTACATCCCGTCCATTAACAGAGAAAGTCCCAACGTGTTTATAGCAGCGGGCCAAGGCGCGCAGCCCTCGCGCCGGCAGAACTCCCATTGACGTCAGCGGGGCTTGTGCTTATGCAAAGGGAGCGGGATGCTGTCCTGTACCTTAAGGAGAAAAAAAAACAAAAAGAAGAAAGAAAGAAAAAAGAAAGGACTGGTATTGGAAGGAGGATGTTGCTCTTGCAAGTGTCTTGGAGCAAAGTGGTTAAGCAAAGCCTGTACAAACAGTGACTCTAAATATTTTCCATTCTGTGTAGCTCTTCAAACAGTTCCCTGCCGTAATTTTAGATTAGCTGAAAAAGAAATAAATTATAGCATGAGGGGGAGAAGAAAAAAGGTAAAAGAAAGAAAGGAAAAAAACCCCCAAAACCCAAAGATGACATTGCTACCAATGCCGCAACCACAAAAACTTCATTTTTTTTCAGCCAGATCTATTTCCTGGAGAAGAAACTGGTCGGTTTTTTATGAAAGGCTGCTCCATGACAGGAGCCTCCTTTGAGGAAGACCATTATGCATTGTTATCAGCATGGCGTAATTTGACTGTTGACAAAGTATCTGTGGCAGTAAGAATGAAAGCAGTTAGAAGTGTGGCGGGTTGTAATCAAGAAGATGCTTAGCTGTGCAACGCTGCATCTTGAGCAGATTTGAATCAACACTGCCTTCAGGGGACACACACACACACACACACACACATACAAAAAAAAAAAGTCCATTAATTTTTAGTGGGAAAATTAGAGTGGCACTTGATGCAGTGAAATTTGACATGCGTTAATTGCTCCGCAGCTCTCCTAATTAGAGATTTTCAAATTCTTTTACTGCTGTCAGCCTGATGCCACATTGTCTTGCTGGACAAATAGTAAAATTGCAAATTGGGTTGATGCAGAAGTTGGACTTGGAGATACTGGACTCTGGCTCGTCTGCTGGCGATCGTCATTTTCATAGGGGGGTCTTGGGGCCTGGGACGGGCGTTTGGGGAGAGAAAAACTGCAGTAAAAATCCTTCTTCTTGGAAAAAAAGAACCAATGATTTAACAGAGCTTGTTTGAGAACGGTTAAAGAGATGCAAGAAGGGGACAGTAAAGCAATGGAGTTGCAAATAAACCTTTAACCTTCGTGAAGTCTAGGGCTTGTGTAACGTTTCAAATACGATTCTGTTTATAATCAAGCCATTCAATTCAGCCGGGTGGTGGTTTCTGGGGTTTTTTGAGCACATTGTTCGCAGTGTGGTGCCTGACGGCGGGGGGGGGATTCAGGTTCCTGCACGCGTTTTGCCCTGACCTGACAGCCAGCGTAGCAAGAGCACGTTTTATATCAAAAACTAGTTGTAAGGTTGTACGAGCACAGGGATTGTGTTCTGAAAGCATGATTTTGTCTCTTTTGCTTTTGTTTCTTCCCCCCACCCCCGATCACTCCTCCCCTCCCTTAGCCTTTGAACTCCTCTTAATTCATTAACATATTGGATTTTTTCAATTTTCCATTTTCTTGCAATAACAATATTAATGCCGGGGCCAAGGCCTGATTGGAGCTAAATTACTTGTTACCTGCTGGCATTTATTTATATGGCATTGAATTATAAAGCTTTGTTATTGTCATGCCTCGGGCGAATTGTTTATGACACCAGTAATAGGAGTAATTGTTATTGTTGAAATTACCTGTCAGCTACCCATAGCAGTGGCCCTTGTCCCCCTGACAAATAGTGACAGGGGAGAGGGATCCTCCGCACGTCCTCCTGATGACTTCTCCTCTGATAATAAGGAGTGCAGGGCCTCTGATAATTTGCCTGTCACTGTTGAGTGCAGCTCAGAGAGAGTTGGCCAAATTGTTGTCATTCACTTTGACAAAGACAGCAAAACGCTCTGGAGCGGGAGGAGGATTATCAAAATAAATGAAAGCGCTCGCACGTCCTTTGTTTGGGGTTTTTTGGTTTGTTGTGGGTTTTTTTTCTCCCGTTCCCACTTCCCTGCCTTTATGCTGGAGTTGTAAAAAATGGGAATACATTTCTTAGCGGAGAGACTTCAGAGGAGCCCAGGGCAGGGACGACGACACACGGGCTTGTGCAATTTGCTTTCTGTTTGCCTGAAATGTTTTGGTGCCCAAGTATAACCTTTTTAGTTTATTTTTTTTTTCTCCCTAAGGCTGTCTGTGTTCTAGCAATTACCGACTGTCATTGCAAGAGAAGGGGTGGTGTCTCTGTTGGGTGGATTTTACCTTATTTTATTTATTTATTTTATTTTTCAGAGTCAGAAACGTTTCCTTCAGCTCTTCTTTTGCTCTCATGCCCAGCACTGTGAAACCCCGCTGGTGCACGGGGCTGCTGGAGACGTGCCTCTGCGCCTGTTACAGCTTTTTGCCCCCCTGAGCCATTGCAGTATCAGCTGAATTATCTGCACCAAAAATATTATTTCCTCTAGGAAAGGAGGTTCTGCCACTGATAAAGCCAGCGGAGGTTTGTTTGCTGCTGCTAACGAGGCTTTGCGAAGAGGCGGTGTTATTTGTCAGAGTCTATCTATTTAAAAAAAAAAAAATTACAAAAACTCCCCCTTTATGTCCTGCGACTAGTGCGCATGGGAGGACGCCCACGCTCGGTGGAGACTTGCTGCCAATCACACCCTGACACCGGGGAGAAAGGGGGATATTTTACAGCACGGCAGCAGCCAGGCTGCATCAGGGATGCTCCAAGTGCAGGTCTGGGGCGAGCACGTTGCCCCCTGCCCGAGCCGGCATCGCCCACCCCCCGTTCTTCACAGCTCATCGTATAATAGCAATAATTTCCCCTTTATTGGTCTTTACACTCAGGTAACGACTACCTGCTGCAGGAAGCACCTCAGGGGCTGCTTTAGGCCCTTCGCCCCACCCCAGCCGGTCCCTATCCGATCGGCAAAACCTCCCACCGAGTCACCGCTGCATCATGTTATTAGCTGTAACGATGTGGTTTGGTCCACGTAAATACCTGCGGGCGCCGCCTCGCCCCTTGATTTGCTCCCCAAAGGAGCTGGTCCGAATCGTCGCCGACGAGAAGTTTCAGCAGCAGCGAATAAATCTGCCGAATTCGAGTCTTTCATTTGTAACCATTGGGCTCGAGCGCGTAATTTAGCCAAATTATCAGCCGCCTCCATCTTCCCAGGGAACGAGTGCAAACAACGTTTTAGGAACAGACATCTAAATTTAGTAGGGTTTTGAATAATTGATAGGCTGGTGTGACAGGAGATAGAAACTTATGTTTCTAATCATCCCGAAGCATTTCTCCTTCCTCCCACCCCCCGAAATGAAGTCGCTTTGTTTGCAGTTAAATATACGGAAGACGTCCACTTAACAAGTATAAAATTGTGATAGCATTAAGAGGTTATCCGCAGTAATAAAAAGCGGGAACATGCCTGGGAATGTGATCTGTAAGGCAGATAATTTTTAAGGATGGGGCTTGTCCTTGCTTTGTCTGGGGAGAGGCACATTAGCCATCCCGGGGGGGTGGGGGGGCGCGGAAGGAGCCACAGAGCGCCACGCGTTTCCAAACGAAGATACTTAAAACGCGATGTATTTCAGCGCGTTCCCGTAAGCTGCCGCTTGATGTTTTTCCTGTGAAGCCTAAGCTAAGCCTGCTGGAAACGGCCGTGTATCTGTCTGCTGCTCCTTCCCAGCCGCATCGAAGAACAAACTGCGGTTTGAATGGCTGTGTGGCCAGTACGCCGGGAGACGCGACCACCCGAGCCACATCGTCCTCCCTCTGTTTTCTCCCTCCGTTCCTACACGCAGCCCCAGCGTCAAGCTAACCCACCTTTAAATTTCAAGCTCATTTGAAATGTAAACTTTTAGCAAATAAGCGATGGCTTATGGAGCTGGATCGCTGCAGTGACTGGCAGCAAATTCCTTTTCCTCCCTCCCGCCCCTCGGCATCAGGGGTTCGAAATACCCATCAGTGTCAAAAGAAACTGCGCAGAGCGCTGCTGCTCTAAATAAGGCAGAGCAATGTTCGGGGGGGAAAAAACCTGAAAAAACCCTCTCTCGCTGGATCAAAATGACATTCCTGTACCATGTCAGCACAGATGACAAAGCATCATGTTTTGCATCATTGTGAAAAGATATTCTTCAAAAAAATTTGGTGTATAAACAGACAGCGAGCTTTTGCTTGAAACATTTAAGATCAAAAGTTCGGGGAAGAACAATTAATATTGCCTATTAAAATCCCCTGTTATTGTTAGAGATACATTTTGTGGTTACTGACCATAAATAAAAGCAAAGGCACAGAGCCACGTTTCTCACCACTGCAAATATAAAAAGGCAATTTCCAGCTTTTCCTTTTTTTTTTTTTTTCCCCTCCAAGTTGCTCTTAGATGTGTTTGCTGAATAAACGGGATTAACTGTATTTAAAACAAGAGATAAAGAACAGCTTTTTATTACACCAAACAGTCTGCATGCAGGGTTTCCACGCTCCTCTGCATGCACTTCGTGCCTGGAACCAAGTATTCATATTTTACCTTTTTTAAAGGCACGAGTGAAATACCCCGGTAATAATACGGATTTGGAACGACTGAGGACTGGTTAAAAAAGGAGCGTTTTTAGCATGTCTGTTCCTGGCCAGGCGCGGGAGTGCTTTTCTGTTTGTTTGCTTGCTTGCAGTTTTGCAGCAGGGTGAGAAGCCGGGCAGGAGAGCATTCATGCCGCCGAGGAGCTTTCCCCTTCCCTTTGGCTGCAAGAGCTCACCGAGCGCTGTTAACACAAAACTAATGGCGAGAGCGCGATCCGAAGAGCCAGCCTGCTATCAGCTGAATTTCAGTGGAGGCTTTCTCAAAAAATAGGTACAAAGAAAAGAATTTAGACAAATTTGCCTCTTAACCTTTAAAGATTTCCTGCCTATTCCAGTATGTCCTTTATTACATTAATTTTTTATTTAAATTACACCATTAACTGGATATGAATTTATCAAGAATACATATATTGATTTATAAAACAGTATCATTAATTATTATAATAGCTAGATGTAGCTGATATTACAAAGCCATTTAAAGGTTTTTAATATAACTTGGACATACATAGATAGATAGACGTTATGGACAAGACTACAATTTAAACTGGCTACCAGCAGTTAATGAAATCCTTGATTTATCTTCTCCTTTAGAGATTGATGATATTGTTGCTTTGTAAAACTATTTATTTTATGCCATTTTTCAAAGGATGTCTCAACAAAAGAAAAAGATAAATAAAATATCCAGCTGAGTCTCAAAGCATATTTTGGTTTATACTTTCTTTTTTAATGCTGCTGCTAATTTATTACAGGTTTGGAAACTTGTCACCTTCACGAAGAACTGGCTTTCTTGATAGTAGCTCTGTCTGCAAATGCACAATTTCATATATCTGGATTAAAAAAAAAAGGGAAGGGGAGAAAAAAAAAGAAAAAAGAGAGGCTGTCTTCCCAACAACGCCGTGTTTATTTCCTAAACAGAAATCCAACAAAATGCCTTTCTGGCATAGATTTCTCAGGCATATTTTTTGTTTAAGCTGTGGAAAAATGGGACTTACCCTAGTGCTGCAAAGCAGTCAGTCATGGAGAACATTTTGATTTAAAACGCAATCTGAAGAGAAGAGAGGACAGAAAAAAAAATAAAGGAGGAATGATATAAACAAACACCGCTTTCAAGTTACTCCTAAAATGTTCCTAGCTTGACTAATACATTGGAAGTTTAAATCTTTACACATTGTTCTTAAGGGGCTCTGTCTCCTGACTCTTTATTTATATCACTTATTCTTGTCTGGCAACATATGTTATCGATTTATGATAGTATTTTTTTTACTGTTAGCCAGACAAATGTAAGGGCTAGCTGAGGAGGGGTAGTTGCATCTGATGAGTTTAACAATTGCAGGGCATCCTTTAGGGGTAGCCAATGGGCTCTTTTGAAGCT
This sequence comes from Bucorvus abyssinicus, assembly GCA_009769605.1. Taxonomy (NCBI): domain Eukaryota; kingdom Metazoa; phylum Chordata; class Aves; order Bucerotiformes; family Bucorvidae; genus Bucorvus; species Bucorvus abyssinicus. The sequence goes on along the minus strand of CM020024.1, from coordinate 1,148,632 downwards.
ATAATACTCACCATTAACCATTTTCATGCTGACATATTTTTATTGTCGAAGTTGGGGCTTCCCCTGTCGTCAGCCTCTTTTGTTTTCAATGGCTTCACAAGCAAATCAGCCAGGGCGGTTGAGAGCTGTTCGTCCAGCAAAGGCTTTCGTAGGCAGCTCAAACCATAGCCTGGCATGAGAGCCTGCGCAGTGTGTGTGTGTGTCATCCCCCCACCCCGGATAAAGGAAAAGGCACACGGCAAATAATACCTCAACAGTCTAATTCTGTAACGCACAGCAAATGCAAACAAGTACTAACCACAGGCAGTCGCATTTCTTAGTGTCATTACTGACACCAAAAGGGAAGAGAGAAGATGACGCTTCCCGAAAGCAAACGCCCCCCAAATCCTTATTTTAGATGGACACACCAACAGCAGAGGGAGAAGTTGCGAGGACAGGTGGATGTCGTGTTTCACATGTGGCATTTCCATTCTAGCTTAAGAACTCGAACTCTCCCCGCCTTTTGCTTCCTGTTCATCTTCTGTCCTATCTCCTCGTTCAACGCCAACAGGTTCCTGCAGCTCCGCTGGAAACTGTGCCCCCGTTGGCCGTTTCACTGCTGGAGCCCCAGTTCAAACTTCTGGAAGCCAGCAGGTTCCTACAAGCCGTGGAACTGTAATTCCTGACACAACGCCACCGTCACAATTCCCAGCTTCTCAGTGCTGGAGCAGACCGTTACACCTCGCGGCAGGTCCGTGCCTATGAGACACCCGGCGTGGGGCTCCCAAGGGCCCTGCTCGCCAAGGATCACAAAGCAGGCTGCAGCGCACGCTCCAAATTTCCTGCTGGTGGGAACGCGGTCAGAGCTTTCAAACAGGAGGCGGCTCCAAAAAGTTGGATTTGATTTCCCGTGTTTCAGTAAACAGGGGGAAGAGGCTGTGTAAAGCTAACACAAGAGCACAGGTCCAGAGCAGTGGTCTGCTGGGGGAACGATACAGCGAGCAGCGTTTTGGGAGGCACACGAGGTGTGTCGGGGAGATGAATACAGGCATTGCCAGTAAGCTCCCCGGGCTCCCTCGAAGGGGGCACTGTAGGTGGTGCATCAAGGCCAGTCTGCCAATAGCGCTAGTGGCTCCTTGAAAAGCACCACGCAATACAGCTTCTGCTGCGAGAAGAGCGAGAGAGAGTGCTCCCGTGTTTGTTTGGTTTGGTTGAACGGAATCGTTCGGTTGCCCTGGGTTAATTTGTTTGTTTTTAAAATTTAAGGAATAACCAAACTTCCTCTCTACTTATTATAGGGGGGTTTTGAGAAGAAACAACTTGCTCAGGGAGGTCTGGATTCAGCAACGTGCAAAAACCTTGCATGGAAATGAAGACTTTCCTTTCTGTTCACTTCTCTGTCCCGTGAAGCTTGCCTCACTTTCATTTATTTTATTTTTTTCAAATTACAATTTGATTGTACTTTGGCTGACCTCCTGCAACAGTTTGCAACCCCAACGTGATCCTTTGGAGGCAAATCTCATCCTCCTGAACACCAAAGGCACACGGTGGAAAAGGCTGCAGACAAAACGGACACACCAGGACTCCTTCAATCGGGGGTTTGAGGTCTTGACTTTTCTCATTCCTCCTGGAAGTTTTTGTTTAGGCAGATGTCACTAGTGTCCTGGGCAAGTATCGAATATTTGGTGACATTTTCAAAGCTTGGAGCGTGTGGATTATTATCTATTGCATTTTCTATTGCAAGGACATTGCTGGCAACTTCATAATTAAGCTAATATAATAACTAAACCTCCCTTCAATTTGTTTATTCTCCTCAAACCTTTTTTCTTTTACTGGGGAGGAAGGACTGAGCAGCATGGCTCGGTCTCTCAATCACACTCTTTCTGTTTTGTCCATCACCTTGGTTTCTTTCCCCTGTTTTTGACCTGCACTTTTTCTGGATCAGACACTGGCAGGTTGAGAGGTAATAAGAACCAGATGGACATAGTGCAGAAATTGCCCAAATGGGTACGAGAATGTGGGGAGCTGTCAGGCATGGAGAGAAGCTGGAATTTTTCAGCAATAAAATGGGATTTATCGCCACTCTACCACAGTCATTGCCGACAACCGTTTACCTTGACAGAAACCCCATTCCAATAGGCCACGACGATGCAGATTTTTTTTTTTTTCCCAAAGAGTGATGATTGGTATTTGTTCTAAGGCTCAAATGGCCTGCGCTAAAGGTGAAGCATTAGGCCAAAGTCCTGTATTCCCTACTGAGGCAAATGAACCTGCTAAAATAAGTTCCTTCCACAATAGCTGTGTAATTGAAACCAGAAAGTGAGAGAATTTGATAAATTGCTTGACCCTGAAGGAATGTTAAGGTCATAAATTTTCATTGCCTTTTTTTTTCCCCTTCTTTTTTAGGAAAAAAACTCCTCTTTTATATATATATAAAAATATAGATTATGTTTAGTATTTGTCTACGAAGTCCAGCTAACTTCCAAATGATGAGCCGTTACTCTGCCATCCTCTCCCAACAGGCAACGATATACAAGGCTTAGAGAGTTCCTACCTACACCTTCTTCGGAGGGCTGAAGGACACAAAATATTCACAAATGGCAGCACTTACGTACTATTGCCCAGGAATCCGCCACGTAAAGCACTAACAACCCAAAATGGGGTGGGGAAGGGGGGTAACAAGTGCAATCCCTTTAGAAAGGTGAAATAAATAAACCCGCTAAAACCCGTACTGTACTTGAAGAATGATGGAACAAAAAAAGGTTTGACTCCCTGTAAGTGATTTGCAGATATTTATTGCTATTCTTACCTTTTGTTTTTCCTGCTTGCTCTCCTTACTTAGAAGTGGCGTTGCCTTTCACTTGAAGAAGAACGATCGGGATTTTATTGAATAATACATACAGATGTCCCTTCAAGCTCAAAAGACGCAAACCACCCCCGAGCCCCACAGTATCTTATCGAGGAAATACACACCTCAAGAATAAATTAAAATAAAATAAAACCAAGAAAGAGGATGAGAAGAAATAGGGGAATCACCAGCAAGGTAAAGCATCCAGCCACGCTCCCCCCTCTGTGCTTGCAATGGTCAATAAATGCAGCTATGCTAAAATAGCTCCTAAGAAGGAGTGGAGGGGAAACGTAGAAGTATTTTGGGTTTGTGTATGGTTTGGATTTTTTTTTCCCCTGCGGTAGCAACATTTACTTCTTTAACTGTAGCAGCTTCTGCTTCACGACTGCTTGAAACGTGCTATCATGTAGTAACTGCTTTTTATAATCTCACCGCTTTCCTCCCCCCCGCTTTGAACATAAGGTTTCCGAGGCAAAAGTCTCGTTGTCACACTTCAGTAAGGCGTTACACTTTACATAGCCATACGTACTTAACCCAACATGAAGCGAGTTAAATAATCATTAGCACAGTAACCCATTGCTATCAAAAACTTATTGGTCCTCTAAATTTTAAATTAATGGCCTGTCTCCCTTGTTCTGTGCGTGTGCCTGGTTTTTCAGCCACTTCAGTGCAAAGTCGTAGACGTTTTATCAGCACACATTAGATGATTTGCATTATTGACATTTCAATTTAAAAATTAGAAAGAGCACAGGGAAAAATAGTTCCTGCTGAGTTGGTTCATCCCTAGACCCCTGATTCTTAAGTAACTCTTCTGAGTGTTAATTAGCAGCCAATATTTGACAAACCGACTCAGAAATGCACTCTGCTCCTCTCTAGCCAGGTTGTTCTAGCTCAAATATGTTTCTTTAAAACGTCGTAGAAAAGAGAAGCGAAAGAAAAAGAAGAATTGCAATGATGCTTCCATAAAATCCTAGCCAAAAAAAAAAAAAAAAAAATCAATAATTTATACTCACTTTTTCTTTTTTGAGAAGTTAAATAAAACTATGGTGGGGCTTTTTTTTTCCTTTGGGTGGGGGTGACAATTATTTCCCCCCATAAACTTTCTGGTCTGAATCCCTTCTTTCCTTTTCATTTCTTTGCGTCCCGAAGTAATTGCTAGTCATTTTAAGACGGTTACTTATCCAGAGAATGAAGGAGTATCCGCTCTGTTTCAATTAGAGAAGGAAAAAAGATAAAGACTTGGAACGTAACCGAAAAATGCTAAGTGACATATTAGGATGAGAATTTTCATCTGTTGCTGTATAAATATTTTAATAAAAGTTCTAAAATGATGTGTCTGCCTCCTGCTCTATAAAAGGGAGGGGATTATGAAGTGCAAATGATGCAGCTTAGATGTATAGACCCGACTGGGATTTTTCACCATTAAAGAGTCTCTTCATGCCTCTCCTCCAGAAGTTGGTTTTAGAGCTGTTTCAGGCCCCAAAAAGTATAAATCTCCTAAGTATAAATAAAAGATGACCAGCAAGTGGCTTCAATCGCTCATATTTTTTGCGAACCAACGTTCAGCTGATGCAACTCGATTTTGTTTTGCATCGCATTAGTGTCACAGCGGCAACGACTGGCCTTTATTCACCAACCCTTTGAGTCAGCACTTTGAGACATCTTTCAAATTAGGTCATACTGCAAATTTGCCGCTGATACAAAGGTTGATTAAGAGAGCTTCACAGTTTTACAGAGGAGAATTAAGGTCTGGATGATAGTTCCAGGAATCGCAAGGCCCCGTAACTGCATGGAAATAATGTATGGGCTCTGTGGGGAAGGAACATAATTCCTCAGAGCACTTGAAGTAACAGTCATTTGCAGTTTAACCGAGTCCGTTCCCCCCCGTTATGGAAGAAATTCTATGATGGGTCTCAAAAACAAGCCATGAATTACAGTGCAGAGGCAGCAAGACAAGCCCCGTTCTCCTCTTGCCTAAAGTCAGTCCCCTCCTCTCTGTTCCTTTGATCTTGTCGGGAAAGACCTATTCCTCTCCCCTCCGCTGCTGAAGAGTCTCGGCTCCTGCTTTTCCCCCCGTAAGAACCACCCTGTGTCACTTTGCCCATCATGCAGCGACTCCAAGGCAAAGCTGAATTGCTGTGTAAACCTCCCTGGAAGAATTGGAGGGGACGATCAGAAGTGCCCACCAGCCATGGTGGCCAGAGGCAGGCTTGCAAATGAGTCCGAGACTGATTTAGGCATCTTAATGACGTGGTCAAATTTTTTTCCCCCCTGCTAAAGCACAGAAGGGCTGCAATTCCTCTTGCTCCAGGGTCTGAGCACGTAGGAGAACGGATCTCAAAGGGAGCTGCCGGCTGCAAAGTGCTTCTAGAAATCTGGCCGCTTCATTTTTGATGGCTAAGTGGGAAGCGAGATGAATAATGTCTTTGAAGGGAAGCTGCTGTTTGTTGGGAGGTCGGACCCAAACCTAACATTTTTGTGGTACTCGGGGAATTTTTTTCCTTTCCAAACTTTCTCTCTTTGCAGGGAATAACAACTCATGAGAAGCTGAGAGTTCCTCTTAATTGGATGTAAATGGATAAAAGGCAACTGCCAGCTTTGTTTTGGCTTAACTCTTTGGCCCACTTGACGAGGCAAGAAGCTGCTATTAACGAGTTTGCCTAATGCATCCATGCTCAGGATGGGGGGAAAAATGAAGGAGGGATTTTGGCTGCAGCTGTGCTGAAAGCAGCATTTAACTCTCCTGCCACTGAAACTAGAGTCCCCCAAGTTATCTTTCGTAAGCTCAGGAACATTACCATGATTTAAGGGTAGAGCAGCAGTGAAATAGAACATAAACAATTTAAAACCAGAGCCCAAAGAGAGGTTTCTCGCGGTATGAATAGCCATGAAAGCCAGAAAAAAGTTTCACATTCCCTTTTGCATTTCCCGTCGTTTCTTTGCAGCAGAGTCCCTGAAGTTGCATTTCTACCATGGGCAGCTGACTTTATTTCATGTTTTTGATGTTATGATCACCCGCAGACCTTTCCGTTCTCCATATGTTTCTGGACTCAGTCACTTCACCCGCAGCTCCCCCTGACAGTAGAACACCTCAAATCCCCCCGTGTGGCAAAGTCTATTTTATTCCCAGTCACTTTCAATTTGCCTCCCGTGTTTCTCTGAAGGCTTTAGTTGAATGTGATTTCTAGGACCAAAAGCAAAGTGGCAGGCCAGAAATGAGAGGGTGGCCTGTGCCACTGCCAGGAGCTGCTGGAAGGGGAATTTGGAAGAGAACTGAAATAGGACCACCATGAGCCTGATTTCAGTGTTTCGAGCCACGTTCACGCTTCAGTTCCTTTAACCCTGTTCTACCAGGTAAGAGAAAAATTGATATTAGATCCTGATAATTTATTAATCCTATTTAATCTAGAAGTAGTAAATGAGATATAAAGGCGGGAACAACAGCAACTAAAGGTGTACGTCTACCACATCAGCCCAAGCCCCTCTGCAGACCTATTTCAGAAGCTTTTGCTCACCTCCTGCCCTGCAGAGCTCAGCAGGAGCTGCACAGAGGTAGCTGCTGCTGCTCCTGGTACTACTGTCCATCTCCAGCATTCATGAATCACAGAAGAAAGGAAATTAACTCATGCCAAAGTGACTTAAAACCATCCGTGGGAAAACAAATTGGGGGTTCCTTTAAAAAAAAAATAAAATAAAATCCCACTGCCTTTTGAGTCTTTGTGGGGACACTGAGAACATGCTTCCAAGCTCCTTTGTTCTGCCCTGAGGGATGGAAAGCTGCTCTTAATACAAGAAAACAAAGCCCTGCACTGCCACTACCAACAAAAAAAGAAGCTGAAACGCTTACGAGCACTTTGCTCCAGGCGCTGTGGCAGTAAGGAAAAATCATTGCAACCATCACAAGACTTGGCAACGCCAGGGCCATGCCAGCAGAGCTCTCTTCCCCATTACTGTAAATCACAGGCTGAGCCCAGTTCCTTGCGAAACATCCAGTTGTGGCTCCTTGAATACGATAAGTAAACCCACTGTCCCTTGGTGCACTTGACTAGTGTTTGTGCAAGCGAGAGAAAAATCCACACCTCTGCCCGCAATCAGGACAGAGGCCAGCTGATGCTTCGGTGGAGCTCGGCGGGGACAACTCACGGAGAGGAGCTGCCAGTACATACAGGACTTCCTATGCCTCTATCCCCGTTTGCACAATTGCTACAGCTAAGCCAACCACTTCTTTAATTTGAAGTGTTGCGGTATCGAGTATTTTGAGAGGCTGGGCCTCATTTGGGATTGTTTTTGTTTGATAGCAAGGTCCACGCTTGGGCCAAAGCTGAACACATACAGTCAAAGTAAGCCTAAAGTGGTCCCTGGGCTGGGGTGATGCTGAGGCACGTTGTGCAGGGTGGTACTCACCTTGAGCCAAGAGCCAGTGTTACGGCTATCAGCCCTTGAACGCACGCTACGGGGTCCTGCTTCAGCCCCGCGAGGATGGTATCGCGCAGGCTTCTCCTCTGGGAATACTTCGACGGGCACATTTAAAACTCGGCTGCTGCATGCTCTCAGCCAGCAGCCCCTGTGCCAGGAAAGCCCGTGTGGGCACTCATGGAAAGAGGACACGACTGGGGGCGAAGCTGCGTGCTGTAGATCAGACTGTGCACGTACAGCACAGGACTGCCCTGCCCTGCCATTGCGTTGCCTTTGCGCTCTGCCTCCCAGACACCCAGTGGAGAAGCAGCGTGACGGAGCCAGGGGCAAGACGGCTCGGGAAGTAAGAGCGGCTCCGAAACCTGCCAAGAGATCCTCGGTTACGGCAGGCAGCGTACCGCAGGACTCGCTTCCTGTGGGGCATAGCCAAAAAATATTCCTCAACAGTCGCTTCGAAGCCCTCTCCTTGCTTAGAGCTGCTCTCCTTTTGTGCGTAGCAGATCAGCTGAATATTTATAGAAGAGGTTGGAGGTCAGATTGTTTCATTCACCACTTCGGCCCCCTTGGCGGGCTTTCGCACAGCCAGGTTGCCAGCTGGCGGGTAGCACCTCTCCCTGCCTCGCCAGGAGCGCAGCATCCGCTGAGCGTCAGCTGGCTTTCGGGGACACCGACAGTGACAGACCCATGGTAAACCGAGTCAGCCCAACCCCTGAGTCGCCGAGCTGAAATTAGAGTGGGCCCTCACATGGTGATATTTAAGCAGAGCTTTACTTTGCGGGGGATAAAATCCATAATTTAAGTCCTTTTCTTCTTCCCCACCTCTTTTCTCCTCGCCGTCAGCTTCTCAACTCAAAGTCCCCTTCGATATGATGGCTCCCACCAAGCCATACAGGCCAGAACCACAGATGGATCTACCCAGTAAACCCTGTACCTTCACCAATATCAGCTTAAACGTCACATAGACGAGGAAGAGCTGAGTGGCTGGGGGCAGCCGGTTTCCTCCACCAGCTCTGTTGAGCAGACGAGAAAAAGCACCTAATTAGCTAAATTTATTAATATGCTGACTTTTTTTTTTTTCAGAGAGGCTACAGCTACATTATAGAGGTGAAACATGACTTTTGATGATCAAGCAAGCAGTGATTAAATAAGGTTAATCCTCATTTTATATGCTAATAGGATATTTATAATCTCAACTGCATATCCAATTTAGCTATTTTACTTTCTGTTGTTCGGAAAGTATTTCTTATTAGCGAAAGAGAATACCCCTACGTTCACTGCAGATGCTATTTTAATTGGGCTCAAGTGCATTGTGTGTAATTAGTCCACTTCTCTAATATTTCATCTATAATTACACCATGAACAATGTGCTTAAATTTCAGAAGGGCTGCCAGTTTAATTTTTTTTAAATAAAACTGCTAATTAATTGGTGACCCTTCCCACAGACAAATGATTTGTATTGTAGCCCAGCCCCAGGGCTCTCAAAGGACTGTCTTTTCAGAAGTTGGAACACCTTGTTTTGACACGCCGTCTTTGATCTGATAAACGTGAAAGCACCCACATCATCCACCTGGCTTCACCAGGACCACCGTTACAAATCTCCTCCTGAGGTACTGCGGGGCAGGCGCGACTTCAGTAGCAATTTTAGACGATAGTGGCTATTAAGAACTACCAAAGAGAACAAAACAACCGGATGTCGTTTCATCTCACCCGCCTAATCTATTGTCTCCACAGTTTAAGAGGGGACAGCGATGCAGCAGGTTGGGGAGGACTCCCATTCTCCATCCCAGTGGCCCAGTTCCCTAACAGAGAAAAGAGAAAGAAACAGCCCAACACACCGTGCAGGTGAATGTGTTGTGATCCCATCAGCAGGACTGAAAGGTCAGCTCTAAAACACATCCTCTTGCGAACGTCAGGACAAGGTGCTGCTCAGAGGCAGGAGATCAAGCTCACCTCTCTGAGGGAAGTTACACAACGTGCAAGACACTGTGTGGACTAAATGTTTCCCTCCGTAAAAAACCTGCGTGAATTTCACTGGGCGCGCACTGTGCTACCAAGTCTTGGTGTCTTTTGTGGAAGATCAAAGGGAAAACTGAGGATACACCACTAGGGCACAGCAGCGATCATAGAAGTAGAACAACCCTCGCCCTCCCTCACTTTGACTTCCCCTAAATAGCAGCCAACCACTGGGCAACAAACATACGTGTATCTATCTTCATATGTATGCACAAAGTCATACCTGGTCACGCCGAACGTGAAGGACCCTCATCTCATACTCCTCAGACAACCGCTCTGCGATCACTGATTTGCAGCTTTGCTCAGGCTTTCCTGCTGGCAGGGCAGCTCCACCTCAGGTAGACCAAATCCAGCCCAGTATTAGTAAGGAAACTGTAATGACCTGCAGGTTAGCTGTCCCATTGTTGTCCCAACAAGCTGCCACCACTGCCCACGTCCCTTCTTGATTAGCCCATCACAGGACTTGCAGTCAAAGGGGACTCGTTATAGCTAGTGTCTAATGGCTTATGATAAACTCCTAGGGAGTCCTAGAAAGAAGCGTAGGATGCCCGTGATTAGCCTTCCTACCTTCACCCCTCTAAAACACCTTCAATTTAGGGAGAAAAAAAAACCACAGAAGACCCTTGTCCTAGAGGACATAAACCTCCCTTGCCTTTTTTTCATGGTTCCCATCCCAGCAGTTAAACCTTTTCACGGGCAGTGGAGTAGGCAGCTGGGCTGGCCAGACAGGCAGGAGAAGGACAGTGCCTTTACTACTCCGAAAGCCTTTCAACATGTGAATGAAGGTGGTGGGCCACATCCCCAGCAGAAGACAGGGATGAGGAAGAGACAAAGCCACATGCCCTGGAGCTGCAGATTAGGATAGGTATGGGTTCACCCTCTGAGGTGTCCCAGGACCATGGTGCAGGGGTGCTACCATGCCCTCCTTTCCAAAGCAACCCCCACGAAGAGCCAGCGCTTCGGCTTCAGGCTTTTCTTCTCCCTGGGGGGTGTGAAATCCTAGCTGTTATTTGGGGAAGGGCGGCTTTCTCCCCCCTCCTCAAAGCCTGACCTCTTCCCATCTGCTGGGGAAAGCCAAATCGCTACCAATCTGGCTTTGACATGAACTAGCTCCTTCTGCCCAGAAGTTTATTTTTCAAAACAAGCGTGCCTGCAAAACACTGTTTATTTAAAACACAGTCTAAATGCCAGTAACCCAACATGCACAGGGACCAGCACCCGGAGGTCTCCTGCTTAGCGCTTGAGAGCCATTAAGTAAATCAAGGGAAAATTCCTCAGGAAATGATGGGGTTAGGCCTGATGGGCATCGCCGTGTGATTAAATGCAACTTAATGAGGTCACGGGTGACAGATTTGGGCGCAAAACTGTTTAAACAGCGTGCAAAAAAAAAAAAAAAAAACTTTGTAGCACGCAGGGGATGGGAATCAAGGCTGGCTGTGTTATCCCGTGGTGCAAAAACACCCCAAAAAGGGTGGCCTTTGTCCTAAGCAATTCCTGTTCGAATGGCAAGGCAAGAGGGGATGGGTCACTGCCACACAACACAAGTGAGGCTTACCTTGGCCGCCGCAGGAAAAGCGGCAGCAAAAAAAGTAAACAATTCCAGCACTCTGGGATTTTCTTCTTTTTCATCCAGAAAACAACAGAAAAAGCATGTTGGTGCGGTTTCAGAGACCAGAAGGAACTGGAAAAGGTTTAAATCCCAGCACACTCATGTTTTTAACATCCTTCCTTAACAACTTGTGCCATTGAGGAAACGTTACAAGGGCTCTCAGCTAGGAATGGTCCGGATAGGGTCACGAGCCAGGGATGGCCCAGCATCACTTTGATTTCTTGCAGGTTAGAGAAGAGGATTTAGGTCACAACACCCCCCCACCCCCCAGCGTCTCTAATAGAACATGGTTGCCTTGATCGAAGGAGCTAAATTCTGCTGTCATTCTGCAGGATAATTACGTTGACTTCACCCAAGCACTTCGGTTTTGCTGATACGCCTTTCAAGGACAGGAGAGGATTCTTGGTGTCTCACAGCCCCTGGAGCACTTGCTCAAGTAACCCTTCAACAGGCACACGAGAAGGTCTTATTACACCCCCTGCGATCAAATTGCCAGGAAAAGAGGATCCCGGATGGCCTCCCTCCAGCAATGGGGCATCTTTGTGGAGTGACAAAAGGGAATTTTTGCTTTTGTCAGCCTTAGTTCATGGCCAAAAAGGCCATTGTGCTCTGAGGGCCAAGAGTGACCCACTGTCCCTTCCTAAGTAGGAAATGGATGCCTACAGGTTTTCGTGTACGGTCAACAGTGATGCAATATATCCTCCCAGCTGGCAGCAGCCCCTCTCCTCTATTTATTGTGCTGTAGTATTAGTCATACAATTCACCTGGTAGAGTGACTTGCATTCGCTTGTGAAGAATGAAGGTTTTACCAGTTGACTGTTTTTTTTGAAAAACTAGAACCCACATTAGTTGGAAAGGGAAAGGCCAAAGGGAAATTATTGCTATTTTAGACAGCAGCATAAATTTTCTTCCTATTTTTAACCTAGCTTTTAATTTAATAAGTTTTATGACCCTTATATTAAGTACATATGTTTTACAAGACATTGTGTCCCTTGAGTCACCCTGAATTTGCTCTACTATAGCAGAGTTAAATGAATGAATACTGTGTTTCTGATTTCAGCTTACCCCTTATTTGATCCTTATATAGTCAACAAACCTTCATGGAAGCATGGAGCGACTGAATTAAGCAGTGTGCCAAAGCTGTGCCTGAGAACTCTGTCAGCCTTTAAAAGGGAATTAGTAAATTGCTATTCTCTTACTCGGATCCTACATCACCACTGCCAGCCTTCCCTTGCTGTTTACAAGAAATAAATGGCGATACCAATAACTCTTGGTGTTACATATTACCAATTTAATTTTCCATATGATAATTTAAAAGGGGGCAGGGGGTGTCAAGTTTTTCTTTGAGCCTCCCAGCCCTCAAATTTAACTATTTTTTTTTTTTATTGCTCTCTGGAAACTTAGAAGAGCAAAAAGCATTTGATCACTCCTGCACAGGTTATGGACTATTCCCAAACAAATGCAGTTTTGGAAGGAAGATGGGAGACCTTTTCAGAATATAAACATTCAAATAGCGGCCAATCCTGCTTTCCCAATATAAGCAATCTTTTCTCCAAAATCGGGGCATAGAGTGACCATAGAATCATGCCAAAAAAATGTAAAGCCTGCAACAAATGGAACATAAACAAATTGGAAGATCAATTGAGTTACCTGGAGTAGATCCCTTTGCAAGGCTAAGACCCCACACCCTCATACTCGGTGCCTGCACTGAGAAACTAAGCGTGTGCCAAGATTACTCCTGTCTGGGGGCATTTACACTGTTTATTTCAGCAGTGCACCAGGGCAGCTTTCACAACAGGTTTGCAATGGTGGCAAACCAAGAAGATTAGAAAGGGATAGTTGGTATTTGCTCCACAGTGGGAAGCATGAGTTATTGATTGGCATTGTATCAGTCTAGAGTTCCTTTTTAATAGAAGATTAGTTTAGAAGGGTGTTTTATAAATTGGGTGGTTCTAATTTGATTTGAGTACTGGCTCTTAGTAACTTGCCAAAGTTCAGTAAATATGCAGAGTATAGTATATGCACTTTATCTTTGTATATTACATGCACTTTATCTTTGTATATTAGCTATGACATAAACACAGAGGGGAAAAGTCAAATTTTATACATCAGAAAATGGGTTTGTTGCCAGACGTTATAACATTGCGTATTTAATTTAACTGATGTGTGTTAAAATGGGAAACCAAATTCAATGAGCTGTTTGTTTCTTTCTGCAAATACACTTACATCAATGACCTCCGAGGACACGACCTTAAAATGTAACTAGATGTTTAAAAGAACCTCAAAGATCTATATAAGACGTTAATGTTTGTGTCAGAGGGCAGGATCCAAGCATGTATATATTCAGCTGTCTATATGTCTCCTGCTATATTTTTTATTGTTACAGGAAACCAGCCAAAGTCCCAAACAGGAAAATTATCAGCTCTCGGGTTTTTTCTTGGCATGGTCCTGTTTAAGACTAAAGGCATGACCTGAAGTTCGAACACGTTTTAGCCCCGCTCAGTAACCGTTTTGGCACCTCGTGCGTGTTTTTAAACGCTAACCCTTCCTGGGGAGCCTGCGGCCCCCGCAGAGACCTGCAGCAGCTTGGCACGGTGCACCGAGGTGTGCGGCCCCGGAGGGGGCTCCTGAAAGAGAAGGAACGACCATTTCAGCCGGGCACGGGGAGCTCCTGGCCATCTCTCCAGGGACAAACTGATGTCAAGTTCTGCTGTCTGTCAGGATTAAGTGCCTGTTTGCTTTTTCACTAACATGTGGTTTCAGAACAAAGCAGCTCAAATCTCCTCCGTTCTTAACAAAGCATCTCAAATTGCTGAGTAAAATTCCTTAATCCCCCCATCTTAATCTGAAAACACCAGTGCCACATGGTAACACTGAGGTCTCTTTTTGTCCACTACAGAGCACCGTTGACATCAACGTTTGATTTGGAGCGAACTTTTTCTGCAGCAGCCTATTATCAGGGGAAACCCCCGGTGCTTTTGTTCTCAGAGCAGGTCTGTCCAAGTAGTTTTCCTTCCTTATGTTTTCATTCCAAATGAGAAACTAAACACAAAGCAAGAAGAGATCAAACTGACATAGTTTTTCACCTCCATAAACATGAGTGGCAAAGCATAAGGTGGGCTTTTCCGTCATGAGAGCAGTGAGGGATACAAGCAGCTGTTTGCCCAAGTTTTTTTCTGCATGCTCCAGAGGTCAGGCTAGAAGAGGCAGCAGCTTCAAGGCAACTGCAACATGCAGAAACATGAGTACGAGCAAGAAAACAAGGTCTAGAAGGTGAGAAAGCAAAACACCTGATCTGAAGGATTGCACTGCTGTAACCCGGCACAATAAAGGAGTCTACAGACCAGGTGGCTAGACCACAATGCATATCTGTAGACATCATTCTTACGTAAAACTCAGTCCTCATCACAGCCAGTGTTTTCCTGCTATCATTTAATTAAAAACAACAACAACAAAAAAAATCAAGTCTTAATTTCTGCTAGAAAAGTTATAGAAATTACTCCTTACTTCAACCTGCTCTTCAACCGTTCTTCCTACTATTACTACTACTCTCCCAGCACTTTCTTTTCCTGCTGTATTGCTGGTGTCAGTTTTAATTGCGCTGTCCCAACTCCTGTCAGTGGTAAAAAGCACAGCCCTAAAGGGGTGAGATCAAGGCTTTACCTACTCAGTTGTAATCAGAAGCATTTGGCCGGGGAAGGGCAGAGGTGTAGGACAGCAGCAACACCTTCCTCATCCACCCTCCCAGTCCATCCTCTCTGTGGGAGGTGAGAGAGCTGTAGGCAAAGTTCTCCTTGAGGCATTGGCCAATCAAAGATGCAGAAGTTCACTAGATAAAACTCAGGAACATGGGGAAAACAAGAGGTAGTTTTCACTTTAGTAGACCTTGTTCCTTTTCTTATTGCTGCTTTCAATCAATTCCTTTGAGGTTTAACTGTAGAGGTCCATGAATTGAGTTCTAAGCCCTATTACCTAGTCCTGCTTTGATCTGTATTCGCCACAAATTAGTTTGTGTTCTCCGTTTCTGACCTCAGCTATGTGTGTGTGCCTTCATTCAAGCTTTGCTCCCTGGGAGAACTCCAGAGGATCCAGAGTAGCCCCTCTAATCAGGGCCAGGTCAGCAGACTCAGGACTTCTATCGTAAAAGCCATAAGGGCTCCGTAAGAAGCAGCAACTGATTCCCTGTGAGGAAACTTCTAACAGGTTTTCCTCCTTCCATCATCACATAAGACACCAAGAGCAGCTTCGGACAGTCTGGCCATGAAAAATCTCAAGGTTTACAACCAGCAGTAGTCAGCTGGAAAGTATGACTCATTGCTAAGCTGGAGCAGACTGGTGTGGAACAGCGTGCAGGGCAGGTGGGCACAAGGATACGTAACATTCATTTCTATATACCCTTCTGGTTGACTGCTTGAGATAGAGCAGAAGGAATCATCAGGGTCATACCCTTCAAGATGCCAAGGCCGAAAGCTATGAATATATCAAGAAAATCACTATCCGGGCTGCAGTATTTGGGAAAAGAACACGTAGACCTTCACAGCCCCATGCTACAAAGCTTGGTCATGTAAGGGGTTCTCTAGGCGTAAGAGATGGCTCTTGAGAGTGGAGATGCAAAAGCTGCAGGATATTTTCCTCAAGTATCGTATCTCCAAAAAATGATGGCTTAAACTGTCTCAAGAGGCTTCCAGCTTTCCTACCTGCAGGAGACAGCAAGTTAAAAAAAAAGCTTGAAAGCTTCTGAGCAAAAACACATGGATACCTGTGTCCACCAAGAATGCTAGAGAAGGTCCCTGCAATTCTCTCTGTCTCCAATTTATTGAATTAAGTTATAACAATGACTTTGCAGACAGACAGAAAGAGTCCAGGACAGCCTTTTCCACAGAAAAATCACCAATGGTGAGGTAGAATAACATCATGTCTGAGTCTACCCTGAAGAGGTGGCTGCAAATAAAGCTGTGACGTTAAAAAGCAGGGAGCAAGGTGCATCTGCAAACATGGAACGCAGGGACTGGAATGGATGGGAGCCAACAGAGCTCGGGTGGGACAAAGACCCTTTAGTGCAAGTGGGGAAGACTGATCTCACACAGAGTGAGCCCAGGTCAAAGCCTTGTGAAAAATCCGGATTATTACGGAACAGAATCCTCCAGAACTATTTTCACATTACTCCTGCAGGCAATGAGACTGCACACTTGAACTAATGGCAGGACTTTAATCAAACCGTTCCTGCAGAAACACTAAAACACTAGAAACACAACTCGTTAGCCAAAATTCCTTCACACCACGGTGGAAAATGAGCCTTGAAATACATACCCACAAAGCAGACATTTATTAGCCGATGACAAACAGGCAGCTGTCACTGCTGAATGCCGCTCTTAACCGGAGTGGTAATAGCTACTGGCCTGAAGAACTAGTTAGCTCTCATTTATATCAGCGGGAAGCAGTGTCTCCACCAAAGTCAATAGAGTTTCACTGGGGTAAGTGAGATCAAATTAGGCTCGATGTCCACAGACCTGAGTGTATTACTTGCCTTAGGGCAGGGTACCGAGAACAAAGGGCTTATATATTGGTATCTGTGTTTGGTCTGTAAAGTATTGCTCTCTTGCCCACCACATCTTTCAGAAACAGCCTATGTGGGTTCATACAATTAAAAAGTCATTTATGCTCAAGATTTTCACGCCTCTGACATATGCCTTGTCACAGCAGAAGAGCTCAGCCTTACACCAGAGAGGTTTGAGCATGTGTAAAGATTGCTTTCAGCAAAAATGACTCCAGTGTGAAAAGGGAGAGGAAAAAAGATGTGCACAGAGCAACGTGGAGATGCTACAAGAGCTCCATCAGAGCGGGCTCTGGGTAAAAGCAAATCAGGTAGCTGCCCAAAACAGCAGGGAGGCACAAGGCACAGACGCGTTTCCCCCAGCACGGCAGCAAAGCCTAGCTGATGGCCCTGCTAGTGGCCACCGCATCAGGGACTTGAAGTGTCGACCTTTGAAGCCACATCCAGGACTTGTATCAGTAGCCACAAACAGCAAAGGTTTTTTGTTTGCAGTGCTCCAACGTGGGTGCTAGTACTGGAGGCAGAGTCCCAGAAAGAGGCTGGTGAGCCTAGAAGAGGACAACCACCATCTGCAGGGACCTCAATACCTAGCCCTGGGAAAAGCCCACCTTCTGCTAGAGGCAGATGGTCGCACATTTTTATTTTTCCCCTCTTCTGATTTTTACATGATTATCATCACACCATCCTCAGCAGCTCTGGGGCAAAGCATGTAGGTGAACTTGCAAATAGGAAGACACGTGTGCCAACACGCACCCCTTTTGTCAGCCATAGCGTTTTATAGCCCATGGGTGAGTACTAAGCCAGGGCTCAGTATCTGCCTCATGGTATGATATAACTTCCAATCATGTTAATTAATATGGCCTGTGCTAATGAAACCCACAAAATACTATTTGGGTGTCCATGAGCACACACGTTCTGATACTACCAGCTTGTCCTCCTGAAGTTCCTTTCTACACCAAATACCAGCAATGTAAACACACCTAACAACGCCTTCATCATAACAAAGGAAACTCTGCATCAGCACCAGACTGAATGCAGACAGACTTGTATAAGCAACAAGCTCCAGAAATATTCAGCCATAACGGGGCTCACCAACTCTTCTACAAATGCTCCTCCTATTTAATCCTTTCAATCTAGTTTTAAGGCATAGTTTTGGCTCACATTTTGTTTTAGGTTGGGTTGGGGTTTTTTTTTTATTATTATTATTCTTTCCCTGCATGATTAGCCATCCAGGAAATGTTTAAATTACAAAATCATAAGGTTTAAAAGATTTATAGATCAAATTATATTAACCTAATGCAATAGGCCAGCCATACGGAAATTAGAAGTCTTTATATTATATTTTGGTTATTAAATTGCTCCCTTTATACTGTTTAGTTTGTTTGTAACAGCAAGGTTTTGCTGTCTGATGTCAGAACCCGCAGAGTAACCAAGCAAAAACAAATTACTTAGTCCTTGGTTCAAAGAAATAATAGGTTACTAGCATAATTAATTTTATGTTTAATTACTGCAGAATGAAACAATTCAACAATATCCAATCAATCCTCGAGATGACAGAACAGAAGGTCAGCAGTTGCTAAGTCAATTGTTTTGAAAGAGAAATTTATGTCAGGATCTCTTTTATGTGCTGAAGAAAGAAATTGCATAAAAGTGGTCAAGCAAACGTTAATTAATTGTATAAATGTAATCCTGTTGTCGTGCTAAAATCAGAGAGACTCCAGGCACAGCACTCAAAGGCCTGGGTATGCATCAGTCAAGAACATCTAGAAATGGCATCCTCAGCTTTGAACAGTAATAAATGGAAGAAAGGAGGGCAAACAGGAACGTTTAGAAGACAGGTTGGTTTTCAAACTGGCATTCAGCAGCTGACAGGCTCAGTCCAGAGCCTATTCAGACTGGTCCACATCACCGCTGAAGTCTGACCCTGCTTGGCTCCTTGGTGGCAAATCTCAGAGGTAGCTGCTTCCACCGCCGTCTTTCCTCAGATTAGAAGGCCAAGCAGTCTCAAAAGGGAATTTCATGTAAACCAAATGCCCCATACAAGTTAATTGGGTTCAGAATTGCCAGCACCTATGACAATTTTTTTCTCTGAGCCTTCATGTGTTCAGCAAGACTTTATTTTCCTGCAGCACTAGCCTTTAGAGTTACATGACGACACATTTCCATTTTGCCTTGAACTGTCTGTTCCGGTTCCCTCACTCCTGGCGATGTTTTGCACTTCGGAGGCTTCACCTTCAGTTTCCATTATTTTCCAAGTATTGCCCATCGGGTGTATCCAAGACCAGGATTGCCTGGTGAGTTCAGCAATCCTCTGACCCACAGTTCCATTTTTGCTGAACCACTCTCCTCTTCAAGCCTTGCTGACATCATGAGACCACTCTTGATCATCACCTGCTTCTTCCTTTAAAACCAACTTGTGAAACAGTCTTTAACTAGTCTATTGCCTTATTTTTGCTTTTACCGTCACCTGGCAGCTGGGGGCTGCAGGGGGAAGACCTGGTGGCCCAGTCATTAGTGCCATAACTGGACCTGATTATGAGGTCCATGAAATTTTGCTGTGTTGGCCCTGCTGTCTTCTCAAGGCAGGTCTGTATCAGCTTATCTCAGCTCTTGTTGCACTAATGGTATGACCCCAGCTCAACGACAGTTAGGGCAACAGAAGCATTAGAAATCACTGAGCGATTTGTCACCAGGCTGCATTCACTTCCACTCTCCCAGCCTCTTTTAATCTGTTTTTGCACGAAGTCCAGCGGGGCAGTCAGCTGCATGCAGGGCACAGGAGCACCAGGCCCTCTGCCTGGAGAGGCCAAGTTACCCCAGGCAGCCAGGGAAGGACGGTGCTTTATCATTCGGTGTTGAAGTTAAGATGCAATCTTGCACGTAAACCAAACCGAGCTGTGTTATGGAATAATTTTGTCCCCTACAACAGGAGACAGCCCCAGGGCATGCTGGATAGCCCAGCCTTGAGCTCTCCAGCTCACAAAACCTGTTTGAATGCACAACCAATGCGTTGTGAAGTCAATCCTTGCAGCAGCTCTTCAATGCTTTGAGAGCTTCTTTGCAAAGCACTAAGTTGGTGCCAAAAATGGGGCACAGGTAATGCCAATCGCCGTCTTGTTCCACAGCTCTTGTTCCTCCAACTCAATGATGGGAAACCAGACAGATAGGGAAGGAGGAGTGAGTGATGAGCTCTGCAGCCCCGCATGGGCATTCCTGAGTGTCTTCCAGGGTGTGGCTGTTACTTTTCCATGAGACACCACAAGGTTTCAAGGTTAAGCAAATACACAGCTGTACGCTTGTTGTAAATGTACGTATTATAGGAGGACCC
Organism: Bucorvus abyssinicus; assembly: GCA_009769605.1. Classification (NCBI taxonomy): domain Eukaryota; kingdom Metazoa; phylum Chordata; class Aves; order Bucerotiformes; family Bucorvidae; genus Bucorvus; species Bucorvus abyssinicus. The sequence continues at coordinate 1,128,885 of CM020024.1, read as the reverse complement.
AAAAGGTGGCAACACGTGGGAAGAGTACACCATCCAAAAGCCCTGGCATGGACCCTTGTGATGGTAAACAACACTACAGAAAGATTTACTGTGCTTAAGCAGGGGCTGATTTTTAAATCTTAGCAGGGCAGCCAGTTTAAACTTCTCAGACGCAAACGCTTTGACGGTTTGATGAAAGTGAGGGCCTACACAATTCCCATCTCTTAACTGTAACTTTGCAACAGGCTGAGTTCAACTTCTTTCTGTACAGAAGGATGCTTGACACAAAAGGCAAAAGGCATTGAAAACAATCATTTCAAAACGTGCTTCTAGAGAGGTTATTTTCGTGGTTTTACTATGCTCGAGTCTGGACCAATGATGCCAGCACTGCTAATTTTTGAAATGAGGGAGTTTACATTGGGAGTGTTGACATAACCTTAGCTACAGCAGGAAAAAAGGCTACGAGAAGATGGAAATGTATATTTTTGGAAATAGACTTCATTCTGACAACCCTATAACAAACACATGAAATTTTAATACTGCGCTTTGATGAAAAATGAGCTGCTGAATAAACACCAAACTAATTCATAAAGAGCAAACTCAGCCTGTTTAATATTTCTTGAACTGTCCCAAAAATTCCATTGATCACGAGTGATGCTGTAAATAGAAAATTCCTGCCATTTTCAAAGGAGCCAGGAGAATCTCATTGGGGTTTGCCTATCAAACTTAGACACTTTTGAAGCTCCCAGGCTAAAACATAATAAATCAAATATGAAATTGTATAGTCTTGGGCTAAGCTGGAACCTACGATTATGTGGTCTATTCCTGGAATTGTTTTATTTTTTTGTGGAGTATTTTGTTTCTGCTTAATTACCATGTCCTCCACCAAAAAGTCAAACATCCCGCCCTTGATCAATCAGCTATTTGGTTAGAAGTGCACAAATACTTCAAATATTAGCAATTAGACAGTTCTCCAGTTTAGTACTGATGCATTTGCTTCTTGGAAAACTAAATCCATGCCGTGCCCAATGTTAAAATAAAATGTCATGCTCCTGGGGCTGGCTGCCCACCCCACCACCACCCACCCCACCACCACCCACCGCTATGCTTTGCGATTTCTTAGGCAGAGTTATGAAAACAGCAAGATATCCGATAGACTGTGTTAAGTACATCCTAAGGCGAAAGATCAAATGGATACTCAACAAAGCATTTATATAACCCTGAAAGTTGAGGATCCTACATTGTATATCTCTGATTTTTGTTTATTATCAGAGAATTCCTTTTTTCTTGAACATTTGAGCTGATCATTTTTGACCATTTCCGCTGGTGTCAATCCTATTCCTTTCCTAGCCAAGAAGCACTGAGGCTGCTCAGCACCCCCAGAGAAAATAAATACATAAAATGAAGAGCTACTTGGGCTAAGCACAAAAATAAGCAACATATTTCCCACTTTAAATTAAAGCACCTTGGTTTCTTCCAGCCAGCAACCCTGCCCCTAAACCTGAACCCACCGTCCCAGGACACCAGCCAAGCTCAGATCTGCAGTTTACTGCTCAGGCTGCCAGCGGTGGCTCCTCGCTGGTGAAAAGCTGGCTTTATTCCACTGCTCTCCCTCTGATCAATGCAAGCTGCTTCCCATCACCGTATCCCATCTTTCTCTAGCACAAAATATTCTACTTTGCAAACTATTCAGTTTTTAAGCCAGGCTGGCTATCATGGGTACTTTGTCTGGGGGTAAAACACCAATAAAAGTCAAGGTAACTTTGGCAAGGGGAGCAGTTTACTTAGATTAGCATCTCGAGTTCAGGCTGGTGGGGGAGTCTGGGATAATTTCATGTGAGGCAGAGTTAAAACCCAGGCTGTCCAGTCACAGTGCTATTTTAGCCCAGGCTAACATCTTTCCCACACTCCTCCCTTGAAGCACAGACATGCTTTCAACTGACAAGCTCTCCCTCACTACAACTTTTGATTCCTGCCCTTTCATTTGTCATCCTCTTCACAGAAAACACTCTGGGATATAACATCTGTCCTTTCCCCCTTTTTATTTTTATTGTTTTTTAAAAAGGGAAAATATGTCGTTTTCAACTCACCCAGAAGCTGATGTCCCTTGTTGGCCTCTGCTCTTTCCCCCAAATCCCACACTCAAATACTAAAAGCATCTTTTTGCAGCTTTGTAAAACAAAGGAGGAAAGAAGCGAAGGATGAAGATGACTGAACCAGCTTTGCGCACACACACACAAAAAGCCCTCACCATGCTTAAGTCAACTTTTTGCACAGAGAAGCAACACAGCTGTGACTTAACCCGCGCTGCAGCAGGCTTCCTCATTTTTAAGTGTTGCCTCTTGGAATCACTCAAAACTTTTGCTTCCTTCTCTGTATGCAAACAAGGACAAATCTCTTAACAGAGATGTTAAAAAGATTTGCGTATTTGCAGTTTGGAGCTGCTCTGTTAATTCCTTTGAAATGCAGGCACAAAGCCCCCCGCCCCGCTCCCAAAGCCAGTCGGGCTGTGCTTGCCATCACTTACCCTCCAGCCTTATTCTGAACCCCTGTAAGAGCTGATGCAAGCATAATTTATACTGCTTCAGAGCTGGATCCATTTGTTCAGGAACATGTATATCAAATGCTTTCACTCTCACAGTACACAATCCAAAGGTTTGCATAGGTCAGGGCACAAATCTTTTTGTTAACAACCCTTTTTTCTATATACTCACACAGCAGAAAACTAAGTAAGTGCGTGTTTATACACACACATGAATGTTATAATGTTCCCATCTGTATAACACAGCTCATGTGTACGTTTCTTCCCCTCCTTTTCCTTTCAAAGAATGAGAAGAGTTTATTTTAATGCAGGTCTCAGTCTTCAGCACCATACTTCAGAGGGAGTGATAGGTCACCCTGCTTCGGTTTAAGTTTATGAACTGACAGCCCACTTTCAATGACAAAAGAAAATGTAACCTAGGCTGGTGTTCAACCACTGATTGTCAGATCCCATGTTCAATATGTCATATGGAGTACACTTCATTAAGGACTGAATTACTTCGCTTGTAACAAGAGCTAAATTAAAGTCAATGTCAGGCTGCATAAATCACAAATTTAAATGTATCACTAAGTGCATTGAAACAGTCATCATCACCCTCTGCCCTAAAATAACCCCAAAATCTGGGCTTCATTTTTGTATGTTGTAAGGATGACAGATAGGAGATGATTTTTTTATTCTTTGCTAGTGCTTAATAGTTTCTGACAGTAAAATTCTGAACTTTTAAGGAATAGCAGTGGCCTGGTAACACCTCTCATCAGACGATGTATTTCATGGTGCCCTGAATTCAGAGCTCACAAGGACCAAATCCAGAGCATCCATCAGGCCATCATAGGAGCCCCTCATTATACTGACAGGGTGGAAATTTGGTATCCTGCCTGTTTAAGGAAGGGTATGGGAAGAAGCAATTCCTGGGAACACTTGCACAGTCACCAGGGCAGTCCCCTTTGGGTCAGCCCCTGGATGACATGACTCAAGTCAATGGGGTATCACAGGATTTAGGCAGACAGTTTTCCCACCAAGATATTTTTCCTCTTACCAGCGGTGGAAAAAGCTGTATGAAAAGGAAATAGTTGGTAGGAAAAAATGCACCAGTGCCTCATCTGTAAAAATCCAGGACATAACTCTCTCCTCGCACAACAGTTTTATTCCAGTGCAGCCCCAATCGTTGAGGTATCATTTTTCTCTACACTGAGCTGACAACAGATTTAAACCTCCTAGACTCACTCTGAAATTTTAGGACAGGCACTGGCTTGCCAGAGCCATGGAAGATGTTTCCAGATGACAACGGATGGCAGAAATAATAAGCACGAAGGACCCATTTTTCACACCCACTGCTGAAGTCAGGAAAACACCTCGGAAGACCAACAAAATATATCCGTGTAAGACTGGTGAACGCAAGTAAAGAATTAGACTCTAAATTGCTTCTTCATGTTTATTCCAGCTGTTTGACCAGTGAAATAACTTCTGTTAAAGAAGTAAACTAAATTTACTTATTAAAAAGTAAATAAGACTTGTCTGTTCTTTTCAATAGATCATTCATGTGTTTTTAACTTGAGAGGAAGGCGAGAAGCGAAACAGTAAAGAGACAGTTTTTGCTGGTCTGTTGGCCATCTGGATCTCTCTAGGCCCTGGCATCTGCAGGATAGGAAGGGAAAAAGGGAAAATCAAAGTATTCCTGGAAGGAAGAAGAGGCTGCTACCTACTAGACAAATGGGAGAGAGAAACCTGGAATTGAAGAGGCAGGAGAAGGGGAAATGTGAAACTCATTTATTTAGCCTCCTAGTGCAGATTTCTTAGCATGCCCCTTAACTTTCTGATCTCTTTGTTTTCTTGAGTATGATGATTTTCATGCCCTCTATTCTTTTTCCCCCTCACATTTTAGTTTGATGTTCATTCTCCACAAGCTTCCTGCTTATGTCAGCATGAAACAATAGGCTCTCATTACACTTGGCTTCTTTCATCTCCTTCAGACACTGACCTACATTTGTTCTGTTTTTGTCAGCATGGAAACATTTTCTCAGATTAGTTTGTTAAAAAAAATAAGTCACATGTTCCATATTACCAACCGCGTTCTGTTGTCCAGAGTATTTACTCTGGATGGTCTTGCAAAGTTATTTCAATTAAATTGAGAAGTCCTGTTGTACTAAGAGACATGGTTGGACTTGAAGCTTTACATTCATTGGAAGTGAAGTGTTAGCGGAGTACGGGAAACCATACCTCAGCGACAATCAACTCATGTGCTGTCATTGCAGGATTAGTCAAAAAGTATGTGCATCACTAGTGTGGTGGGAGTGAGACCTCACCATCTTCATGTCATGACCAAGCCTGTGGCAAGTTACAAGAAAAACCTTTTCCACACCACTGTTGCATGTCCTCGTTTCAAACTGATGCGTTGCTCATGTGTTGATAGTACAACACCATTCTGGTCATTCTTATTTTTCCATCAGACAACTTGGCCAATTTTCCCAAAGAAAGCGGCAATGAGTTGGCTCCAGTCTAACCAGTCCAGCATAGGAGGAAGGTAAGAAGTATGGAGTCAGTGTTAAGAGGGTGAGAGCCATCTGCCTGGTGACCTGGGAAGTTCAAGCAACGTTGGTACATGTTCTAGATCCAGCCCAGGACCTCCATGTGTGTTATTAGGTCCTATTAGGGACCTACTGTCATTTCCACAGCATGCAGAAGCTGCTGAATAAGTAGGAAGTGTTTCTGTCTGTTTTAATTGCAGGAGAGTGTACTCAAAACAGCGACTCTCAACTTCTCACATGCGTGTTCCAGCCTGGGGATCTTATGGATTCACGGCATCTACAACTTAACTGTTAACTTTTGAGCAGCGATGCCACCCATGAGCCATCAAATACAGAGCCAGGATCCCACCAGGCACTCATGGACACCTGTGCAAATATCCCAAGCCTCTTTCTCTGAGAAAGAGTATAAAACTCAAGACGAAACATGAGCAGATACACAAAATCCATTATCTCATCAAACCAACCACACGCTTTGTTACGCTTACCATGAAAAAAGGCAGATGCAGCAGGTTTCATACTAGCACTTCCAAACAGCAACCCAAATAAACACTGCAGATGCACAAAGAACTAGAATTTTGGTAAAGTGGTTTGGCAAATCAATCCTGACAATCCATCATCTGGAAACATGTCACATTTGACCTCGGTCTCATAAACCAGGGGCTAAGCATACTTCAACCCATCCTAGTTTGTGGGAATGCCTATAGCATAAGTCTTGCACTGTCCTCCTGAAGACAATATTTTTTAAATACTATTTTTTAGTTTTGTGCTCATTGGTCCAAGGAAAAAAGCGCGATGAATGAATATTTATAGAAGGGCAAAGCCAGAGCAACTACAACTTGAACATTCAGGCAGCCCCAGCTGCTGGGTGGGCATGTATACTGCTTAAAAATGCCAAACCAACAGGATTTGCGTGCCCAAATGCTTAGTTTTAGGACCACACAGTCTGGTGTATGAGTCAAGCTCTCCCGTGTCTCTCTAAGACTTAACAGAACTGTGCTGTTGGCCGAAGACAGAGTGAAGCCAGCTGGTAGCAGATGGCTGCAACCCTTCTTGCCACCTAGCATGTTCAACCAAGCCGCCTTTTCACTACTCTCTTGCACCTGAAGCACCACCAAAATGGTGTTCCCAAGAGGTGTCTGATGGCACCTTTGCAAACAGGGCACTTGGCAGAAGGCTGAAGACAGCTAGACAAACGCTACCAGCCCATGAGCTCCCAAGCACAGATCTGAGGAGCCCTAGGGGAAAAAAAAGTAGTAGAAAGGGGCTGCAAGAAAGAGTTTCTTATGGGTCTGAACCACAGCACCCGCACCCCATGTTCAAAAGGTCAAGGCTGCTGCTGACCCTAAGGAGCAATGTTTTGGAGGCACTGAAGCACCAGCCCCTGTCCGCTGCTGCCTGGCACGCTCTCTGCAGTAAGGCACTAGCAATCCCACCGCATCACATGGACTTCTGTGCTCCCTTGGGACGGGAGCAAACACAACCACACAGTGTAGATTTGACCCCTAGAACCATCTATCGCGCTAAGATGGCACAGCTCAGGAAGGAGATTTCTCAATTAATTAACCATCATAGCAGGCTCTGTAGTTGGTCATTTAGGAAAAAACCTGTGTGTTCCCCTTTGATTTCAGAATGGACTTCAGGAGCCATATTCTGATACTTCCTGATTTCAGCGCCTATTAAAAGCTGCCTGAAAAGAGACCATTTAAGCTTTCCAGGCCCAGTCAAAAATGTATTCTTTGGAGACACTTCAACTCTTTCTCCATTTAAGTGCACAGGAAGATGACATATTTACTCATGAATGATTGGAGGCCAAAGGGGTCTTTAAAGTCCTTAAGCGCCGGACATATCAAATTAAGTTTTAACACTAACTTCAGTAGAGCATGGCAGATAAGAGGGGCTTGTTCCTCTCTGCAAAAGCTTTACACTGCCAGCCAGGATCCACAAAGCAACTTCAACAGGCAAGGTCAGGATTTTCCTCATGTGGGAAGACCTAATGCATGGTATGAAGACCGCCTTTGAAAAAAACCACATACCACTCTGAGATATCCCTTATGCAGCTTCATGTATGCCAAGTCACACATGCCATTGAACTCACGTAAGAAATGACACGTAGGGAGACTTCTGGCATACTGGAGAAGACAAGTATTTTGAAAAACACTCACAGATGAATCCCCACAAGACAGTAGACCTCTGACACACACTTTTCCCTTTATAATGGTGATAAATCTGAAATAAGAACTATCTGAAGACTTACTGTTCTGAATTCAAATCCCTCCTCCCTTACCCCATACAGGTGAAAGATGGGATCCTGGTGAGGACCTTCTTACTCTGGCTTGTCTCCAGGCGCAACAGATTTAGTGCCTCAGCCAGAAACCACAACTCTCAATGCTATTGCCCCACACAGAGCTCCCGACAAGTACTCTAGAATTCTTATAACTGATTAGGAGATTATTTTGGCTGGCCTTGCATTTGCATAGGTGATTTCGAATGAACACATAGTGCTTTGGTACACGATGCCAGCTACAGGCTCTTTGTTAGCATTTATTTGTATTGGGGAACATTTTGAATTGACAGGATAAATCATTCCTAACCCCAAAGGACTCTTGCAAGCTTTAAAAAATATTTACGTAGAGGAACCACCATACGGAAGTTCACAATGACACCTTTCCTTGTCCTAAGCAGGTGAAAGGCAGCAGGCAGACACCTCAGCACATACACATCCTATGTAAAAATGGTTTGCAATAATAAACCCAAGTAAGTAATGACAACTTGATGGGTTTCAACTGGAGGAAAGGACATGGCTGTTGAGAAGTGCGCAGTGAGGTCAGAGGACCATCTTAGCCACATCAAGATAGTGTTCGCAAGGAGGAGGTTGCCTGTGTATGAGCAAGGACCAGATGCAAATACGAATGTCAGCGATGAGAACACAGAGGAGAGCCTTCACCACTGACAAGTACATGGTTCCCTAGCCCAAGCCAGCACAGAGATAATCACAAATAAGCCCACATCTAGGATGAACACATATTTGCTTTTGGTGACTAGCTCTGCTGGAACAAGGTTTCCATGCTTTTAGAAGATTGTTTTGCCAAGAGGCTCTTTACAGCTCAAAGGCTTCAGTGGATGGGAAGTAATTTTGCAGAGCATCCTGACCCTCTCTGCTGCCGGTACTCAGCCATTCCTCATTATATTGCCTGTAGAAATTAAAGGCATGCCAACCCAGCCACCCGATGGGAGGAAAACAGAAGCATGCCTGTTAGTGCAGCTCTGCTACAGATAAGGATACAGGGATTATCAGGTTCAGCTGAATCCCTCAGCAGCACCTGAGATGTAAACCTCAGTTCCTACTAATAGTCACTCTAGGTCTGTCTCTTCTGTTTTCTCTCCTCTTAACCTCCTGCCTAATAAAGGTCAGGCTTGCTCAGCCATGGGAAAATCTTCTCTTGCAAGTCCTTGATTGTAGGCAAGCTAAGACAACAGGCCAGGTATAGAGTGGTACAATGGAGCAAGATTTGCATGTGCTGAGAATCTGGTCTGATTCCTTTAAAGCCCACCACAAGCAAAAATATTGCAAACTGATTTTCCAGCAAGTGAGCATCAGAAGCTGTGTTTTCTTACCTTTTGCCCTTTCTGTTTTCTCCTCTCTCTTACTTCTCTATTTGTGTACATCTGTATTTTTTAGTCCTTTGGCCTTAAGAACAAACAGGATGGGACCTTAACAATAAAGCTTTGGAGCTGCTACCTAGAACTAGGTCCTTCTTTCACAGCAAGTTCATTTAATACCATCTGAGAGAGTGACAAGCAGGACATTTTTTTCCCCCCTCCTTTAAAGGACTCTACAGTTAAAGCAGAATAAAGAAAAAAGGATCAAAGTAAAGATGCAGTTCAGTATTAACACCTGAACCACAGTATTCTCTCCTCTCATTACCTTAAAAAAAGGAAGTGCTGTCTATTTAGCCACACAAAAAAATATGCAAGAGTTTCTATGCTTTGTTCAGCTGAATCACAGAAAGCTTAAGGTTGCTCTACAGAAGCTCAGGACTTCACTGCATCTTGGAGCAGAGAAGCCCATTTCCAAGAGGTTTCAATGGGAAGGAAACACATAGGCTGCACCCATACCATGCTGGGACATCAGAGGGGCAGGGATGTTTCACAGCCCCAGACACCCAAGCTTGGAGTTATGCCCTTCAAGAAGAGCTAGTGCAATCAAATAGGTGCAGAGCACCCTACCAGCCCAATTCACATCCTGGCATCTTAAAACCGTCACAGAAGTGGTGGAGGGACAACCAAATTTTGCCTCCTGCTCATTCTGTTGCTGCAAAGGTGTAAGATGTTCTGGCCCATCTCAGCAAGGACCATCAGACATGTGCTGCCAGAGCCTTAACTCACCACCTCATCACCCCTTTCCTAGATGGAGGTGAAGAGAGTAAATTATGCCTGTTTTGGACCAGAGCCAGCATGGAAATCCACACTCTTCCCAGAAGGTGCTGCTGCATCTCAAACTGAATGCAAAGAAGCCAAGGTCTTCCATTTCTACACTATTATCCAAAAAGCTGGATTTTTTTTTAAATGACACAGAAAGAACAGGCCAGCCCAAACCTCAGGGGCCAATTCCTCAGCTGGTGTGAATTAGTCAAGCTCCTTCAATACAATTAGAGTCATTTACTCCCACTGAAAAGCTACTTTAGAAAAATGGGAGACTAAAAAGTCAGTATCAGGGTCCAGATTTCAAATCCTCTCCCTAGCAAGACTTCCAGATGGTATCAATCTGCCTGGACAAGCCATAAAGCCTAACCAAACCTCTTGAGACCCCCATTTCAATGCTTCAGATGGTGGTGCAGCACAAGGAAGAACCTGACCTCTCCTGTTTTAATCAGGTGGACAAGAAAACAGAGACCAAGGCATTTTGCTATTGCTATGGCTTCACGAGAGGGAGCAAAATTAAAACAATATCTAATTGTAGTTAATGGACTCTTGTCATCAGCCCCTTCCTCTCCACTCCTCTACAATAGTGACATCAGAAGAAAATTGCTAGATCTAGTGCAAAGGTTGACAACCTTCACAAAAAGGTCTCTGTATGCAAAGCTTTAAGAGGAAGCACATCTCAGGACCCACCAAAAAAAGAAAAGAGTCAACTACCAAAAAAAGACATCTGCATGTTTTTCCAAGTGTTTTGCTTGGTCTGAATGGGTTTATTTTTCCTGCAGTGCTGTGAGAGTGGTGCTGACTCTCTCGCAGTGAGAGCCCAGCTAACGCAACTGCCAGCATGTCAGAAAGAAATCAGGTAACAGGTCCACAAAGCAGGAGAGCTCATCCATCTTCACTCAAAACCTTCCTTCAAGACCAGCCCTTCCTGCAACTCCCAGCTACCTAACTTACCCAAATGCCTTTTCTTCCCAACAGACAAGACCACACAGGATCTAATCTGCGTCCGTGCTATCTCAAAGGCCAGCACCAGATGCTTTGGAAGATGATGCAGACAAACAGAAACAGCCCTATGATGGGCAGATAGGGGATAATATAATCTCTCCAAAACAGCTCTTCACCTTAAACCCAAAGCACTTTAAGCTGTTTTATTCCTGTTCAGTAGTTCTTGCAAAAAATGACTGGGTAGGCACCTTGCAAAACATAGCAGAAGTCACACCTAGTAGCCACCTGGGATGAGCAGAAACACCTGAAGACATTCGATGCTTAATTTCCACTGACATGTGAACATTGTTCCCAGGTCACTTGGACCAGTGTGAAAAAGTGTTTAATTTGTACCAGCAAGGGAAATAATTTAATCAGCTGAGAGCTTCCTTTGGCCTCCTCCTTTAGCAACCCTGTAATTCCTGTGAGCACCTGCTGTGTTTCCAGCCCTACATACCCACCAGAAAACTCAAGGCAGTAGCTATGACATCCACTATCAGAGTCCCTGAAGTCAAGGAGGGCTAAAGCCTCAGCACACAGCCACCAGCCCCGCTGAGAAGTCACGCAAAGAGTTGGCCACTACATCCCTTCCACAGAGGAGCCTTTCCTTAGATAAGCCACACAGCAATGCTTCATCGGAGAGCACAAACTGATTCACGTATTTTAAAGTACTTTGGGCGGTTGTTTCCTGACATAACAAAGACATTTTAATGCGTGTTTGCTCTCTGTGTTTCTGCATGTTAAGAACAATTTTGATTACAAGCGGTGATTAATTGATCATATACAGCATGCGTGCTTTGGAATTGCTGTGAACGAAATTGCATTGAAAACATCCTAACAAGGACATCCTCAAATATTTGAAAACAGACAGAGCTGCAAAATTAATGCTGAATGTCATTCAAAGCCAGTAATAACCATCATTCAATGCCAATAAACAAATAAACAAAACCTTTTGGGCTAACAATTCTTGAAAGAGTTTTAAATTGTTGATTACTATCGTAATATCTGTAATGGAGAACAGCTGAATTTTCGCATGTTATGAAGAGCTTGCTCAAGTAGCAAGGACCATTTTGTATATGGGTGATTTACATTCCTTTGTGGTGCGTTGGTACATATATCTCAGGAAGAAATCAAAACTGTATGTCCGCACAAAATGGGAAACATAACAGCAAAGGTCTGCCAATGTTGTGAACTTTTTCTTTTTTTCCAGTAGCCAAGGGAGAAGCCCATATTTCTTCATGTCAGCTTTCTGACACGCTGATATGCCAGTTCACATTAGCTGAACGGAAAATTCCCAAAGATAAATGGAAACAAACTTTCTCCGAAATAAACAAAAAACCAAATTGCCCCAAAACAAAGAAACCCCCAGAGGTAACATGGGAACAATGAGGGATTCTGCCGGGCAGCTGGCAACCAAAAGAACCACTTTAATCATCGGTAACTCTCCCAAGAGCTGGAAGAAGGTTTCTGCTCACAGCACAGGGGAGAACCTGGGTCTCAGATGCCCGCTGCCTCAGACATGCTTTCCTGGGGAAGGGAGAGCAATCATGGACCATGTGAGGCACAGGCCACGTAGGGCATTGCTCAGGGCAGATGAGACAGCAGCAAAACCCCAGAAATGGTGGGGATAGCTATTGGATATTGGCCTCCCTGAGCAGCTTAGGGCATCAAGATTCCAAACGCCTACTCCTGATGAAAGGGAACAGAAAGGCCACAGAAATGGTCTAGATGTGAAAAGAAGCAACAACCCACAGAGAAGAGAAGGCTCCACAGTCCCTTACTCCTTAGTAGCAGCATTGCGCTGTCTTAGGGTTGAATTTGTGAGCCTAGCCCTGCAAGACAGGGTACATATGGTAAGGATCAGGGTCAGGGCTGCAGGCAAAGGGATCACTTACAGCCAGCAACTGGGAGCAGTCATCTCCCTTGGTCCCAGTCCCAGCTATTTAGGGAGAAGGACTTGGTGCCTGTAGTAGGGCAGGTCTAATTTTCTTTTCACCTGCACTGCTATCCAGCATGACACTTAGCTATCCAAGATCATAGTCTCCAGCAGAAAGTGACAGAATTTAAAGGACAAAATGAAATCTCATCCTTACCTTCTAACTTGGAGCTCTCCTCTCTAGCAGAATTTATACACAGCCAGCAAAATCATACCACGCAGGAAGGAAAAATCACTGATTAATCCCATTTTCTGCAGTTTGCTTTGTTCTCACCTCTGCTTTGCATCAGTCCTTGTTGAGATCAACCAGAACTCCAGGACCCATAGAAATAATTCCAGGAGCAAAGAGATTAAACCCCCAGTCTGAAATCACAGTAGAACAAGCTCCCAGAAAGCTTAAATAAACTAGATGCTTCTGGTTCATCTGGGCTTAATAAACATCACCTTGTGGTCATTAAGGAACCACAGCCATCCCTTGAAGATCAATCTGAGACCTTATGGTGGACAGGTGAAGGGGTTTGGGTCTTTCTTTTGTGTGTGTGGTTTTTGTTTTGTTGGTTTTTTTTTTTTTAAAGAACTGGAATACTCTAGACCAGTAATTTAACCTGATATGAAAAAAATTTTAAAAAACCCGACAACCTCTAACAAGTAAATAATCTGAAAAAACCTAGAAGATAACAAGGAAATGTGGACTGGACAGCACAGGCTTTATCCAACAACAAATATTGTCAGGCTAATGGAATTTTCTCCTGTGAGAGCGTAACAGCCTCTACAGAAAGAGCATACCACCATTTCAGTAAACTGTTTCTTATGACATTCTCGCAAGCAAATCCAGTCTTGATAGAACTGTTTTGGGCTAAGTGTAAAATGTTTCCTTAAAGCCATTCCTAGAAAGGTGTTCTCTACAATTCCCGGTCGCAATGGCAAAAGCGTTCTCCAAGGTCAGTCCCAGTCCTGGCCACTATTTCCATGACTGCTCCAACTAATAGGATAGAATATATTTATTACATTTGCAGGTGGGACCGGGCTGGGAGGGACTGTAAGGGCAGGACTAGAACTCAAAACTGAAGAAGCATCTCGAAGAAGGTATGATGACATTCATTGAGGACAAATGAAAGGCTCTGCACTTGGCAGGATGACCACCTGCACTAAGGGCAGGATAAGAAGACCCCAGGATCCACTTCATCCAGGGCAAATCTCTGATTTTAACCCTGCTATCTCACAAGAAATCCCTTGGGATTAGGGGTTAGGGCATCTTGAACAAGGGGCTCACCTTCCCACAGCGAAAATTTAGGGGACGCCCAGTAAGCAAAACCAAACCAAAAAATACCCTTCTCTGCTATCCCAATGATGTGAAGCAAGAAAGGAAATGCTAATGTACTTAAAGAAAAAAAATAAGCTCCTAGTCTCTTCCCAGCGTTTTCAACCGTCTGTTGCGCACTAATTCCCCCTCAGCCAGCTGGCCTCACGGACATGCTGCGGTCCGCCTGTCACCAGGGCTCTGAAACATGCCTGGCTGCAGTGTTTGGCAGGATCATCCTCCCTCCCTCCCTGACGAGAGCTAGAGGAGCCTTGCTCTTCACCCGCAATGACGGCTTATCGAGTGTGTTTATTATGCGTGTACGAAAGCTAGGCTCTGCTCGGTCGGGGCCCGTGGGCTCGGTGCTCGCTGGTAGGTGGAGACATAGCCCGGTCCCTCTGGGTAGGTTTCCTTTGTAGAGCAGGCAAGAGGTAGACTTGTGGCAAACAGCATTACCGTAAGTAATTTTCCCTTACTTTATATAAGCAAATGCCTTTGATATACAACAATCCCCGACGTGTTCAGGTTACATGCTTACTTTAAGATCTTTTGTTTACTTTATGATCTTCATAGGTCATTGACATCCCATTTAGCTCTGGTGACCCTGTTTATACAATCGCAATATACATTAAAAAGCGTTCCTTTGGATAACATTAACATTCTTGATCTTAATCCATCACACGGGCTAACAATAGCTCCAGCTCAGATGTGTACGTAACTGTTAAAAGCTTTAATGTAGAATCCAATACACATATCGAGTGGGAGAGGCCTGATCAAACAGATTGCCTTTCTTTCTTCCATTATAAGTGGTAGAGGATCCAAAACTATGTAAACTCTCGTGAAATGCACTGCAGGACCCCTCCAGCCACCACTCAGTGCAGTCAGATTCACTGGAAAACGCTTGTTTTTTCCCCACCACCACCGTCTCCAGCACGTGATGCTGTTGCTGGAGCAGTCAACCACAACCACCACCAGAAACTTCGGTCCCTGCTGTTCTCCCACTTGCTGGAAACCCGAGCTGGTGCTGACCTGGCACTTACCAAGCTCTCCTGGCAGAGAAGCAAAACTTGCCTGCTATCACCCTGAGGGCTACGATTTCCCGCACCCGATGGGCCAGGAGCGCCTGCTGGCGAATTCATTGGGAAACTCTGTTGCCTGCTCTGTATTTATTAATTCATCCGACATCTCTCTGCTACCGATTGCCGTATCCCCCACCTGCAGTGGGGCCACTGGAAGCACTGGGGCACACCTGGAAGGCCACTGTGGGATCTGAGGAGTGAGCAAGCTCTGGGCTTTCCCTAACGTTGCCACATCCAAAAGACCAAAAAGCAAAAAAATGTCCTCCCTGCCCCTTGCAAAACTCTGGCCACCTCCAGTGAATGGGTGTTCAGTGATGGGGGTCATTTGCAGAGTAACTCCTGCAAAAACCAGTAGGTCCATAGGAAAATCAGCCATCCTGGATGATGATTTTCTTTTTTTTTCAATTCATAGACATGCAGAAAACAAACACAGTCTTGTTGAACACCGAGGCAGCACTGGACCTTGAGTGGTACCAAGGCAGCAGCGTCAACCTGCAAAACTGAGAGAGACCATGACAAAGGAGAGTTAGATATTTTTTCTTTTACTGGTCCAGGTGATTAATACAAAGTGAGAAGACACCAAAACTTCTGCTTTTTTTTTTTTTTTTTTTTTGGCAATGTTTGGGTCTGACTGAATTTGGGGGGATGGAGTCCAAACACAACCATGCAAAACAGCCATCAGACCCCTCTGGTTTTTCGGCCTAGTCCAGGAATGGCTACTTCTGTGTGGGTGAAGAAGTGGACCCAGTGACCTGCCTAGGTCTCATTCCAGCAGTACTCGCCATTACTTCAGCAGTGCTGCTTCTGCAGACGCTCCTACCATTTGAGAAATATCCACCTTATAAACATAGAATAACAGAAACATTTTGGTTGGAAGATACCTTTAAGATCATCAAGTCCAACCATTAACTTAGCACTGTCAAGTCACCCCTAAACTGTGTCCCTCAGCACCACATCTACACATCCTTTAAATACCTTCAGGGATGGGGACTCCACCACTGCCTTGGGCAGCCTGGGCCAGGGCTTGACAACCCTTTCAGGGAAGGAATTTTTCCTCATATCCAACCTAAACCTCCCGAGGTGCAACTTGAGGCTGTTTCCTCTTGTCCCGTTGCGTGTTACTTCGAACAAGAGACTGCCCCCCACCTTGCTCCAACCTCCTGTCAGGGAGCTGTTGAGAGCGAGAAGGTCGCCCCTGAGCCTTCTTTTTTTCCGGACTAAACACCCCCAGTTCCCCCAGCCGCTCCTCATAGGACTTGTGCTCTTACATGATGAAAGTCACAAAACGTGGTCATACCTCAGATGGGTTGACTCTTCTTTTTGCCTTTTTTTTTTTTCCTTTCCTACATAGGTTCGAAAAATGACATTTTGGCAGGCTCATTAATGTCTTTTGGGATCAGCCCATATTTCCCAGGAGACCGGGTTCAGTTCTAGGGTAAAAGAAAAAAGTACCAATAAAACATCTGACACAGTTGCCATGACACACCAAAGGCAGGATGAATGCGCTGAAGAGGACATGGCACATGAGGAGACAGGAGAGCAGGAGGCCTTGAGAGCGGCAGAGAGAGCCAGGCGAAACGTCCTCGGGTCAGACGGTCGCCGCAAAGGCTCCAGCACCTCTGAGCTGTGCCAGCTGTCCCACCGCCAGACCCTCTGTCATGTCACTGGTTCCTGGGGAATAGGAGCGCGATGTGGGACATTCAGGGTGAGGGCTGACTGCAAGAGCATGGCTGCAGAAGGAGACTGTCCGCACCCCCAGCGCCTTTGCACCTCCCAACTAGCAATAAGCAGCACCTCTAAAAAAGAGAGCTGGGGACTGGAAAGCAAAAGGGTTTGCTTGAACACAGGTAGCTCTGCTGCCTGGTTTTGAGTGACTGGCACGTCAGCACTGTAGTCCGGCGGAGCCACACGAACTCCAGCACCGTGATACGCTGCAGGCACAAAGGTCTCCCTCCTTGTAAATGACCAGTTGTTTTCCTTCTACCCTCTTTGCTGGTTTTGTAGATCTGTGTTCTTCTGGAGACAAACTGAAGCTTTGTTGACCTTGCACAAAATTAAAGTCGTAATTAAAATAAGGCCTTTAATCAAAGCAAGCATGAGAACGCTAAGCGAGCAAGAAGTGAGTAAAGCAAATTCTTCCACCCCTGAATTTAAAAAGTAAACTCATGTCTAGTCAAAGCCTTAGACTTCAAACCGTAAGTGAACAAGTGACTGCAAAAAGGCAAATTTACAAAATCAGGCAGGAGGCAGCTTTGCTCGGTGTCGCGGTGCCGAGGGACAGGAGGCCAAGTGTGTGTGTCTGTGTACACCACGTCCAAGGGTCAGCTCTTCACGGACGTATGTGCTACGAGTGCGGAGACAGCAGTGCTGGTCCCTGGGATGCACTTCAGCGATGCCACGTTATTCCCAGCTGCCAACAACCCTCCAAGTTACCAAGCCATTTGGGAGCAGCAGTGCTTATTTATTTGCTTACTCCTTCTTCAGATGGACAGCTTACAGGATGTGTATCACCTGTCCCAGAGCAAACTGAGACCCAAATTTTGCAAAGGGCAAACTCCCCTGGATTCAGACACAGGTTTCTTTCCAGCTGATGGTGCATCAAGAAGCAAAAGAGCCCAAACCCGAGCTCCTCACTGGAAGGACCACGTTGCCAATAGGGTTAAGCATGGCAGGGACATCTCTTCCCATCACAAAAGTGCAGAGGCAGGATTCAGCACCCATTTCAGGAGCTACACCAGTGAGCCCATGGAAACCAAGAATGGGAGCAAAGCAAGACAACTGCTGAGCCCCCCAGTTTCACTCCAGAAATGACGACGTTTGTCTGATGGCCATAGAGAGGTTCAGGTTTCAGGCAAACCCAGAGCTCAAAGGCAGCCTCTGTGGGGTGGGAAATGAACCTGCCACGTTGGCTTTGCCAAAACCACATTTTAAAATGCTATAAACTGATTTCACACAGCTCTCTTCAACACCTTTGAGCAGCCCTAACCACGATATTATTTAAGATCCATCCCTCCATCCTTCCTGGGCAAGTGCCACCAAACAAACTAAACAACCCTGCGTTGAAAGGTTTCCCCCACTTCACACACAGGAAAAGAAGAGCAGCAAATCACTGCAGTGTCTGGCTCCTACTCTCTGGTGAGCTCTGGGGAGGTTTTACTGACAAAATTTCTCCCAAGCAAGGTGTGAACAGTGGTAGAAGGGTTCTTTATAAATGTGGAGAGCTGCTCCCTCTGAGTCCACCTCCTCAGTGAGCCGAGCTCTCCCAAAATACCAGTTTCTATTTTCAGGCACGTGGCTTGGCAGCTATGGTTAAACTCAGCTGCACCTCAAGAAAGGACAGTTTTGAAGTGAGCAAATGTTCTCCAAGATGTTTTCAGCTGGCGAAGTAAAGCTTCGGGAAAAGCCAGAGAGCAGCACAGCAGTTTTTGGTTATCATTTCAGATATTTGTACTGGAATACGATCGTTATCGCTTCCATCCTAGCTTCTCCTTCTGCTCGCTCCCACAGGGAATAGCATTAGCATGGCACTGCACTCTACTGCCATAATAATGGAGATGTCACTAATTTACCATTTAGACTTCACTGCCTATAAAACAGGAGGAGGAAATGGGCTGTGAGCACGATAAGGAGTAAACCCTCGTTTGAACACAAATATACTTGAGAGCTGGTGGGGGAAAGGGGAAATTAAACATGATTGGATGATAGCATCTTTCCAGCCATCAGGCACTGTGGTGAACGTGCGGGATGGCCCCAGGACCACCAGCTGCAGGAGCAGACCCTCATTCCCCAGAAGCTGGCCAGGCTGAACACGTCTGTGATATTTCAGTGCTTAGCAAGCAGTTCTTAGCAGTGCTCAGCCGTCACGTTTCTTCACAGGTCTGCCCATGTTTGCTACTAAGGCCCTCTGATGCTTCTGGGGTCCCTACTAAGTAAATTATTGTAGTAAGTATTTAAATCTTAGCCTGTGCTTAAAGCTTGAGCAGAGACCTCTTCCTAAGATTAGACTTTTTCTGCGGATGTGGGTACCCCTGTTAGGGGAAAAGATAGACACACAAAAACTAGGATTCACACCAAAGCCAGTTCAGCCCTATCTCCTGAGGGAGGCAGGCAGGCAGGCAGGCAGGGAGGGAGGCAGAGAAAACTCAACCTTCAAGTCTCACTCAGGTCAAGCCTCAAGCTCAAATCTAGGAGACGAACGAGAATTGGTTTCAGCCCTCTGTTGCAACCGATATTAAACTGCTTGTTCAGGGAGAAACAATTGCATCAGAAAAGACCAGGAACCACGTACCTAAATATTCAGTAGCCTTCGAGTTATGATATTCACCTGGAAAATAGGATACATGGATGAAAACTGTTGCTCTCAATCAGAGAAGAGCTCTGACCATGGGACTACTGAAGCCCAGCCCAACGTCCGCCCGCCTTGGATTCCACAAGTAAAGCCAGACATGTCTTTTGAGAGCTGGCCAGCACTCCAGGGTGCTCAGAGTGGGAGGCCCTATCCTCTACCTCACCTTGGACGTGCATTCCAGGAACAAAATACCTTTACAAAAACTGCCAGAGTATTTAGTGAAGCTCCCTAGAACTTGCCAAATTTCCTCAAGATTTTCCAGGGATCCCAAATTCACCCAGGCTGTTTGAGCCTAGGAGTGTGAAATCTTGTTTTCCAGTTCTTTGCTCAAATTTAATGAACCATCCCCTGTGTAACCTCCCTTGGAGAACATTTTGAAGCCCCATGTACTTCCCTCCCCCTCCACAGCCAACACAGCCAGCATCTGGCAAGAACCCCAGCGTTTATCTTTGCAAACTGGGTTGCAAGTACTTGGGAACACTGCTCAGACATGAGCTGCGCTGGGTTCTTCTTCTAGCAGGAAAGCCACCAATAGAGGACAGAAGCACAGCAAGGGCATCTTTGCTGCTGCTTCTTCAGGAAGAAGTTGCTAGAGAGCAATTCAAGCCCAATCCGAGCTGCTACTGGGGCTGAAAAGCCACCAGGAACCTCGCGGAATCTGCCCCTAAAATAATGCTCCATTTTCCCCCTAACTGCTGCTGACTGATTAAATGAACCTCAGCATACCAAGCAGGTCTTTGCTGCTGCTGCTATTTTCTGCGTTACTGTTTTTTTGCATAAGATATACTTAGGGAAAACGCTAGAGATCTCAATTAAGCAGCTGGGTGACTTATAAATATATATTTATGTTTGAAGCCTAAGTGGCCATTGGCTTCCCTACTGTTTTACTTAGCTAACAAAACAACTCTATCAAAGTAAGTATTATTCCAAAACCCAACTTCCTGCGCAGAATGCTCCCATGTGCTCCATCAGTCTGCTTCTCTGATGAACTACATCGTTTCTTATAAACTGTCCATGGCCCATAAATTTCCAAGCATAAAGGCTATTACTGTGCTGTGCAAATCTGCTGAGAATTTTATCCTTATAACTTCATTTCATTTGGTGGCAAATGAGTTTGGTAAGAAAGCTGCAAACTTTTATTTTTTTTTCCCCCTGTCTTCTGCTTTTAGGCTTGTTTTGATAAGTAACACTTACCTGATTTAGTCTTGAGGTGGGCTTTGTTTTGACTGATTTCAGCTGGACCAACTTTGCCCCAAATTGACTTTAACTTCGGAAAAAACTTCTCCTTGCCCCAAAATCTTAAAAACCAAATGCACAATAAATGATGGATAAAATAGAACCAATTGGGTTTTGGGGCATCTACTGGATAAACATTGCAAATCCACTCTCTTTTGTAATCCAAACAGCAGATACCTGGATACATTCAGGTGCTGGGAACAATGACTACTTTATAAAAATCTTTTTCCCTTTCTGGCCAAAGGCACAGGGTGGTGGGACACAGGATTGTGTGTGTGTGTGTATGTGTGCGGATGAAAACCTCTTATGAATGTTTTGCTCATTTGTAGCTCTCACAATTGCCTGTTTACATTAGGGCTCCTGTTGCCACACGGAACGGACAGATCTTCAAACAAATTCTAGTCTCCCCATCCACCAAACAGAAAAATGACTGGATTTTGCCATGGGGTGCAGCACGAGGCTAGTGCTTCCCCTGGCTTAATTCCAATTTCCATAACAATACAAATTAGACTTGCTCAAGGCTATCGGAGAGGTGGGGGTGGAAGAGATGAAATAAGCCATAACTCTCATGGCTTTATTCCCTCAATCCCCAAAAGCAGTCAATCACAGGCAGTATGGGGGGAAAAAATGGAATCAAAACATTTTGATATCTTGATTCTGGAGACTTCTTGACTACCTTGTACTAATTTCATTATGCGCAATTTAAGGGGCTTTTTATTGATAGATACCCCAGGAAATACGTCCTGGAAACAGCGTGCTACCTTGGGATATCACCAACCGTTTGACATTGGAGAACTAAAACAAAAACAGATGTTTTAGGAAATAAGCAGCTTGAATATATCACTCATAAACCAATTAAAACTTTCTGTAGCAAGTTGACATTTCCCATGAAGCAAGCAATGGGAGTAAACTCAAATCAGTTGGCTGCGAGCTACAGAGCAATTCCCAGCCACAGATTTTATTTTATTATTATTTTAATACGTTGAAGGTCATGCTTGGGTTTAAAAGAAGAAAGGTACGATAAAGAAGCAGTCTCACCTTGTCACTCTCGAACCCCAATTCTGCCTTTTCACTTTCACGCTTCCGTTCACTGCTTATTAAGCAAACAGAGAGATATTCCCACTATTGTTCATCTCTTCGGCAGAGAGCGGCTGCGATTTCAGGTCCAAGCATACTCCAAAATAAGGCATGAAGACCATTTCTGTTTGTTTCAGGTATTTAGTTAAAAATAGCTCATGGGTTCTTGAGAGCACGGGGGGAAATGAACGGTATGGGCATTTGTTCTCTTATTTTAAGCTTTTAAAAATGTCATCCTTTATTGCTTTTTTTTCCCCCCCAGGTTACTTTTTGTTGTTGTTTGTTTTGTTTTGCAGAGCCAAGCAAAAACATCTAAGCACATGCTTAACTTTAAGCATTAAAAAGTCGATGGGATTTAAGCGTGTGTTTAAAGGCAAACATATGCTTTAGAGCTCTGCTGAATAGGAATGGTTTATTGAATCAAGGCTATAGACAGGTTAATAAAATGGGTTAATATATGCAATCTGGAAACAAAAATTAAACGACATGTTTCTGGAATATTAGCATTATAAGCATTGCTTCGTTCTAGCTCAATTCTCTAAATTACTATTGGATTTGTAATGTCCTTGACACTCTCTCTCTCATTTCTTGAAGAAATGCAGATTATTGTACTAGATTATAATCAGCTGGCTCACGTACAGCTTGAAGCTTATGATTTTATCCAGACAGTTCAGAACAATATGATCTTACTTCAAAAGCAGTTTATTCACCAAAATTCATTTTCAAAGAAAATCTGCCAAATCTTTTCCACCGTCACATATCCGTAATTCCCTCTGTATAAATATTCATGGGCTGGGAATAAGACATAGAAAACATTGTGTTATTTTTCAATATTTACTCTAGAATTAGTTCCACAAAGGTGCTTATTGTATGACAAAAGATAAGAGTTTACACTCCCATCAAAGGTTTCTTTTAAATAGATCATAAAATCCATTGTGAATATTTAAGCCAAGAGTAATAACATGGTGTCATATACTCACACAGTACAATGCAGTAACACTCTGCATTTTGACATCTGCCCAAGACAGATGTTTAGAACAAAGTTCCTCAGATTCTTTCTCCCTTTTTTTTCCCCTTTTTTTAAGTTGCATGGAAAAAAAATCTGGGAATCATCTTTTATATCGAAGCTACTTAGTACAATTTAACTGTCAACAGTTTAATTAAATGTAGACTTACTGTGGAAGCCCACAACTCACATAAACCTACAAAAAACAGGGGAAAAAGCAGAAAAGCCTCCTAAAATGTAGCCAGGCAACATCCTGACCCCAGGAAAGCTAGAGGATGCACTCGGAGCCAACAGCTTTAATCTCACAATTTACCTGAATAACTCCGTGCTGTTATCCCGTCACCTTTAGCACAGACAACGCCAACCAATAGATGTTTTCCCGCTATAGTGCTTCAGAAGGACTGTGCTAATTAGTAGTTACTAATCATTTTGCCCGTAGCAACACTGCTGATAAATATCAACACTCAAAGTAGTTGCAGAGGGATCTTATATATATATATATATGTAACGCCACGTCTTGTGATTCCTGGGGTTTAGATGCATGTTGACACATGCAGATGACCACACGCTGACTGCCAAATTCACGGTAACGTAGAGCAGGTTTCAGCAGTCATCCTTTAAACAAAGTGAGCTGGATTTTTTTTTAAGGGCTTGCTGGTTAGCTTATTTATTATGAAGATTTGTCGGGCAGCACGGTAAAGTTAATCAGTACCCAATAGAAGATTTAAGTTCAGAGATACAAACTGGTTGATTTATTGCTCACAAAGGTTTTTGGCTTCTCAGTGGGAACTCATGAAAACATGTTGCTATGGTTACTTTGGAAACTGATACCTTTTTACACCCTACCAATATACAGGAATTTCAGCTATACAGTATCTTCCTTTTTATTATTTTTTTCCTTTTTTTGCTATGCAAATATGTAGATGCCCCAGGACTCGCTTTGGTTTGAAATCCCTGTGCCGCCTCCAAGCTTTGGTTTATTGCTGCCATCGGGAGAGTCAGATCACTTCGCATGTGTCCCTGACTCGTTTACAATTTTGGCAATCTTCAACAAAAATCAATCTGGCCGCATTGTTTTAAAAGCAAAGGTCCAGCCAAAGGGTGCTCACGGCAGCAATGGTGTTGCGTTACAATCTTCTCCAGCACATAAATCTGAAAGAAGAAAATCGCGATGTCAAGTACGGTTAAAAATTGAATATCAACTGTCCTGCTGGTTTTTGGTTGGTCGGGCGGGTGTTTTCAATCCTACTGAACCAGTCACCCAACCTCTCGTTATGGCTGCTCTGGTAAATGTTATGCAGGTTTTTTGCTGCTATCACCGATGTGCTGCGCACGCAGTTTAACATCAGCACAAGGCTGGCTGGAATATGCGTTACCTGTGATTTTCCAAAAGGCCAATACAACTGGGGTCCCACGGTCCAGTGGATCCACAGCCAAGTTTTCAAAAGCCACGCTGGCCTCCATGGCCTTACTGCTGTATTTTGGGGGTGTTTTTTAGACACCTGAAATTGCACTTTAGATTTTAAGTCCTCGATGGGTTTTAGGGCTGGGACTCAAACTGGACTGCAAGCACCCTCGTCCCTCCTGCGCGCACCACTCAGGCCATCAGAATCTCAGTGTCATAAAAAAATCACTCTATCTTCCCTCCAAAAATCATCTCCTGAGCAATTTAGCTTGTGAAGTTACGTGTCGGTCCAAACCATTAATCAAACCCACCCTCAATTTTGTACCCAAAATACAGGCTCTGCCCCCCAGCCCCTGCTGAGGTTTCATGGAGGGGAGGGCGGTGCTGGACCACATGCACCGCTCTGGATTCAGCCTGCAAACCGGATAGTGGTGTCACCCGGCATATAGATTACCGAATAATTGACGGTCAAGTGTGAGTTGCGAGGTTAAAGATACTCTCTACCAAGGCGTTCTGATGACATCATGATAAACCCAGAGGGCAAAGCTCAGCTGGTTTATGATGTCACCAGAAGGCTTCTCCAGGTTGCTGCCATAGCTCATGGTCATTATGTTCTGTAGCAGAAGGCACATACACACCTACATCCCGGGAGGGCTCCGATCCCATAAGGCTTCTTTTCATGTGTGTATAGTTATTTTATTTTGTATATGCATATACATATACAGCGTATGTATTTTGCACATAGATAAAAATAAAATTTGCATCTATATTTCATACATATTTGTGTGTGTGTGTGTTTGTGCATATATATATATACATACACACACACATATATAACCTATTCTCAGCGGGTGCGCACTGACAAGGCGTGAGCCAGGGAAGTGGGGCTGGTACCCCAGGCTGGAAGAAGTACAGCAGGAGAGCAGAGGACCTGGCCACCTCCCCTCCCCAGGGAACTGGAGCCCATACAGGATGGATGCTTGCTCCTTTCCTTCCCTTCCCTTCCTTCCCTTTCCTTTCCTTTCCTTTCCTTTCCTTTCCTTTCCTTTCCTTTCCTTTCCTTTCCTTTCCTTTCCTTTCCTTTCCTTTCCTTCCTTTCCTTTCCTTTCCTTTCCTTTCCTTTCCTTTCCTTTCCTTTCCTTCCTTTCCTTTCCTTTCCTTTCCTTTTTCCTTTCCTTTCCTTTCCTTTCCTTTCCTTTCCTTTCCTTTTTTCTTTTCTTTTTTCTTTTCTTTTTTCTTTTCTTTTCTTTTTTCTTTTCTTTTCTTTTTTCTTTTCATTATTCTTATTTTGCAGAGAAGGCACAGCTACAAAGGGTTTCCTAACCACTACAATCACGGAAGCTGGCAGCAGCCACAAGTCATTGATCTCTGAGGGATGCTGGGTTTCCTGTACAAAGCAGCAGTGCAAAGGCTGGTACCTACCTGACATGGGGCAAACACCCCTGGGGTAGAAAATACAGCCGGGCCGCAGAACTGGGGGAAAAAAAAAATGTGAAAAAGCTGAAAAATGAAACCTGTGCCCTTGTGCCCTCTGTGGATTTAAAGATGGGGATCCCTGGCCCAGAACTGTGCATGCAGCCCCTTCCTGGGGAATGCGGCTCACGTTTCTGCAGGCAGGCAGGAAAGCTACATCATCTGGGGGCTTTGGCACAGCCAAAGCAGCACACCACAGCTGGATAGCTGATCTGTGTCTTTCGCCTCGCTGAGAGGCCTACCACATGCTATGAAATGCTTTAATGTCCCCTTAACATGCTGTATAAATAATTTCCGTATCCATTCAGTGGTGCTCACATGTGGTCCTTTGAAAGAGTTAAGTAAAAATTACAGTACCAATATATCTTCGAGATGAAACAATGACATTTATAGGTCATTGTAATCCATGCATTAATTAATTTTATTCCCAGCCTTCCATATGATCCATATGATGCCTCTTCAGGGCTAAATTTGGCCTACGGCACTGTATTTTAACAAAAAAGATAAGTTCTAAAACTGGACTTGGAGGCAGCTTCTTAGTCAGGAAAGGCAGGTAAATAAACTTGCATTCCCATAGCAGCCTACGGAGTCCCTTTTTGGGGCAAACAAAGAGCAAAAGAGCACAGCTCCTCGGTGCCCAACTGCTACCACAAAACTCAGCCACGCACCACCAGCAAGGAGATGAGTTTCCCTCATTTCTGCAGCTGGGGCTGGGGGGCGCCTGGAGCTCTTCTCCTTTGGGGAGGCTGTGATGGGGCTGCAATGTGCCGTGCAGGAAGGCCTGGGGTGAGGAAGGGGAGAGCAGAGCCATGTGCGACACTTCCCTCTGCTCCCCAGGAGGCGGAAAGTGTTGAGCATCTTCTCCAGAGGAAAGGCGGCCGCTGCCCCAGTGCTGGTGGGATGCAGAGCCACCGCACGCCTTCTCACAAGGGGAATTACATGAAAAAGGTAAAGGATGGATTCCACCATGGACTGACTTTTTTCCACCTTCCTCCCTCCAACACGTTCTTCTCCAGCCACATCCCATGTCCCCATCCCACCTCAGTGTTGGAGCCTGAGCCTGTTCTCAGGGACAGCCCCAGGTTTTTAGATTTTACAGAGCTCCACAGTGCAGGTACAAAGAGAAGGAGGCCTTTCGACTGGCAATGACTGCATGCTTCATGATTTAGGGGTCTGTTCTATTAGTGATATGAGAGCCCTGATGTGATAATCTCCAATTAACAGTAAGGCACACATAAATCACACTACGCAGCGATGGCAGTAAATTAATATGTTGGTTTTTCCCTTCATAAAAGTAGGTTACAAATCCTACTGCCGAGGGTGTAGGTGCTAAGGAGACATTTGATCAGCTCAGCTCTATAATTCCAAAAAACATTTACAACTTCTTTACATTCCTGAAGCACTGTCTCATAAACCAAAGGTCGTTACTCTTATAAAACTGATAAGAGAGCTGCAATCCCATCACATGCCAAGACACCGTCAGGCCAAACACACCCTAAAGAAGAGTTTTCAAGGCAGCACTTCCTTTCCAAACTCTGCAGTCCCCTGTTTCTGCATCCTATAGCGAATCCATTTGTTTAACAGCATGAAGTTCATAGCCTGGATCACAGGCTGGAGCACAGCCTGTGTGTAAACTAGCATAAGGGTATTTCTTTGCCCTCATGTGGAAGTCACTCTTGGATAATCTGTTAATAATAATCCTCATGAAATTCCTTAAATGCTTGCGTAGAGATTCAGAGAGAAACATGGGTAGGGCTTCCTGAAGCAGCGCATCACGTGTTAAATAGGATCGGATCCCTCAAGCGTAGGATGACGGAGAATTGCTGTTAAGTTTAAATTCGTCAAAACCCAATCATGACATAAATTTCATGGGTTTCTGTTGAGCCATGTGAACAGCATTGGTGGTTTTAGTGAGCACCTTAGTGGGAATTTCTACCTTCGATGGGTCGATGGGAAACAGGCGCAGGCTATACACTGCTACCCAAGGAAATGCTCCATTAATTGTAGCAGAACTGCTCAGTCGGAAAGCCAGTCCCAATATTTTCCATATGTTTGAAGGTTTTTCTTGCCATTTTTATAGCATCCATTCAGCCCAACACATTTTGTGTTCAGTTTAGTCTCTGCATGTGTGTGAGAGTGCATGCAGGTACACAGGGAAAAAAACATGAACCCTCCTCAGCTGTAGACATACACATACACAACTTAAGGAGAATGAAAGGTTGGGTGATTCGGAGCGTACTTGCCTTGCCAAGCTAGAAATACCAAGGCCCGTATCCTCAGTTAATATAACCTGGCTCTGAGGCCAATAAAACTGCCCCGATTCAGAGCAGTTGAAATATCTGACCCGGAGATTTGGAAGAGTGTGGCATATGATGAGGTTTCTGGGAAAGATTGTTGAGCACTGATAGGAGATCTAGACCGCTCAATTTCATTGAAAAGTTGGTTGGGTATCCAAGCAGTCACCAGGAGTAAGAAGAAATCTCTTCTGCTCTCCAACCTGAATGCTCACCTGTGCCATGGATGTCTTGCCTCATTGGGAGGGAAGGAAAGCAGTGGTGTCACTTAAATAACGCAAAGATCAAAATAGCATTTGAATCATAATTTCAAAAGCAGCAATTTGACACAACCACGCTCTGAGGGCACTACCTCCGGGAGCGGCAGTGTTGTATTGGTTAGGAAGATAACGAGTATCCGCTAAACACAGGGTTAGGCTGTGCTCCTTCTCGGTTTCAGAATTACCGCTTTACGTTCCTACTTTCTTAACAAATGATTCCATTGACACTGCAAAGCAAAGGACTAAGAGTGAAGGATAATACACAAGAGAGCCCCTCGGCTGTTACTTTGGATTATAAGTATCTAATTTCAGTCATTTAAAGTAAATTCAGTTTTGTCAAAGGCTCCAGTCCAACCTATAAAACTCAGGTCCGGTGAGCATGACAGCACGCCTTGGAGGAAGAGGCTCCAAAAGGGAAAACAAACAGCTCCAGTCAACTCCTTCAAAGGCCTTTTTTCAGCTAATCGTAAAGTTAACACCAACATTCTTCGACTGTGTGTACTGTAAGGGGGTGAGTAGTTTCAGTTACAATTTGTTTCTTACAGACCTCCTTGGTTTGTGCAGGTTTTTACACCCCCGGTAGAGAAACTTCCATAACCGAGCCCAGCAGAGCAGCCAAGGGTGAGAAAGAGAGCATTAGGAAAGCAATTTTTTGTAAGAGATACTTAATGGCTCATTGCAACTCCGTGCCGTTTGTGCTTCCACGTATCTACCACACAGCGGTGAAAACAGAAAGAACGGACCAAGTCCAGCTCTCCTTTGCGCTGGGGCTAATTTGGGGTTACCCCGTTATTTCAGGGGACCACTTTAAATTCCTTGCTGAATTTGTCTCTGAACAGCAGTAAACAGCCATCCATAGGCTCCGGAGAGTAATCAACACGCAAATTCCCTGCGTTTTAGCTGCAGAAAATGCAGCCTTGATTGAGTCCTCTTTTATGAAGCATTGTGGGTCTTGGAGAGCTTCAATAAATCAGAGATTTCTGTGCTCCAAATCGCACAATTCACCTTCCCGTAAACTTCTAAGGTCAACCTGTTCCAAAAAGCACGTCTTTCACCAACTTGCTCATTGCTGTGGTCTAAGAGGAATTCCCCAAGCCAAAATTTGAAGCGCGGTATTTCAACCTGGATAGGCACATTGAAAAACCTGCGGCTACATATTCATTGCTTCTGAAACTGGCACTTGGGCTAACGCTCCACCTGGAGAATATGAAGAGCAAGGTCAGAGCCCTTCCCTGGAAAGCTCAGCTCAGCCGCTCTGTATTTCAGCATTCCCGTGTTTGCAGGGGAGACAATATTCCTTATTGACACTGAATAACATTTGCCTACTGCCTGCGTAAAACTTAGTTCATAAAAACAGTTACAAGAAGTGAAAAGCAAGGAATTGTATTAGTATTATGGTTAATAAATTTAATTTTATTAATTTTAATTGTATTTTATTTTTATTGTTGAAGGGCTTTTCTAATTATGACAACTAAATGGTATTTAATCCTAAAGGCAGGCAAAGAACGATAAACTGCTCAAGCAACAGCTCCTAAGCGCCTGTGTGCTAACAGCTTGCCCTTCCTTTGCTCGGATGGTATCATGGTTTAGTGACGTGGCCTTGAAGAGCTTTGGAGGCTTCCAAAACGGAGCAGACATTTAGGTGCATAATGAGAATTCCCACGGTTAGATGGGCTGACTTACATACATACACACACATATACATACACACACACACGTGCACATTTACACTGTGAGTCAGCCGCGCTGTTGGGATGTTATAAAGCAGAAGCCACAGTGGTTTTAACCAAGAAACGCACTAGAAGTCATCGATTATCAGCCTCACAGCTTGCCCACTGAGCGTGGCTGAGAGAAGAGAGGCAGGTGGGGCAGGCTGGAGCGATGGAAGGCCATAAAGGGTCCATTTGAAGCCAACTGGGGTCATGTCCGTCGCAAGGCTGCAGCCCATGCTGCCGGGGAGGAGGTTCTATGGTACATTCCTCCGTCTCACCTGCCTGGCCAGGGTTTTTCTGAGGGAGATGGCTTTTAGCGCTGGTGGGGTTGTGTCTAGTCCTCTTTGGTCGGAGGTTGCGTCGCTTGGCTGGCGGCCAGGGCCAAGGACCTCGCTCTGCTCTAATACAGAAAGCCTTTTGGCCGACTGCGCGTCTCCTCACTTGAACGCCGAGGAAGGCCTGCTAAAAATAAAAAAACAAAACCAAAACCCCACAGTCATTTCTCACTCTTGCTGTCCTCAGTTTCTCCACTGCAAGAGTTTCCCAGCCTTCATGCTGGGAAAAATCGGGGTGGCTCTCCCAAGGGAAGCCAAGAGCCCCCAGGCGCAGGGCGCTGCCAAGCTGTCCCGGCACACGCGGCCGTGCTGCCCAACTACAGTCGAGTGTCCAAGAGCTACAACCCCCTGTGCTATTCTGCATCAATTTTATGGTTTTCTCCCCCCAAAAGAGACCAGCCTGAGCTGTGACCACTCTGCCCCTCGCTAAGGAGGTGTGCACCCGGCGTGAGAACATTTTGCCAAGGAAAAGCGCTGACCCTCCAGCACTCGCATTATATAAACAAGATAAGATGTCCTTCCAGCCCAGCCCCCAAGGGCTTGTGGCTGGGACAGGAGGGAAGGAAGCTGGGAGGGGAGCCACAGCACCGCAGTCCCTGCCGGGCTTGGGAACAGAGAGGTTAAAAGGGCTCCTTCTTCCTCCCCAGGACAAAGATCTCCACCTCGCCTGCTCCCACCACGTCCAGCAACTCATTTGCACAATGGCTCTCTGCAAAGAGCGTGTTGTATCGCCTCAAGCTGCCACCTCCATGCATCTGGAGGGACCTTCCTCTGCTCCAAAATGACCCATCTGTGGCTGCTGTTTCCTGGTGTAAACAACACGCTTCTTGATGAACACCCCCTGTCTCAGCAGGCGCAGTGTCCAGTGGCTCCTGTGCAGATGGATGCCTAGAGCAGGCATGTGGCTCTGCTTGGCACAGTTTTGGTAAAGCACCATAGCTCTGTCCCGGGGTTGGCATCAACAGGAGATACATGGCAATGAAAGGAAAAGGTGCTTCTCCTATCCTAAGTCTGAATTGCACATTTTCATCACTCCCTGTCCACCATCCCACAGCTGAGCTAAAGACCATCACAACGAGCTGCTGAGCTGGTGGCTTGGCACTGGCAAAGGAGAGGAGATCCCTTATGTCCTCCAGCTGCGGTGGGACAGTGCCCTCAAGCCACAGCTGCCAGGTCCAACAGAGGCTAAATGGAGCAGAAACCCTTTGCCTTCCAATTTTGGCTCGTACCCCATTCTGGTATGGGTGAGGACACCAATTCAGGAGAAGATCTGGTCACAATTTGGCAAAAATCCCACAACAAGCACTCACAGCCTTTCAGCACTGTCCTATCGAAATGCCAGTCCTGGCTGAAATTCTGTAGCTAGGCAACTCCTCAAACCCAGCAGAAAGCTAAATCTGGGTCCAAACCTGGGCACTGCCTCCTCAGCATCCCTCTGAGTACTGCCAAAGAGCATCAGTGCGAGCAACAACCCGCTAACAAGTTCCAATAAAGAAAACACTTTGTAAGAGGAGAAGGAGGTTAGCGGGAGGACTAATTTGCCAGGTAGGAGGTTTTAATGGCACCAGGGAAGATGTTGCTGATACATTTGTTAACAAGGCTTGTTAATTCTGCTCTGGCCAAAGGGATTTTAAGATAAGGCAAAAAAAAAAAAAAAAAAAAGTAATTCAGCCAGAAAAGAGAATTTAGGTGTTGGTTTCCATTTCTGCCGTACTCTGGGTAGGGCTCATGCAGATAAATGCCGAGTCTCCCTCCCATGCTGTGACCCAAGGTTGTCTCCGTCAGGCCAGCTTCATTGCCACACATGACCAAAAATCATCATCATCATCATCATGGCTTGGCTTCGCGGACGAAGATTTGGGAAGGGCTTTGCCCACGCTTATTGCAAGCGCGTTGATGGCTGAAAAGGCCAATGCGGGATAGGCAAGACCGGTTGCAAAGAGCACACCGGAGGGTCTCCTTGGGTGGTATACTCGAGGCACGGTTCTTTCTGCGCTGTCTTTTCTCCTCGAGCCTGATTCTACGCGTGCTCTCAAAGGAGACAGCAGCGTTATGTATGGTGTGTCTCCAAATCTCCCGATTGGAGGCCAGGGTGGACCACTGATGGTGGTCAATATGGCCTAGGCTGAGGTGTTGTTTCAGGGAGTCCTTCTATCTCCTCTTTGGAGCTCTTCTCTTGCGGCAGCCGGTGGCAAGTTCACCATAGAACACGATCTTAGGGAGGCGGTGATCCGCCATCCTGGAGACGTGCCCTGCCCAACGCAGCTGCCTTTTCAGCAACATGGCCTCAATACTGGTGACGTCTGCCTGTTCAAGGACAGCATAGGAAGTGACTGGGAAGGGAGCTGGAAATTCCACTCACAGGGACCGTGAGAGCAGCATTTTAGGGGGAACCACGCCTGCTTTTTCATCACCAGCTTGATGCTCCCAGCAGCCAGTGGTGGCAACTCAAAGCCTGGGCAGCAACTCACCTCCATGAGTCAGGGGAGAAGAAAGCAAGCCATGAAGCATCTTCCATCAATGGGGAAACTGAGGCACCCCAAGGTGGTTTGTCCTCCTCTCAGGCAGCATTGCCCACCCCTGGCTCTGCATCACCCCAAGGTGCTCTTGGAAGCTGAAATCCTTGTGCTTGGACGTAGGTACCTTGGGAGAGCAGGGTGGCTGCAGCGGGCTGAGCCATGATTAGCACATCAAAAGGCACTGAAAAGGGAAGTACGCTGTTAATTTACTCTGGTAAAAGACAGTGACAAACCGTGGGGGCTTTTGTCCTGTAGCTCCATCCAGGACACGGCGGGGTGGGGGGGGGAGTGTGGTGGGGGGGTGGGGTGGTATGGGGAGGTGCGTAGGGGTAGGAGGGAAGGTGGTTTTTTGAGCACAGGAGGCTTTGCAGGGGATCTCCCAGGCTTGGAAAAAAGCCTCTGGCTGAAGTTTCTGTTTCTGGTGGTGTGTAGGAGCTGGCTAAATGCAGCCTGGCTAGGTGCTGGCCGATGGTGGGGATCACCACACCTGCCTGCACACGCTGCCCTCATGCCGTCATCTGCAAACAGCTGAGCATTTCCAGTTTTTGCAGCTCTAAAAGACACTACAGCCTCTATGAGTACTCGACTCGCATTGGGCTTTACAACCACTTTCATCCCCCAAAAGTAAGCTTCCGAGGTTGCAATCCCCATCTGAGCCTTGTTCTCCTCCACCCTCTTCCCATATGTACGTTTGCCCAAGCGCTCGCTTTGATCTCTGCGCAACATGGATGCGGTTCTGGAAAAGTTATCGGGTGAGTCGCTGGGCTGGGATCCGCCGTCAGCTCGTCCTCCTCCAGGTAGGCTGAGGAGCAAGGGCACCAAAGCTACCCCAGGGGTTAAACTAGATTAGCCCCAGAAGAGCAAACCGCTGTATTGCTCCAGGGTCCTCAGCAGCTTCAGCCAAGCTGAAATTCAGCCGCTTGGCCTCTGCGCTACAGACAGAGTCTGGGAATAAATTTGAAGGGGTTAAGCTGCATAGAAACTTCTGCGGTATGGTAGATTTCAAGGAGCGGCCCTGTCGCTGAGAAGTTTGCTTCTCCAAGCTAGACACAATAACTGGGGAGTGGGAGTGGCAGCCTAAACCTTGTCTTGAACTGCCAGCTGGTGAATTCCCCATAGGAGGTGTCGCTCATTCCCTCCTGGAGAAGAAAACACCCCCCACACACACAAACCCCAACAGCCAGAACCACAGCAGAACCAGACCTGAAGTTAGGGCTGATTGATTGATTTTTTATCTCTCAAGTAGATGCAAGAGTTAACAGAACATTTTAAGCCTCTGGTCCTGCTGCCTTTAATTGTTCTTGCTCTGCAAAGGCATTTATTTTCTTTGGGCACCAGTCCTGCACAACACCGTCCAGACAACTGGTCCGTTGACACCTGCGGGTTAACAACTCTGCCTTCACACCTTAAGCACTACCGTTATCGAGCAGGGACAGCCTCTGACAGAAGTTACAGCTCGCACAACATCTCAGCATTTATTAGCATTGCTAAAGCTGGATCCATCCCTGCCTTCGCAAATGTCAAACGCGCTGGGCTTACTTCTGTGAACTCCTGTCGAGATAGTAGGAAAAATACATTTAAAAGTAGAGTCGCTTGCATTGAATGTCACGTACAGATAAGCCGGTCCTACATTTTCAGAGTCTGGTTCTACCCTTGCAAACATGTTGCTGGAAAGAAAAAAAAATTTGGCTCCAGTGATAATGCATTACCTAGAAATTGAAATAGATTGAGTAGACTGTAATAAATACATGCCAGAAAAAATATAAAGAATGTGTGGGAATGCCTATACTTTATCTTAACATTGCTTTGTAAAATAACTTCCTTATGGTGTAATCAAAAATGGAAAGCCAGCACCTAACTAAATTAAGTGCCACAAACATTAATAATGGTTAAAATCACCATTCAATTTATTTTTATATTGGATGATCTTCAAAGTTGGAGATTGAGAATTGCTGAAACATTTTAGGGCTTTGTTTCTCCAATCAGAATGCTTCGGAGAAGCAAACCTCAGCTTGAAGTTTTACATCTCAAAATCCTCAGCAAGAGGAAATAGATGTATTTATAAGGGGGTGGGGGACACCAAACTTTAAAAGTTCCCCTGATAGTTACAGATGGTTTAATCTTTGGAACCTATTATGTGTTCATTTTCCCTTCAGCATTAATTATACATAATTACCACCACTTTAGCCATACCCTTTCAGAAACGAAATCTGTTCACATTTTTCGCATACGTTATATAAATGCACGATTTTTAATGCACTTTTTCGAGAAACGGGGCTCCTATTCCACCTCTGAGGGAGAAGGGGAGCCCGTGCGTGGCAAATAGGTTGTATTTAAGTTCCTTTAATACAGCTTAATTACTTTTAAACTCTGGAAGCAATTAGGTTATCACCCTTTGAAGCGCGGCGGCCAAATCGCGGTGCCGGGAGGAGAAGGCACGGCGTTGCGCGCTTCTTGCGCGGCGCGCAGGGTCCGCGGCTGGCGGGGGCGGGAGCTGCCCGACCTGCGGGGGAGAGCGGCTGCAGGGTGGGGAAAGGATAACTCACGCTGGGCTGGAAAGAGAGATTCTGGTTAAGGCTGGGAGCAGCGCCGGTGCTGTGAGTGGTTGAGGAGGATTGTTCGCACTTCGCGACTTTGTAATTTCCCCCTGCGCACAAACCACGAAATTGTGCCACTCTGTCCTCCCTCCTTTTATTTTTGCCCCCCTTCTTTCTTCTGTTTTTCCGCTCGCTCTCCCCCGCGACAGCTCCCTGTCAGGTGGGTTTTTCCCGGCCGTACAGGGCTCAAGGTGCCCGTAGCAGAAGCGCTCGCCGTGGGGCTGACACACGATCGCCCTGGGCAGGGGCGGGGGGGCGGCAGTGGGTGCGCGTCCCCAGGGCCGTGGGTGGTGATGGGGGGGGTCTTTTTATTTCTTTGGTTTTTATTCACCCCCACCTCGTGGGACGGCTCCTTCCCCCGTTGTTTCACCTCGGCGCTCTCCTCTGCGGGGGCTCCGCCCAGGGAGAAAGCAAAGGGAGAGGGGACCCCCCCCAGCCCCCGACCCCAAACCCTCCGCGCCCGGCAGCAGCTCCTTTATTTGCATGTCATGTTTATAACCCGGTGGAAACCAAGACTGATATCTGCGGTCGGGAGAAGATGACTTTCACCTCTCCGGATCACTCTCTCAAATAAAAAAGAATTGACCAGCTCTGGGCGTAAGCATTTATCTTGAGTTTGCGGTCATTATCTTTATTATATAGCCTGGGCAATAAATAAATCCAGCCGTTACTGCCCCACAATAAAACTGTACTAGATGGGACACCTCACTATTACTTTCTTAACAATCTGCCATCCCTTCACCTCTAAATCTTCCCTGTCTGCCCGCCGGCCCGCACCGGTAGCTCCCCGTCCGCAGCTGCGGAGCCTCCGCGCCGCTGCCTCCGCCCCCCTCGCCCTGCCCGCTCCTTTCCCGCCGATTCCACCCCCCCACCCCCCAAAACCTGCCCCTCGCCCCCGCGGCTGCCAGCGCTGCCCGCGGGCGGCCTCCAGACCCGTGCTCCGGGGGGCAGCCTCGAGGGGGCCGCCCCGCGCGGGCCCCCCCTGGGTGAGTGCCCCCCCGGGTGCGTCCCCTCGGGGGGATATCCCCGGGATGGCTGTCCCCTTACGGGCGTCCCGAGGTCACCACACCCCCGTGGGTATCACCCACCAGGGTGGGTCTTCCCCGTGGGCAGCCCCCAGGGTGGGTGTCGTCCGTCCCCCCCCCCCCCCCCGCCATGGACTTTCACGCCGGAGCACCCATAGTCCCCGTGGGGCGCACCCCCGGCAGGTGGGACCCCAGAAGTGGGGATCGCCCCCCGCACCCCGCTCAGACACCTGACCCTGGCTTTCTACCCTCCGCCCCAACCCGTGGGGTGCGGGAGAAGGGGAGTCCCATGGGGTTGCTTTTCTCTCCTGGGGGGGCTGCGCCCTGACCACCCCCTTTTTTGGGAGCGGGGGCGACCTGCCCCAAAGCGGAGGCTCCGCGGCGAAGGGAAGCGCTGCCGCTGCAGCCCTCGCCTCCGCTCCCTGCCTCTCTCTGCCTCTCTGGCTGGTTTTTTCCCCCCTGTTCCAAAGGTAAATGTCCACGCAATAATATTTATTTACAGTCAAGATGCTGCGCGTATGTTTCTTTTAATTGTATTTTGCCGGAGTGATTCCTTCTTGCTTTTAAAACAAGCGGCTTGGAAAAATATTCCCATTTGGGGCGAGGGGTAAAGGAAAGGAGGGGGGGGGCATTTTTATTTATACCTTTGACATTTAAAAGAGCATAATTAATTTGTCCTGCTTGCATTAACATTGTTGAGGAAGGTTTCAGAAAGCAAAGGGAAGGGGGGAGGAAAAATAGAAGCTCTCCTAGAAAGCTTAGTATTTTTTTTTTCTCCCTTTCAGATGTGTAATCAATCATTCGAGTAGGAGGCAGCAAAATTGTAAAGATTCGATAGATTAAAATGCAAATGAAAGGTAGAAAAAGAAACATTAACATGGCAATCAAAGATCTAATAATCGTAAATCACGGTGGGGTTTTTTTTGTTGCAGCTGCAGTTTGTGTGTTTTTTATGTTTTAATCATGTTCGTTCTATAAATAAATAATTTCTGAAACGAGACTAATTTTTCACTATTTTAACCGTGGGCTATGGCACTAATTTTTTTTTTTTTCCTTTTTTAAGTGTGGAACTCCAGATTGCGAACTATCAGACCAGAAAGGGGGGTGGGGGGAATAGCTAAGTTGGATTAGTCGACGTTTGAAATTTCAAGTGCAATGTCTTCGCCCCGGTGCTTCGCAGTGGCGACTGCTTTACTTCCCAGTGGAAACCCCTCTAACGTTTATTCGGAAACGCGACTGCTTGTGTCGGAGGAGACGAGCGGCGTCTCCTCACCGGGCTAACGGCAGCGCCAAGCCTCTTTCCCGGAGAAAACACAGAAAAATCTGTGTGCGCGCAGGGGAAAGAACAGTATCACTTAGGCTGTACGTGCATTACTTCCAAACTAAAGCGTTGCTAAATTTCCCAGGCAAGGGTGAGGAGGGGGAAAAGCTGATCGGTGCGGGAAGGAGCCGGAGAGGATTCCCTGGGCTCCCCTCGGCTGAGCGCGGCGCGTTAAAGGGAGGCTCGGGGGCTGCCTGTGGCAAACTCGGCATCCTTCTGTCTTGGCTCACACCGGCTCGGCTTTGGGTCCCGCAAGCCCCGGGTTTGGGGGTGCACCCGCTCATCCTCTGGGCAAGAGGAGGGGAACAATTCTTTTAACTCTGGGGGCGCGGCTGCTGGGGTTCCATTTGTGCGGCGAGGAGCGGGGGGAAAGGAGCTCGTCTTCACTTCGTTGGTGCTATCTCCATAGAGCGGGGGACAAAACACAGCCCGCGGGCTGCTGAGGCTTGGGGTTTAGCAGCGCTGCCCTCTCTGTAGAGCTCTGGGCGCCGCTTCACCGCGGTGAAGAGAAACCGGGAAAACACAACTAAATGCGGGAACCGAGCCGCGGTTCGGCGCGCTTCCCCCACCCCGCCGAGGGGGCCCGTCCTCGTCCTGCCCCAGCCCGGAGCTCCCGCGGTGGCCCCGGCCGCGCTCCCCGCCGCCGGGCCTTTCCCCCGCGCCGCGGGGCGGTGGAGATGCTGCCGAGGAAGGGGCCCCCGCCAAGCGGCCCCGCTCCCCGCACCGCCGCCCTCCGGGCAGGTACCCGGCCGAGCACTTCGGGATGGGGGGGCGGAATATACCGAGTAGTTTTTCCCACCCAAATCATATTAAACCCACTTTACTTTTTCCCTCGGTGGGGCCGCCTTCTTTTTTTCCTAACCCCCCCCCCAAGCTGGGGTGTCCCAGGAGGGTGGCCCCAGCCGGGGGCTGCCCTTGCCCTGCACGCCGGCTGCCGGGGCCGCGCTCCGGGCGGTGCCCGGGACTTGTTGTCTGCCAGGCGGGGACCGGGAAGGGGAGGGGGGTCCGGGGGGGGCCCCGCCGCCTCCCGCAGCCCCTGACCCCGGCATGCACGGCGCGGCTCCATTGATCATCCCGGCCCGCCACCCCCTCCCTTTATGAGATAATGCAATTACAAACATCAATAAGGAGCTGCGAGGGGAATCATTATGCGGTGACAGTGATAAATGACGGTGCAGAAATAGCATGCTTTTTTTTTTTTTTTTTTTTCCCCCTAACAATCCAGGGGCTTTGGGGGCTGAGCACAGTCACCAAGGTAACAGATGACATCCAAAATGGCACCAAAGGAAAAAAAATGAACAGTCTTTCTTTCGCCTTTCACTCAGTTCCCCCTGCTCCTCCAAAAGAGTTCAGTTGGGGCTTTGGCAGCAGCTGCCGCACAGGCTCGCGGTTATTTCCGCACGCATTGAAGGCCGGGGAAGGTTTGCCGGCCGTCACACACAAAGCCGCATCCCGGCCCGCCGGGGAGCAGCCACCTCGGGCCAGCAGCGGGGGCGGCCGCCCCACGCGGGACCGGGACCGCGCACCTCCCGCCCCTGCCCCAGCCGCCTCCTCCCGGCGCTCGGGAAATGCTGCTTTGCTTTGTATGTGTATATATATGTATACATATATATGAAATCAGCCCGGGCGCGCAGCAAGGTCGCGGGAGCGGTGGGTGAAACACTCTGCGGTTTTCCACGCGCGTTCAGGACGCGCGGAGCAGCGGGGACTTTCCGCGCCACAGCGCCGGGGATCGGCAGTATTCACCGCGGGTCCGAGACGTGCCGCTGCTGCGCCCCGAAGCACCCGCGGCCGCGGGAGGCGCGGCCGGGCGGGCGCCCCCCCACGCGAGCCCCTCTGCCCGCTGGCGGGGGCGGCGGTCCGCCCCGCTCGCCTCGGCTGGGATTTGCTGCTCCGCAAAAAACCCACAAAACCCAAACCCGCGTGGGGCGCAGGTGCCCGCCCCCGGCGCGGGGCAGGCTCCGCGCAGCGGTACGCGCAAATACCGCACTGACTAGTCTGTCCCTCCCACCCCCTCCGCCCCCGAGTGTTGAGGGGAGTGAAGTTGTTGGGCCATCCTTGCGCGGCACTGCGCGCACCCGGCTCCGCGGGACGCTGCGCCCGGGAGGGGGACAGAAAGAAGAGGGGACAGCGGAAAATTTGAGCTGCCAAAAAAAAAGAAGAAGAACGAAGGAAAGAGGGAAAATAAAACCTCGTCAGGGGTTGCATAAACTTTGGGCTGGCGGCGCGCAATGCCCGCGGCGTTGCGCGGGCGGCCGCGGAGCCCCCCTCCCCCCCCCCCGCGGCACTCTCCCGAGCCCCCAAGAGATGGCAGTCGAAGCCGGCTTTCCTCCTCCTCCTCCTCCTCCTCCTCCTCCTCCTCCTCCTGCTCCTCTGCGGCCGGCAGCGGCAGGGCAGCGGGGCCCCCCGCCCGCTCCCCAACTCGGCCGCCCGCCCCCCGCGCAGCGCCGCGCAGCGCCGCGCAGCCCCCCGGGACCGGGGCGAGGCGCGGAGGCGCAGCCGGGCGAAGTCCCCCCGCAGCCCGCCCCCCGCCCGCCCCCGCGGCCTCCCCCGGTGCGGTGAAAGGAGGGTAACTAGGAAACAGCGAGCGGCCCGAGAAGGCGGAATTTCCAACGTGTAAAATGTTCTTAACGGAGCCATTGAGAGAGTGCAATAAGGCGTGAGGGGGAACTAATCTCCCCATTTAAATGTTTGTGGCAATTTTATCTAAATGAATTTTAATGCTAAACGAGGGATAATTCCCTATTTGTAACCCGTTTACTTCTCTTTCCTGCGCCTCTGAAGCCGTCTAACATCATGCGATGAACAATAACAATAAAAATACTGTCAAGGCATATTCTTCGTTTTGAATGTGTTATAATTACAGCTGATTAAATGTCTTGGGGTATAATAGTGGGTTTAATTTGAAATCTGCTCCCCCCCCCAAAAAAAAAAAAAGACAAGGTCCGGTGAAGGAAGGTCTGTGCCCCACTTCTCTGCGGCTGCCAGGAGGAAGGGACGCGTGTGCCCTCGGCTGCAAGAGGGCGGTTTGTTTTTGTCTTTCAAGAAACATTAAAAAAAACCAACACAACAAAACAAAACACAAAAAAAAATCCCACCCCACCCCCCCCGCCCAAGAAAAAAGAAAAAAAAGGCAAAAAGGGAGCCCCGTTCATTCACGTTTTGGCAGAAAAGTGTCTTTATTCCAGGCTCACAAAGCGGCAGCCAGGATGTGCAGCCTCTTCGGCGGCACAGCCAAAAAAAATAAATAAATAAAAGAGGAAAAAAGAGGGGAAAAAAAAAAAAGAAAACTCAAGAGTTACCAAAAAAAGAAGAAGAAGAAGAAGAAGAAGAAGAGGGGGAGCCCCTTTGGTAGCTTCCTTCATTCAGAAAGGTCTGCGCTGGCTGCCCCCTGCCCTGCCTGCACCCCCTGCCTGCACCCTTAGCCCTGCCTGAACCCCCTGCCCAACCCCTGCCCTGCCTGAACCCCCTGCCCAACCCCTGCCCTGCCTGCACCCCCTGCCCAACCCCTGCCCTGCCTGCACCCCCTGCCTGCACCCTTAGCCCTGCCTGAACCCCCTGCCCAACCCCTGCCCGCCCCCTGCCCTGCCTGCACCCTGCCCAACCCCTGCCCTGCCTGCACCCCCTGCCCGCCCCCTGCCCTGCCTGCACCCTGCCCAACCCCTGCCCTGCCTGCACCCCCTGCCCAACCCCTGCTGCAGCCAGGGGACACAGCCGGGAGACCCCCGGGGTGGGGACTCGGAGACCTGGCCGGAGGGGGCAGCTGCTCCCGCAGCATCCCCGGGACGTGGCGGGGTGGGGGGGCGTGAGGCTGGCTTTGGAGGGGAGCTGTTGCATGCTTTTGCCTTAGCTAAGAAATGGGCGTAATTTCCCAGGAAACTGTATTTTTATATACACATAGCCACGATTTTGTGTCAAGGAAACGAGCAGGTATCGCCGCCTGCCCAGGGCACCCGGTGCTATTCCACTCGCTGGCCGCGGTGCAGAAAATAAGCTGTGCGAGGAAATGGGTTAGTGAGGAGAGGGCGGCCTGCAGCAGCCTGGCTCCAGAGCCCCTGCAGCCCCTACACCCGCACGGCGTTTACTTACCAACGGGCATCGCCTGGGCAAGGCGTTCCAAGAGTTATTTTCCCCCTTCCTTAATATGCTCAGGTCCAGAAAGAAACGTAGGATGTCGGTGGCTCAAAGGATTTAAACTGCATATTAGAGCTGTAATTTGGGGGGGGGCGGTGATACTGTTGACAAATTTCCGTTCGATAGCGCCCTGCGATATTGCAGTTGTTAACAGGCAACAGTTCCCATCCTGTGCGAGCTCTGAGGAACTTTCTTTACGCAGCGCAGCGTTACTTTCACGTTCTTTAAACACGAAGCCGGTATTTAAGTAGCAAATTATAGGTACATCTGGAGCGAGCTGCATTTTGCATCTCCTCGGCTCCCAGTTTGGGATGGAAGGGCTACAAATAGTGGAAGGGGGCCGGGCAGGAAACAAATTTTGCAAGCAGTGGAGTCACCATGACAAAAAATAATTTGTTTTTATTTTAGATTCAGATTTCATTACTGCACTCAAACTACTACAACTGGGCTTTGAGTTATTGTACAATCCAAACTGTTTCAATCAGAAACTCTAAGACTCAGTGTGCAATGATTATTATTAATAATAATTAGCTCCTTGGTTTCTTGATAGAAAAAGGCTATCAACAAGCATTTGTTTAACCACAACAAAAGTATAATTAGCTTATCCCACTTAGTAAATCTGTATGCATGCCAACTCATACCAAACTGCTACTTTTACAAAAAATTGCAATAATACAGATCATTTTTCCAGTCCTTTTTGCACAAAATTTATTTACAATGTTTACATAAATGCTCCATGATGGGACTATGGGGGGGGGGCGGGGGGAGGGAAAATGCACACATGACCGATGTCTTGCCCAGAAAGAAAGTCAACATATTAAAAATAAATCTTCAGTCCATGGTTCGAGCTGCGTAAAACAGGAAGTGATGTACACGGTGGTGGTTGCTGCACGGGGACAAGGATGCTCTGATGTGACAATTAGGCTTCAAATACACTGCCTTTCCGTTTCCATGCTTCCTCCTACCAGTCTCCTTAAGACACTGCCTGCAACAGCTGATTAATCATTGTTGATGACTGCAGTTTTTCCCATCCTTCCCGATTTACATCTGTTCAGGCCAATTCAAATATGGTGAGTAAATGAATTAGACATGCAAATTCACGCCCCAGGCTAGAAAGAGAGAGAGGGAGAGAGACCGGGAGAAAGGGAGAGAAAGGGAAGAAAGACTGACACAGAAAGAGGAGGAGAGCGGGGGGAGAGAGAGAGAGTGTGCATGGCTGAAATCCTAGGATAGAAGAAAGATTCTTCTGCCTGACATAGTTATTTTAATGCTCTAAAAATCCTGCAAATAAGCCCTTTCTGTCATTTGCAGGATGTAAGTGTAAGGCTTCTTTTTTTCATGTAAGGAGGCTTCTGGAGGAAGTGAAGAGCTATGGAAACAACACACATAGTGTGGAAAAATTTCACATTTTTTTTAAAAAATCTATAAGAAACAACGTAATATGGATAACAGTATAATAGCATTTTACAATATTTCACTCTTTGTTCTCTTAATGTCTTATATAGGTATTTAGCATGTCCCCAGAAGTTGACTTCGGTTGGTGTTTTCCTGCTTTTCAGGGTCCCTGTGAAGAATTGGAACGTCCCTTGGTCCAAAGTTGACGCCAAGAACTCCATAGTCATTGCAGAAAGACAATGTTTGAAATCTACCGTCGCTGCAGACAACGCGTATTTCCCTTAAGCTACTGAGCATGAATGTCCATCACTTGTCCGCTCACTGCCGGCTCGCCGGTATGAAGCATTGTGGGGCTTGATGCTGACATGGGCATTCCAGGGTGGGGTGGTCCTCCATGCATCATCATCGCTGGGTGGTGAGGGTGTCCAGGAATGTAGGTATGCATGGGGGGGCCATGACGCAGCTGAGCGGGATGGGGGGGCATCTGGGGCGGGGTATAGCTTGGCTGTCCCATATTCATACCCATTGGACTACCCCGAGACACATAATCCCCTGGCATACTTTGCAGCCCTGTGGAGAGAAAGAGGGGGTGGTGAGCGGTGGGGACCAGCTACCGGTATCGGGCCATGAAGTTTCTCCGCTCGGTCACAGGAAGGCCAGGCTCGAGCCAAAGAGGGGTCGTGGAGTCATGGACACGCGAGTGCAGTTGCCTTTGTGGGATCCAAGCCTACGTATGGACACACAGCAATGGCAACGGGAACGATTGCCAGGTCCAAAAAAACCCAAGAACATCTTCGCCCCTCCAAATGGCGAGTTCTGGGAGATAAAACTGCTTTCCGCTGTTATGGTTAGGAACGTATGCGACGGAGCTGCTTCCAATCTGGCAAGGGGCTGGAGGCAGAGCCAGCCCAGTGACGGCTAGCGTCACACGAGGTGGGGGCACCAGGCTGGGAAAGCCCTGCCAGGGCTCTCAGGTGGGCTCCATCCCAGCTACCCGCCTGCGTCTCCCTGCTTGTAAAACCGTGCTGGGAAGACAAGGCGGGGAATGAGGCTGAAATCCTCAGCTAATGAGGGGCTTGGGAGGAGAGATGGGTTAAACGGGTGTCGAGGTTTATCAACAGTTATTTATTTCGCTCTCTATCACTTGGAAGGTGTCCCGAGCATTTGTGCCACTCAAGCAGACGCTATACAGCAAGCACGTACATCGCCGAACAAAGGCCTCATACGAAGCCGAAATTGATAGGATTACTAAGGCCAACTGTTAAATCAAACCTGTATTTTTAAACACACTAAAAAAATAGATATAATCAATACCAGTTATCAATTAATTCTTTCCCCCTGCTCACTTCTGTCCGGAAAA
This sequence comes from Bucorvus abyssinicus, assembly GCA_009769605.1. Taxonomy (NCBI): domain Eukaryota; kingdom Metazoa; phylum Chordata; class Aves; order Bucerotiformes; family Bucorvidae; genus Bucorvus; species Bucorvus abyssinicus. The sequence continues at coordinate 1,084,621 of CM020024.1, read as the reverse complement.
ATCAGACGCGCAACTCAGTCAACCTTTCAGTGGGTTTGGGAGAACAATAAGAAAAAATTGGACCTAAAACAATAAAACCTCCTGCTTTCTGTGGGCCTCTGCCTTCTGCTTGGATTGCTGTAGCTGATGGGAACTGACAGGTGTATTGTTTCGGAGAGCTATAAGCTCCATAATCATCAAGGGTGAAAGGCATACGCTATTGCTAAGTAGGTTCAATTGGCTTTAGTTCTAAGTAAAAGCGCGCCGTGAATGCGCCGAACACCTTGGAATCAGGTCTCAAGGCTCTAGCAATGAATAGCTGCTTAATCTAGCCTAAAGGAACAGTTGTGAACTAATGAAAATTGCTTATAAAATATACTGTACTCACAGCTCTTTAATCAAAAAAGATGATAATATTTTTTGTAATAACCTATTAATTTAATTGGTCACGAAGCATAAAATACATCATTTAAATTTAATTGACCCAGAAACTAAGAAACAATATTTAAATTAACTAAGCTAGAAATTTCCATGATGAGGTAATAAGGCTGTTGCATTCCCAAGTTCAGAGGAATGTTTTCACAGCTAATTGTTAAAACTTAGTTTTGACTCGCGCCCAGAGGAGACGACTACGAAATACGCTTGGCCCTGGGTAACTTCGAAACCGACGTTAACATAGGCTGGGGGCACCACAAAGATGCCGAAATAAGTGCTCACAACTCCAGAAAGAGAGTGAGAGGAACAGAATCAGGCACTGTTTACACACGGTACCAGTGCCTTGGTGTTTCAAACTGCTTTACTCTGTTTTTTATAAAAAAAAAAAGGCCACAAAAATTTGTATCATATATTTTCCCCTATAAAAAGACAAGAGGGGAGAAAAAAAAAAAAAAGAACTGGGACAGTTTTTCTAGGCTTTCTTTGCGAGGCCTGCCACTGAAGATTGCATTAATGATCTCTATTTTTGTATACTGAATAAGTCAAATCCATTTGTCACACTGCAAGTGATGGCATACTTAATTTGGATATAGTCAATTAGCCTGGGCTAAGCTCCATAGCCTGCTGCGCACACCTCTATTTTGTATTCTCTCTTTTTCCTTTGCCACACGTAATCCCATTATGACGGACAGACAAAGAGAAATAAACTTGAAAAAAAAAAAGAAAAAAAGAAAAAAAATCAAAGTTTCGTCCATCGCCTTCCAAAACACAACTAAGTGAAGCTGCCGTTTATTTAATTTTTTTTTTTTTTTTTTTTTTTAACCTACGAGAAGTCTCTGTTTGGCTTTTTTGGTGTCTTGCAGGTTAGCGGGAGAAATGTAACTCATGCATCAACTGCGGTTAGACAGATTTATGACACTTTGGGGACATGCTCTTTCCTCTCCCTGCGCTGCTGCAGACCGCTTACATTTTGCAAATCAGTCTGTTGCCAAGACGACGGGCTCCCCACCTCCCCGGCTGCTTCTTGTTTTGTCATGTGCTCGGGGATGGATAATAGCATCAATGTATGGCGGCGTCGATGTACGGCGGCGTCAACGTACGGCGCGCGCGCGCACGGGGGGTTTGGGAGCTTGGAAAGCTGGAGCTGAACCGCAGGGAGAGAAACCCGAAGGAGCCCAGACGTAGGATGGATGGATGGAAAGGAAGGAACAAGCATGAGGCTATGGGCAGGGAGAACATAGGGAAATGCAAGGAGACAAATATCCCTCGGACAAAGTGAGAACAAAGACCCCGTTTGTACTTACTTCCCCCTGGCTTTGCCATTGGTTACCTAGGTGAAGGTTACATGTAGTGCCACTGCCCCTCCATGCCCATATTCATGCCCATTCCACTCATAGGTCCTAGAGGGAGATAAAAATCCAAGAAGATGCCAGAGAATGAGCAAAGTCAACAGATAGTGCCAAAAGCCCCTTTCCAAAACACAGCACGGCAGAGGGTCCAGGACTACTCGGGCGAGAAGATGCCTGGTTTCCCTCGGCCGTGTTGAAGGCAGGCAGAAGACAGGCGAGGCAAGGCAGGCAGCTGAGACAACGGCAGAGGGTGGAGGTGCAGTTACCTACCGCGGCGCGACCAAGGTCACCCACCGGTGGGTGACGCTTTCCCGGGGGCTTACCTGGTGCTCGGATGCCCATGTGCTGCTGGCCATCCATCACAAAACCTCCCATCGGTTGCCCGTCGGGGTTATAGGGTGTTCCTTGACTTACTGGAAAAGCGCAGAACATTGCCTTTTAGGGACAGCCAAAAGGGTCACCTCTTCTCACGGCGTCAAGACACAACCCTCCCACCCATGGACTGTGTGAGACGGCTATGGATGCCGGCTCTGAAAAGAGGGAACAACGCTACTCTTTGAATTCAGTGGCCAGGCTAAAATGCTTGCTTGGATTTGGCTTAATTTCCTTCTGCGAGTTTGGAAATAAAGTTAGCGATCTGAAATCTCAAGACACGAGGAGCCCCGGCTCCAGCTGCTGCTGCTGACGTCAATGCAAAGATGTGGATAGGAGCCGGATTTTATGGCTGGAACAGTCGCCCTGAGATCGCGATGTGTTAAATTACGCCTGCGTGCCTGTCTAAGAGCAGGACCTGGACACGTCCTTGCCAGATATTTACCTCTAATGACAAAATAATTGAACGTACTCAAAGAGGAAGCGTGGCCCAAAGGCATCTTGGACAAGCGATGGATTTGGACCGTTTGGCAGCACGACTCGGGAACCAAAACCGACTGGGAGTAATGGGCTCTTCCTCGATGGTAAATACTCCCAGAGAGCCGTGAGCCCAGACCCCAGACAGAACCAGCATATGAAAACTGAAGATTGGGGTTTTTAAATAAAAATAAATCCCCCCAAAGGAAATCCCAAAACCTCAGCGATCCCAAAAGAGAGCACGGAAAAGAAGAGACAAGAGACAAAAGGACGCGGTATGAGTGCCACTACCTGGATTCGGGGTTTTAACTGTACGTTAAAAGCCAGCTTCAGAAGTAAGCTGCCTTGGGTTATTAAAGCACATAAAGCTCTACCTCATTGAATGTCTTTGAACTTTACTGAGTCTCACAAGCGATCCTGACCCCTGTGCCCTTTTGACAGGTAATAAAGTTTACAGCAATTCCACACCAAGCCATGCACCAGGGAGTGGTCACAGGAGCAGAAAGAGCTGGGAAGGAAAACTCCAAACGGCGACTGAAAAAAATAAAAATAACTTGAATTCCGAACACGTACAGGAAGTCCGGTCACGGAGCGGATCATTTTTGTTCCTTTTTTGAATTTTCAATGTCTTTTTTTCTCCAAAATCACATTAAAATGATTAGGGTTGTAATGAAACAAAGCTGGTTGTATTTTAATTGTCAATCACTCCCAGCATTCATTTCTCATTTATTTACCAGGTAATGGACCTCCTGGTGAATGGCTTGAGGATGGTTTTCGCCCGCGTGACTTGAATAGTTACTACTGAGGACTTGCCTGCTCGATTGGACTGGTCTATCATGGGCTGAACTATTCTTCTTCTAGCATTAATAAACCTGCAAGAAAAAGCAGAGGAAAGCAAACGGTTATCGAAGGGGATGACTTCCACCCATCCCCAAGCCCTTCCGCCCTGCTGCGGTGCTCTCCGTTGGGTTGTGCAGGGATGCAAACACTGCAAAACCTCTAACCCTGATGACCTTTGAGAGAACGAGCTTAGGGTTTCCAAGCTGATTTATGTTTGCCTGCTTTTTACCACAGTCGGACACTTCCATTTCATCTTTTCATGGGGGAATTAGCCGAGTTTTCAGGAAACAATACCGGCAACACTCTTCTCAATTCAAAACGGGACACAAAAAAACGGGTGAAGCTGGCGAGATGCTCGCGAGGGCATCTGCTACCTCCCCCTCATTAGTGCCATTTCTGCCTTATGTCCTCCAACTTCTTTTTTCCAATTTTTTTTTTTTTTTTATCAAAACCTGCCCCTACCTCTTGCAAACCTAATTCCCTTTTAATGGCCACTATTAAGATAATGAACTGTGATGGCAGAACCCCATCAAATGAGAGAACGTCTGGAGTTTTATCACCACTAAGTCACACTGCTGGGGACTTCAGAGCCATGCATTCCTCCTAGCCGTTTCTTGGTGGGCTTTTCCCCCCGCTCTCTCTTTATGCAAAGTCTCAGGGGTCAAGGCGAGGTCATAGCTTTACAGTAATTGAATTTATAATCCTGTTTTCTCCAGCTAGGCCTGACCATTTACAGCAAACATCTTGTTAAACTGTAATTACTGGACTACTGAAAATTCCCCCCCGAACAATGAAAAGCAGAGCTTTGGAAATAAACAAAAAAAGGACTGTAGGTTTTTTTAAAATAGCCATCTGCAGTTGTGTGCCTTGTGTTTTTGTAGCTCTTCGCCTCAGTTAGTCTTGCAATGCTTATTTGGGAAAGGAATATTCAAAATACTGTGGAGGCAAACAGAAGCAGGACAGGGATCACAAGTGCTCCGATCTCCTCTGCGGGCAGTCCTCGTGGCGCTGAAATCAGGCGGCAGGCTGAAGAGCGTTAGAAGAACTTCCCCTGTGGTTAAAGCTTAATTAAAAACCATTTGGAAAACATCTCCACCGAGATTTAATCGTGGCAAAGCCTCATAACCAGACTTTACATTCTTTAAGAGAGAGAAAAAGAACAATAAAAACGTGTACGCCGCAATATTTACTGGCAAAGGAAGAAGCGTGAGCGTGGTAAAACCACACTACAATCGCAAAACGCAGTGGGAAAGTCCACAGAAGGCTCCTGGGTTCTTGGTTTTGTTGCTTTTGCTTGGGGTGCCTTAGCAGGAGCTCTCCTTACCGCAGAGATAAAACCACCAGGACCCTCCTGCAGGAATCAGCTCTGCCCACCCATTCCCCTACTCCGGTGGGAAGAAGAATCACAGCCCCCTGCCCCATGCTGGGTTTTTTTGCCCTCGTCAAAGAGCAGCACAGAGATTTCGGTCTCCTCCTACCTCCTGCTCCTGACTGACTCCCATTACCCAAACTCCCGTAAAAATTCATCGAGATATTGAGTCCCTCTCAAACCTTTCAAGAAAGTGGGTTCGAAGGCACCAATTTCAGGTGTCGATCTGCAAACCTTACACCTGAACTAGGTCATGTTTTGTCAGCAACAGCACTGGATCCATTTTTCTACACATTACCAACAACAACAACAACCACCACAACCAACTCAACTCCAGCGAACGGGGTTGCAAATCAGTTTATCATTATCTTGTACAAACCGTGAAAATTAGAATCATGTGAGCAGAAGGTTAGACTAATTCTCCTTTCTCATTAGAAGCACAGGTGTAGCACAAACACCATGCGAAATAAGCAATTAAAAAAAAAATCTGCCTTTTTTTCCCCCATTAGCTGCCTTAGCTCCATGACCAATTAGAAAATGGTTTCATATCTGTAATCTGCATTTACAGAAAGCAATTTTCACAGTAACCCTCCTAAGTAAAACAACAACCCAAGAGCCCCGTGCCCCAGCCATTTCTTCTTGCAAGGCTCTTGCCGTGTTTACCCCACCCTCCTCCTGCCCGCTTGCCCAGGAGCTGCTGCTGCCGCAGGAGGGGAGGATTTTTGGTAGCCTTGAGATTGGCTGGTCACCAAAACTTTTATTTGCCAGAAGCTTTGACCCCGCAGACGCCCCGAGCAGCATTAAGCACGCTCACCCCCACTTCACAACCTTCCCTTCCTTCCCCTCCAAACCTCCAGTGCTTTTAACAGCAAGGGTGGCTCACTAATACACTGGGTAGCTAGAAAAATCAACGCCACGGCTAGAATGTCCCAAGACGTGAATTTGCCACCAATTATCCACAAGTCGTGCTCTCACCCGTTTGCCCCACGCTACCACTCGGGATGTCTGCTTTAGGAACGTTTTACACACAGGTACGTAACAGTCCTCTTCTCGCTGCGCGTTCGCTACTCTCCGTAAGCAGCAATTCTGCCAAACAGCCCGGTGTTTGGATGGCTTCGGGGGGAATTCAGACGCAAGAACGTTTTCCTTCTGGGCAAAGTAATAAAATGACATTCTCGCTCCTCCCACTAGAAGTCAAACGGAGGTCAGCTCCCCATCCTTGTATCTGTTTAAATAAACTGGTCCAGCTGTTTGTTTCCAGGATGCCCTTTAACCTTCTGTCCCATCCTCCCTGCCTTTGTAACAGAACGCTTTACTTTGCATTAGAGTAGACTCCCAACCACTGTGCATTTAAAAAAAAAAAAAAAAGGAAGAAAGTATTCACTTTCAAGTTTCTTCCTGCATCCCAAACCTGGAATTCGTAGGAACCCATCAGATTAAAACTATTCATGTGGCTTGCCTGGAGAGAGCGCAGTGCAGCGCTGTTACATTTGTAAATCACATTTGAGAACTATTTGCAAGCAAAATTGCGAATTAGCTGTTGCTGCAGAAACGTACGGGCAGGGGGATAATTTCTTTGAACTCTCTGTTATTTTCTTTGGTAGAGGGGCCAAGATCTCTTTTGATCACTCTTTGAAATTCCGAGGCGCCAGGCTGACGTTAACACCAGCAAAAATGATGGAACAGAAAAGCTAACAGGAAGAATCTCACTGCCCCTTTCCCCCTGTGCTCACATTCACCTATTTCAAGAGGAAGAAACCCTGAATCATCACTCTAACTGTCAAAAGTTCCGCGGAATCAGGACCTAAAAAAGATATTTGCCTATTAAGCGCTACTCAGATGCAGTATTCTCCAAACACAACACAGCATAAAACGTAAGGTAACGGTTAAGACACCACATGACCTTACTCACGTGAGTGAAGACCCACACAGGCGCGAAGACTTGTGTAAAGTATTTTTCCCCATGCCAGCGCTCTACGCATTGGTACCCTTGCTCTGATGTGGAAGGGATTTTTTGGTTGGTTTGGGGTTTTTTTCCACTCAAAGAGCAGAATCAATAGTGGCGCAAACAACATGAGATCCCTCAGCGCACAAGTTGTACCCTTCTCCCAGCCTGAGGAGAGCTGAGAACTCTGCAGAACAATGCTGTGGGTTGCTTGTTTCCCCGCCGCCCCAACCCCACCCCTCCTTTCTTTTTTGTTTGCAAGGGGAAGGATCTGGCATGGAGGAAACATTTGAACAGTTGGGCAAACACAGAAGTTTAAAGTGTTTATTATATTTTTCAAGTTAACTTCTCCTTGCCCTGCTTAATACATGAGTATCAGGTACCAGTATTCCACCTGCATAACCCTAAGAGGAGGAGGACACCCTCTTTCTGCCAATTTGCATTTTACTAGGATGCTTTCTCTTAGGTTTCTCGCCCGGGGTCTGTCTCCAGAGGTCACTGGCAGTCGCCCCCGTTGGTGCATTGCTGGTCCCATGGGTGAGATCCAGACCCGGCCCCGGGGGTGCAGCAATCTGCCTGTGCGCTCTGACCTTCAGCTTGGCCGCCCTCTCTGCCGCGCACAAGTTTTGTTTCTTCTCAGTGAGAGGCAGCATGGCTGGTGATGACAAAAGACTTATTTTAGTTGGAAATTGCCTCCAATAATAGCAGCCAGAGAGCGAGCATTTTCGGAGGGTCACCAAACCTTTCGAAAGGCACAGCTCGCTAGGGCTCAGGTTACAGCCCGAGCGACATTTTCCGCACAGATCTGGTCTTTTTCCCTTCCCCTTGTATTTCACTTCTGTCGAGTGAATAAAACAAGACCTTCCTCTGCTGTCACGGATTTCCAAAGCCACCTTTGCTCAGGAATCAACCCAGCGATTGTGGGGACTTGTAAATTGCAGTCTTTGAAGGAAATTTTCCAGGAGCAGTTGTCGAAAAGGAGATGCTGAGACTTAGCAGTATATTGCATTTATTTCTCCCCCTCAGCCAGCCCAAAGAAGGAGACTTTCACCCCATTAGTAACTTCGGAGTTGCAGGCTGCCCCCTCTCAATGTTGTCCCCAAGCGCTGCAGTGGGGACACTAGTGTATCACTAGCAGCGCCAAGAAATTCCCGAAAACCTCTCTGTCTCATTTTCTCCTTGAGCTCCTCCTAGCAAACCAGGCGTGAGCATGATGAGAAAGCCCACAGTACCTACAAGCCCCAGTGCTAAAATCTTTCTTGCTATGAAAAAACAGTATCCCCTCTTGACAACAAACAAATCATCATTTTTATAAGAGATGCCAAAGTATCCAGGGCCCTTCAAACTGGCAAAGAGTTCACGTGTGAAACCAGCTGTGCCCTTTTCTGCGTACTGGGATCCTTCATTTATACAGCAGCAAAACAACCTTCTCTATTCAGCACTTAATTCCCGAACACTTAACAGGTTTATCTCTAATAAAAACAATTTAAATGGAAAATGTGCTATAAACCGGGATTATTACACTTCAGTAACTGCTTTATTCCTTACTTTAACATATTTTCATTTTTCCCTGCGTATTTGTTTTCCAGAGCTTTTCAAAGGAGTCAGTTAAGAAAGGAAAAATCCCATAGAAATTATTTCACCGAAAACTTTCAAATGTTTTAAAAACAGCCTTAAAAATAGCAAGCTCCCTCTGTAATTATGAACAGAAAAAAATAACTGCAGACTTTTGAATGGTAATCACATCTCCCCATCCCTAAAATGAGAAATAAATGTTAAAAGAGTGCTTATTGCCATTATTAGAAAGTTCTGATCCTGCAGTCAGTTAGTGAGCTTAATGACCCGTAACTACTAGTCATTAGCAATCCATGCTCTCTGTACTCCCTTTATTTGTAAAGAAAAAAATAAATCCAAGACACTCAAGAAACTTTGTTCAATTTAAAGTCAAACCTTATGAAGTCATGTTTGGCAACTTTTCTCGGTTTCTCCTCCTCCTCCTCCTCCAAACCGAAGACAGTTCAGGACTGCAATGCATCACTTACAACTGGAGGTAGGGAGGGAAGAGAGTACGTGGGCTGCTAACCGCCCACTCCAGACACGTAATATTGGAATATGCTCCAAAGGCAGGGAGCCCATCCAGCAGGAGGATGGGGAAGGTCTCCTGAAAACTCCCCTCCACTGGCAGCGCCAGCGCCAGGGACTGTATATGGGGCTGGGGGATGCCGCAAGACAATATTGAAGAGCGAACAAATAAAATACTATGCCAAAACTAGTGATGAAAAACCACTAATTAGCTGACAAATTTGATGTAAAGCACTAATGAAAGCCATGTGTTGTTCTGCAATTTAGTTTTAAAAATAGCTTCTGACTTCAAGCATTACTATGTGACCCCACCGATGGATTCATGTTGTGCATTCAGAAAAGTTGTTTTAAAGCACGAGAGTGCTATTGAATCTCTCGCAAGCCAGCCCGGCTAATGCAGCAGACACATCGAGGGCAAAAGTAGAAATCAGAGAGATGGGATCAGGTATGTGCTCCCCGTAAGAGAGCCGGCTGTGCCCTGCATTCGGCCGGCCCAACATGCACCAACACGCAAAGCTCTGCCTTTGGCCACCTCCTGTGCTTGCTCTTCTCCCAAGCCCTTAAACCCTGCTGCTTCTCCTGCTCCATACCACGCTTTCTTCTCAAATCACCGTGAGACGCATCCTGCCTGGAAATAAAGACAGGATTTGGGGGAGCACCAGCCCCATGGGGCACCACACAGCTGCGGTGACCACTTTGGGATGGCAGCGAGCCTGGCGGTGGCTCATGCTCTCGGCACAGAAGGGATGGCCGATGGCCTTCCATCAAAGTAGGACCCGCAAGCTCCAGGCGCTGCGTGTCCCTCGGCCCAGACGCTCCCCCAGCCCTGACTCTGTGCGGGGCTCGCGGCTGTTGGCTGCTCGATGGGTCTTTCTCAAAAAAGGCTAGGCAGGAAACACGTTTCCTGTCTTGCAAAACGTTCCCTGTTCCCCAGCAGGATGGAGCTAAAGCCTATTTGTGTTTACTCGGTTAGTTCTGAATGAAAACCAGGGAGGGACCTGCTAGGTAAGAGCGAAGAGCCAACATGCCCGGGGAAGGGCTCCCTGGAGTTGTGCCTCCTTGCTCTGCCCATCTCCAGTGCCCTCCCACGTCACAGGCGAGCTGCTGTTGGCCTTTCTGGTACCCGCTCTTCCTTCTCCTCCTCCCCTCCCATCCACAAACCCCACTCCGTCCTCCCAAAAGCTCGGCTGACGTGGAAAGTTTCCGGTGAAAATCTGAGTCCGGCATCCAGACGCCTCCCCACCGATGCCAGGGAGCCGGAGCAGAGGCCATGCTGCAGGTCTCGGCTGCGCTGGGGAGGGCTCACAGCAACCTCATTCCCTGACACTGCAATTCCCTCGGGGTGCAAAGCAGATGTAAACTCGCCCTCGGCAGCCAGATGATGTAAGGGGAAATCTTTACATGGCAAAGCGCCAGCGGAGCTGACCTCCCGTCTCTTCCCTGCTCCCAAATCCCAGCGCAGCTGTACTCTGCTGATCTCCGTGTGCCACAATTAGCCTTTAAGGAATATGGCAAGGGTTCGTCTAGTAGAGCAGCACTAAGGCTGCTCTAACTCCTGCCCGGGACAGCACCGCTTGGTTACACAACACGCTACCAGCCACAACATTGCCTCCCACAAAAATCTTCTTCCTGCCCAAGGACCGGTGCTGCCTGGTTGCTGTTCCACTGCAGATTTGGGAAGTGATTCCTCTCAGTGCCATGCAGTGCACTGTCTTTGCTGGGATAGAGACGCAAGCTCTTCAACGAGCAGACCATACCACAGACCCCGGGCCCTTCCAAACGCTCACAGCAGAGGGTGCGCCGGCTCTCTGCAAGCTTTGAGAGCAGCCCGGATTGCGACGCACATCTCCCAGCTCAAGGTTTTCTCCCAGTTCTGAGGGGGGTCTGAACCTCAACTTTCCAGCTAAACCTTCAGGAGAGCACATCCGGACTCCGTAACTCAGGTCCTGATCTGGTGCATACCGTCAGTGCAACCCAATGGCTTGTCTTCAGCAGACCACTTCAACAACCCGAGTCCCCACTCGATGGCAGGGATTATGCTGGGAACGCGTGAGAATTGATAGCAAAATACTCGCCGCTTCTTTGCAAACAGTCCTCTCTCTTCGAGAACTTCCTTGTCCTCTGTTGATTCAGGATGACTGTTTATTTAAGGGAATGTAGGGTTTATGAGAGGTGCCTGTATGATCTCTGAGCTTTCTCCTGCAACACAAGTGGTCTAAACACACGGTGTCCTCCTTTGAGGTACATCAAACTGGGAGCCTTCCCCAAACAACCTTTTCCTTGTTCACTCCTACCTCTAACACGCACACGGCATGGCAAGCCGTGCCTGGTCATCCCAAGCGAAAGCCGAGAGGCTGCTCCCACATCTGGCTGCTGGTTTAAGTGCATTCCTGCTCACTGAGGGATGCAAGAAATGCTCTGTCCGCACTCCTGTCTAGATCTTCGCACCCTCCTCTCATCTCCAGAAGGCCACTTAAGGAGCGTGAAGTAACTTCATACCCTGCCACCCCACAACAGCTCCTCCAGCCCGTGGGACAAGGAAAAGGGAACCCAAGGTGGCCAAACAAAAAGTCATGACAAGTGTCTTCAGGGGAAAACACCGCCGGAGCCCCAAAAAGAGGAGAAGCCATAATGAATCCCTGTATTCGACCTGTGATTTGCACATGAAATACCGCTGGTCTATAATCGCTCTGGTCTGTACCCCGAGATATCGGCTCGGGGTGCCGGAGGGAAGCCGTGATTCCTGTGGTTGCATCCTCCCCACCACTACCGAGACAACAAACACGAGCACGTTGGTGTATCTCATGTGATGTGGGCACTTGCAAAACTGCTTTGAATTTTTTTTCCTACTTTTTTTTTTTTTTTCTCCCCAGAAACCACAAAAAAGACTACTCTGAGTCACAGCCAACCTGAAAAACAGCCCCACACGTCTGGATGAACTTCCTCCCAAGGCATCCTACTTCAAAACATTGTTTTCTAACCACTACTAATAACCTACTCTGTAATCTACTTTATCTAAACATAATTTCCCATTAAGTGAAGTAATTCATTTTGCTTCGAATGCTACTCCTGACGGCGTTTTATTCGGGCCGGGAGAAAAGACGTCCCCAGAAAACAACGCAAACAAAACACACATGGGAGGGTCAGAGGAAAGTCACAGATAAAACGAATCTGTAAGGCCACGGGACACCGAAAGCTTAGGGATCAGCTCGCAGATGGCATAAACCTCCTTTATAAAGCAGGAGAGAAGTCAGACACCTCTGGGATAAATCTGAATTTAAAAGGAGCTATTGCTATTGCGCTTCATCATTAGCCAAAAAAGCCACAAGGACAACAGTGCCTGGGCAGGGAAAATAAAAATAATAACCCGTGGAACTGTTACATGACCTAGATTTTGTTGAAGAGCTGCAGAAGTAGTTTTTCTTTTCCAGCAGCATCTGCTGCCATTTCTTTTCTTTTTTAAAAGGCAGAAGCGTCGTTAGCGCTAACGCTGGTCTAGGCGGCCACACATCATTTACACCCAAATCATTTCAGGGCGGGCAGGGCAAAACGCACACCCTCAAAAGCATGTCCTCGCCCTGCGCCTCTGGCTGTGTTTCGTTTCTGAGAAAAGAAAATTGGTTCAGCCGAGAAGGAGGCAACACTTGCCTCGTTTTTAATATTTCAGGCTGACTTTTTAACCGGGCAGTTTGTTTTACGCAGGTGCAGCCCGGAGCGAGCGCCTGATGTAAGTGCGAGAGAGGGTCTCTGAGGGCACCTTTCTCCGCGTGCTGGTGTTTCAGTTCGCAACGGTTAATCGCTCTACACCAACCTCAGCAACTGTTGACACAAAATAGGTGGAGATCAGGTCCGTGCAAGCACAACATACCAGAAAGGCAAACGATATGTAAACACACTTCAGAGAGCTATGACAAGAATAGACCAAAACTGACTTGCAAAGCAATGACAAACCACTACTTTCCCCTTCTCTCTTTTTTCTTAATATACTGAAGGTATATATTTTTTATTTTCTTTATTTTTTTCGTATATTGAGGCTATTTTTCCTGACCGAAGCACCTCTCCTGCTAAAAAGAAACCAAGCCCTGAGAACCGTACTTACAGAAGACGGTGCAGATCCCTCCCCTCACTTGCAAGGCAGCGTTTCTACAATATCACAGTGTCCTGGATGATTTTTTTAAAGCCAAACTCTTGTTTTGACATAATGCACACCTGAATCTCAGCCTTTCAAAATAAAAAGTAGCAAACGAAGCCTTCTGGCCCCTCGCCTGACCCTGCAGAGCAAAGCTGGGGCAGGAGCAGAGAAAAGAGCAAGTGGTGAAAGTTTGCCCAGTGCTGTTTCATCTTATTTCCCTGACACCTGACAGCGCATTTGTTACAGAATATTAATGCACCGACTGAAAAAAAAGTTTGTCAGGTACAAAAGCATCCCAGAAGAGGATGGAATGTCCAAGGGAAAATGGGGCTTTTCGGCTGTGTATTTACACCTCAAGTGCCGAGCACCTTTTGTTAGTCGAGACTACTGGCAGGTAAACCCCGTTTGCACCGCGCAGCGTCTCGCGGTGGGAAGCAACCTTTCTCCCTCTCAAAAAAGCATCTGTGTGAACAAAATAACACCAGTTATCTTACTTGCTTGATGCTCAGGGCGCCACTAATTAGTCTGTTAGTTCGTGCAAAATAATTCCACGTTTGCTCTTGAACTAAATAGTGTTTCCTCTGCTGGTTTTGCCCAGCCTGAATCCAGGGGCTGTCAGAGCTGTAGTTAGGGGAAACATCCTCCCCTGCCTCTCCTGGACCAGGTGACCTTTGTTTGCGGGCACTTTGGGGTGCACGGAGATTGCCAAGGCTGCACTGAGCAAGAAACCCAGGGTCTATCAGCCCTTCAGGGTGAAAGCCCTTCCTCTGCTCCTCCTGAAGTGGTGGAGGGCAAGTGGAGCATTTCCCCAAAAAACCTCTTCATCCACCCACTCTTCATCGCACCTGCTCCCTTTGGAAAAGCACCCGTTTCATGCCAAAACTGTCTCAATACTCCTTAAACCCGCATGCCAAAACCAAATCCCGCACGTTTAAACCACCGTGCTGTATTCTTAAATGGCTTTACTGACCTAAAAAAAAATACCAGCCTACAATCCAGTGATACGACGGTACCCGATGGCTCTAAATTCACAGCTCTTCCCCCTGTAAGCTATTTGCTCAGCTTCTCTAATAACACCTTGGCTGCCTGGCAGCACTCCAGGGCTGTCTAAGGCAATATGCAAGCTAAACGTTTTTTCATCTGATTTCAATATTTTCTTATGAGTAACTATATAGGATTTTACCTAGTGAGTATTCCTGATTGCTGTAATTTAAGAACAGAGAAATAGACTACAGATGTAATATTGTTATTACAATTGGCATTCAAGGTGAAAGGCATAACAATTAGCTAAGACTTAGTGAAAACATAAATGTAAAAACCTGCTTGAAAAGCCTGGCACACGGCACGTTTAGAACAGCTAATTTACTGCACATATCTCGAATTGCTCAAACAATTCACCTGGCGAGATCCTTTTTTTAACAGTTTTTCTTGGGGGTTTGTGTTTAGGCATGGGGGTGTGTGGGGGGATGATTTTCACGTCGTAAACACCTACTGTCTTATTTTACTCGGAAATAAGAAACAATACATATTTGTTAAACCTGAAACATATATTCTTTCTTATGTCTATTTTTTCCTGCTTTCGCATGTATTCTCATTAACAAAACAGTATTTTAATAACATCTGTATACATATTCTTGAATCATATAGAGAAGAAAAGCAAATAGTTTCCAAAATCTGACAGTTAAGTTCATATTGCTGAAGTTGAGAGGATAATTTGTGAATGTTTTAACATTTACAAGTAAATAAGTACTTGTATTTACTGTATCTGATTACAGGGAAAAGTATTTGTTATGTTCTTACACAGATTCAAATTGCATCTTGACCTTTTCTCGCTTAATCTGTTTACCGCCACAAAAGCAGTAATAGATACATCTGAAAACAAGCAGATATTTTACTCGCCTAGGACTAAAAATCCCTTCCTGCAATGTGCTCTGCAAAGCAGCAAACCCAGTATCTTGCCTGTTTATTGTAGCCTGCGATTCGGTAGGCAGCAGGGGTGACAATCCACCCCTGTGTATAGGAGCAGCACCTGCTCGTGCTATGCTCCCTCCCTGCCATCCTCCTCCCCCGCTAACACCCTAAAAATAGTGCTTAAGTGGGACTAAAGTGGTGCGCTGGTCATGTGCTGGCCTTTTGCTCAGGCTGAGTATCACCCTCTGCGAAGGAATGGAGCAAAGATGATGTCTATGTTAAATGCCCAGCCCCATGAAGGGGCCTTTCCATCCCCTCCACGGGCCTGGCCTGGGGGTCCACACATGGGAATCACCAGACAACATTAGCACTTGGATTTGGAGGTGTTTGGCGTGTGCTTTAGATGTACCGCACCCCAGGCATGCTATGATAAAAAAACCACAGTCACAAAACCAGGGGCATGGGGCTGTTTTCCAAAAGGTGCTAGGGTGGAGAGCCATGCAGCTGCTCCTCCTTCCCCTGCTCCTCTGCGGAGGGGCGGGCAGGGGCTTTCTGCATCTGCCCCATCTGCGTCTGTCCCCACCTGCCTCTCCCCATCCACCCCACCAGCATCCCCCCATCTGCCCTATCTGCATCCCTCCCTCTGCCCCATCAGCATCTGACCCCATCTACATTGCCCCCATCTGCATCCCTCCATCTGCACCTCCCATCTGCCCCCTCAGCATCTCCCCCCGTGCCCCCCGTCTGCATTTCCCAGGCTGCATCCCCCCATCTGCTTCATCCGTAACCCCACCATCTGCAAGCCGGGCCGGGCATGACTGGTGAGCAGATGGGAAGGACACCCCTCGCAGTGGTGCTCCCCATTCATTGCTGGGTGCTGGGGAGCAATCCCTCACGAGAAGTGTAAAATTCTCCCATCCCTGCCATGCTACCCTGCCTGTCCATGCCATGGCACAGTGCTTCGTCCCCTGCCCCATGCAACCACCACCGCAAAGCTCTACCACCGTGCTTACCCACAAGTCAAGAACTGGAGAAGACTTCGTCCCGGAGGGAAGCTGTGATGGGGTTAGAAGAGTAACCAGGTACCTCCGGGTATCTGTGCCCTGAGCCGGCAGTGCTACGTACAGTAAGGTGGTTTGGTCTTCCTATTGCAAACTCACCTCAGATTTTTCAAACTCATCTTCAGGCTGGTCTTTTCAAAATTTCTTCCTTAAAGTGTTTCAGAAAAATAGCTTCAAGAGTTAGGAAACTGTATTACTAATGCTGCTTGCACCCTATTCTTTGATCCATTTTATATGCAAACAGTTCAGTTACCAGCTTATGGTACAATTTTTGTTGGGCTGAATGCCCCAGTCGCTCCAGTGACAATTAGGTTAGTTATAAGAACAAGCCCAGGGCACTATAATGTGAAAAAAAAATATTTCTGCAGGAAATAAACTTTGTCAAAGGTAAATGAATGCGAAAAACAGCAAAAAAAAATCACAGCACTCCTGGCTGAATCAGCTGAATGCTGCTCTGGAGTGGAGGATTCAGCTCTGCTGCTGCCTTGGACTGCTTGGGAGCTACTCAGTAAATCATCAAACCCAAACTTTTCACCAGCAGTGACTGCTTTCCCTCATCTCTCCTCCACACCCAACACTGGAGGCTAACAATGTGTGATGCTGAAGCACTGAAAACTCGGAATTTCCACTGAAACTTGGAGTTTTGGTGGTTGTTGGACCTTAAACATGGATAACCTGCTGTCGTTTTGAGTCATCTCACAGTCCCAAACCAACCCAAAACTGGTGGCTGCGCTGGACCCAGACCTCTTGAGCCTCAGTTCTTCACCTGTGAACTGGGACAACACTATTCTCTCTCTTTGCAGGGGAACTGTAAAAATATCATGCAGACCCACAACCTTGTACGCATATATAGACAAGTGGAGGTCAGGGGAGGACTTGGATGTTACAGCAATAAGTGCCATAGGAAAGCCCAGCAGTAATTATTAATTCCATCTTCAAGCACGGTTTGAATACAGCACAACAAACGAAGCACTGAAGAATGAGGGTAAGATAAAATATTGACTAGCTGCTCCATCATTGTCTGGTCTGTGCCCTAGATAGCACAAGGGTGTTTTGGAAAAAGCAGAATGAAAACACCTAATAAAAGGCTGGAGCTTTAAGGATTGGAATTTTCAAACTTAATCTTTTTTTTTTTGTTTTTTAAGATCAATTTAATGCAGTTGTACACAACCCTAGCCAGGGAGACAGTCGCAGATAGACATGCACATACAGAGAGCTTCTATAGGCACACTGCTCTACAAATACACAGACATTTTTCTGGGTGTAGCTAGACTTTCCTAAAACACAAACAAGCATCTGACACCTAATGCAGCCCTTGATGAGAATTGCTCGCTCTTCTCCGTAGAGTACCACCAGTAATTATTTACCATTAGTTCTTAATGGGAAGAGATTCAGCTGGGATGTAGTAAACAAGAAAACTGTATAGATTGTTCGATATAGCCTGGCCGGCTCTCAGCTGAGGTAAGAAATTATTGGATCACACCTCCCGGATATTTCAATCACAGTTTTTATCACCAGGGGAAAGCATCTTATTAACCTGCACCCCGTCAGGTCCCTTCCATATCCATATATATGCAACGCCGTCGAGATCATACCGGTGCCCCTTCTAGTTCACATTACCATGCTGCAAACCCTAAACTGCTGCGGGGTTAAAAAACTAACGAGATGGAGACCTGAAGGGTTCATTTAGACTAATGACACCTTGAACTCTGCTACCTTCCTACCTGCCAGAGATTTTTTTGCTGTTGTTTTGCATCTGGGTAAGAGCTTCCTCTTCCCATAATAGAAACATCTGACTGTGGCAAAAAGATGGTCCTAAAAGGCAATGCTGGTGATTCACGAACAAAATTGTCTCATGTGGGGAAAAAAAGACAAAAAAAAAGGAAAAAATCCTCTGCGTGGATTATTTCATCATTAAAAAAAATCAAACAACCCAAGGAAAAGGGTCAAGTTAAAACTGTGGTGTTGTTAAAGACATATGCCCTACCACCAATACATCTTCTGGCACATCTCGCAGCATCGCTCCATTCCTGCGAGTCCTCCACCACCAACAGGAGTTGTGTGCCTCCACCCGGGGAGCCTGAACACCGGGCAGACCGTGTGTGAAAAGCACCGGTTTTTTTCGTTATGGCAGAGAACCGAAATATGCAACTAGCACATACTGTAAAGGCATTCAAAATATGACAAAAAGACTGTTCAGATGCTTTCTATCTGCAGGAAACAAATGCTCTCTTCACTGAGTGCTCTGTGGCAAACTTCTGATTCCGTCCAGAAAATCCAGCATTCCCAGTCTGGGCTAACGACCATGCTACCAGACATGAGTTTATGTTTTTCATGCACATTTCATGTATTCCCACATGCGGTGTTGCTGCCAATAATTTATGACTGATCTGCACCCAGCCTGCCCTTCAGCATTTCATTTAATCTCTGCAACAGTGATTTACAATGACTCATCATTAATACAAAAATGTACATGTGTGTTAACAAGTTTGGAAGAATCTAAGGAGGAAGGCGAAATTTTTTGCAAGTTGTGGCTGAATGACTTATGAGCCCGCTGCAGAAAGGCAAAGTTAACCAGAAATGATACGTTAGCTCTTCCCTGCAGCAAACAGCTTAGGCAAGAAGCATTCCTTCTTCCACATGTCGCCTTAGAAGAAAGGGGATTCAGCAAAAGGCCAGGAAAGGGTTGTCCCACACCCCCCAGGGTTCGGGAGGGGGTGAGCAGCTCTTTGGTCACCCCACGGCCGGATGTCTCCTGAAGACACACGTCTGTGTGTTCACCTTGCACGCGCAGCCAGGGCCTCCCAGCCTCCTTGTTCCTTAGCACCCCTTACAAAGAGCAGGGGCTGAATCACCATGCTTGGGCATCTCTGCCCACCCCCTGTGATGTAAGAAAGCCCCGACCGTCTCTACAGTGTTAAAGCTTCATGGGGCTGGGGAGGGAAGGGGAATTGTCTCAATAATTTATACAATTGTAACGCCACAGCAGAATTACCAAACTAGCTCAAGCAGAGGAAGCCTGCCCTACATCCACAAGACCTCAGTTATAATGTATTTTGACCTACTTTTTTTTCCTCTTGCACATAAGGAACTTATAAGAACACATCTGTCACAAAGCCAAAGTAAAAACTCCTCAAACCCGAGGAGAGATGGGTACTGAGAAACACCTTGGAAAGTCACTCGGGAGAAATTCCACCAGCTTTAGTTCAAAGCATCCCGTGCTCATCATCTCGAAGAACTGCTTTGATGGCCCGTCCCGAACTGACGCACTTGCCCATGCCAAATCCTACGCTCGCGGACCCCTCCGAAGCAGCACGCGCTTGCTCCATCCCATCGTTAAATAAGACCCCCGACAAACATCGTGGCTTCTCAACCGCCAAAGCGTCTGTCGTTAAACTGAAGGACAACCATATAAATTAGGGTATCGCCTGGGTGAAGGTTGGAGGATGTAAAGCTGAAGCAAATACTGATTCTTCCCGGCTGAGCCAAAATACGGACGGTTACGTTTCCTTCTAACATGTATTTGATGTTTAGTGGCTTTTATTCCTCCGTTTTAAAGTAAATATCTTGGAAGCACACTTCACACGCACTAAGTATTTGGTATTTTCCTTTATTCAGTGTCTTAAAGGGCTTCAAAAATTGAGCTCCCAGGGCTGCTGTGGGGTCACAGAAATTGATAACCCTTACAAGCTATGCTTATGTGAGCCCGCCTGCATCTCCCAGATAGTGCACTTTGTAAATTAATCCTCCAAAGGCAAATATATTGTAAGTAGCTTGTTATCTCTAAAGTACTAAATTGAAGAATACATGGGATTATATTGACAGAAATTACATTTTCTGTAATGGGGTTTAATATATCTGAAATCTCTCCCATAGGCTCCTACTCTCTCTAAGAGAGGAGGGTTTGTTAATGTAGGTGCAATGGACACCAAGACCAAATTTATTCACTAAAATGGATTAGGCCATGTAATCAGAGCTTCAGTAATATTAATCTCTGACACTTATTGAACGGAAAAATAATACTTTTGTCTGCAAACTGGCATTCCTCCCTCTCTTCTCCTCATCAGGCTCACTGTTTGCCTTGGCCATTTTCTGGGTATTACTTCAAAGAGGATAAGGTTTCCCATCATAAACACTAATCTAAAAATATTAGGACAATTAATTAGATACACTTAGTTTTACAGGGTATTAGATTGCAATACACTTCAAATATGACAGTTGTTCAGGGATAGTGGGAGAAACCTGCATTTTGATGCGTTAACAAAGGGTAATAAAACAAACTTTATTTGTAAGGGCTCGCTGTTGGGTTTTTGTATTTAAATCACGAGTAATTTTCACTGGTTGCCTTCACCACGTCCCGGGCAGTTAGAAACCCAAAATCCACGCAGAAATAGCAACGATCCCGATTTCCTTCAAACAAATTGCTACTACAACAGATCAGGGGCTCCAGCAACCCTTAGCTGGAATAAACAAAATTGCTTCACACCGTACTTCAGCAGCAAAGTGCCAGATTTCCGCAAGCTTGTTCAAGCTTTCAAAAACTGGACTTTTAAAACAAATGGGTAAAGAGATGGAAGGATGTCAGTCGAAAAGAAAAACCCCATTAATGACATTTTAAGTAGCATGACAGCATCGCAACACAACCATACGCTCTGCAGAAACGGAGTCAATTGCCCCTTTGTTCACCCAACATCTCAACCTCTTCCAAGACCAAAGTTCTCAAAATGGATGTGGCTTCCCATTGCAGAAGACACTTCCACAGCCGGAAGGAGGACTGGTACCCAAATGTGCATACACTGAGATCTGCCCAAGCGATGGGAAAATGAATCCAGCTTGTTTTCTGCAGTAGCAAACCTCCTGGTTCCCAGAAGGGAAACCACTCACCCAGCTAGATCCCTTTTGCATCAATAAACTGCCCGGGCAGGGGGGAGCAGACAAGGGCAAGGTGTGTCCTCAAAAATGCGAAGCGTTAGCCGGAGGGTGCCGGCGGCCGTATAGAAACACTGAGGAAAATTACTTACCAATTGTTCACTTGAAGTATAGTGAGCCCTGTGTCTTGTGCCAACTGCTTTTTCTGTTCTTCTGAAGGGTAAGGGTGCTACAAGACACCAAAATAAATATATACATTTAAAACAATGCTCTTTTTTTGGCCTACTTTTTATTTTAAATTAACAGAAAGAAAAAAACAGAAGCGTGACATCTATTATTGAAAGGTGAAAATGCTGAGGTGTGTCACTCTTTTATAATTATTAATGGGCTACTACATCACTTAATTAATGGCAGTAAAAGACAAGCCAATTATAAAGATTAGTGAAGTGGAGAAATAACTGCTTAGGATACTGGCAGTACCTTGATACTCAAGGAGGATATTTGTTGCATTAGCTGGAAGTTTTTGCACTGTTTCAAACGACCCATTACAGTCAAGACACCCTTTCTTCAAAAAAAAAAGTAAAGCACTTCTCTGGAAAACTAAAACACGCTCATGTTTTCTGAGATAGTGAAGACAAATCTTGCCAGTGCCCCAAAATAATTTGCAAATAAGATCAGCATCCTGAACATAAACAAACGCCTGGGTTTTGAACGCAGGCCAACGCAAGGTCAACGATCAGCACATTTTTGCCTGACATTAACATAGCCGTGCTGCACTAATCCTAAGAGACAGAAAATAAATACTGGTTTAATTGAAGATAATGTTAAAATTCAATCATAAGTTGAGTTTCTTGTGAGAACTTGATTGCTTTCTCTGAAAATTCGCTTCTGCATGAATACAGATTGCTTAATAAATCAAGAGCAAAACCCATATCCAGGTCTGAAATTTAGAAATACCGCTTCTGTCCTTTCCCTCCATGTAAAAACATCGCTGCCCCACAGGAAACCGCCAAGTATTGCAAACGTAACAGTTCACAGGAAAAACGCTGGTTTGAGGAGCCGCCTGGGCTCCTCACCTGGACACCCACGTCTCGGCACACATGGGACCCAGAGCCGCTCTGCTGCCAGGTACTTAATAACGTTTCAGTCAAGACAATTGGCAATAACTGGGTAGACCGAACCCAACGTCCCACCGAGCAGCTGCTTGTCACAAACTATTTGCTGTTATTCACACATCCCTTTTTTCCCCCCAAAACGTTCCCATATTCTTTGGTGTAATACCACACGAGACGTCAACTGAAACCTTGTAAAGCGTACGAGTTTAAAACCTTGTAAAATTCCGCGATCTTACTGGTGTCGTAACTATTTAGCAGGTTTTATACATTCTTGTAAACAGCATAATCTGACATCTAATGGCTATGTTACATGCCTGCATCACCTCATTTTACCAGACAGGAATCTCTGTTGGACAACTTCCCTTTGGCTGACGAGCCCATTTCGAAGCCCACCACCGTGGCCATCGGCTCCAAAAGATACAAGATTTTTTCACCCCAAAATGGTTGGGAATTTCCCATTTTTTAAAAAAATAACTGTTTTATTGACAGTAAAGCCACAGATAGCCTTCACACCTGTAAACTACCCCCTGTATGTGAAACAGCTCCAGAATTGCAAAGTGGAAGACACAGGGAAGGGGACTTGACTTCTTTTTCATGGGTAACTTGCATTTTACGCATGCGAAAATATAGCACAAATTTTGTCATCCGCCTTATATACACGTTCATCCACAACACACAGTCGTACTTGACTTATATCCATCTATCTGAACATAATATTTTGCTTCTCTTAAAAAAACCAACCAAACGCCTCGGAGATGATTTGTAACATTTTCATCTTTATAGCTTACTTCCCATTTCATTACTTTGCTATCAAGCAAGGACAAAATTATTCTTTTTTTTCTTATTTCGCTTTGCCACTTTACATGTGATCTAATTTTAAGTAATTGAACAAACTGTGTCTAATTTCATGCAGCAAGCAATAATTACTAGACAGCCTCTAGCTATTGGAATTGAGAACTCTGTCTCCATTAAGCAATTTTCAATTGTTCTGGACTTTTTTTTCAAATAGACAAGACTGGATAAAATTAGCCATCAGAATAATACAGTCACTGTAAAAATAATTGCTTTAGAAGTCCCAAACCCCAAATTCCTCAAACTGCAGTATGTTTAAGGTCATCTGATTATTTTTTTTTTTTCTTCATATCCTGGCACAGTATAAACTTTTAATTTAATGATCAATCTATAATTGCCATAATCACATGACAGCCTGGGAGTTCACATAGCTAATCCCTCTTAGCGAAAGATTCACAGTGCGGCAGGCTTTTTAAACTAGGATTCGGAGTGGTTTAAAATAATCTTAAATGCTGGGCATCCTTATTATATAAGCTTTCTGTGGATTGTACGAGTTGTTCCTTTGTAGGCTGAAAAAAAAATAAAATAATAAAAATGACTTGACAAAGAGTCAGCACGCCACAGGCTAGGTTGCTATAAAAACATTCAAAGCCTTGTTGCATTCCCACCCACAGGGCTAGGAAGGCCTGTGCTACAGGCAAAGGCAGACATCATCGCATTGCAACAGAGAGCAAGGGGGGAAACCCTGAGAACTGCCATTTTATGAAGAAATAGGAAATTCAGTCGAAACCGTTGCTGTTGGTCTTGATTTCGCCCCTGCAAGAACGACGGGTGCCTTCCAAAAGCTTTCTAATGGTGGTTTAAAGGGATAAAGACACACGCACAGAGACATGTGTGTATATATATTTGCACATACAAGTATATTCTATTTGTGTGGATATGCACAAAAATATATATTAAAAAAAAATATAAATAATATAGATCTCAATATATACCTAGTTCTAGGTAGTCCTGTGAGGAGCAGGGAGCTGGCCTTGATGATCCTTATGGGTCCCGTCCAATTTGAGATATTCTATTATTCTACGAAATATCTAAGTATCTATATATAAAAATATATGAAAGCATGCATCTAAAACCACCACAGTGACTCCCGTTCCAAGCCCACCTATCACTCTGGATCACGTTGGGATACCAAGGCAAATTGCAGCACCGTTCAATAAACAGAGACTTGAGACCTTTACTTTGTTGTGTACATTAGCTCCTACCATTATCTCTTAAAAGCTTAATTATTTGCAAACAATTGATCAAGATGGGAATTGGAGAGAAAAGACGCCGGACCACCGGGAGAGCTGCGATGCATTAGGAGAGCAAACAGAGTTACCTGTAGGTCTTATAACCAGAATTAACGATTGGGACCGTACGCGGGGCAGCACGAGGAGCTGTAACGCTCTCACTGGAGTGTTTTCCATTTGATCTGCATTAACACCTCGAGTGAAAGCCATAAAACACTGATTACAGATGGGAAGGCTGACCCTCCTTCCCAGAACCAGCCCGCCTGCGCATACTGGAAGACTGCAGACGGGCTCTCTTGCCAAGGCCAGAGGAAAAGGGCAAACCCAAGGGGGGAAAAAAGTAGGAAACAGGGGGGTTAAAAAAAGCCAAACAACAACAAAACGAGTATTTGAAAGAATAAGGCTGACAACATAAGGACTCTGAATCTGGCTCTGGTGTTTTCTGCTCACGCCTGCTGCTGCTACGGCACCGCAGAGCAGCATCCACCACACGGTATGAGACCTAGCGCTTTTCCCCTCCCATAAATCCAGCGCTGAAATGCGGATTGTTTGGCACCATTAATGTGTTTTTGAGGCTCTGTGGTATTACTTTTAATAATGACTTAGTACAGAAAGTGATTGCTTAATAACACCATCAAAGCCTGCATGCAAATGAAAATTATCCCTGGGGGATTTGCCCAGGGTAATAGGAACAGTTAAGGAACATTTGAAAAGGTAAAAATAACTATGCAAAGTGTGAGTCAGAGCAGTCGTTTTAGCGGTAACAAAGAAATCAAAGTGACAGAGAGAAAAATGTAACTTTCCATCATAGTCTTTCATCACTGTTTTATGAATGGTATTTAGAGAGCAGCAGTCTTAATAAAAGTCCCTTTTTAATGCAGCCGAGATAACTTTTAGCAAAACAAACTTCTTTTTTACCACCTTTGACTACAGCCAGTGGGTAAAGTCTCCAGTAGATAGAGGTGGAAAGCGTCCAAGCCTGTCTCTTAATGACACCTCTGGTCCAAATGTACTCCTTTCCTCAAATTGTGCGCCCCAGGCTGCAACTGCTGGATGCCAGGACAGCAGTGGACTTTGCCTCAGCTCTAACCTGGTACCAGTAGCGCTCCCTCCCTCTCTGCTTTGCCTGCTGTAGCAGCGCGCCGTCATGGTGGCAGAAAAGTACGACAACACTCCTGCCCAGAGCTGACTGCTGGGATAGTGGGAGCCAAACCCGCCCGCTCTCACCCCCAGATTACTAACTCCTCGTGGCACCGAACCGCCTCGACACCAACGCTGCCAGCCAGCCCGACCGCAGTGCTGTGGCGGAAGCAAGCCCCAAGCCAAAGGTGGCACGTTATGTTAAAAGGATGTCGTGGCAACCGTCCAGCGTCGCCTCTATCACGGCAGCGCCGGCGCTTGGCTGACCACGCCGGGAGAACCATTTCAGAAGTCCTTTTATCCCCTTCCTCCAGCCCTCTGCCTCCTCCAGAGCTCAGTGTCGTGCGCCAAGGTGAGACGACCTTGAGCTATGCCCTGGTAGGTGATGGAGAGAAACTACCCCCCCAAAATATATGCCCTCAGGAGCATCTGTTAACTGCTTTCTAACCTCAAAATGAAAAAACCCAACACTGCCTTCTTTCTGAAGAGCAAGCCAGCCTACACCTAACTCAGGAACCAGACTAAAGCCCGAGGTTCAGCCCTCCAGGGACAAACCGCACGCTGGTTTTATGCCGAACCCTAAACCCCCGCTTTAGGCCAACTTGCCCAGGGTTAGCTAAGGCGGCGCCGTGCGGGCTCTCCCTCTCCCCTGCCTCCTCCTGCTTTGCATTTGAACTGTTTACATTAGTGATCAAGTTGATCTACGAGAAATTATTTTTTTTTAATATCCATAATGCTTTCCTATTGTCTCTCAGCTTCATGAATTAGTTTTACTGTCGCAGTGAATGCGTTTTTTGTCTCCTGACTGCACATTATCAAAGGGACACTTTGTGCCTGCCATTTGCATTACAAAAGCAGTGCATGGTGTAGTCTAAGAACAGAGCTTGAATTTATAGCAGTCGAGTCCTGGATCCTCACACATGCTGGCCTCCAAAAGAATAAC
The DNA here is from genome assembly GCA_009769605.1 of Bucorvus abyssinicus. Classification (NCBI taxonomy): domain Eukaryota; kingdom Metazoa; phylum Chordata; class Aves; order Bucerotiformes; family Bucorvidae; genus Bucorvus; species Bucorvus abyssinicus. Next base: position 1,058,518 of record CM020024.1, on the reverse strand, counting down.
GGGGGCTCCTGCATTTGCAAAGCAGCCAAAAAATGGTTGGATCGCTATCTGTAAAGTCACAAGATCACAACCTGCTTTCTTCACCAGCCACAGGCATATTTAGAGGGAGCGATACAGAGAACGGCGTTGAGTCCCCTTGCCGATTTTGCAGGCTGTGCGAATTGGTTTATAGACCATCCCTGCAGCTCGCTTTATATTCAGGCGAGGCTGGAAAAAGTTGCCAAGTTGAGGTGGCCTGCTAGGGAGGGGGGCCAAAAAAAAAAAAATCGACTCGGAAGCTGCAAACTCGATCCTGTTTATCCCCTGGGACTGCCTTGCACGTTGGAGGAAATACTAAACACTGAGAAGGAAGTTGTTTTATTAGAAATGCATCCATGAGGCTGGGAGGAGAAAAAGCTGTGCAAAGTTTGCACAGCCTTTTCCTCGGCTGAGAGCAGTGAGTCAGCCTGATAATGCTGCTGAAGTGTGAGCTGGCTTTGGCATTTAGAACTCCTCGCTGCTTTTCCAGCGCAGCAAGAAAACGCGGTCCGTATGACACAGTCATGCTGCAGACAAAGCCAGCCTTTTCCTCTTTCAAAAGAAAATATTTCCTCAACTTATTATAAGAGTTTAATATCCCCGCAGGAAGATTTTTTTTTCATAGCATTACTGTTAATAAATCCCAGCGCTGCCAGAGTTATTGAACTGCAAACTATGAATGCAAAATCAACAGGCGTGCTCAGTCTTGTAAAGTTAAAAATGCATCAAAATATGCACCGTGACGAGATGCTGCATCCCTGTATCGCTCCAGTGAGGCCGCACGCTGCCGCTCGACTGCTGCATCAGCCCACTGCTACGAGAAGGGGCTCTGGGACACTGCCCTTACAAAAGGTTTTGCAGGCTGCTTTGGCAGCCCCGCCAAAAAATAAAAGGTGAGGAAAGGAGGCGGAATCTGACTCTCCTAAGGCAAACCGAATGTAAAATACAAAGCCAATACCCCCAAAGTTTTTACATCTGAATGTGTGTTCACAGCACAACCTGATTAAACGGGGGTTGGGCTGGTTTTGCAGGCAGGGAGGTGGAAAAGATGTTTTATTTGTGGGGGCTTATGAGGGGGAGAAGTGGTACTGGCAACAGTGACACTTTTGAATGAAGGAGTTATGCCGGAGGAAAAAAATGCCCCGTGCTTTATTTTTTTCCCCATTTGCCCTTTTGTAAATAATTTTCCAGCAAGAGTTGTCTATGAACAAGTTTTGGCACTCGCTAACGTACATATCCTTTCCAAGGCTGATGGAGAGACATGGTATGGCTTGGGATGCGCTGCCAATACTTCTCTGGTGGCCCCATCAAATTACTCATAATGCGAGCACTCATTAAGGAAAAAAAGTTCAGATCATACCTTGCACAGGATATTGCAGAAGTCAGAATATGGAAAAACCTTTTAAATCATCTAATCCATCCCCTGGCTGCTACAGTATTATTCCTTCCATACCATATATTATTACCCACTGCCTTTTCCAGTTGAGCTTTAGCTCGTCCAAGCAATGGTGCTTCTGCTATTTCCTCTTGGAGACACTCTGATAGACCTCAGTGTTTGGAGCTTACTCTGGCTCCTGCCAGTTTCCAGTCTGAGCCGAGTCTACGCAGACGCTCCCGCGCCATACCCGGGTAACTGAGTGGAGCTTTTCCCGTGTCAAACATTCCTTCAGTGCCGCTATGTATGTGCATGCAGAAACACACGCGCAGTGCCTGCACACGCACCTTAACTTCTATTAATACACTGAAGAAGTGATTTTTTTGCTCTAGTGTCAAGATTATTTGTGCTAATGTGACATGAGCCATGCGCTTTCCCATCCTCTGCCCTGTTTTTTTGGTTGGTTTTTTTTTTTTTTCTCTACCACAGCCTAAAAATTACCAAGAACAGGGTAATTAAAAGAAAAATTGCATCCAAAAGATCATCAAAACTCTCTTCAGTGCAGCACACGGACAAAAACAATGAAAGATTACGCCCCAGTGACACCAAAGGAACCAAGGAAATGCATCACCCAACTTCCAACCAAATTAGAGCTAAAATCCACGCTCTTGAAAGCCCGCTTTTCAGTTCAGCTGGCAACTTCAGCAGGCAGCTGCAGAAAGGCAGGAAGGTGAACCCCAGCCTCTCCTAGGTGAGCAGCTTTCGGGAAGGAGGAAAAATATCCCCATCCCCAGCACGCTAAAGGAAACCCCGACTACCTGATAACTCCATAAACTCACCAGTGTTGGTTTTAGAGCCGGCCTATGATAGATTAGCGCAGGTAAATATCTCCCAACCAGAAGCCTTTTCCCAGCAATAAGTCACAGTCCTTATCTTCCTCAAACGACTTTCTAAACAGGTGGGCTCAGAAGCAGCTCTGCAATCTCTGAGAAACACCAGCGCCGGCCGCTGTAATCCCACAGTTAAGCCGAAGGCTTGTATTTGTGCTTTTCACTCTCCTTCTTAGGCTCTCTTTGGTACATCAGGAGCTCCCTCGGTAAGCGGGGGGATAAAGACGCTCCCCTGCACCTACCTCCCCTACCCTACACCCCAGAGTGACCAGGGGCATGGCGGGTTGCTGCATTCAGCCAGGACCCTGCTATCAACTGCAGGCTTTAGGATGGAGCAGGAATTTTAGAGCCCTTGGGAGCAGCCACCAAGCAATTTGGGAAGAAGCTTCCTGCCATGAGCCCGGCCACCGTTTTTCATGGAGGGACCGAGCAGTCACACAAAGAGAGTTCAAGGCGATCACCGCATCAAGGTGCTGATCTTCAATGCCAAGATGAGAAGGGTTTTACATTCGAACATCTTCTATTTGAAAGACAAAACAAAACAATCGCCACCAAGGAAGGAAATGAAAAGATAAAGCTTCTATTTTGCAATGCCGCTTTGTTGGCATGGAAAGTCCTTGAACAGATGCCCCATCCACCATTAAATATTCACAACATATCCTTGTAAAAGAATAAAGCCCACTCAACTTATAAGCAAAACCACAATGTGTTCTTCATAAAAAAAAGATGCATTTAAGGGTCCGGGAGGAAAAAGAAGAAGGGGTGGGGGGGGGGTGGGGGAGGGAAAAATAAAAAATCACAAGCCAGCAAAACACCGCCGTTCTCCGAAGAAGCAGAGACTCTTGGAAGTAGCGCACATTCTCCAGCGTTAATTTTCCCACTTAAATTACAGCGATGCTGTAGCCTCATCTCATTAGAGATCATTGTCCCCAGTAGACAGTTGTGTTTATGGGGGATTCTTGCTGTTCCACACCTGCTGCTCAGGTTGCTACGTGATAAAGCCTGCATACAAACAGCAGTCTTGAGGTTGCTGGACTGCAACTGATGAGCCCAGGCTAATTCAGGGGTGATTATGTAGTTTACTGGACCACTAAACCTCTTTAAGCTTGTAATTACTGCCTATTTGAGTAAAGAACATTCAAAAGCAATTCACTGCATCATGCCTGCCACAGCTGGAAGCAGGCTGCCAGCAGTCTGCGGGGACATTAAAATCTACAGGGACGGGGATTCGAGCACAGCTCGTAGGCACTGGCGGCGGCGGCAGCCAAGTGTGTTCACATTCCAGCTCACCTTTTCTGACCAGGAGTACTATTAAAGGTGCAATGAAAACTATAGAAAAGCAATAAAGATGACAAATAACGGGATGTAATTGAAAGAACTGCATTTTAATGACTCTCCCCCTCTTCCCCCTCTCCTTATATTGGCTAAAAAAAAAAAAAAATTAAGCCTTTTTGTCATGACAAGGAAAGGGAAAGAAAAGGCCTTTTGCAAAAGGAGAAATGTGCTGCATAGAGGTGACTGCTTCTCTTCTGAAAGTTGGGGCTTTTCCTCACGTTTGGAAGTTTTAGAAAGAAAAGGTTTACTTGTGAATGCAGAGTAAGTCTTATTAGATACTCGTCAGCAATGACGATGCAGAGGCACCTTAATCATTGACTCTCCATGAAATCCTCAGCGAGTCTTCAGGACAGCCTCCAAGAGTACCTCCAGACCTGGAACACGTACAACCCCCTTCTCATCGCTGCATCCCTCGCAAGCTCCGGGAATTGCCCCAAGCCACCACTCTGCAAAACCACCCTGTGCAGCACCACTCCAGTCAGGCACAGGACCCGCCTGTCGAAACAAGGGTTTGGGGGTTTTTATATCTAATAAATAAACATCCCTCTGATTCTATCTGCCTTTTGAGTTTTGAACCACTCGAGCCCTCCTTTTCAAGTCTGCCCCTGCCGCTCTCAATGAGCAGGAAGTTATCAGAAGAGGTGTCTTGGTTTTTTGGCACCATTAGCAGCCGTTGGGAGCGGGGTCTGAGGGAAGAGGAGCGGATCAAATGGGTCCTGTGACACAGGCGGGAAGGCTGGTAATGGGGATTTTTACACGTGAGTAACTGAAGGTCTGGGGAGGACTGCTCCGGCAGAGAGGGAGGAGAAGAGCGCTGGAGGAACAGGGGGAGGTTGCCATGTCCCAACGGAAGGAACATCACCACTGAGCCCCAACACCATGTTGGCTTCTCCGGGAGCTCCAAGGAGGGGGCAGTGCCTGCTCATGTGGCTCCAGTTGAAGAGCCAGGTCCTCAGAGCCTTCCCTTCCTCCAGCTACTCCACAACGCCATTGCCTTGCTATTGTATATTGCCATGTGTGAGGTCCGCATTGATGGGCCTAACGAGCCGCTCTATTAAGTAACTGCACGAAATGTACTTTAAAACCTCGCAGGACATCTGGAGATCCAGAATTCACCAGTGTCGTTTCCCTGACCCACTGACAACTGCCGCAGCTGCCTGCGAGAATGGGGTGTGGGAAAAAGCAAAAATACACAAGGAAAATAAAATACACCATTGCTATCGATACAATTAACCCTGGTCCGAAGGTAAATTTAAGAGATGGCATCTCTTTCTCTTCTCATCCAATAAATTGCCTCGTTTTAAAAACCATGAACATCTGACCTGTAGTATTAATCTCACCATATTAAAAAAAACCAAACCCATACATGTGTGAGCACAGCAATGTTAACAAACATCAGCATTTAAAGAAGAACATAAAGGCATTTGGGAAGTTTTTTCTTAAAAAGCATGTAAATTCCCAGCCCCAACAACCCTCCAACTAACCCCATCCAAGCTCCAAAGAGCCACGGGCTTATATGTTATCCAGCCATCGCTCTTATTAATATTCATTAGGCAGGTCTACTTGCATTTTCATAAGCTGCCAAGGTGGCAAAAGAAACAATCAGAATTCTTTAACACACAGGCATTATCAATTCAACATCTGCCAAAGCGGAGTGCATACAGATCTGAGGCTGAAATTCAAATGCAGTTTACCTGGGCTAGAGCTGGGCTTCGCTTCCCAACACCCTGTGAGCTATTCCAGGCGCTCTCATTTTATCCATCCCAGCTTTTACAGCCCCAGAAGTTCACTCTCCATTATTTTCACCTTTAAAACCAGAGTCCCTCAAAAACTACCTCCTTCGCTCCTTAGCTCTTACGAGTTCCCCTCTGCTAAAATAGCCCAAGTTCAGTAAGATCACATATATAAATAACACAGCCAAGATTTAACTCGCGAAACTTGACTAAGCAGTTCTGCTTTCTGGCTAGAGAATTCATTTATCTACACCCATTTAACGTGTGAAATCCCTCTGACCGGCTTCAGGGTGCAGACCTGTGCAGAAATACAGACTTTCTGACCAGTCTGGGCTAAAATTTAACTCTGAGAGATGAATTAAGAAGTCTCTAAAAGAGAACAACTGCTCTAATGAATTATTTACCCTACTAAGCGAAGAAACCTGGCTGATAATGCTAATGAATTTAGGAATAAACCAGACACGCATTCCAAGGATGATATTTCTATGCACAAGGATGTGCACCAAAAAACCCACAATTTAGATCTCCCAGAGAGCTGGGGAAAAGCACATCCCGATCCTCCCCCAAACCTCCAAAATCGACCCTAAATTAACATGCATTTGTGCACAAGTTCGTTACATAATGGCTCCTGTCCTTATACGAACCTCATTAAAAAGGTTTGGATGGTCTCCAGGACGTGACTCTTCCCTCTTGGCAACCTGCTTGGACCGAGAGGGCTCCCCCTTAAAATAACAACATTTCCCCTGCCACCCCCAAGTCAACGTAGCTCTCCATCGACTTTGCCCGGCTTTCAAAAACCTCTAGAGACCGAACGGTATCCTTCCTCACAGAGGGTGGCAGGACCAAACTCTACATTTCAGTGGGAATATTCATGCGCTGAGGCGTTTCCCAGGGCTAAGTGTTGGCCTGTGCTGGGGTGAGAAGCCCTGAAACGGCAAACCTGTCTGCGTCTGCGTAACTCCAGATGTGGTGATTATCTGCAGCCCACGCAGCCAAAGCCTGGGCTGCCTAAAGAATATGTCCTCAGTGTCGTAAAGCAAGATCCTCAGTGGATGTCTTCTACGGGATGATGGGTGGTTGAGGCCAGGACAGGGGTTTTTGGAAGGGGCTCTTCAAAAACCCGAAGCTAGTCAGCTACAAGAAGCCAGTGCCCCCTCCATCCCCAGCCTGAGCGTCCCCTCGTCCCCTCCTTCGAGGTCTGAACACATCAAGCACCATGCACGTGCAGATGCCTCCACAGATGCTACCATAAAAGAGACAACCAACATACTTGGAAGCGAAAGCGTTGAGATGGCATGTCACTTTCAGCATACTTATGAGGCGATGGTCATGAATAATTTCCAAGGCTAATTAACATATAGTAAACTAATCTTTTCACTACCAAGCTCAGAATCCCCCTCTCTGCTCTCCCCTCCTTTCCGAACAAAACTTCACACTTCTTTTAGAAAGACCTAAATGAAAGTAGCTGAAGACCAAAAAAATGTCACCACTAACAAGTTGCAAAGCAAGAAAGAGCAACCAGGCACATTTGATCTTGTTCTATACATGAACCTTTCGAAGACGACTGCTCCAATTAAAAAAAAAAGTCGAATTTGTCATTTTGATGATACAAAATTATGAACTTGACTATTATATGCATATATTTTGTTTAATGGCTTCATTTATTTTAATAACAAAGAGAAACTAGATCTTTACAGATGAAAGCTTCATTTCATGGCTTTGGTGCAACTGGGATTTTTAAAATCTGTGATGTTAACCAAAATGTGATAATGGATGTTCTCAAGGGCCCTATTTTACAGCATTTTATGCAGAGCCAAACTATACGCAAGACATTACAAACATGATGTTTATTAGCCCTATTTTAAGAAAGTAGAACTGACTCCAGTGTCAGAGGCCCCTGTAATTGTTTTCCGTCTGCTTCTCGTTCCTCTGAACAGTTACTCATGCAGCAAAGGCTGGCTGTAGAAATACTGTGAAAAAGGCATTTGCTCTCCAAGGACTTTTTATAAAATTATATTGAAAGGCACCATGCGTGCAATTTTTGGCTGGGAGGGGACAAGATCAATCGTAATGTAACTACTTTATCTGTAGCAGGCTGCCTTCAAGGGTCTGTTGACATCCAGAAGAAGAGAGACACAAAAAAGAGTCTAAAAAACCCCCAGACACTAAAAAAAAAAAAAAAAAAGCTAATTCTGCTACATTTTTTATGCCAGTTAATTCCTACCACAGAGATAATCAGAAACACCTCACCAAACTTGATCATGCTCTCAGCCCTGAAGAACTCCTCATCTACTCCCCTTCCTTTTATTTTTACGTTAGGACATTGACAACGTTTTTTTCAGACAACGGCGACGCTCATGCGTATGCAGCACAAAGGATGCTCTTGTTTAATGCATTTATACGTGCATACACATCTTTACGCACGCAGAGGGGTGTGTGCACCTATGGGGATGGAGGTAGTTTTGCAAACGACGACTTCCACCGCCGAAAGCAGGGACCCAACCACTGTTCTAGGGAAGGCAGCCCAAGATGGCAGCTCCTGACGAACGGCTGCATCATCCCTGGCTGGGCGGTGGCGAGGCCCCGGGTCTGATCTGCCAAACACCCCCTTCGTCTGCAGCCGATCAGCAGATGTAAGCACATAGGCCCTGTCAGCTTGACATATCATTCCTGTGACAATGTCAGCGAGTATTAATGTTCAATTATCTGTCCTAGAAATAACCCTCGCCTTTACGCATTGTGTAACTGGGCGCGTGGCACTGCGGTAATCCGAACGACAAGGGCAGAGATGCCCGCACTCACCCGCTCGCTCTGAGTTGGCTTCCCAACATCGCGATGACATTGCCTCGCGGTAGTGCGCGGACGCCTTCCCCCTCCTTCCTCTCCCTGATCGTGGGGGTTTTGCTTTGGAAGGCATGTCACCAGGACCCCAAAGACCTTTCTCCTCCTCTTCACAAGCTGTATGTCACCCATCAGCACACCAAGAGACACTCAGAAAAGACACATTTTGTTCTCACGCCCATGCAGAACCACAAGGGGCTTGCTTTTATGGAGGGGCCATAAGCCACCCGTTACCTGGCAGCCCCTCTGTATGTCCTGAGATCGGGTGTATATATATATATATATAAAATTTACCATCAAATGCAAATGTCAACAGTGGCTTCTTCCAGGGCTGCATCAAGATCTATTCAATCTCCAGCTGCAGGGCTGGTGCAATTTGTCCAAATGAGGCATTACAGCTTCCCTTTGTTAAAGCAAGTTTAAAATAAGACCCCCCAGTAGAGAACAAACACAAGTCCATTCCTGGCATCTTTTCCTACTGTTCAAATATGAAAATTATCGATTGGGCCAAATTTAAATAGGACTCTCGGAGTAAAAAGCTCACTAAGTATTTCTTCTCTCAAATCAGTGTTACGGGCACATTACCGCTCGTTCGAATAGGCTGCGATAGAGTTTGCACGGGGTTTTTTGTTACTATGGCCAGCTTCCTTGAACTAACATTCAAAGGTTATCGGCTCCAAGTTATGCTTGCTAAGTCGTCTTATACAACTCACAATCGGAGGGAGGGAGTGGGAGGAAGCGGTGTGATAACCAGCGCCAGCTTTGAGATAAAGCCCTCCACCTAATCTCTGTTTATTTAGACAACCATCTAACCACAGCACCGGGCATAAAAACAAGCCAGGTGTACAGCTAAGGAAGTTTCTCCTGCCTTATCGTGACTGCATTATATTTTGGGGCAAAGGGAAGCAGAGCGTTTTGGTTTTTTTTTTCCCTAAGATAACTTTGGAAATGTAAACAATCCCGAAGTTTTAGGTTTTGATGTTTGGGTTCGCTTGGCTGGCTGGGCTTTTTTGCTGTTTCGTTGGGAGGGGAGTTGACAGTAACAAAGCACGCTTTATTCTGTGCTTTCGTATTTCCGGAGGTGTTGGAGAAAAAGGTTTTGCCATATCACATTTAAGAACCCAGATCCTGCTTTGAAACATTTCCCACCAGAGGGGATTCAGGGGGGTTGGAACAAATATACACGTCGTGGGATCAAACTGGAGCAAACTGAGTCGTGTTTCAAACGTCTTTCATCCTGAAGAGCTGACAGAGGGTCGGGCGCCCAGGACACCTCCGCGCAGCCGTGCCGAAGCTGCTTGTCCAGCGCTGAAGCTGCTTTTCCAGCACGGGTGCCAAAATAGAAAAGCTCTTGCAGGTCAGGCCATGAAAAGCAGCACGGTAAGGCGTCTGGCTGAAGGATAACCGAGCCTCCCTCCAGCTTCGGCAGCAATATTAAACCTCTGGGGGGAAGCTTGCACATCAGCTGATGGCTCTATTTCTCCTGCTGAATGAGCCCAAAGCTGCCTCCAACTTATTCAAAGAGGGTTTTCCTCCTTTTTTTCCCCTCTGATAGTTCATCCCACTGTTTACTCAATCATTTTAGGTAGGGGAAGTGATGAATGTTGCTAAGTGCCAGGTTTTTCGGTGCAAGATGAATAACCCCAAGCAGCGACTTACACCAAGTCCCAGGCTCCTGTCAGCCCTGTAATTGATGATGTTTTCACTGAAAGGGGTGGGGACTGGGACACATTAAGGCTCAGTAGGGGAAGTAAACGGAGTGAATTGACTCAGCAGCTATGCCTTTTACCATGGCTTCTAATAAGGATAAACTGATTACTGCCAAATGTATTTTAACATCACGGGGGCGGGGGGAATAAATCGATCTGCTCAAAGGAAGTAAAGGTCATACCAGAAGTCTTTTTAAAAGTGAACTTTTATATTCAAAAGTGTAGAGGCATGTTTGAGCAGCATGTTGCTGTTGCTTTCCGAGTTGCCATTTCCCGCTAATCCAAAAATGAATTCGCAACCTTAAAACGCATCCTAAAGATGAACGCGGCACAAGGATCGCCACAAAGCCAACGTATCTTTCTTCTAATCTCACTCTCAAATTACTTCCACAACAAAGAGGTGCACGGTGATGCTTGCGCTTTATTTCAAATGCCGGCTTTATGTCAGCATCTTTTCACGGCGACTGGGAGAGCGGATGCTCTGCTTCTGCGCCAGGCGGTGGGGAAGGCAACGGGCAGCCCAGGTTGCCAAGGGTGACTACCGAGCTGACAACCCCGGGATCCAGCAAAACCCGCCCTGACTGATGGCTTCTGGGCTCTCACTGACCTTTGATCCCTTCTGGTTTGGCTGGGAACAAAAGAGCCCGTTCACCGGGGCCCCTCGCACGTATATTTAATGAAAGCGGTCATCGTCGATATGCCGGTTAATGTATTCACTTTACATGCAGCAGGAGGAGGACTCTGGCCATACCGTGCCACTGTGCAGGTAAGCGCCAAGTTACCCAGCTTGTATGTCACACAAAATAACTCCAGAAATTCCACCACAAGGCACATAGAAAGGACTAAAACAGGTACGGACAATGTTTGCCACCGAGGCAAGAAGTTGCCGAGGCTGGTGACGGTGCCAGAAGCGGTTTCCCCAGGTACCCAAACACCTGCGCAGAGTTTCTGTCATTAGAGATTTGGTGCTGCTCTGACGCTGAGGGCCATCAGCAGCTCGAACGCGCTGTCGCAAAGATGCTGCCGGCAGCCATGGAGGAAGCTGCCCGACCCTCAGCGGCGACTTTCATCGCCGCATATTGTCACCATAGCAATGAAGCTGGATGTGGGCAAAGGACAAGGGTCTGTCATCACTCAGCCCTGGCCTGACAGCCTTCGGCACCAGTCGCTCTCATCCAGCCTCCATGCGCAAGTTCGTCTTCCACAGGCCCAAAGTATCAATCTACCCTGCTGCCACGGGAGCGTTCCACTGGTGCTCCCAGTAGCGCTGTGCAGCCCTTGTACCCGGGGGAGATGCTTTGTTTTATTCCCCAGTGAATTTTCATGCCTTAGGAAAAAGGAAGAGAAAAGCGAGGAAGGGGGGAGCCAGAAAGAAGACAGCGGTACCCAAACGTCAAATATCAGAGACAGTTAGAAACAAACCAACCACAAAATAAGGAAAGGAAAATATATCTGTTGCACAAATGGCAGTAAAACATGAGAATTAATGTTTGAAAGGAGTAAGACGACACTTTCCACACAAGGGCTTCGGCGAGGAGTAGGAATGTTACTGTGGAAGTCTAAAGCTTCCGTTTAATATCAAAGACGGTCGCCGTATATAAAACGCATCCGCCGCTGCCTTCGCAGGAACAGGCGTCTGGGGTGAAGTCAGGATAACTGGCAAGGTACGGCGGGCTGTCACCCGCAGCGAACGCGGCAAACACGCTGCTCTGCCTCCGCGCCAGCACCGAGATCGGGGTCCCAGCGACCTCCACAGCCCTGCTGCCAGCGATGCCACAAAGAGACAATTACCTTGGTCTAACTCCCCGCTGCCTTGGTGCAAGTACGGCGAGCGGCGACAGCAGTCAGAGATGGCAAACACCGTCTCATCCAGAGCTCATCCGCCTGGCTGGATTAGTCGTGATGGCTCTGTTTTGGGAGAAGTTCTGCGCGGGGTCAGATTTTACTCATCCCGCCCGTGCAAACTCGCCCCTTCCAGTGGCGGCGCGTGCAGAAGGTGGTGAGAACGGTTTGCCTCGGTGGTTGGCTTACTCTCGACCACGCACTCCGTGTTGTACTTTGTGTTTAGTCACACAGAATAACCCGACTGAACAGCCGTCCTGCATATCGCACGAGCCCTTCCGCCGGCTAGAAAGGTGCCTTTTAAGGACATTTAATTCAGGCTCGCTTATATGCTACATCTGCTAGTGAACACACTGGCTACGTGGCTCTTCCCGAACGCGTTTGCCGTACCCCCGTAGCATGCAACGCGCTCACCGGCCCGCAGCAGCCCTGGGAAACAATTCACTGCTTGAACATTTTAAAAGCTGATTTCCCATTCCAGAGAAACAACGACGCAACTAATCTTCCAGGACAAATGTAACGCCGAAGAACAACTAAACTGAAACATATAAATTCCATATATACTTAAAAATATTATTGTCTGTAATTTAATATAACAATATTTCTAGGCCTATAACCTTGCACGCAGAGGCAATTTCCCAGGCATTAATACTTAAATGGGTCATATGCACCACATCTGTCATTCTGTCCTGAAGTCTATGAGGCACAACCAAGACTCTGCAAGCCTATTGATTTTTCTAGCATTTGCTTTAATTTACTTAACCATTGAGGAATCCATCAGTACATAAAGGGCAACTGTCCATTACTGCCTCATTTGCAGACATTCTTTCCCCTCTGTATTTTTTTTTTGGTAAATATTTCCCCTCAAACCGCAGCGTGTTTACAGTGTACAAACGCACCCGGAAAGTGCTCACACCTGTTTCTGTTCAGTAACTGCTGCACTGAGGTATATGTAATGTGCTTAAAGATAGAATAAATATCTAGACATTATTACATCTGTGTGCAAAGGGTGGTAAATTAGATCCTAATTACATTAACAGGGATTCTGCCTCCCAGCTTAAATTTTACATGAGCACTCTGTAAAAATCCAAAAGCTCTGCTGTGGTTTCTTTACGAGCTGGTGATTACAGCTACTTCCTACGCGGTCACTAAATATTCTGTTTACAAATAAATGAAGAAGCTTTGAGCCAACTTGCCAGGGTAATAATCCGTGGTTGTTTTTTTTTCCTCTCCCAGCAAACCTTTACCACATAAGCATGGCAACAATCAGAAGCCCCGGCTTCATCTAATTACTCTATCACATAATTTCACAAATTGCCTTTTCACTGGGGAGCCAAGTGCAAAACACGCTCACAGTGGGATTTCAGGCAGCAGCTTTCATTTACTACTCATTTCTTGTTAAATTAAACACAAAAACACCAGTTGTGTGAAAGAAGTCAAAAAGAATGCTTGCAAATGAGCCAGACAAGTGTATCTTATATTTACACCCCTCGCACAAAACAGCTCATTGGCAAGCTGCATTTTTAATGGCACCGTTATCGCCTTTAACCCTTTGAAAGCCGGCGCGGGGCTGGTAACTGGATCATCCCGACCACAGTCAAACCGGTGAGACGGCATCAGGCGGCGCGTCAGCCTTGTTAGCCAACAAGGCAGCCTTTAGTTACTAGTCAACAACCGTCGAGACGAGGCGCCCACCACCAGCGTGCCCTGACCTCGTCTCCACGGACCCTCCCGCTTCCCAGTGGTTTAACGGGGAGCGACCCGGGCCACAGTCTGGCCCACGAATTCCTGGGAGTGCCCCCCGCCTAGCACGGGGGAGGTTCAGTCCCACGAGCAAACCGAGGGGGTTTGTCAACGCAACTCCTATCCCACCCCGCTCTCTGCGGTGCAGGCGAGCCAGCGGCACCCGCGGGCAGAGGGACCTGGAGGGCCAGACCTCTGCTAATTACCCGGGCGCTAACAAGGAGGGTTGCAAACTGCCACCGAGGAACACAAATTATTTTGAAAATAATTGCAGCCTGTGTACCATCGCCCGTGGAAGTGAACCAGGGGTTAGGGCGCTCTAAGACGACATTTTTTACATCAACCAGTACAAAACTAAAACACGGCCATTAGTAATTAAAGCTGTTCCTTTCGCAGCACCAGAGCCAGTAGGTCAGGTACCGTCTTACAGCAGAAACCGGGCCTTGATGGCTGTAGATGTGCCAGCATTATCTGCGCAGGGAGAAAAAAAACATTAGCAGCAGCTGTCTGTGTGCCTCGACATTGAAAATCCTATTCACGGAGACAGGTGGAGTAATTTAAAAGCCAATGTGGTGCAATTTTGATGCAACTAATGCCACTGTTTACTAAAATGCCACCATTACTGCTGTTTATGAAAACATTACTAAAATTGCGTTTTAGTCATAAGAGTCCTCAGATTCGGGTTATTAACAGCCTTGAAATTATTCTGCCCCCAACTGTAGCTTAAGACTCTCCAGGGTTTACAACCTGCTGCACTGACGGACCCACACTTGGGTTTCAACAACAAAATCGAGGGTTTATTGTCTTTGCAATTCCCACGCAAGCGCAGTGGAACTCCCGAATCAGCACGAAGTTCCCGGCAAACAATCAGACTTCTGCTAACGAAACTATTAATTAGCCAGACTCATCTAATACGGCATTTTCCACCCCAAAAATATCACCTAGGGACCCCAAAAGCTCTGGCTGACGTGAATATAGAGTTTTGCTTCAAAGCTGACTTTAGGTAATGAATAGAGCAAGCCACCTAAGGCAAAGTCCCACCACTTCCCCTCAGAGTTAAAAAAAATACCCTTGGAAAACATATTTACATCATGAGCAGACCCTTGGTTTGACCAATGTGATTCAAGTGACACTTTAGTGTCACTAATCTGACTGCCTCCTTTTTGCATCACTGGTGCAGAACATCACGGTGGGAATAAAGTTTTTGGTTTTTTGGTTGTTTTGTTGGGTTTGGGGTTTTTTTATAATGTATTTCCAAAATGTTTTATGCTGTACAGGTCGGATTAGAAAAGGTCAACCAGTAGCCAAGAAAGGAATATTGATGCTATATCTAAAATCTGAGGAGTATTTTCTGAGCAGCAGTTTCTGGTTCATAAAGCAGAAGATGCAGTGGTAAGTCTCCTAGACCTTGCCTTATTAAAATGATGGCCCACCACTGAAGTGAAACGAGTACTCTACTAAATACTATGGGTCTAAATCAGGCAATGATGCAAAAAGCGAGGTAAATTAGATAACTACATATTAACTTAAACTCTTTTCTGCCTACTTACCTTCTCTCTACACATATATTTAGCACTGCTGTAGCTTACAGGGTGAGAGGCTGGAAGCGCAAAGATGAGTCTGATCAATACGTTTGTTCATAGGGATTTTCAGCTGAGCATTTTGGGGAAAAGGGTGGATTTTTCCACGGCAAACTTTAGATTTCCATCCACAATAAAAAATGCCCTTCCACAAGAAAAGTTTTCTGTGGGCAATTTTGATGGGCAGACAGTAAACATAACCACTCAACATTGGGCATTAGGGCTTCTCGAATACATGCAATGGGAAAAAATGGGTCAGCTATAACAGCGCAGATTCTGTGGAGCTGAAGGTAAATGTAGGAAAACGGAAACAAAACTTTTAAAATGGGTAAAAGCCCAACTCACTTCTCATGCCTGTCCTGGAGCAACAAACCGACTGTATTCAACGGCCGATCACTGTTTCGGTTCATTCACACATGGGTTAAGTTCATGCAAACAGATGTAGGATACTCTATGCCAGAGCAAGGGAATGCATCTTACACAACGTGATGTACCACTTCCAAATGTGACCCTATTTGAAAGGCAGCTTATCTTACACCACAGATTAACACATCTCATCAGATATGCGCCCAACTGGTTTGGTACCTCATATTTTGGCACTTTACCTGATCCGATTAAGTCATTCGTTTAGCTTACACCGCTGCGCTGTGAAACTCCTTCAAGAGTCAGGAGATTGCCAATAAAAAATTAACACTGGCACTTATATACATAAGCATATCTAAGAATCAACATAGGCCCTTTTGTAGCAACCGTGTTAGAAGACAAGCTAAACAAACAACTAATAATGAACAACGGAGCCCATGAATTTGTTCTCATTTCCTGCTCACCCACTGCTTGCCAAGATACTGTTGTTGGCTTTGGTGTACTTCAGATTGCAAATCATTTGCCAAAACATTTCCGTGGATACTTCCAGGTTTACAAATTGGTGGTCACGCTTTTTTCCTCCCCCCCCCGCCTCTTCAAAATGCGATACTTGAATTTCGTACGTCTGCTCTGACTGCGGAAAGGCGGTGCGCCACGTAACGCACTGCTGTGCCTTGACTGGAGGAGGCTAATTTCAAAAACAAAGTGGCACACACAAAATATCACAGCTGCAAATATAAAAAGAAAGGAGAGGGTGGAGAAGGAAGCAAAGCATCTGCTGTTGAGTTAAAAATTCTTATTACTGCAAACATTCTTGCTGGTAAACTCATTTCCCAGAATATTTATGCAAACAAAAGAGTTCTAGTTCAACCAGAGCAAGTGTAATTTAACATCTGAATTAATGTTTATCATGTTTCGACTTTTCAGTATTCCCTTGCTTCTACTCAGATGTGAAATTCTTCTGGTGTGTAAATACTAATGTGTTTCAGCAGCTTCCAAATAATTCAAATTCTTTAACGTGCTGGTGGCTTCCACATTGGCACAACAGTGCCTCCAAGGTGGAAACGGGGAAATTGGGAAAAAAAAAATTTGGGAAGAGACACTTTCTCTCTAAAATCTAGCCCAGGCTGTTGGCTACCTTCTGATTTCAACCAAAATACTTCCCTGGACCACTGCTGTTCCTGAGACCTGCAAGGAGCCCAGGATGAGCTGTCTCATACCATGTAGTTTAAGTCAACATGACGATTGCCTTCATCAGAAAGGAGACTGAATCACAGATGTGAAAACCACAGATACCGTAACTACACCACACTTCTGAACTTCTGTGAGAAGAGCCTAAGAGAGGAACCTGGTTTCCTTGAACCAACTGACTAAAGCACTCTCTCTTTTTCCTTTCTGGTTTAAACCCAAAGGTTTGTGGCATAGCTCAGCGCTGGCAAACTTAAATAGGACAGCACGAGATCTCAGTGCTCAAGACATGCGCTTTCCAAGAAATTGTGAAACTGGAGCAACAGCAGCAGTGCCAAGGGTATCCTCCCACAAAACAACAGGTCTCTTCAAAGCCGGCAGCGTTCACTCATGCTAGAAAATGGACCAATCCTTAGAGGCTGGACAGCAGGTCAAAGCGACAGATTTGAGAAAAATAAAGAAAATGCTGAAGGTTTCGAGCCAGTGTCCTCCATCAAACTCCGGGAGGGCTGAAGCGTTAAGAAGTTAATTCAAACCCAGTTACCTAAATCCTGTCTGTTCTCCTTGCTAGAGCTCTCAACTCAACTCTGACAGAGCCTCGGTAGAATTATCTTTTCCCATAATAATATTTCCCATTTTTCCCGTCGAAGACAGCTGCCACAGCACCTCCACCAGCAGAAGGGATCTGCAGACCCTTGTTGTGGGATTACTTGCACCAGCCTGCAATGGATGCTTCAGCAAATCTTCCGGCTGCCGGGAGCAGGAGGAGCCCTGGCTCCCACCTTCCCAGCCAAGGGGATGGTGGTGCAGGCGACCGAGGGCAAGCTAAAAATGCCTGGCTTTTCCCAGGAATTCGGGACAGCTGGCACTGAGAAGACTTGCAGATGTGGAAGAAAGATTTTTACAGCTTTGCCCACAATAAAATCAAGTGAAAGAGGAGACTTGTGTATTTGGGATAAAGGGGGAGACCCCCCCAAACCCCTTTCGGAGTCCAATATACAGAAATATGACCCTTGCTACACAGATGAGCTCCAGGAGCCCTCTGGCATTTTGCAGAGCAAGTATCAGTTGGTGCAGGATGGAGACTCATTGCAAGCTGTATTTTCAGGCGTTGTGTGTGTTGTTTTGTTTTAATGTTTCCAAACCCTCTCGAGAGGAGACAAATGAAAATCCTCGCTGGTTTTAGTCAATTATTTCCTCTTTTTATGTTTTCAGCAGCCTAGTTTGGTACCCATCTGCCCTCTCGCTATACTCCTTTCCAAAACCAGACAAGCATCCCTCATGGGAATAAAGGCAGGGAGCCAAATTAACCCCACGCTCCTCCCAAGGCAAAAATCTCATAGCCATGGAGGGATGAGAGAAGACATGAAATCCACTTGCTTTAACCTTAAAAAGTTGCTAGCCTGTAAAATATTCATACAGAAACAAAACTTAGAGAATTAAGCAGTGTAATAGTATTTTTCTATCAGAATAACATCCTTGAAGTGATGGGGACTATTATTCTCAGCTAGATTTGGATATAAAGTGCCTCCTTCAAATACCTACTTTCAATAAATTCTTTCACACAAGTAACAACTCTGCTAAAGAGACCGCATATTGCTTATTGTAAGCTTTCTTGTTTGATAGCACAGCATCCAGCAATCAATAAAAATTCAAAATCCAGATACATAATAGGAAAAAAACCCTTTGACTTTTACTGTAAAGTCAACATCTTTCAGCTAGGTCTTTTATTTTCTGCTTAGTCTCCCATTTCAGTAAGACTTAACCTCTTAAGGAAACGGTTTTAAAAACAGTCAAAAATAATGATTAAATTATGGGATTTGCATGAAAGAAACCCTTGGCCCATTCATTTTTTTAAATCATGGCAATTTGTTTTTTAAAAGGTGTTTGAAGTCCCTCAATCTACCTCTTGGCACCATTAAAAAAAAAAGTCGTTTATAATCCCCTAATGTGCTTAAATAAAGCCTTCAGTAGTTTAAATTGTTATTAAACATCTTTTGGGATTATAATTTTATGGCTTTTTTTGCCTGATTAGATGATGAACGTGAAGATCATCAAATACTCATCATATAACAAACCAATTACATCGTATAATCCCCAAAATGAGGTTTGAATCCCAACATTTTAAATTAGGCTGGATTTAAAGGATGCAGAGAATTCACAATGAGCGAGCAAAACACTTGAAAAGACACCTCCCAAACTCCCTTCTTCTAGTTTTGAACAAAAACGCACCATTGCTGAGACAAAAGCATAGGATGGGTTGAAGCAGAAACTAATCCTGTTGCCACAATTAAATTTACACACATCTGGTTGTAGGCAAGATTATTTTTTCTTCCCCTTCCCTTCCTCCAAGCTTTTCCCTTACTTCACAATCCCTGCTAAGGGCTATACATTGCAGCGAGGAGATCTGCTTGAAAAATGGTAGTGAGATGTGATCCCTGAATGTTAAGTGAACCAAGAAATAATTAAAAAAAAAAAAAAAAAGAAAGAAAAGAGGACCTGTAAAATGTTGCTGGGCTGAAGCACACCCTGAAATTACCCTTACAGCAGCTCCCTGGAGCCCAGCTCCAGCTCAGCACTGGTTTGTCCCAGCCCCTCCTCAAGACCCTGCCGTGGCATTTGACCTTCTTCTGATGCCACTCCACAAGCCTACAGTTTGGGGTTGTCCTCACCTCTTCACCTAACTGTTAGTAGCTTTGTTTGGTAACTTTTTTTAATCCAAATAGTGACAGGCCATTCCTTCTATCTCAAATTTACAGCAAAATCCAAATAGTAACAGGCCCTTCCTTTCACCTCAAATTTATAGCAAAATCCTAAAACCAGATTTCACAAACCTCAAAATGTACAGGCTGGTATCATAATCTACCATCAAAAATTCCAACAAGCTCCACAGCCACGTTTCGCTTAACTAATGGCCAACCTGGGCAGCTCTTCCAACCCAGACACTTAATCAGAATTATTTCAGCATCGCAAAGAGTTGAGAAAAAATCCTGCAAGCGTAAGTCTGACCACCACTTTTGCTATTGTTTTAGCTGATTGTTGTTGTTATTGTTGTTATTCCAAGGGGAAGCGGGGGAAAAAAAGGGCAATTTGGATGAATTTATCCCCTGAGGTGTTCCAGAGCATACTGCCTGCATCCGCGGAGGACAGCGCATGCCTCCCCTTTGGGCATACGTCAACTCAGTTCTGCACATCAGTCAAAATAACGGGGGGACTGCAGCCTGACATGGAGTGGGAACTATTGCCCAAACACTTCAACAACCGGAGAGGCTATGGCCTTGCATTTGATTTTTTTTCTGCAATAAAGAAAAAAAAAAAAATTTCCTCCTAAGCGGGAAACAAGACCTAAGGGACAAACCTTCGGAAACGAAGTCAGTACACAGAGGAAGACTTAATGCTCTTGGAGATGGAATGACTGCATAGGAGGAATTAAACCAGCTTATAGACTTTTAAAAGATTGTATTAGTCCAACATTTATTTTAAGTCTTTCCAACCATTAATCATTAGTATGACAGACACAGCAATTACTGTCTATTTTGTTTAATTCCATGCCACTGATGTGTATTAATATTACAATTGCGAGGGGAAAAAATGTGCCTTTGAAAAAGAGGGCTCCCACCTAACACCCCAATTAGGAAGCACCAGCGGTCAAGGGGATGCTGGATTTCACACTTAACTGCTGCTAGTTTCCGCCCTGCCATTTTCTGGACGGGAAAGGGGAAGTGCTGGGGGCAAAAAATCGTCTGCCCTGACATGTCCCCTGCCTGAACAGAACCACCTCCCTCTCCCTCCCCACCTCCCACTTAGGGAGAAGCTCCCGTCCACCCTAGGGAAGACCAAATTCGCTAGTAAGAAATAAATAAATGAGGTATGTGGGATCTCTTGTTTCCTCAGCTGACTACTCCTCAGGAGGACCTCCCTCCCGCAGCAAGAACCCCAGCTGGGGACACTGCCGTGCCAGCCGGTAGGGTTACAGGAGCAGTCATGAGCCCCAGACACACCCAAAAATGACCTGCAGTCTTAATTCCTTCAGACCCTCACCTCCCTACTCCTCGGTGCTGACTGCAGCCATGATTTGGGCCCGGGGGGTTTCGCAGGGCAGACAGCACCCCAAGGAGCTTGTCAACACGTGACATTGCTCTAGAGCTAACTGTAGTCTTGACTTATCCCCATGTTATCAATGTGCTTGCCTGAAGGACATGCACAAGACCCACTGCTCTTCTGGATGTACAAGTTCTCTGGTGCCTTCTCACTCCAGTGACAGCACTCCCAGCTGAGACACGTGCTTGGAAGAGCCTACAATGCTGTCCAGACATGCTTTAATGCAGGGAAACTGTCCACAACCCCACCTCGAGTCTATCTGAAAGGTCTGTCTCAAGGTCCTACCTGGAGCAGGTTGGACTGAGTAAACCAATTCTGCCTTGGATTAGACACCGTGGAGCTACCACGATGCTGCCAGAAGACTGCTGCCCTGCAATAAATCTGCATGCTTCACCTAGCTGGGCTGGATCTGCACGGGGGATGGTGGGTTTTTAAAGCAAGCTTTAGCTCAGTGCTGTAAGGTAGAAAACGCAGCAGCTTCATTGCATAGGTCCTGGGGGGGGTCTGTATTTCAGTCTTCCAGGAGAAGAGACCACCTTACAAGCATATGCCCAGATGGCGTCTCCCAGGGGCAGCTCCGCAGCAAGCTCCACAGGCACTCTCCTTTCCTCTTCTGTGCAGCACTGCCACACAGCCGAAGAGTGAAAAGCCACTCATACCCTACACCTAATCTGGATGAAACAGCGATGGGGTCCTGAGACTGTGCACGAAGCCAGCTGCAGGGTCAGGTCAAGCCCACGTAGCTAAACGCTCAACAGCGCGGCAGGAGCCACGAGCTCTTTGGGGAGTCACCCCCGTTATCTTCTGCAGTGCTCCCAGGAATGGGTTTGGAGGGTGGTAGCTGGCCCAGGCTAAAAGCACGCTAGAGAGTGCTCAAGCAGCTTGACAGGATAGACGTGCCATCACGTTCCTGTGCCCAGGCCTGGGTGATGTTTAATTTACTAGCACAAACACAGCAACAGGCCTCCTCCAGGATAAAATACTAATAGTGTTAATAATAGTGACATATACGACTTAATTTGTAATCCCTCAGCTGGGAACTATGGGGACTGACGTGCAGTTGCTCAATGTCCCCCGACGTGCCTTGTCCTGACTGCAGAGCTTCCAGGGCATCTCCTTAAGCCAGAACCTAGACCAGCTGGTCAGGCTGGCGTGAGCATCACTGCCAGCACAGCATCCCTGGACCATTTTGGAGGCAGCTGTCCTGAACCTCACATCTACCTGCAGAGAGACACCAGGCGATCAGCTTTTCCTGGGTGAGGATCTAGAATCGAGGAGCCACCAAAACCGAAAGGGACCTCAGCCTTCAGGAGCCATGCGGTGAACGTACCAGGGACAGGGCTAAGGAGCTGGCAAAGCAGGGGCACGGCTGACCTAGAGTCTGCCAGAGAGAGACATTAACTTGGAGATATCCAAGGCCCTCTCCAGCCTCCAAGGAGTGCTTTGGCATGAAGGTTCATTCATAGCAACCCAGGACTGCGTGGAGCAGGATTCCCTGCCTGATCCCCGTGCTGACAAGAGTCACAGCAGCTATCTGGTTTCTTGGCTCAGCAGGGTACAGAGGGGCGACCTGTGTGAGCGCTTGCTCCAGTTTATGAGTATACCCTTGGCAGGGCTCCCACCGGGGCTGGGCAAGCTGGCCGGCTTCTGGTTTCATCCTGACCCTACCTACAGGCAGGGCAGAGAGTCAAGCACTGGGATTAGAGGCGAGAGCAATTCTTCACCGCCGCCTGAAGACCCCGCACCTGGCCCTTACCTGCCTGGCACAGAAAAGCTCAGACAGAAAACCCAGGGCCAGAGGCCCATATCCCCACAGTGGATGAAACACAGTGACAGGTCACCACAATCGGATGAAAAAGAACGGCATGAACAACACTTTCTCTACTTGCTAATGTGAGAAGGTGTGGTGCACAACATAAAGTCTTGAAAGAAGCTCCAGCACCCGTCTTAACCCCGCACGCCTGTCCGGAGCTTTGCTTTCTAATCCCAGGAATACAAACAAATACAGGTAGCTGTGGCAACAGAAATAGCTGCGCATCTCCCCCACCCCTTTCTAACATTAAATACGGGGTAACTTACACTCTGGGAATGCGAACGTCTCAAAGGAAAAAGTTACACTTTGCTATTAAACCAGATACATTCAGACCTTTCATTGTGAAGCTTCTGGTGATCTCTGACAAACACCTGAATAAGGTCTTTGTTTACTTTTCGCTTGGCTTTTAATCTCCCCAAGTCTTTTCTGCGGTTCTCTGGAGCACAGAACCAGGGGCTGAGTGCTGCTCTCCGCTCCAGAGCGGCGATTCCCGTGTCAGCTAAGGGGAGCTGCGGCTGTGCGAGCAGCGGGGCAGGACAGGTCCCCCAGGTTATTAGTATAAGCTTAGTCACGCTTTGTGGTGACGTCCTGTTAGCAACTGCAACTCGAACAACAACAACAACAAAAATCTAAAAACAATACACACACACACACACACAAAACCCCCAAACCATAAAAACATAGCGCTCCGTGCTCTTCCCCTGGCATCTAGCAAATGAGGCAACAACAACTCTGCTAGGAAAAGTTCCCTGAGCTGCCTGTCAGCAACGTCATACGTATTTTTTGCTTTCTATGTCTACTACAACTATGACATTTTCCATGTTTTATTTTGCATATGTGATCTAGAGTTCACTTACTGTTAGATGCTGGAACAGCCATGCCCTCATGATATTTGTGGCTACTTTGGGAAAGATGCCACGCTTTTTATGTCGCTTTTTGTCCTTATCTGGATCATCATCATCACCTGTGCTGGGGGAAGCTACACTGTTGTCCAAGCCGTCACCTGTAAATATAGTGAATCAAATTTTGACTTATGCTACCTTTATATACTTCAGCCGAAGTCTGGCTTTGGGTATAAACTGCATGAATATTTAAATGAGGTATAAATTCTTTAACACCGTAATTCACCAGGGGTTGAGGGGATGGGAGGGAAGAGACATGGGGAGAGGGAGGGTCTCAGGACTGTGTCAGCCCCGTTCTGGTTTATCCTGAAGGACAGTGTGGCCATTTCTGCCACTGTAACCCAAAACAAAAAGTGCTCCAAAAAAAAAATTAAAAAAAAAAAAATTTTTTTTTTTTGCAAGCATCCAGCTTGCAAAGGCGGAAACGGCTTTTCTTCACACTAGGTCACTTCCCAAAAATTCTTCCTAATCAGCTGCTTTGGCTGAGATGGAAGTTAGGAAAGTATTGATGGTGTCCCACCCCCATGAGGTGTGTGAAGCTGGGTGCCCCATGCCGCTCTGGGATGCAAAAAGCGGGGTGGATGCAGCTCTATTGCAACATCATATTCTGTCCCCAAATTCAGAAATAATAGCGGACTGCGGCACCGCTGATGTCATCTTTTATAGACGTTCGACTTCCCCTGACATTTTATTGGGAGGTTGGTAGCTAACTGGCCTCCTCCAGCCAAAAGAAATTGATAGTGGGATAAGCCGGTACCAAGTGGACATACACCGTAGGAATTAACACCCTGCTTTGTGCTGGTGTACCATATCCCTAATAGGTGTCTGCTCCCGTCAAACAACGACCGATCCAGAATGAATTTCCTTGACGCAGGGAAGGTCTCAGCTCTCATCACATTAGCAACATATCTACGGGAGGACAGACCGGCACAGCAGCCAGCCCGGCTCTGGGCTAGGCGTCGAAGGCAAACAGAAGATGCAGTGCCCAGCCAGGTCTCTAGCAGCTTTGGTTCCAAACCCTGAAAGCAGTTTACAAACAAGCCCACAGAGAAAATGGGTCCTTCGCATTCTCTGCGTCTGGAATGGTGCACCCTGGCTTCCAGGGACACTGTATTTGTAGCAACACGGAGTTGTGATGTTATTAAGCGAGTGTTTTCTACACCCCTGGGCAAGAGTGATCAAGAACGTCATTTGAATTGTGCCGAATCACAACTATCTTTGTTAGGAATAAAAAATGTTTAAAAAATAATTTTAAAAAAAGGATGCAGACTGTCAAAGTTCTGATTTGTTAAACAGCTTTCAGCACCAAAAAAAAAAAAAAAAAAAAAAAAAAGTTATTATTAGTGTTATATTTCTAGTACCTTACTGACCATGGCAAATTTATAATTGTCCTTATGACTTGGCCTGTGTCTTTAATGAAATGGTAACCTTGGGTAGTTACAGAAACAAACAAGGTTTTTATGAAGAAATCAGATATCCGACAGATTCTTTGAAAGCCCGGTATGAAAAAAGGGCTTTTATACAGAGAAGCAATTCACCATATAAAATAATAATTCATAAAAGAAACATGAGCAAAGGAAACAACTCAACAGCATTTAAAATTCCGCAGGCTAATCCACTTTCTGTCTGCGAGAGGCAAATAAGGAAAAGAAAAGTATTAGGCATTCATTGATTAAAAATGAAAAGCTCCTAACCTAATGACACCGCCTTTCACCACCCCCCTGCAACCGTCCGCCCCCCTCCACCCCCCCCCGTTTTTTAAAACACACTCTCTCCTCATTTCAAACCCCCTTCAGATTAATTTAGCAGGCATCGCCTCGCGCCTGACGGGAGGAGGACTCATTGATAATTTATGGAAATATCTGCTATAATCCAAGGGAGATGACTTTTTTCCCCCCAGCTTTGTGCATCAATAGATAATCAAGGCCTTCAAGCAGCCTCAGCTTCCCATTACCTCGGGCAAGAGAATTCCTGAAAGCATGCCTCCGGGGCACCTGAATTATACCCTGCATTAGGGGAGGAAAGGCTCTCTGCATTCCACCTAGAACACTCCCCAGAACCTTTCCTGTTTATTTCTGCTCTATGAAAGCAGAAGCATTAGGAACAGGATTTTTTAAGTGAAGACTTATGTAGATACAATGGCGAAAGCTTTCAAGCGCGAGCCAGATCACCTCCTTCAATCCCTGGTGGTGACCTATCCCAAATAAAAGGTTTCTGTTACATCATTAGCTCAAGCCAAAAACAGCCTTGGCTTAACGCACAGTTTGTTCTTCCTACTGTTTTTAGGCAAATACTGCTACTTTACTCCCATCTGGGAGGGAAATTACACTGCTGGGCTGTAATCTAAGACAAGATTTTCATTGGAAGCAAATGCTTTCAATCCAGTGTAAATACTGGTGCATGTTCAGAAAAGCCTAAAACAATAAACCCTGGCCTCGTCCGACACGAGTTGGAGAAAGTGAAAGGCGGGGAGAGGATAAGCAAGCACCCGGCTATCCTAAGAGCACATGCTTTGCTAGACTTCTATAAATTGTTTAACCTCTTCCACTTTTTTAAATGGAAAATTGATCCCGTAAAGGCTGAAACCACAGAGAGAAGTCTAAACGGTCAATTGTGGATTTCAGTATTTCCATCTACTTTGCAACTCGATACGCTCACCTCTGCGAGGTCTCCAGAGATCCCCCCCTCCTTTTTATTCTTCCCCCCTCTTTTCCTCTTTTTGAAGATCACTAAACAAACTTGAAGCACCACTGACCAGCCACACGGTAGCAGCTACGAACCGCATTTGTAAAATGTCAGCGGCGGCTCCGTTCCTGGAGCCGACTTCTCCTGCCGCCAAGTGAAGGCAAACCGAAAAGGTGGAAATAATCATAGAAATGATGCTAGTCCATAAACAAGCTTACAGCCTCATTAGTTTAGCGGGAGGCTCCACTGGGTGATTTACGCTTGTTTTGCTGATGCCATGAGGAAATGCCATAGGGCAACTTTAGCCAGCTGCTAATGGTTTCTGACAGCTTCTTAGCAACTAGCGCAAGCAACGCCGTGGCGCTTGCTAGTGACAGAAACCGAAAATGTCATATTATCTGCCCATGTGTCACCAAGTCCGTGTGGCAATTAACTAGTAGGCCAGTGACCGAGGGGCCAGAGGC
Source organism: Bucorvus abyssinicus (assembly GCA_009769605.1). NCBI lineage: Eukaryota > Metazoa > Chordata > Aves > Bucerotiformes > Bucorvidae > Bucorvus > Bucorvus abyssinicus. The sequence continues at coordinate 1,031,936 of CM020024.1, read as the reverse complement.
TCTTCCAAATGGCCTGTGGCTGTTTGGGGGGCAGAGCGGGCGCACCGCTGGCGTTCACGCTGCACATCTGCGCGGCCGTATGCACGACCTGCACCGCGATCCCTCCGCCCCGCTCGCCCCTGAGTTGGGTCCACGCACATCCTTCGTCCGTGCAGAAACGCCGGGTCGCTTTCTCTGTAGGCACGGCGTGACATTATCAGAGGAATTGCGAGTAATCTGTCCTGATACGCAGGTCGGAAACGGCGCTTTAATTGGCAGTACCTGATTCCCTGGTTCGGAGCGCTGGATCCAAAGGTGCGAGCTGTTTTTCTGCTCGCTCGCAAATTAGTCTAAAAGGATTTAAGATCACTGAAGCAGACTCGCTGCCTGTCAAATTGCTGGGAGCACAGCGACTCTGCACAGCAACTAGACGCTATTTAAAAAAAAGGAAACGCTGGAGCCTGCAAGGAGCAGGAGGAGAGCCCGGGCTCCACGCGCCCCTTCCCCAGCGAGCAGGACCAGGCGCTATATGTCAAACCATCAAACCTTTCAGCGCGGCCATTTGCCCTTTCCAATAATATTTAAGAATGGGTTTTACACAATTTTTTATAGGCCGTGGCCTGGTGAAAGAGGCCAACCAGCAGAGAAAGGGATTTGTACTACAATTCGTCCGTGGACGATCTCTTGCCAGACCTGGCCGGTCCCCATGGAGCGAGGCAGGCGACCTGTGGCAGCTCCCCGGCTGCTGGGCAGCTCCGATTTCAAACGCCCTCAGCGCCAGCATCCCGAAGTTGCCTATTTAAGCACACCCAGGCATTTAGGCTGCGCTATCTTGTTCCTTTCAAGAAGGGATAAAGCGGCATTTACCGCACTCAGCCCTGCTGACCGGGTCAGGCTGGCCGTGCCCGTGGGGGCTCCTCTTCTGCGTGCCCCTCCCCTCCACCGTCACCCCCCACAACTTCCTTGCCCCTCACACTCCCTCAAAAAGCAGAGGGTAAGGGCAACCGAGTTTAGAGCGGCTTCTCGAGTGGGTAATGCTCTCTTTGTCCCGGGTGATCTGTTATAAACCTTTATTGGCAAAATAGGTGCTTCTGGAGAGCAGCTGGGCACATGAGCTTGACTTCGGCAACCGCGGCTGTTGCAGCAGTTAGGTGACAATTCAAAGCCTCCTCCCTTGCTTCCACACCAAACCAAAACCAAACGTCATCACCCTGCAATGTGAGAAAGGCAGGAGCCTGGCAGAGCTGGGCAACCTTCAGCCACTCCAGCTCCCAGCTCCCCTCTCAGACCTCGACCATAGAAGCTGCCCAGATACAACATAAACGGTCCCAATCTCAAGTCGGGGACATGTCAAAAAGGTTGGAAATTCAGACGTCCTAAAGCCCCTGGCCCTTTGCTTGACTACAAAACCTGTGCCTTCGCATGCAGCTCTTTAGACCAAGACGCCCGAATGATTTCAAGGGACTGGAATTCTCAATAGCAAAGTGCCAAGTAGAGTTTTACTACACGTATCTTCACCAGCTGCAACAGGTTATTTCTCACTACACGTAGCCCTAACCTAGGATCAAATCTGTATTTGGAGTACAAATATTTTTCTATATCAAAGAAAAACATCCTGTTCTTAAAAACCCTGCTTCCCACACCTCTGTCATGAGATTTGAGAGAGGTTTTGCAGCCCGCTGTCCAATTTGCTGGGAAGGGGGTGAGAGGAGGGCACCAGCTTCGCCAAGGTCCGCCAAACCCCTCAACGAACACCACCTCCCAGCCTTTACAGTTCACTTCTAGATAAGCATCTAAATCCCCTGGTTTTCTAAGGAGTTCACAGAAGAAAATGTGAAAGACTAGCCAGCAGCCCTTGGAAAGACCCAGCGCAACTTTTAAGTGGACTGACTAACCAGTGTCCTCTAAAGGCTGCCTCTGTTGACCTTATTTTCACGTTTCCAAATCTCTCCTGTTAAAAGCGGCTTCTGCCTGCTAGAAGAACTTTATGGTTTGCACTTACTTCTGCATTTAATAAGCTAATATAATTTAAATACGCTGTGTTTGGATAAAATGTATTGACTTCTGTACTAGACTTGCAATGTTTTTGGTGCTATGAACTGAAACACCCAACATGAAAAGCCAAAAGTTTGTGGACTTTTCAGTAGAGTGACCTTTTTAAAATCCTACCATGATTTTTTTAAAAAGTATTTAGATACAAGTTCCTCAAATTCCTGCTTCTGCAAGCATGAGAAATCCTGCATTATCTAAGGCAAATATTTAACTGTTTACTGTCCATCCACAGCTCTGTTGGTTCCTTTCTCTTTTAACCCTCCGAGAACCCCACGCTCTTTATTAACATCTCCAGGGTAACTGGAAAGCAGGAGTCGTTACTAACTTCACGCAACATAATGTACTAGAGAGATCTTAAGCGGCAAAGTTACTCTCCTTCACTTTTCTTCAGTGCTCTGTGCTAATGTAGAGTAACTAACACAATTTCTGCACCTTTACTACGTTATCCCTTACAGAACCACATCTCCAGTTTGCTGGATACCCACACATCCACCATGCTGATTTTTTGAGGAGCAAAACCAGGCCTACGTGTGAAACGTCATTTTCCTATAACGTACAAAATAATGAACTCTCAAGAAGCTGGTCCAAGGATGCAACGAGTTTTTCTGTAAAACGAGAGCAAGAGAGAAGGCATTTGCCACAACCTACTGTTCAAAGGACTTAAAACAAGGATTGCCATTTCAGACCACCAGCACTGAACGGACTTGGGCAATCAAGGAAGAATATGGAAGTTTTGGGGTTTGTGGGGGTTTTTTTATTTGTTTCTGACACAACCAGTTCCAGCTCGGCAAAGGAATGTGGTGAGCAAGTGTCACACCTAAATGACTCTGATGTGAGTCAGGATGGCTGATATTCATGTCCACAAGTATAGGAGGACAAGTTCACTACTCAGAAATTCCTCCTCACAGCAAGGTGGGGAAGGCAGCACACTGAGAGGCACAGGGAGCTGAGAGCTCAGGTGTGCCAAGAGAGATCTGGAAGGCATTGGCACAGTCTGGGGATGCATGCCCAGCTGGTAAGCCAAGTTGTACCTATTTGTTGAGGAGAACTGTAAGTTTTGACATGAAATGGCCCATGAGCGTAGATTTCTCCAAATACATTATTTTAAAATTTACACATATACCCATACCTATTGCATATGGAGCATTAACGCACTGTGACTGCTCTCAACCTGCCAGTGCCCAAGCAAGGCACACGAGTTGAGGATGGGGCTACCAGTACTGCAGAAAGTCTAGTTTGAACCCACGATCAGTCAGCTGTGATGGAAGCACCCAGTCCAGGAGCTCCCGAGGTCAATGGCAATCATCTCAGCACACTGAACGGCCTACGGAACAGCCCCCAACATGATTTACAATGATGATGTAGGTCTGCTTGTGACTCTGAAACATGGTGTTGTCGAGGGACAAATTTTTTTTTTCTTATTCGTTAAGAAAAAAGCCCTCTCAAATATACCTAATAAAAAGTTGATGAGGAACAACAAGGTTGAAAATGAGCATTAGCGAGGTAGAAACACCATGTGTCTGGGTTTGCACACATCTCTAAAGGAGATGCAGTGCACATTTCGTGCAAGGACTCAGACCATGACATAAACAGTACGAGGTTGTCAGTCACAGGTAGTATCCATATATACAAGATACTACGGGAAGGAGTTGCAACAATATCCTACACAAACATTCATAGATGGAGTAACCTGTACAAGTATAAATCACACTCAGGCATTTAACAAATTTTCAAAGTTTTCTTTTTTGAATCATTGTACTTCGTTCTTTAGAGACAGGAGAACCTTTTTCTAGTAACTCGATCCTCCTTTTTCACTTGAATTCTCTTCAGGCAAGCAACGAGCAAATTAGCTGTCTACGCAAAGAGTAAAAACAGCATTGATGAATGGGGGGGGGAGGGAATCCCACAGATTTTACCCATTTTTTTTTGTTCGACAGCTGAAATGAAGGAAACCTCTCCTTCTGTACAACATAGCACTTCTTAATGGGGTTCAGGAAACTCTGCTATTATGGGTAAGTTGTATGGTATTTCTGGAGCTGCGCATATTTCTATGCACCAAATGAAATATTAAAAAGAAAGCAATTCATTGTATGGGAAGCAAACAACTTTCTGCTGCCAGCAACAGAAGTTTACTTTGAGCAGTTGGAAGCAAATACCCTACAGAAAAATATCTGGTTAAGCAGAAAAACATCCTGCTTTAACCAAGAACGGTAAAAAGCTTCAACAGTTGGGTTTTTTCCTAACCTAAAAGCCAGCATGACGACCCTACCACTCCTTGGCAACAGCTGTTTTTCAGTCATTCTCTCACTTTGTTCAAATATAGATCTTTTTTTGAAACCTACTCTCCCCCAACTTCATCAGGAGAGCTGGCCCTCCCAGCTAAAGGTCCTACCAGTTGTGTTCTCCATGAGAAGTCAACCACGTATGGCTGAGACACAGGTAAATCCACTGTTGGATCCGATCGCACTTACTCCATTGCAAAGCCAGAGCACAAGAAGCAGCGGGAGCAGCACGGGACTGCTCCACCATGGGGGAAATACCCCCAACTAATAACCCAAACGGCCACGAGGTGAACTTCTGTAGATCTCTATGGCTCCTTAACAATTGGCTCTATCTTTGCGTTTATCCAGCTCCTAAGATACTTGACTCTTGGTCTGAGCACAAGCAGCTCTAAGAGGCTCAAAGCAAATATCAGAAGCATATTACGTATAAACGGAGGGACGTATTATCTGTAGAAACAGTTTATTACAGTGGAGCATTTAAGTAGGCTTCCTTCCCTAAACACAGTTAAATTGCCCTGGGACTTGCTTGCATGCCTGCTCCAGAGGAGATGATGCTGTAGATTTCATGTTTTACCACAAAAAATTCAAGCCAGAACCTTGATGCTGTCCAAACCATTCCGAATTACGTTCTCCTATTGAAAAAAGGTTTTAAAAAATTGATTTTGGGGCAAGACAAACCAAAATGCCGGGGATTGTTTAACCAAACTAAAGCATCTTATTTGGGGCCAATGCAAGCCCAATCAATGGCCTAAGCTTCAGTGTGCCCTGCAGGAACTATACCTCAGACGTTGTTTGCCCCAAATCCTCTTTTACAGGGCTGGATCCCAGGTCACAGGAGCCATATAACCATAACGAACAGGAGAGAATGAGTCTAGCTGCAGCTCAGGCAAGTCAGGATTCATGATCTACCAAGCCTACGTGAGATATTTCCAACTGGACGCTCCCATGTGGACTGTGTGAAGTGAAAAAGTTCTTGCTGATATGCAACGTACTTCCTTCTACTCCTGCCACCCCTTTTAAAGTAGCAGCAAAACCAAGAAATTACTATTTTCCCCGTCCCATCAGTAACACCTGACAATAAAACCAAGACACGACGGAAAGAAAACTAACTTTAAAGATCATTTTGCATGCCATGGCGGCCCCACACACTCTATTTCCACACACACACACACGCCCCGCCCCAGTGGTCACTTTGCAACTGCAAAAGGCAAATTTAAAAGGGATGACAATACGATGCCCCCATCCCATCTACCTTTCCTCTACAGACAGTAATGACATCTCAGCTGCCACTGCTGATGCTTCAAAAAACATCCAGCCTCTCATAGAGCCTTATAAAGATCCACTTGCTGCAGCCACTAGGCCAGCAAATCAGAGCCACTGTACCCTCCTGACTGAGCAGGCAGTGAAAAGACGTGCGGCTTTGAACTTAAGGCACAAATTAATTATTCCTTCGTTCTTAAAACAAGAGGAAGACAAATTTTGATTTGTTAGGGACGGCTAATGCAAAAAGCCTTCTGAGACAGCCTGGTGCGGCATTCCCCACGCAGGACCCTGTAGCTCACGGCTATGGGAATGCGGGGAGAGAAGGGGCCTGGCCACGTCCACCCGGAAGAGCCGTTTCCACAAGGTCTTTGAGGTCTGATGGAAATTAGACATCTGCGTAGTGGCCTACACTACCGGGCAGAGCGGAGCAGAACGACAGGGACTTGGGATCTTCCAGTACCTGGGCTCCCTAGGAACAGGGCAGGAGTTAGACCCAAAACATTCATGCTCCTCTTCTCTAAGCAAATATCAGAAATATTTGCAATCGTGACTGAATAAACAGCATTTGGACTGCACTGTGAGTTTTCTCCCCTTGCCCTGCCCGAGCACTGCCTGGGATGCTCAGAAGAAGCCTGCTTCACCCCCCTAAGAGAAAACCTTATGTTACCAGGCACCTCATCAGCTCAGGAAAAACCCCATTAATTACAAAATATGCAACCCTCAGTCAGACCTTTGAAGGGAAGGGCGGAGACAGAATTTATAATGTTTTTCTTGTGCTGTTCCCACCGCTCCTTGCTGCCCAGTGCCCTAAATCCACCACTCTTGTTCTTTCAGCAAAAGCCGGTCGCTCTGGAGGGCCCATGACAATAGCGGGAGGCTGCTCCTTGGGAAGGAGGTGCAGAAGCCAAAAGGAGATAAGTAGATTTGACAGAGCCAAGCTCACACAAAATTTTCTTCCACTTGACCGTCCCTCTCCAACACAAAAGGCAAATCTGCTCTGATGAGGTGGCGCTGAAAAAAGGCCACAATGAGAAAAAAAAAACAAACCTGAAGTCAGGCATGAAGAGTGCTGGCGCGGTGGCTTCGGGTTTGGCGGCCGGCGGGCAGGCACGCCGCTGCCCTCCGCTCAGCACGGTGAGCAGGAGAGGGGTGCCTTCAGAAATCACCTCCCCGGCTCACGTGGGCAGCACCCTGCAGAGCACAGCACTGCTGGTGGAGGGCACCCATGGGTGTCATTCTGCACCAACCGAAGCACAACTGTGAGTGGTGGCCGGGCTGAACTTCGCTTGGGCTTATCTACACAAACCGGGCTTAGAAAGGCCCAGTTTGGGTAGGCTGCAGCAGCGGTTGCTGGAGAAGAGAGTTGCTCGCTCTGTCCGGTTTTCCCTTGCTCTACATGGCTGGGAGGGATCAAGCAATGACCGCCATGGCGTTCAGGCCACCAACTCCCTTTCAGGTACAAACATTTTCCCTAAGAACATGGAACGTGCTTTCTCACCTCTGCTAACAGCCCCCGGGCGCAGGGAGGTGGGTTGGCATTGAGGGGCAGGTCGGGGTGCAACCCCAGCACATGCAGGCAGCTGGCGCAAAATCCAGCCCCCGCAGCAGAGCCCCTGAGAACTCAGAGGGCTTGGAGAGCTCCTTGGAGAAGTAATGGTGATGGGGAGGTTGTCTTGACCCTGCTCCTTGTGGTCGGGCTCTGGTCACCAGGCTCAGCACCAAAGCTGGGCTCCCCCCTGCCGCCCCAGGGGCTCGCAGGCACTGACAGCCCTTTCAGACCCTTCGGTCCTACTAAACCTGCATGTCCCTTTCGGCTCCAGCTTAATGTATTCATGTCACCGCTAGGTTTTGGGTTTCCTACAGCTTTCTGTAGGTTAGGGTGTGGTTTTTTTCCAAATTAAACCAACCAGCCAACAAACCCAGATGCAAATCATCCAGGAACAAACTGATGTCAGAGAGTCCAAAACATACAATGAAGGTGAAAGCAAAATCAGATCAATGCTGGACGCTTAAAAACTTCCCCTGAATATCACCTACAAGTGCATGATCACCTCTTTTTTACCTCTTTCACCTTCCATGACTACTTCCTCCTAGACATCAGCTACCTAGGATTACCTTGAATAGGCAACCTGACAGGAGGACTCCATCTGGTGTGCTCCAAAATTTGAGTATTATTTACGTCACTACCTCTAGTGGCATCAAAGACCCAACTGCAAGAGGGATGAAGGATGGGAAGGAGGTAACATGGCCATTTCCAGTTCATCTCTGACACCATTTCTTCCAAATAAAAGTGTTTTAACCAAAATTCTACAAAACTCACAGCAAAGTGAGTTCATCACAAAAAGCCATCCAGTGTCTTAAAAAAAAAATAAACAAAAAGGAAACATCGTTCAAAAAGAGAGCCCAGAAGATTTCTGGTGTTTCTTTTTCAATTCACAGCATTCGTCATTATCTCTAATAGCAACAGTAGTAGAAACTGATAGAAAGCAAAAACCGCCTGCTTTTAGTAATTTGATGTGCTTTAAATGACATGAATGAGTAACCAAGGAAGTCAAAGGTAGTTAAAGAAAACCTCAGGTTCTGGCAGGCTAAAAACCACAGGCACCAGCGTCCCCATGGCAGGTATAGGCTGCATGGAAGGATAATCTTGCTTTTCTGCTGAAGCAACCTCATCCTTGTTGAAAGGGCTGAGGACTTCGTCTCGCCCCTTTCACCCACTGGTGAGGGAAAAGGACTCTCACCTGCCCAGCTCACCACTCGATCTGCCTCCTCCTGGAGCGGCCTGGCAATGCCTTCAAAGTCACCAGCTCCACCTTCAAAATTGTTCTGCGAAATATCCTGTTGCTCAGCTGGTACCCTCACAGTGGAAGCTACCAAGGGACATATTTCTGCGGACCCCATCTCTTTTGCTCCAACTTTCAAGATGTGTTTCTCAACTGACATGCAAGGACACACCATGCACATGCAGAGCCAGCCCTGCTCCTGGTCCAACACCAGCACTGTCGCCGTGCCCTTCCTGTGCACGCAGTTATCAACTAGAAGGGGTTTATAGGCACCAGTTGCCACGTAAAGGAAAAGACTGACTTTTCTGAGCATCCTGTAAATGCTGGGAAAAAAGAATGGAAAGGAAATTGAAGGAGCAACCTGGAAAGGAGGAGGGAAAAACAGGAGACCTTGGCTCAAAGGCAAGAGCTGACCACGCGCTTAGCCCTGCCTTTATCTATAGAAGATGTTTGCTTTTATTAATCTCAGAAAAAATGCAGCGTGTGAGCTAAGTCAGCCCCTAGGCAGATTTAACTTGGGTGACCTAACTTAGTCTGCAGATCACCATAGGTCTCTCTGACCTTGGCAGTGACACAAGGATCATATTTTCCCGTGGATGAATTACTGTGGAATAATTCTGCCAATGTATTAGGCATAAATAGCTTTTTATTTAGGATTGGGCAAATACGTTCACTCTTTCTGCCTTCCACTTCCCCAAACAAAAACTATTTATTAGGATAAGGAAAACCCCACCCTCCATTAACGTCTGGGTACACATCTCGTGGGCCAAAAAGAAGTCTGACTGCCTCATGCTCATGGCAATGTATTTTCAGACACCGCCTTTGTCAGATGCGTTTTGGAGTTAACTGGTAAGATTTGCGGCTTTCAATTGGAGTGGTCAGCCTGCATATTTGCCGATGAATGTACAAATATCTTCAGGCATGAAGGAGGAGGAATACATAGGTTGATAGTGGGAATGTTCAGCTTCGATTGCCAAAACAGAGAACACAATTCTCACCATACATCTACATGTAAGCAAAGAGAAGTTCCACTAAAACCAACCAAGCGGCACTGAGATAAGAAAAAAAAAAAAAAAAATTAAAAATCGCATCTTGGCCTTGTAGAAAATTGACCACTCTGGAAGGAACAGGTAAACAGCGTGTTCTTGGACAAGAGTCAGCACAGTGTGGATGATGCACACCCTTCCGCTCAGGAGTTGCACTGGTTTTTGCGTCTGGTCACTTGAGGTCACACCGCAGAGCTCTGAGGCTCTGCAGAAGCCCTGCACGCTTCCTCCGCATGACGGAGGTGGCTAAAGTGGCTATTAAAATCAGTTGTTATTCTGATGCCACCTGATTCTTAATTGCTGAAGAAATGGGGACTGAAACCACAGAAAGGGCTTTCTGGCACTGGCTAAGGAAGTATCAGTTTTTGAGGTCAGAATAACATCCTTAAAAATAGGAATCAGAGTGGTCCTTTCATGCTTCATCTTGATAAAGGCAGGCAAAACGTTAGCAGGCTATCTGGATGAACATCAGGATAGTTTTGTAATATATATAGAGAGAGAGACACATACTCAGAAGTGCATAAAAAGGAAAGAAAATACTTGCAAACCTGTATTCAAATTATCCTCTGACAGTCAAATAAAGCCTAGTAAATACTATTTCCAGTTTTCACCGTCACTTTGAATGAACTCTTCTAATAAACTCACCGCACGTAGAGCAGAAAGAGAAGACAATTTCCCAACTGTTTCTGAACAGCTTGCTTCATCCGTACATAACTGTTGCTGTATGGCTGACCACTTAGAACCTGGAGGCAAGCGTGTCCATCTTAAGAGAGGGTCACCGAGGCTTCTCAGGCAGAAAAGGAAGTCTCCAGTCACAGACCCGCGCTCTTTCCCGTTGCAGGGACGGAGCAATAATCACCGATGCCAAAAACCGCGATTCTCTTGAGAGTGGAAAATGCTCTCACAAATATCTGCCAATTATCTGAACAATGGCCAACAACTGCCAGCCTCTGAACCATCGCTAATCACGCTGCTGTTTTCTAGGCAAAGCAACTTTGAGTTTTGACATTTATTTTAACTGCCTCACTAGCTTCACCTACAATTTGCTGTTTAGGCGGGTGAGAAGGGAAGGCAGAGATCTTCATCTATAATCTCCAGCTGAAATTCAAAGTTCAGTGAAAAAGCATTCTTACCTACTCCTTATTTAACAGTTTCTCTGGAAAAGACCGACATAACCACCACGTTTGCAATGAATATGATCTCAGCAGTGACATGAACAAGGCAGAATAGGCCTGGAGAGGGCAATACGCCCTTGCCTGTAAGACAATGTGGAGGCTCACGCTCGCCTCTCACAAGCCCAGAAGGCTTTCTGCACATTTGAGGTGGCACGTGAACCACACGCTAGAGGTTTCAGGGTGGCAGGTGCTGTCTAAGTCTTAAAGCAGTCAACAAACGTGCTGGAAAGCCCAACTTTGCGAGGTGCTGCAGGGATCTGTGCAGGTTATGACCCCTGCGGGGCGAGCAGAACAGCTCGAGAGGAAGCCTCCACCAGGACACCCCTGGGAACACCTCACTCAGTTCCCTTCCCCGGGTTTACCCTGCAGAGCCATCCCTCAAGATCCCAGATAAGACACACTGACAAGGTGCTGAATGAAAGCCCACACTGTCACTGCCAGTAAACTGCCCTCCCTCCATGACCGCGAAATGCTCCCTCCCCGAGCACTCGAAACCCAGCACCATCCCCAGACTTTGCACTCACAGTTTCCCAAGGAAGCAAGCCCTGAATTTAATGTTTCTGGGGCACAGCACACCACCTGGAGATATATTTCAGGACAGCATCCAAGTGGACTTGCTTGGATTCAATCTGTAAATAATACTTTGATATTCTTCATAGAAATTATTAAAAAACACCTTCACCTCATCTGCTAGTAGGCATTGCTACAAACGTGGCTATAAAATGAAGCAGACAAATGAGCCGTTTTGCATGCATATTGGTGCGCTTAAAAGGACCAACGTGCATCTAGTCAGTTTGGAGTGGAAGCGGCTTTACGTGTGAAAGCAGACAAGGAAGGTCTGTGGAGTGAAGCCCCAAGAGCTGCAGTGCCAGCAGTCAAAGGACCCTGCGCCCCAAGAGCACGACAAAGCGAAGCCCCGAGTTGTTTTGAGTATGGCCACTCTTACCACATCAACAGGTTTCGTTTCAAGGCTTTGCTCACAGAGCCTTTCACTTCATGAAAGACCTCAATGCTGTTTAGCTGAAAGCTGAGCAAAGCCTTGCTACCAAGTTTCACAAGCCCCATCCATCAGGTTTTATATTTAAGTCCCCAGCTCCCAGAGTCACGTGAAAACCTCCAGCAAAGCCACTGATGAAGAAAGCAGTTTCTTGATGGCAAGAGCAAGCTTGAAACCTGGCCTCCCGAGAGCTAAGCACAGGAAAACAGACACTGTTAACTCAATGAGTAATATTTCACAAAAAGGTTTTTTTTCTATGAATGCCAAGGTTTTTGAACATTTCAGATTACCAATACGGGTCAGCAAAGGCAACCGAGTGCCATGAGATGCTCAGGCCAGTGTGCTCAGGAGCTGCAGACAACAGAGCCTCACCCACAGATGCAACGGCTGAGCCCTCTCCTCTACTCTTCAGCAGTATAAAATGCTTTATTCTGCTTCTCCACACAGAGCAAACATTGCCTTCCAAAAGAAACAACAAGTTTCAGCACAGATTCACCCCTTCTTACTCTAAGATTTACGTCAGGCTGCCAAGCTAAGTGTCTGAGCAAGGGATTAGTCCTCCTCAAGTCTCTCCACAGTCAGTGGAGAGAAACAGAAACTCTCCGGAGGGAAATTCAGAACTGAGATGACTCCAAGAACACGTGCGCTATTAGCTTTGAATACTGCACAGAACAGTAAAAACTTCCAGGCAGCAAGGCTATCACAAGGAGACCATGGCTACGGCTAATGAAGGCTGAACATGCCCATCTCTGTTTCGAAATGAGATCTGGACTTCAGGGCCTCTTCTAAAATTACTCAGGATGGAAAGGCCGAATTTAGCTCCCATCCATCACCTTATCGTGCAGATACAACCTCATGCTTCCTGCTACTGAGAATCTGGGAAAATGCAAAATTCTACCTCTTATCATCAAATCAGAATTAATTTCTTCTTCCTATTTTGCCTTACTTGAGAAAAAAGAAAAGCCCTTCTTGATAGATAGCTGAATTTATGTCTTACCAAACTGAATGTAAATGCAAGAAACAGGAAGCTTTTACTTGGAAACTGGAATTTCAAGCACTCAGTGGCAAACAATGAACCGGAGAGATAAAGATGCAATGGCCATGGTGGGGGACAGACCTGCCAAGCTTCCTGCCCACACTGACTCAAGAGCATGTGTCCTACCATGATATGGACCTGACACACCACTTGCTTTTATTTTGGTAACTGGTATTTGTTCCTGAGAAAACTCCTACAAAAACAAGTCGGAAGACTGGACAATAGTAGACCCGCCATCTCTTATAGCCAGAGCTTTTACTTAACACTTCAGCAAAAGATGTAATCAGCGGATCTTTGTCCATTTATACAATTCTCTCTGCTGCGACGAGGATTGTATTACACTCTCCAGCACCCGCCGGATCAGAGCATCCATCCAGCCTTCCCCATCACTTCAAGAGATTGATCTGATACTTGAAAGCACATTTGCTATTATCTACTCCAGCCCTTTGGAAATGACATTACACAGATACGGGGGGCAGGCAAATATTGCCACTCTTTTATTATTCCTGCCCTTCCCTTGCTTGCAATATCTGAGGAGTTCCCAGGTCAATGGGATTACTTTATCTTCCTCCCCCTTCCTTTATCTCCTCCCTCACCCCACAGGTATCCATGTCCAAATGGGACAATTCGGTAGGGGGTTTGCTTGAGCCAGGTCACTCGAAGGTCAAGCTTTTCACCACTTGCTAATGCAAAGCTGCCCCCCAGCCCTGCCAAGCCCCCCTCCAGCGCTCCACAGCACTCCGAAGCCCAGGGGTCTGGGGCACCCCCTCCCCACGCACCTCCCTCCTGGCTGCCAGTGCAGATGGAGAAGGCAAATGCTCCTCGGTGAAGTTACAAAAGAAAAACCCTCCCTGTGTGGAAACCGGAACAGGTTTTGTGTTTTTAAATAAACAAAGCAGAAGGAAAAGCTCCCGAAAAATCAGCTCGGCAGAGACCTTATTCCTGTGCTAAACTTGAAGGATGGGAGGCTTAACTAGTTGGAGCAACTCAGACTATATTTTTGCCTACCAGAACGAAGATCGATTTTTATTTAGATTGATTTTAAGATTTACATGCGAGAAATGGATACAATTGGATCAAATATATACTAAAACAAATTGTTGACTCCCATGAAAGCCAATAAGACCAAAACAAATTTCACAGATCTCATCTACCAGCATTTGAGATTTGTTTTATTTCATTATTTTGTATGCATTTACGGAGCAAAAATTTGCTTAACTCTTTTCCCCTTTTCCTTTACTGAAACAATAAGAGTCTCTGCAGAATATTTTCTACTTGAATATTATCACCAGGATAGCATATGGCAAACTAGCAGCAGGCAGTTTATCTTCATCCTCTTTGTAAGCTAAAATTAGCACCATGCTTTTGCAGCAATGTATGATGTATTCAGACCAGTACGATATACCTAATACAACTTCAGATCCATCCCTGGCTAACCTCCAGTATTCAAGTAAATTGACTGCTAATTTTAACTGAGTATTAATATGTTATTATCAAGTTGGCATTTATCAACTTGAGAGGCACTTTTAAGTTTAATACTGTCGTTTCACCTACACCAACTGCAACAGTAAAGAAAATTTGTGTATTAGTAACACAGAGAAGTTAAATTCATCTGTATGAGGCAATTGTAATTTATATTAAAACAGTATATATGGAAAGCCATGCTGCAAAACTTCAGAATTGTGCATGCCCTGCTTTTTGGTGATACGATAGAATTAATTGTGGCGAAGAGCTGATACACCCCTGTTATGCCTAACATGCTCCTCCTACTGCAGCCTGCATTCCTGCAGACTGTTAGCTGGTTACTTGACTGGGATTAAATTCAACCAAGTCACCAACTTTGTTTGGACTAAATTCAACCAAGTCACCAACTTCATATTTCCTGATGATGCGGCTATGCCAGCCCTCTCTGCTCGCCAGTCTGCTGTTCAACCTGGTAAATTACGGCCACCTCAGGGGTTTTTAGCCAGATTAAATATGTGGTGAGACACTAATGTTAGCACCATTTGCTAATTTGTTTCTTGTAGCTGTAACGCCAAGGAACTTAGCAGAGCGCTCTCTCTAAAGGAAATAGGAAAGGTCCCGAAAAACCACTGTAATTCACAAGGGCGGTTGTTTTACCACCTTTCTTGTCAGGCTCATGGAATCGAAATGTACAATAGTGGGAGGCAGTCACATCCGAGCATGCACATGAACAAAGGCACACACGAACTATAAATATTTATACACTGACATTCAAAGATTTCGTGGCTCATTCTGCTCACCGACTGACAAAACAGCCCCCTGCTTTACCTGCAGCCCGTCACAAAACTGCATCACAGCACCGAGTCTGTCTGACAGTTACACTGAAGTAATATCACCACTATTCTCGCTTTTACACAGCCGGCCTCACACCGAATCTGCATGGGTTACTCCAGGCAGAGACAGAAAAAAGAAAACAGGCAGAATCCTGTGCCAAAGCCTCTCCCAGGGCATCCTCCCTGCCACAGCCAGGGAACAGGAGAGGCTAAATAGGAGATATATCTAAGTGGGGAAGGGAGGAGGAGCATAACATTTCAACCCCACTTTGTCGCCTCTTTTCCACCCCCTACAATTTGCCTGCATCTTTAGCAAGAGGCTCTGATGCTACAGTGTCCTGAAAGAAATTTAAACACCATTTTAAATGATGGCACTTCACTGCGAGCAGTTCGGTTAATACTGACCGCATTGTCTTCTTGCCCTGCTTTACAAAGGTGGTCGATGCAGAAGTGCGGGTACTATAACCCAGGACCCCAAGCAGGAGCACCACAGTGAGGTTTCTCCCTCAGTGCTGTGCTGGGGAGGGAGATGATCCTCTTGGCACGACAATGAGAGCAACAAAAGGTTCTCCACCCTACAAGCCTTGCTTCCATGACCTTCACTTGCTGACCAGAGAGCTAAGATATGCCTTCTTCTGAAGTCCATCGGGAAGCTACAGGCTCCAGAATATTTTTAGCATGCATCCATGTGACACTAACTGCTATTCAGAGAACTGGGGAAAGACTGAAGAATCAGTTAGGTTATGTCCACCACCTTTAGCTCTTTTCTGAGGCCATAACTGGTGCCTCCTAGTAGGTCTTCTCCTGCCTCTCTGCAAAAGATTAATTTACAGCCCTAAGACAACACACAGTAACAGGGTTGCAAGAGCCATTGCTCTCCTGTGGCACAGGATCAGCCACAGAAAAACAAAGGACTAAGGGACAAGTAGTTGAAAAGCCTGCCCCTACTATATTTTTATTTTCTTATATGATGTTCCTCCTTTCCGACACCCTCACAATACACTTCTGCAAAGAGCAACAACAAAAAACTTCCTGCACACTACGTGTGAGATTTTCAACGCTCATGAGAAAGAAAATAAAAACAAATTAAATAAAAAAAAAAGTAATCCGTGGCTATTAGACACCAGAGATACCACCTGATGATGAGGAAGTTCCCAAGCCACAGAGTGCCAGAGCGTGGCAGAGGGCCCTGGGGATATACTGCTCCCACAGCATGCCACAGGCTTGGCCAGGCTCTCCCGAGTCCTTTCCCACCTCCCAAGCCCTACCAGCAAAAGTTCAAGTGTGCCAAAGCCAAGACGCAAAGGCTACATGGCGGAGGAGTCACGGGTAAGGAGACAAGACAGAGAGGTAGGAGGCTTAATGAATGACACCCTCATTCAAAGACCTGCCAGAGCAGCGTCAGGGATTTGCTTAGTCACAGCCCCGCGAACCCGTACCAGCTTGGGGAGAAGAGACAGCGGGCCTCTCCCTCTGGTATTTTGCATGGCACTGACTACTGGGTCACCAGGCCAGCGAGAAGCGGTCCCCGATGATTTACATGGTGACAGGTGTCTCCACCGCTGCTGCAAGCTGCAGGGGCTGCCCCGATGCCCAGAGACAGTCCCCTGTCTCATTCATGCATTTAAATAAAATAAAATAAATAAATAAAAGCCCATGCGCATCAATGTGCGTGGAAAAAATGATGTCAGCATCTTACAGCGTTGATCCTATTGATTAATCCCTTGAAGAATGTCCCCTCACCCACAAACATATAATGTAATGCCAGTGTAATCTTACCTAAAAAAAAAAATACAATGCAATAAGATTACCAGTCTGACTCTGCTAACTGTTACAGCACTGCTTAATCCTGCATTTCAATGCTTTAACAAGCTGCGACAATACTGTACGGAGTTTATCAGAGCAGCTGTTGAGACAAGAAGGACTTACATTTTAAACATTATAATTCCAGCATCTTTTGTGCTCTTTGCGTGTTAGGTTTATACAATGACTTTCATTCCAGAAGATCTCAAAGCCTATTTTCTGTTCCTGTTTCCACTGAAGTCTTCCCTTCAGGATTTGTATTGGAGCAGGATTAGAAATGAAGATGAAATATATATATATACATGTAGCTGAATATATATATAAAACAGGGGTGGTACAGCAGCAAGATCTGCTGGGGCTCATCCCTCCCGTCCCCCAAACGCAGCTGGGACAGGCGACACCACACTGGCCCCCTCCTCCCAAAAAACTGCAAGGGAAGCCACCTGGGACCCTCCCAAAAGAGCAGGCGCAAACGTGACCTATGGAAGTATTGTCCCCCCATCCCTGCCATAACTTTGCCTTTGTCCCCAGGCCGCCCTCCCGCTGGCACGGCCCCGCTCCAGCAACACGCACTCACAGCCACGCATTTCCCAGTCTTCGCTGGTTATAGGCATATTAAACTTCCCATGGAATAGGAGAAGAAAGCTCTGCTCCCTCCCTGCAATTATCAAATCAGTCTGAAAATGAGGAAGAATTGAGAATCCTCATTATAGCACATCATAAAACACGGCGAGGTCTCGCGCTCGCTGTATGTTATTGGCGCAGTCTGCCAACAAAACTTTACAAAGAGCGCAGGAATTCATGTTTGCAGAGATACTAAAGTCATAAAAGGGGAAATTTGTATTTTATTTTCCCACAGCCTAAATGAAGGTGAACCAAGCAAATCTGGCAAAGAACGCTCGTCAGATGCCATTTCCCACAGCAGCGTGGTATTTTCCTCTGGGAATAAAACATTTTCCTTCAACTACTGTTTCTAACTCTTATCAGTTCACCAGCAATAGAGCCATCAAGTCCAATATCTTGTGGAAAAAAGTCAAGGTCAACAAGTACTTGCATTTTCGTTTATCTTTAGCTGCAATTGCTACTGACATTCAATTGGGTAATAAACATGAGGACTGTCAAATGCTCTCAGCAAACAGGTGATCCAAAAGCTATCAGAGAGAAAGAGGCTACCGCCAGGTAATCAAACAATTCTGTTGCAACAATTATGATTTGAGTGCATTCATTTACAGAAGCAATCACCTGTCAAATTTGAATGAATAGCATCAAACCATTCCCACCATGGGGGTAATAAGGGCGAGAAAATACAAACTATGTCTACTTTCTTCCCAACAAAAGCGTGCTGGCATTGGCAAGAGCCATCAAAACAAGGATAAATAAAAACCCCCAGTATCTTATTTCCTGAATTGAAGTTTTAAAAATTATTTTAACATAAAAACTAGAGGAGATGAGTCCAAGTAGCTCAATCTCATGTTGGTCTCTCCCAGGAGCAATAACGGGTGCTTAGGAGAACCGTCTAGAAAGCAGGGGGTACACAGAAGTGGCTGTGCCATGGCTCTGGCAATCAGCACTTGGGCAGCTTCCTGAGCCAGCGGTTGCATCTGGACCAGCGCTTTTAATAGCTACAGAAGGACCTATTTTTCCACGAATTGGTCTAATCTTTTTTTTTTTTGTCCCCTGCTGACCTCCACAGTGCACAAATTTAACCCAACACGTAAAACGTTTGTGTTTGTTTTAAAGCCGCCAGTGCTCTGGAAAGCTCCTGTGCCACGAACACCTGCCCTTAGTTCTTGCACTGTGGGATAAGCACCCGCTTTCTCCATACACAACTCATTATTTTAAAGACTTCTCTTCCAACTGTAGTCATCTTCTTTATTCTCCCCTCCCAGCATTTCATGTGAGAGGTAGGAAAAGGGCTTACGCCAAGCAGCCTGACGGCACACCCTGTTGCATCACTAATGCAGAAACACCGCGTGTTTGTGGCTTTATACTCATTGCAATAAAATGTTTCTCAAAAGCAGAGGACACCTCAGGAACTCAACCTTGCTTGTTTTAACCTCCAATTTAAAGAGGCCAATGACACACACCTGAAAGTCACACTCTGCCTACATCAGATGGCAAAAGGCTCAGCCGAAGCCACCAAGACCTGAAGAGGCAAACGGGGATAGGGCTGGTGCCTTCAAGGTGGAAAGCATATGGGCCATATAGGGAGCTCCTTGGCTTCAGTGAGCCACCCCGACCTAAAGCGGCACGCCCAGGATGTGTAAGGGGGAAAAAAAACCCACCAGGATAAAGCACCAGTTTTTCTACATCAAATCAAATCAGTGATCTCCAAAACAGAAGACTCAGGTACTGCTATAAAGGGGTACCTTGGACACCGAAAACTTCAAACCTATTTCTACACTGGCCTGCAACCAAACCTCTCTCTGCCCCAGCCAAGGAGGAAAGCGAGATGCCCTTCAGTCCCACCCTTGAGTTTTGAGGTAAACGGCCCAAGATGTGATTTAGCAGTGTGGTATTTTCCACTGCTGTTCCCTATTTGGCATATTCAAGATCTTGTCCTCAGTAACACACCCGGGGCTGTGGAGAAACCCTTTGGGGCCTGCAAAAGCCCTGCACCGCTGATGAGATGCTCAGTCCAGGGTCAGAGCCATGTTCTTACATACGTGTCTATGTGTACATAGACCTAGGCACAGCCACACGGATGTTTAATGGGCTAGACATTTCTAAGTTTAGAAAAACTTGCCAAGAAAAAGAAAAAAAAAAAAAGAACTCCAGCACATGAGTTTTGGTGCTTGATTACAGACGGGCCGAGAAGTCAGGAATATTTGTCTTTCCATAGCCACTTTAAAGGTAAACAGTTCCCAAAGTCTTTTTCCCTCCTCTCGTTCTGCCAGCGATGGCAGTAGCTTCAGCCTGAAAGATCTGCCTCCTGACGTGATCGCCTCTGCGCTCCCCTCCTGGCTGGAAGCTTTTCCTACGCAAAGTCTGAAAGTTGCATTCAACTGCACTGACACGGTTGTGCTGGTTTTGAACTGTTTATTATCTCTGGGGGCTGACCTGCAAAACAAGTTGGTACTTAGATGGAGAAATTCAGGTTTCCCCTGAAAGGCGAATGGGAGGAAGGAAGGTTTTTACAAGGGAAAGAATTTGTTTACGACTATGTTACCCACAATTCAGGCAAAACAAGCAACATTTATAAGTATTTAAGTAAGCTTTGCCAAAGTAAAAAGAAAAATGTCTGTTAATAACAGATGTTTGGAGCTAATGCAAACGATTAAAATAAATCCCGACACTCGGAATAGATTGATGCTTGAATCACAACAGACACCCGCTTCCAAGCAAGGACTCTCTCCCATGCACCATACTGGAAGCGTAACCCTGCTAGCTGAGGCACAGAGGCTTAACGCTGCCGAAATCTAACTTTAACAGCTGAATCAGGCTGATGAGACCCAAAAAAAAAAAAAAAACCCACCAAAAAAAACCACCAAACCAGAAGGAGGAAAAAAAACAGTTTCACGCCCTCCGGCTTTAGAGCAGAATGATAAATTGACATCATGTTGTTATGAGCATAATCCTCAACTACTCAATCACTGTTAAAATATAAAACATGATTCTGGGGAGATAAAAAATAATTAATGCCGATGCTGTTGAAGAATACGCACCTACACGAAGAGTTTCAAAGAGATATGGGGTTGTTCTAAACCTCGTATCTCACGTCAAAGGAAGCGGGCACCGGCGCTCACGCTGGTGTAAAGCAAACCGAGCGCTGCCCGCTTGATGGAGCCAAGCAAAGAAAAGGGGATGGCAGAGCCTTGGCAACAAAACTGATACTGCTCCGTTTCCAAACAAGCCTATTACGCTTAATTCGGGATTCACAATACATAAAGCGCCAGAAAAAATACCGGGAGCAGCTCCTGTTGACTAATGCCCTGTCTTTTCCAATCGAGGGTCACATCCAGTCTAACCGATCGCATGATAATGGCATCAGAAAAGGTCAATCAAAGACAAGCCGAAGCTTCCACTGCCTGGCTGACCTTCGGAGCTTGTGACAAATTGCTATCAGTCAATGTCAACTAATGACAGCGGCTCTTTGGCTAATCAATTGTTCTAAAAATGATCAAGAAAACTACTCGCAGGACAGCTCATTTTCACATCAATGCCTGTGAAGTATGAAAAGCTCATTTTTTTGGGTTTTTAATAAGCTCATAAGTAAAGCAGTTACTTGGTAACAGGGGTCACCTTAGTGAAAAGACAGAACCTTTGTCTGCCTTTTACATATTCTTTTATTACCATATTATAGTAAAAATATGCCATGCCATTACTATGCCAGAGGGCTACATAATAAAGTAGGCAATACTTCTTTTTTTTCTTCTTTTTTTTTTTTTTTGAGATGAATACTTCTGTGGTTTAGGAGCCTCTGTTTGGATGTAAATAATTGTCGATACACTCTCCACGTATTTAAATGCAAAGCAATCACCACCAGCGTGCAGGTGACGTGCCCACTCATTACTCACCCCAATTTCACGTGACAGAGCAGGTAGTGAAAGCCACACTGCAAAATCCAGCAGCGCTGCCAGGAAGTTAAGGGCTAACAGCAACTATTTTATTCTTAAACCCACCCACCCCAGGCGAGCGCAACTTATTCTCACTATTGTCGACAGACTTCACATTCGGTAGGAAAACCGCATGCTCCGAAACCCCCAAAGCCCTGCAAAAGCAAACAGACATTTCCGCCGTGGAAGGATTCCGCACAGTAAAAGCCAACGAGGAAACGCACACAAGCTCGGGCTGTGGGACATATATCACGGTTCTCCTCGTATAGCAAAGGGCTGGCTGCAGCGGGAGACTTGTCCATCCTTTCAGCCTACTGGCCTCTCCCAGCATCATCTTCAGCCCCTCCTCAAAGCCTCACAGCCAGGCCACGCTCAAATCCACATCCATGCGTTAAACATCACCAAAACAACAAATCCACGCTGGTGTAAGGCTTGAGGAGCGCAGGCACAATTGCGCTTTGCTCTTCCGTAAGGAGAGCGCTAGGCAAAGCACACCGCAGGGCATCACGCCACAAGGAGCCTCTCGAGAAGACACGGCGTGGAGAAGGAACAAGGAGCCCTCTTTCAAGCGCAGCCCCGCTTTTCAGTTGTGTTTACATCTTCACTTGGGTGACTCCCACCCACAGCACCTGTACTGCCAAAGAGGATTCACCCCAAGGAAAACACCCCTCACCAACCCAACCACCCCCAAAGCAAACCCCCACTTCACCAGGGAGAAGTGGGGGGAAAGCGCTAAGCGAGAAACATTAAAACTTTTGTTCTCATCGGAGAAACTGCAAAGTGACAGCAGTTTCAGGTTACACCCTAAACCTGCCTTGCTTTGGTAGTTTTTCAAATTAAAATATCTTCTGTAGCCTCAGTCACTCTCGAGCCGTCCATAGGCAAGAAAGAAAGGAGGCAGGGCAACACTTAAGCTCAGCCATAATTGGAAGTATGTGAAAAATGAAGTGTCAGTTCGGTCAATAAAGGGCAAAGGTGAAGGGGAACTGCAGCCCAAACTCGGTGCGAAATGTGCTCATTAAGACACCCAATCCGCGGGCTCCTGCCCACCTCTCCCATTAGTCACCGGCCATCTGACCGCTCCAAATGCCTTGCCTCCCTGCTCTTATTACTTTTCTTCTCCCATGTTAAAAAAAAAAAAAAAAACCAACAAACAAAAAAAACCGACGGCGAGCTGGTATATAAATCCTCGCTCAGTCATCTGGAACATAATGTGGCCCTTCTCTCCCCCTCCACCCGGCTCTGCCTTCGCAGCCTCCAAACAACCGCCTTGAGATTCCCGGCAATAATAAACGCAATTGCCTTTTTGCCTATAGGTTGCCCAAACTCCTACAAAAGCCTGAAAAAATCCATTGCAGCCATTGATACATTTTTATAAAGAAATACCGCCGCTTTCTGCTCCTGGCATGAAAGAGCAACAATTATTCAGAGGTTAAAAAAATGTGTTGAACCCAGGCCGAGGCTTGCACAAAAAAAAGGGGAAAGAAACAATACGCGCAAATAGGAGACATTGATGGATTGTTTTTCCTTTTCTTTGAAGCTGCGTAGAAGAGCTAAACACGGGAATTAAAGAGCCCCTCTCTGGATTGAAAGTGACTGTACCAGGGCTTTGTTCAGCATCCTCCTGGCACGACTATTTGAAAAACAAACAGAATTGATCAGTTAATACCTCAAACAGGACTCTTCCAAAGTCAGAACACGCGGTAAGATAAAATAGCCTTGCCGTGAGCTCAGCATCACTTGCCTGGACCAAAGAACCTGCTTCTCTTCTTTTTGAATAGAATTTAGCAAGTTATTGCTCCGCTGTGTAATTTCAGGTTGCTCTGTTTGGAGACAGACCCCCGAAGGCCCTCCACGAGAAATGCAGAGCAATGGGAAAAGGGCTCATGGAGCTGTTTTTCATAATATTATTCTGCATTCCTGTACTCTAAGTATCGCCTACGATGACACAATACTGGGCCTTTATAGGAGGTTGTGTCCATGTGCTACGCAATAACATAGCCTGCTGTTCAGTGGCACGAGAACCCAGAACAGCTCCCTAGCAGTTAAATATGGATTTCTACAATGGATCGAAGCAGCTGGGAGTCACGACTATTTACTAAGTAAATAAACTTACATGTTAAAAAAAGACTTTAAAATGTTTACAGAGAGAGCATCTCCTGCTTTCAAAGGTAATTCATTTGATGTGTTTTGGGCGTTGGGACACGAAGAGGTTAAAAACGCACTTTGTGAAAAAGCAAGGATGAATCAGGTAAAGAAGAAAAATTCCCGAGAAGTCCAAAAGCAGACCTTAACATAGTCCGGGTTAAGGACTACGGGAGAAAAGTCTTGCGAGAAAAGTCTTAAGCTTTCTGGTCTGTGCGCCTCGCTGAACATGCAAAGCTCACACTCACGCCCTTGGGACACCTCCAGCCAGGTTGGAACCCCAGCCCAGAAGGTGCTTTGACCTACCCCAACAGGGGAAGTAGGTTGTGGGAACAACCTGAAAACAGGCAGGTTTAGAAGGTTCTATTTCTGGGGATTAGATTTGGGCGTTTTTAAATGGCAAACGCGCTCTTGACAGATGGAACCAAAAGGAACTTTTACGAACTCCTAAAAATAGGGAAGCCCATAATATACTGAATACATGTCACGCAACGCACGCATCTCGAGTTAACTCCTGTGATCACAAGCATGAACGTGCAGGTCCCCAGCCTTTCGCTGCCACCCTCTGCGGCACCCGCCTGCTGCAGCAGTGCCAGGCTGGCTGCTTCTGCTGCCAGGGAAAGCATCCCGCAGAGGTGAACGTGCGAGCCTGACCACAGCGTGGCCACTCCTCACCCCAGGCCACGGAAGAAAAGCCTTCAAATTATGGCACTTTAACCTTCGGGGTAGCTGGGGAGAGGCAGGATATTTGCTATCCTTTTGTTCTCTTCCCTTTTGGTCACTCAGGATCATGTGGTTTGACTTCTTCCCCACGCAGGAAGGCTAAAACTGCTTTTTTTACACAAGGTGTATACGCAGGTGTGGGTGTGCTTAAACAAATGAGATTCCCCCGTAACCTCAATCTTCAGAGGGCTTCAAGCCAACGAGTCATAAAGCAAGGCTCAGCGGGACCAGCGCTGTCTGTCCTGCACCCCCATTCCTCAAAACAAAGGCCATGTCCATGGGGGGCAAGTGGTCTGAAGGCAAGTCCTGGTAACAGAGACCCTCTGGACAGGGTTTCTTTTCCGAAACTCCTTTCCCAGACTTGACCTGAGAGCTCCAGTTAGCAAGTTCCTACGTCTCCTTACTCTTTCCTGAAGTTTTAAAGCGACGAGTCTTCTCCACAAAACGCATCTATCAAGCGCTGGCAGTAATTCCAGCCTCAATAAACCTTACTGTGGGATTTGGATAAAAGTTTCGGCCCCAGCTGGAGCACCGCTGACAGGTCTTTCTGTGGATATTTAATATGCCTCAAGCTCTGAAGTCACTTTAGAAAAGCCCTTCCCAACCGAGGTTACAGCGTGCACCTTGCTAGGAGCCGGCCAGGATGGCGATAATAAACCATCAGAGACTGGCACCCCAGACTAATAAAATCTCACATTTAGGAGACAACGAAGCCTGGAAATCTCAAAAAGTGCACCAGGAACTGAGTAGCCCTATTTCCAACGGGCCCAGGAGGTTTAGGATCATGCTGGCAAGGCTTCCCGCAGATGTTTTCTCCACGCGCAGACACGTAAACACACGCACATCCCTCTAATAAAAGGCCAGCCCTATCCGAGTACAAAACCCCTCTCCCAACGCCACGTTTTAGTTCAAAGCCTGTTCTTGCAGCAGCTTCTTTCACCCTTAAAAACCCCATGGACTTCTTGCTCCAAAAAGCGAGGGGCTCTAACGAACACGTTGACACCGCTTCAGCGATAGCATTGTGAGCAGCACCGCTGGAATATACACGTATACACACTTGAAAGAAAAAAGGCCCCCGGAATTTATGTTGCATATCATTTTCCAGTAAAAGTCAGAGGTCAGAAGGTTACCAGTTTCTGCCTCAGCTCTGCAACAGTTTACTATTCCAGGCCCCATTTTTACTAGGCTATACTTGCGATGGAGTCAGCAACTTTTGTTTAAACAATAGAGTGTCTCAAATACTTAAAGTTCTACATAGAGATGCTATTCACCATGTGTGTTAGGTCCATGCATATAAAAAATTAAAATATACTGGTTTAGTTTCAAAACTAATCTTGTTAAATGCAGACTTTGCAATGCTAATCAGTACTGCTCAACCTTTTTTTGGAAACACAATTCCTTTGTTGTCTAACAGCACTTGAATGAAACATGATCATAAAACCTGATTTAAAAGTATATACCTATTGTGAGTTCAGAGTCGACTTCAATAAAGCACTCTCTTTTATATTCAGATTAAGGATCCTTTTTAAATTTTAATTGCATTAAATTAACACTAAATCCACTGCAGTTGGTCTCTTCAGAAAAAGTACGAAGCATTTAAACAGCTTCTCAGAAAAACCCAGGATTTCAGCTTTTTAGACTTCAGAGCTTCTGAGACAGCGCTAATTATTTGTAGTATGTCCCACTTCAATTGCACCGAGCTCATTTCATACTCGTCCCGCTAAATCAGTTGTTGCTCTCTTTGGCTTGGCACTCAAACAAAACATTTTTGCATTCAAGTAAATTGGAATTGAGTAAAAAAACTAAACAAAAGCACGGCTCAGGATTTCGTAAAACGGGCCAGCTAACATCTCTTCTTTCCACGCGGTGGAGTTTCGATGGCATCTTTGAAAGATTAGCATGCATTTCTGCAATCTTAATTACATTTGCTTTTGAAGATTTCATCTTCTAACCCGTTTGAATGAAGGAAAAAGAAAAAAAAAAAACTTCTGATTGCTTATTTTTATTAAGCACACTGCAAATTTGGTACATATGTTGTTCTAAGATGTGCCTGCTGGCAGCGTCGAAGAAATAAAGATGCCAATCCTTTTACTAGGGGGAGATGGAAAAATAAAGTGTCAAAAAAAGAGAAGATACACCTTTCTTAGCACAAAGCTGCTGGTACCTGAGCACATTTCAACATCGGAAAGAGAGTAACGGGTCCCCGAGCCAGGTGACCGCTCGCCAGCTAAGAAAGCGAGAGGGCTCCATTCCTACCTTGCTCACTGCTGTTGTCCCCGCTGTGCGATGTGTGTCCTCCGCTGGAGGGCCCGGGGGTTCCTCCGGAGCGCGTTGATGCCGTATCATCGTGGTCTCTGTTCCAGGAGGGCTGCAGGGCCAAAAAAAAATTAAAAAGTTCAAACCTGAGATGGGGAAGAAGGGCCCGGTTCACATGCTCCCGGGAGCGCGGTACCCACGCCCAGACCCATGGGGAAAGGCTGGCAAATACATCCCCCAGATTGTTCCTTCCTTCCAGAACGCCGGATCACCGCTCCCCAGCAAAAATAACATACTCTGGAATATGTTTACCATCTAAATAATCCCAAGCTTTATTACCACAGAAAACAGAAACATTCCCGGCAAGGCGGGGGGGCAGGAGGAGAGCCAGAGAGCGAATCGCTGGCACTGGGCTCCAACTGTATTTTTAGCATCCACAAACCCTCTGGCGTAACAGCCTGCTAACGCCGCAAAGGCGGAATGAGAGCGGTGGTCGAGAGCAGCGCCGTTTATATAGGCTTCCCGCTCCTCGTACGAGGCCAA